>OY284491.1:31548136-32160323 GCA_958336395.1 Ctenicera cuprea
CTTTACCTGATTAAGCTCGGTGTAATTTTCAACTGACGACGCAGTCTAATCCGAAACTAAATTGTAATATTGCCAACCATAACACTGTTTACAAAATGTACGAATTTTCTGCACCATAACTCGACAGCTGAATTGCGGGGTCAATCATCTTTTAGTTCCGATCACACGTGAAGAGCGGCTGTCTAGGTCGTCCAACGCAATTGTAAAAGTAAATGGACGGTGTAAACGTCGAAGAACTTTAAACTTACAAAATTAAAATTAAATGGCGGCCGCGAGATTTGCGCTAACACAGCGGTCAACACCGCTGTTGCCAGGCTCTTGGACACGGGTTCGAAATCAGAGCGGCGACAGAATTTTTCAAAATTTCTAGGCCTTCCAGGTTGATATTCTATTAGGATTTGGGGTTGGGGTAAATGGGTAGACCCGTGATTAGTCGAATAGGATGATCCGGAGTAAGTGGAGTGGGGAAAGATCACAGAGTTGCGTGATGCAACTCTATGATCTATTTAAAAAAAAAATTAAATGGTTTGTTACTTTGTTGATTTCAGGAGTAATGTTTAGTTACAGCAGAACATTATTTTAATTTAAATAAATAGAGTATTAGTTAGTTCATTTGTTAACCAATAGGGTGAAAAAAATATATTTTAAAAGGTTTTCATCATATTTTACTGTTTCAAGAGTAGCATTCGATCCTTTGGTACTAAGAGAGCCAGGCTAGCAGTTTTTTTGAATTGGTACATCTGTTCTAAATAACCTTAATTGTCTACACTATTTTAAAACTTTGAAAGAGTCTTATTCTTTGAACAAAAACACACAAAAAAGGTGCTTTTGTTTAAAGTTGCTAAACCCGGCGGTTTTTGGGTATTTCAATTTTGTGAAAAATTGAGTTGGACGAAGGCGTGATTTGTTTTTAAGATCGGCTTTACAAACCTTGAGGAAAGGTTCTACACATGGAACCAATAAAAAGGTTGGTATAAACATAAGCCCCTAAGAGTTTGCTTACGGAGTTACAGCCAACACACCCAACCTGTTCATCCTTCTCGATGCTGTAACTTCGTATGGAATCGCTTTTATACCCATGTTTAATTGCCTTGATGTCCTAGAACTGTCTACACACTATTTGCAGATTTAAAAAAAACAATTAGCTTTTTTTGTCAACACGATGTTTAACAGAAATTGGTTTATTTCAACAGCTGTTGGGCCTGGGAACTTTTAATAAGAGCACCTTTGTATGAGTTATTGTTAGAGAAATAAGAGTTTTACAGTTTAAAAAAAATTATGGAAACGAAGTTTCATTTGTGCAACTCCGAAAGAAGTTTTCAAGCAAAACTAGTGTGAAAGATATTTCTTTGATAAGTATGATTGCATGCAAAGTTTGTTGATTTTATACTAGGTGTTTGTTTTAATATTAACAAATAAAGAAGTTTTAAGCGACGCATTTTAAGGTTCACATCGCGAAAACGAAGCATTGTAGGGCACCCATGTTTATTTTGTTTATTTTGGATGTATCTTCAAACCCACTCAGTTTGGCAGTTGCGCAGTGAATCTTGCTGTATATAACTTTTTTAACGCTTCCTAAAAAATTGTTTAAATTAGAGTCCAAAGGCACGTAGAATTTTTTATTACGAGAGTAGGTGGTTTAAAATTCTTCTTAATATTTATACCTTCATCGATAAATTATTTTATCTTTAAAAGACGAATTAAAAATTTGAATATCAGCCAACGTTTATAACAGCAGTGTTTTGCTAACTTCTAAGCTCACGCATTGGAAAATTAATTAAATCCCTTACCAATTAACGCAGATGTAATTGGAATTCAAAAAGTTCATCACATCTTGTTTATCAAGATCAAGCCAGTCCTGAGAACTAACCAACATAAGAAAAAATTTCTGAATCCTTGGCAACATCAATTCTCTGACGTCATCCAGATCTTTTGCTTTTGCATCCATGTACAATAAGAACGCCGTGTCCTCGGAAAATACATCAGTGCTGTCAATAAATGCCCAACACTGTTCCGTTAAATCTAAAGTTTCAAGTTTGTTTATTATTTCGTGTTGCAAAAAGAATATAAATTTACCTTTAATTTTTAGATACTTGGACGCGTTAAAAATATCCAAAACCGTTTCTCTATTGAGATCGGTATACGCCGGCTCTCCTGTTATCATCCATTCGTAAATGAAGGCAAAAGCGCCTGTGCTTACTTTATCCTAGAACTCAATAGTTAGGCATACGTTGATGGCACAAAAACCTCCACTTACAGATGGTAATTCAACCTTTTTTACTGCCACATATTCATCGAACACCTCCGAATAACATTGGAGAACGATGAGGTGGCAGTTAAATTCTTCATTGTCGATGTAAACCTTACAGTCAGCATTTCTGAAATTTTTCACTCACAGCAGATTTCTTTAGAATAATGGAAAGTTGCACTTACGTGTAGTTAGTGATTCTCTGATACAGCTCAAGGTACAAATTTGTTTTTTCAGGTAATTTAACATCAAGCCAGTCTATAGGTTCAGTCGCCGTATAGCCGAGACGATTCAAGTTTAGCTCCGGATCCAAAATTTGGTCCGTTATTTTTCCTTCGTATTCTGAAGCTTCTTTTTCCCTACGCACTGGCGCGGTGCTAGCTATTAATGAGCCCAAACTACCAGCAAGACCATTCTGAAAATGTAGAAAAACTCAAAACTGTTTATAATTTTCAGTAGACAAAAATAAAAGTGTCAAAGATTATTACTGATCCCATAATCGATTCCATAACGCCACTTTTAGGAGGTTCGTGATCTGCGTTCATTTTGAATTGTGTTTTAGTATCTGCAGCAGCAGTCTTTTCGGGATGAATATTGACTTTCGTGTGTTCTGGATCTGCTACTAAAACACTTAACTTTTTTGACTCGAAAACGACCTAATTATGAAATAATTAGAGAAATATTCCTCCTGTTGTAGTAAAATGGAAATGTATTACCTGATGCGAATTAACTTTAAAATTACCACTAGGAGTAAGCTTAAAAGGAAACGTTCCACTTTTTCCTGTTGGAGGAGGGTCTTTAAACAGCGATGTTTTCCTCGAACTATTAATCAAACGCTGTATGATAGGAAACAGCAGTCAAAAAATGTCATAGATGCGCACTATGGAAATAATCACCTTCGCTGAGCCATCTTGTGCGGAACAGTATGAATATCAACGGTGTGAGTTTTCGGAGATTGGTTTGTTCTACTGCGGTACTCAACAGATTCCTCAGCTGTAGCTTTGCAGACTGCTTGGGTTGGAAAATTCTTTCTATTTGAATATAATAGGACAACACTCTTATCGTCTGGTTCACCTCGTGTTTCACTAATTGATCGGTCTACAAAGGACTACATTACCTTACATTTTAAAATTTAATTGATTTGTCCTACTTTTTAATGGCTTTCTGATCGGTTTAGATGAGCAAAGTTCCAAAGACGAACGTTTCCAGTCTCCCGATTCAGGAACCTGCTTGTTTCGGTAATGCTGCAATAATTTTATTAGGTATCACATTTGATTTTATTTAGATTAGTAAAGATCGTTTGCGTGAAGTATTTATACATAATTTAAAAAAACACACGAGGTCATCCCAGATTAATTGGGCAAAAGGTACAAAAACTAATTTTTTTAGATACAGTGATGGTATTTTGTAATCTGTTAAGACCGCGCCGCGCCGAGGCACACGACACAGATGGCGCTAGTATAGACATCATATAGGCATTTTTATATGTACTCAGCGACTTAATTAAAAAGAAAACGAAATTAAACAAGTTAATAGATGTCACTTAATAAAGTAGCTTAGATGCTCAGATAATTATTTTCTTGTGGAACAGGCAAATAAGGTAAAAAACTTACTTTTCTTAGGAAACATAAAACTATAAATTTAACACTATTCTTCATTTGTATTTACGCTGATCATCTAGATACTGTTATAATAGATACACCAATTTAAAATTTTTGTCAATTATTTAAACTATGTGCGAGCTGAGTAAATTTAAAAATTAGATGCGAGTAACGTCAGCCATGTTTTTGAACAAAAGTTCATAGTAATCAGCACGGATGGCGCTACGGCGTAGGCATTTGGCGCGTTAATTTAAAACTTTTAGCAAATTTCGCACATAAATTATTTAAACTATGTGCGAGCTGAGTAAATTTAAAAATTAGATGCGAGTAACGTCAGCCATGTTTTTGAACAAAAGTTCATAGTAATCAGCACGGATGGCGCTACGGCGTAGGCATTTGGCGCGTTAATTTAAAACTTTTAGCAAATTTCGCACATAAATAAGAGATAAGTTGCACACAAACCCACGAGCAAATAATGCTGAGAATTGATTTTATGCGAGAAATCAATAATTTTGCTAGGACAGTCTTGTAAAGAAAAATATATGCACGTCAACAGAACGCATGTGACGCTACCTGTTTATGTTTAATAGAACCATCAGTAATTAAATTCAAATTTAGAATGCCTGGCGCCTCTAGCGTCAAAAACAAAAAGGTGCCACGGCGGCGTGCTTGCGGCGATTCGCTCGTAGCCAGAGAACAAAGTAACCTCGTTGCAAGTTTATAATTTCTATTAGATCTAGAGGTGGTATTTTGTAATCTTGCCCTGTTTGGTCTAAAATTTAATTAGTCCAATTATGAGGTGATTCGAAGCAATTAAAAGTAAAATCGTTGAAGTTACTACTTACGTTTTACTTACTTTTTACTTTCCCATACCTCGGAAATACACGTTTTGGGGATCGGGGAACCCAAAAAGTGATTTAAAAAAATGCCTGTCTGTGGGTGTGTAGGTGTGTGTGTGTGTGGTTGGATGTGTGGATGTGTGGTTGGATGACGCGACGCCTCTATAGGCGAAAGTACTGGACCGATTTTGATAAAATTTTAAATCAAGAGGTACCGTGTGATCGTCAAAAAAATGATTCAGAGCAAGCCATGACCGAAGTGTTAAAGTTGGCAATACGTAATATTAGCCAATTGTCAAATGTTGACAGCTGTAAAAAATTTTGGGTAAATACATTAAGTTAAATGTATCTAACCAAAAATTTTTACAGCTGTCAACATCTGACAATTGGCTTTTATTACGTATTGCCAACTTTAAAACTTCGGTCATGGCCTGCTCTGAATCATTTTTTTTACGATCACCCGGTATATCGAAAATTGTAGTTCTAGTTAAGCTTTTAAAAAAAATTCAAAACGGAAAGCGGAAGTTAGACACGTTTTTTTCAGTAGCATTTTTGCTAAAACAAAATATTAAATATTTGCGCACGGAACCTGAGACAAGAACTTAAGGAAAATCGAAAACTTTTTTACCGAACTTTCTAGCTTCAAAATGACGGCCTATACAGCTTTTTGAAATTCGGGACTTTAACGCCCATTTACTCAAAAAGTAGTTATCTGATCGAGATCAGTTACTACTTATTTAAAAGCTCTTGTTAAGTAGTATACGATTAAATAAAATTAATTTCTAAAATCCGCAAAATATTGCATCAAAAGTTTGAAAATTTTCAAAAAATTTTTTTTCAAAAACCGTCTACACGATGTTTTTTAAACTTTCTAAGCCGATAGAGCTTATATTATTAAACTACAAATTTGTTTTTTTCTTATCTCCAAAATTTTACTCTAGCGACTTCCAGGAAGTCTTGAAAAATATGAAATTGATTAATTATTATTTATTCAAAAACGCAAACGCCGATCGTTATAAACTTTTATCAGTTCGATAGACTATTTCAAGTATTTTAGTAGCATTTGTTAACATTTTCGACTATTTTTAAAAATTTGGAAAGAAAACGATACTTTTTAATATCAACAATGCGTTTCCGGCAGTTACGTTATTTTAACTACGCCTATCAATTAGCTTTAGGTAAAAAATACATTTTTCATTTTTTGCATATTTTTGATAACTTCCCAAATAAAACTAATATAGCCATTTTTGTCCGACATCCTAAGCGGAATTTGTAATCCGTCGATAGGCGCGCCGGCAAGCGCTTACCTTACATTCGTGCAGTTAGTCGCTGCTTCTATGGGTAGAGTTACGGTACGGAAACCAATTGAACAGGCTATCGCAAATTCAAATTCCCGCTGCATGTTTTCTTAGAAATCTAATACTCGCTGACTGTACACCGTTATAATTATTAAATGTTGCACTTTTGCAAATACGGCAACGGCAAGTATTAGTATCTAGTACTGGCTACAATTTGTTTTTTTTTAAATCTTAAATTTTACTGTGGCGCTTTCTATGAATTTGGATGGATGGAATGGAAGGTTATAATTATAAAATTTACATTTTTGCAAATACGATTAGTTTTAGTATGGGAAAGTCCACTCGAAGTCCACTCTTCAGCTTTTTTCTTGTTAATAAGCTGTGAGGCATACAGAGCAAGACTACAAAATACCATTCCTGTATCTAAACAAAACGTCTGTTATACTTCTTGTTCAGTCATTTTTAATGACCCTGTATAAAAACAAAGTTAGAGTTTAGGTAAACTATTTATATTTAATATAATCTCGTCAAATTTGAAGTTTTAGATTTAAACATAAAAATTAATTCAACTAATAAATTTGAGTACTCAGTTTATAGAAAACCTACACAAACAGACATTACAATACCACACGATTCTTGTCACCATAAAACACATAAATTAGCAGCATACAGGTCCCTGATACATAGGGCTTTGACGGTCCCTTTGGATGAAATTAATTATAATAGAGAAATTTCAATTATTAAACAAATTGCATACAGTAATGGTTATAATACTAAACTTATTGATACATTAATTAAAGAAAAAGATTATAAATTAGCCATTCAAAAAATTTACCCGAATATCCTAACTTCGTTCGATACAATTAAATATGCTTCGATCCCATATTTTGGTGAGAAATCAGAAAAAATTGCTAAAATTATAAACAAAACAAATAAATATAAAGTAAGCTTTAAAACAACTAGGAACATCTTAAATACTTTGTTTAATGCAAAATCAAAAACAGACGATTTGTTAAAATCAGGCATTTACAAATTAAATTGTTCGCATTGTAATTCGGTTTATATAGGCCAGACAATTAGAAATTTTGATATTAGGTATCAAGAACACGTACGTTGTTATAAATACAAACACCCACATAAATCCAACTACGCTAAACACTTACTAGAACAAAATCATTCAATGACATCTAATAACACCATAAAATGTTTACACTTTTGTGATGATAAACGTAAATTAGATATACTAGAAGCTTTTGAAATTCACAAACATTTAAAAACTGTACCGTTAATGAATGAGCAAATTGATCTGTTAAATTCTCCTCTACTGGACATTTTGGAATAAGAAACCAAGTCATCTGCAGACGATTACCAAGATAAGTAAAAAAGTTCTATTGCTATAACAACACTAACTGTTTACTTTCATATAACCTTTGACAATGGCATGTAAACATGCCGAAATACGTATAAGGTTTAAATAAACAGATATTGTTAAAGTGATTAAGTATTTTATATACAGATACTCATTAAATATGGACTTTAACGAAGTAAAGCTGGAATTGATAAATAAATAAAAATTAGAGATAAGCTGGATTATACGAAGATGCTCTTTAAGCCTTTTTAATGAAAATACTAAAACTTATGACCGAACCTGGTGGAGATTCGGCCGCCATACTATAAAATGGTGCCCGAAAATCATATACACGGTGAGGCAACTTAGCCTTACGAGTTCATATCTCCAAAACTTTAAAAAAATGAGCATCAAAATTTCTTATGATTTTAAAAGACGGAAGGGGCCGTATTTTAGGCTCACAGAAAGTTTTGAAAATTTCACCCATTTTAAAAAGTCAGGGGTAACTTAAACATTTTAAATGGGATGATAGTTAACTAGTTTTTAAATTGTTTTTAGTATCCTCACCAAAATAGGTTCAGCCTATTGTTTCAGATTTTTTAAAAAACGTTTAGCACCTTTAAAAACAGGAAAACAAAATTCTGCAAATGTTAAAAACCGGAACGAGATTATTTTCTCTTTAGTTTAAATGTGTCTACTAAAAATAAACAACCAGAGTTAGATCAAGCAAAATTTAAAAGGAGTGAAAAAAGTACGATTACAACTCCTAATAAATAAATGGCCGTGGCTGAAATTTTGCACCTTTTTCATTTTAATTGAATTTTGCTTGATCTAATTGACTAAAAGTCCTGACCGACCCGTGTGGAGCTTCAGCAGCCATATTGGAAAATGGCACGCCAAAACCATGTATTTGCATTCATCATCGAAACGTTTGCTCCTAGCTCCAAAATACATACCTTTGCAAGAAATGTTTAGTGAACATTTTGTTACAAAAAAGAAACTTACAGTTTTTTGGCTAAAGGCTGCAGGTAAGCTGCTATTATCAGAAAAGGCTGTACTAAGAAATTTTATTGTATTAATCAGTTGAGTAAGCGGGAAGAGATTGATCTACTTTTTATGGTTTTCCTTTGCCGCTAAGAGCTACCGCTTCAAAGATAAATGCAAATCCAGGGTGTGGTAACTAATGTGTTACTAGCTAATATCTCTAAAATTATAAATAAATAAGCATCAAAATTTTTTATGTTTTTATGGGACGAAAGAGGCCATATGTTAGGATAATACTCAGTTTTAAAAAGCTCCCATATAGAGGGGAAGGGGAACTTAAAACATTTAAATAGGGTGGTATATAATTTTTAATATATTTTGAGATTGTTTGATAAACGTTTGCTAACCCTTATATAAGAGCATGAAACGCTATAAAATAAAAAAGCGGAACAAGATCATTTTTTTAAATTTAACTGTGCCTACTAAAATGATCAACTAACATTAGATCGAGCACAATTTAACTAAAATGAAAAATGCATTTTTCACTCTTATTAAATTTTGTTTGATCTAATTCTGGTTGCTTATTTTTAGTAGACACATTGAAAGAAAGAAACTAAAGAAAAAATAATCTTGTACCGGTTTTTAATATTGACAGAATTTTTTGGTGATCATACTTAAAAAATTAAAAAATTATATAATTATCATCCATTTAATATTTTTAAGTTATCTCACACTTCTCAAAATGAAAGAGATTTTCAAAACTTTTTATAAGCCTTATAAACGGGCCCTTTTGTCTCATAAAATTATAAAAAAATTTCATGCTCAATCTTTTACAATTTTGAAGATTTATATCCACTTTAGTGGCTGCACCCTGTATATGATTTTCAGGCGCCACTTTTCAATATGGCGGCCGAAACTCTATATTGTATTAAACTACAATATTTTTTAATAAAAACGTTCAATTTTCAAATATCTACGTTTCTATATAACGCATATCTCAAAAAGGTTATTATTTACAGGGTGTTCTTAAATAAAAGCACAGAAAACGGCAACTTTTTTATTTGATGTATGCCCAAAGTATGCAAAGTTATCGTTAAAACAAAAAGAGAGAAACGTTAGAATACCTGAATTGTTGTTTTTATTAACGCGGAAAATTTAAATTATTCGAAATTGTGCACTTAAGTTGTTTAAAATAACTTAAAAAGTACAAAAAAAGCAAAATTTAGTATTTCTTTCAAAAATGCAGTAAACTCCTATTTACTTGTGGTTTAGCATCCTTTTCAAATACATTCTGACATAATCCGAAAATGGCTAAGAATGGTTGTTATACGTAACTCAAATACCGTTTTTAACCGACTTCAAAAAAAGGAGGAGGTTCTCAATTCGTCTGTATATATATATTTTTTTATGTATGTTCGGGCATAACTTTTTTGTGTATGAACCGATTTTAATGACTTTTTTGTGTTGGGTTCAGCATAGTTCCAAGGTGGTCCCATTATAATTTCATTGGCATTGGATCTTAAACTTCGAAGATACTCCTCAAAATCTATTTTTTTTAACTGACTTTTTAGTGTTTCCGTATTTCATCTTCCGTTTCAACTAGCCGTCATTTCCTCATTCGAGAAGCATCCTTACTATCCATCACTTAAAATTGTAAAATAATTAACTTAAAAAAAGAAGAAAACCGACTTCAAATATAAAAACACAAAAGTGACATAAGTTAACTAAAAAGCAAAAAATAAATGTTTTTTATACAACAGTTTAATACTTATTTGTTGTTCCGTTTATAATGTAATTAAGAAATTGTTGTTTATTATATAATTATTAATTGTTTTATAATTTTTAAGTCGGTGCCAAGTAAAACATAAAAATTATATACCTTGCTGCAATAACAAATTAGATTCGAATTTTTATGTTTTACTTGGCACCGACTAAAAAATTATAAAACAATTAATAATTATATAATAAACAACAATTTCTTAATTACATTAAACGGAACAACAAATATGTATTAAACCGTTGTATAAATAGTTATTTATTGTACAAGATGATAAAATTGCACTTTATCTTCGAGAGCGATTTTAGCGTCGAGGCGTCAGCCGAGACGCTAATAAGCATCGAGAAGATAATGAAATTTTATCGTCGTGTGGAATACAACATTTTTTTCTATAGAAATTGTTAAAGAAGACCAAAAAATGAAGAAAAATCAATGATAAATTTAATTTAAAAGTGTCAGGAAAAAAACAGTTTCACGAAAAAATGAGTAGGTGGCTAATTTTAGTTAATAATAGCACGTTTTAACAGTTGCTATAGAAAAAAAAATATATACTTTATCTATCCTTGCTGTTAAAGTACTACTTTATCTACCCTTGATGGTAAAGTGCTACTTTTCCCTCTAATTTTAGTTAATAATAGCACGTTTTAACAGTTGCCATAGAAAAAAAAACATTTATTTTTTGCTTTTTAGTTAACTTATGTCACTTTTGTGTTTTTATTTGAAGTAGGTTTTCTTTTTTTTAAAGTTAAAAATTATACAAACTATCGAGTTTAGAGAGATGAATTATTTCACAAAGTGATGATAAAAATAATTAATCTGCTGCCGAGAAACTTAGAAAGTATGAAGTATTTCTAATAAAGTTGGGGGAGGTACCATCCCGAAAATAATATTTAAGAAGTTTGAAACAACGTCTATACGAACTTTCTATAATTTTATAACGACTAATTTAAAAACTCTACGCGGCAGTAAACTATGGTGCGTTAAATAAACAACAAAATTAATTCTGTGAAGTAAATTTAGATTTACATAGCAGCATTTTCAACACTAGTTCAACATTAATAAAAATACAAAAAAAAACTGTGTCAGAGATCGTAGACAGCAAAATCTCTAGCATCCGCACATTTCTAGTTCCTTCACGGATTGTGAAGGAAAACGTGTACGAGATTACTGGAAGTAAAAAGTGAATCGGTTTTATTGATACCCATATTCAAGAGTTTGTGCGAGCAGCTTTCTCTATAAATCTTTTATATAAAATCTTTTATCTTCTAATAGTAAATATTTTGCTTTGTAGTATCTCTTCGATTATGAATTCTTAAGAAAAACATGTTTTAAAGGCTTGTCAGTATGCAAAGTAACAAAAATTTTCAACGTTTGTAAATACCCGTTTTGTACAATACTATCAAATGCCTTGAAATTCCTATGAGTAGTTTTTTAATAAAATTATGATTTAAGTAAGACCAAAAAATACTTTTCATAATTTCTTGGAAGAAATATGTAACAAAGAGCTGTGATAGACTCGTAGATAGAAGAACCGTGTTCTGGAAAGAAATTAAGTACTACAAAAGGGGGTGGGTTTCAATGATAGAAAATCAGAAAATTTAAAACTATTGTTTTAATATCTCAAGTCAAACTATTAGCAAAATGCTCTTTTGGATATAGCAACACAGCTAGTTCTGGCCACGTTGGCAATTTATATGCTTGGCGGTCTATTGTGTTTTTCGACATACTTCTGTGCTTTAATAGGAGGTCAAATACTACTTTTCTGCTCATATTTAAATTTTGTTGGCAGGACACTATTAATAAAAATTAATTAGCAAGAAGGGTCAAGTTACACTTCATTTAAAAGGTCGTTTAATTCTGCGTCTGATCCTAGAGTTTCAAAAAGAAATATTTATCCAGAACAAAATGATGGCTCTTAAACTAAGGAAATACCTTAAATCCAAATCATTTTTGTTTTTAATCTAGTAGGCTATTTCTTCATTTGTAGTTTGCTGTCATTAAGAAGCTAGTATTAATTCAGGTAACTGGAAACACTTTTGAAAACTATATGTTCCAACAAGACGGTGCTTCTTCTTATAGTGCCATACCCTATTTAGGGGCGTTGGCTACCTCTCTCCTATGTCTGTGTTTGGTGCGCGGCGATAGATAGTTTGCACAGACAGACAAAGGGGACCTACGGCTTAACGTGGGCTCCGAACCACAGGAAGTGTATGCACTTCTTCTCCAGAGAGGTTTTCCTGGGGAAAAATCCACCTCGCTGGTTTCCCGTTGCCTTGCGAGGGAGAACGACCGGGCCGGGGATCGAACCCGGTTCCGCTGCATTGGTAGCCCGCGCTCTTACCACTGAGCTACGGCCGCCTCATTATTATAGGCCTGTTTCTGATTTCCTCAACGAACATTTTCCGGGACGATGGATTGGTAGGAGGAGTCACGTAGAAAGGCTGACACGCTCCCCTGATTTCACATCTTTAGCTTTTTTTTCTTTGAGGATGTCTAAGAACTCCCGTGTACGGAATCCCCCCAGAAAAAATTGAAGAACTAGAGCAGCGCATAACACAAGTTTGCAGAAATACCACTACAGACACTTATAGAAAAGTAAGGGAAGAATTTCATAACAAACTTTTCGTATGCTTAAAAGTCAATGGGGTGAACGGGAGACGGTGAACTTCGAACACTTGATTTAATATTTCTATTTTTCTCCTTCAACTACTTGGTATTTTGTTTCGGATCAATATTATTTTTTTGAAACATTAGGATTGGACGCAGAATTGAAAGATCTGTTGCCTACGTCAAAATAAATGTGCTCGGAAAAGAACTAGATTCGTATTCTATACATGTCGAAAAACCGATATGCGTAAGCCTAATTTTCCTACAGTGTCCCCCGCAACAAATTTGTGATGTTGAAAAATGTGCGAATTTCGGCTTTAAAATGGGTACGAACATGTTAAATGACAGTAGGAACAGTCTTCCATTGAGAAAACACCTCTGGAAGGTTTCCTTTTGGTCGTCTAGCTGAACAGTTTAATAAGATAATCGCCAAAATAAAGACTATAACCAAATAATAAAATCAATTTTAGATTTCAATGAATAAATATAGTTTAAAATTAACAAATTCTAAAAATAAAAAAATTTTCAAATTTACAACAAATTTTTGTAAACTCAAAATTTTTCTAAATTTTCAAAAATTTTCAAAATTTTTAAGAAATCTGCGGAGAAGATTTTATGGTGGTTGCCCGACAGCTTTTTTTTTATAAAATAGCTGACTATAAAACCATATTATTAAATAGTACCCCCCATTTCTTTTCATAAAGTATTTTTAAGTACCTTTCTAAGTATGAATTTATGCATAATGGTAAACAAAAATGTTATAATAATAATTCGTGTCTGTATTATTTTTTTAAGAAAAAATAAAAGTAATAAAACAGAAAATTATAATTAATTTCATCTAAAGGGGCCGTCAAAGCGCTATGTATCAGGGACCTGTATGCTGCTAATTTATGTTTTATGATGACAAGAATCGTGTGATATTGTAATGTCTGTTTGTGTAGGTTTTCCATACACTGAGTACAGGTCCCTGATATGTACAGCTTTGACGGTCCCTTTAGATGACACTGATTATAATAGAGAAATTTCAATTATTAAACAAATTGCATACAGTAATGGTTATAATACTAAACTTATTGATACATTAATTAAAGAAAAAGATTATAAATTAGCCATTCAAAAAATTTATCCGAATATCCTAACTTCATTCGATACAATTAAATATGCCTCGATCCCATATTTTGATGACAAATCAGAAAAAAATGTTAAAATTATAAACAAAACATATAAATATAAAGTAAATTTTAAAACAAGTAGAAACATCTTAAACACTTTGTTTAATGCAAAATCAAAAACAGACGGTATGCTAAAATCAGGCATTTACAAATTAAATTGTTCGAATTGTAATTCGGTTTATATAAGCCAAACAATTAGAAATTCTGATATTAGGTATAAAGAACAAGTACGTTGTTACAAATACAAACACCCACATAAATCCAATTACGCCAAACACTTACTAGAACACAATCATTCAATGACATCTAATAACACTATAAAATGTTTACACTTTTGTGATGACAAACGTAAATAAGATATACTAGAAGCTTTTGAAATTCACAAACATTAAAAAACTGTACCGTTAATAAATGAGCAAATTGATCTCTTAAATTCTCCTCTATTGGACATTTTGGAATAAGAAATCAAGTCATCTGCAGACGATTGCCGAGATCAAGTCACCAAGTTCTATTGCTATAACAACACTAACTGTTTACTTTTTCATATAACCTTTGACAATGGCATGTAAACATGCCGAAATACGTATAAGGTTAAAATAAATAAATATTGTTAAAGTAATTAAGTATTCAACATACAGATAATCATTAAATATGGACTTTAACGAAGTAGTAGGTGGAATTTATAAATAAACCTTGATTATTAATTAATCTAAACTATAATGCCGATTTAGTACTATAAATTTACTATAACAGGTTTTCAGAAATTTGCAACGCCTACTTGTTAAAAATTGCTAACATAAATATGGATTTCTTTCCGCAGAAAAACATTTTTCTCCCTAATTTGTTACTTAGTTTCTAATTAGAAAAAAAATTCAAAAATAGGTATTTGTATTATAAGTGAAGAAAAACTTACTTCTCTTTAAGAATAATACATAAAAAATTTTCGGACACACAATGGAAATCAATTACATAAGGATTACATTTTATAAGAAATTATTTAAAAAATACATGACAAGCGCGAGAATCAAATTGCCATTTCCATCACTGCAGCAACTAAACGAAACAATACTTTTCTTTACTTATAATACAATAATAATTGTTTATTTTGTTGCTATAAAGAAATGATTGCTATAAAGAAAAGAGATACTTTTCTTTACGATTTGTAATAAGGAAATGTAGTCCATTTCCATTGAGTGTCCGAAAAAGAACATTTTATGTTGTACTAGAATTTATTAAAAACATACAAAATGTTATTTAAAAAGATGAAGTTGACGTCATTTCCGGTTAAACCGGAAGAGCTAAATTAGTGATCTATATTCATTATTATTAATTAAATGCTCCTATGTTTAATTTTATTTAGATAAAAATTGTTTAAAAAAGGGGGCTGTGTCTGATTTAGTTTACACCCGTTATATTATTACCAGGTCGTCCAAGTGCCTAATAATTTTAATTGCCCCTTGCGTGTTTTCACCACTATGTTAAGTCATTTGTAGTACCTAATAATAATGCATAAGTTCTATGTTATTGATTTTCTCTACACAAGAGAATAACCTTAACATGTTTCTGTGTTAATTTTAGTTATCGTGTTAAATTTTGCGACCTAAACACGTACGCTACACTAAAATCAAAATAGTAAACAAACGTCAAGTTCTACGTAAGAAGTCGTGTTTTTGCGTCATTTCTTTCTCGATTACACATATTTTTACGTTTAATTTAATTATCATTATGATATGCTTTTTGAAGATTTATATACTGAAATAATGGTTGTTTTTATTGCGAATTCAAAGTGAAACTTAATTAACAAAAGTTTGTTTTGGAACTTAAGCGATAAATACTAATGTGAGATAATGTTAAGTTAAATAGTTTGCATGGAAAATTTAAATTACAGAACCAACTGCTCTTAAACTTTCTGTTGATATTTCTTAAAAGCATCTGTAGGAATATTTGAAAGCTTCGTGCTTCAGTTTAACTGTAAATTGGCAAACGCCCACATCTGAACCAAAACCTCTTTTACAAGGGTGGGCGTAGAATGCTATGGTTATTCAACAGATATTCGCAAGTAAACTTTAATGAACTGAAATCTAAGCATAATTTACCAGACATATCAATTGTGGTGTTAATGTCGGGTTAAAGTTATAATAACATCATGCAATGACCAGTGGCGGCTCGTGGTGTGGTGTATTGCGAGGCATTTTAAAGCATTATTTTGGGAAAAATTTGTTCTTACCCAAGTTTTAGGTAGCTTTATATTTCAAACCCATCCTTTACGTTGTCAAAATGATCTATTTTTACCAACATTTTCACTGAAGTCTTTAATAATAGACTTTCGATAAGCACTCTCTAATAAAATTATTGTAAATTGATACCCACATTACTAGTGTGTCAAAATGTACAAAATTTTTCATTAAAAATGTGTTTGCAGTCAATATCACACAATGAATTATCACAAAATAGCAGACGGTGGAAACAAGTAAAAGCATTTTTTTACATGGCATTCACAATCTAAAATTATTTTGCACATACACTAAATTATGATTACACAACTAACAACTGTTTCCACACTACTACGTCGTTTACGTGCGAATCCCGCAAATTAGGCGGCTATTGGCATGCAATCACGCACAGCTGAGAGCATAATTCTTGGAAGTTGTGGGTTCGTGACCCTGAAGTCTTTATTACGCAGATACTTCTATCCTCATTTAGCTTGTGTAATATGAATTTTACCGCAATGAGCTTTCTATTGCACTCTTATTCATTTGAAGGCCTTTTAAGCCGGTGGCTTTATTCGGTGGCGTAAAGCTGAATTGGGGACTGCCAGCCAAATGACTCTCGTATAGGTTTGTTTAGTGCGTGCGAAATACTCAAACATTCAAACGTTTTTGGATCTTGCGACAGCTCTTTAAGAAACGTTCTCGCATACAAATCTCATACAAAAGTTAACTATAAAGTAGTTTTTAAATATTATAGTGTATAATATGTTATGTACTCAAACAAAAAGTAATTATTTATTTTTTCTTATTTAATTGGGAGGTCAATGATCGCTTGACCCAATGAAGAAACCGCCACTGACAATGACAATGACAATGCGATTTTATCTTAAAATTGTTGGTTTTGAGTCTAATTATCTATAGAAAAACACCGGTTTTAAGAAGCACTTAATAAAAAGGGAATAATATTTAAACTTACTTCACAACGTTGAGGTGTATGACTGTAATGATGGTTCCCCTTACAAAACAATTCTGAATTTGTTGGTACCGATTTTGATTTATTCCGACTTTTTCTCCCCGATTGGTTTGTAGCATCAGATGAAAATGAAACACTAAAGCACAAAAAGTAATATATTACAAAAAATAAGACGAAAACGAAATTTTAATTTACATACCGCAAATTTAACAGATCAAGATTGTCTAAACAGTATCTGTCACTGTCGGTGGAATCTATTAATCTATCCTAAAATGTCAAAATTTTAAATTTACTGCAGTTTTTAATGAATTCATATCTTACCTCTTCATGGTTGTCCAAATTCTTTCGCATTATCCGCACACCCAACTATTAATTTTTCAAGTAGTCGAAAATACAATGACAAATATGTGTATTTCGTGGAGGGTCGATTCAAAAAACTTACTAAACAACACATTCCTGTTGCCATAACAATGAAATAATTACATGATAAAATAAAATTTTGCTTTCAGTATACAAATTTTGAGACTTTCGGAAATTTACAGTTTTCACAATGACTTCGAAACGTTTAAGCATGATCGCTGTTAGACAGCAACGGAGGGGAACAGCTGTTGCAAACAGAAAATCTGTTGTTGATGATATTATAACGATTTATCCAAGTAGCTCGCCCAGATACTCAAGTGGCAGCGGCGAGATTCACGGAAAACTATCATGGGTAGAAAATATTCGAAAACGTAGTATCGTTTCGTCCAAGAAGGGAAATATCATCCTCGAAACTCGCTTTCCCACTGACCTTCGAGGTGTTTATAGTCTAAGATTTGCTTCCGACGGTAATAAATTCGTAACTGCTTATGGTGCAGGAGCTCTTCAGGTAAGTCACAAATTATTAGTTTTCTTGGTAATTTGGAGTTTGAGTTTCAAACACAGGTGTGGCACGCCGATACTGATGATCATTGCATTAATATTAGAACTCCCCCCAACCATGGCGAACCTATTACATGCACCCGATTTATTCCTAAAGCCGATACCAACAATTTTTTTGCAGCAGGAACTGCTGGTATCCTCTTCTTATGTGGTATGAAGGCGGGGGATTATCATGAGTTTGCTAGAGGTAATTTACAATTTCTTTATTTTTGATTAATGAATTTGACATGTTTTTTATACTTGATAGGCTTAAATTACGAATTTTAAATGTTTATTGCATGGCCTTCTAAATTGGAAGCTGTGACTGCTACTGTCAAAGCTTCCAATTTAGAAGGCCATGGTTTATTGATTATGATCTCAACAAGGCACCCAACGCTTCCGTTTCCATCACAGCAATGCTCTTGCTATTTTTGATATGAAAATCACTTCTAGTCCAAGAAAATTAGAACAAAATAGGGGGAAAAATTCGAACAAAATTGGATTTTAGCAGAGACGCCCAGTTAAGCTTTTTGTTTAACATACTAAAAGTCCTGAATCATCCGATGTGAGCTTTGGCCGACATTTTGTAAAAATGGTGCCAAACAAGTTTTTCGGGAATATCTGACTAACGGCAACACCTACATGAAAAATAATTTCTAACAAAGTTATAGAGCGTTAAATAGCCTACAAAAAATATCCAGTAACGTTTAGTCGTTGGAACAACCATTTGGCGTCAAAAAGCCGAAAATGAAATTAATATTATAAACCATTATTATAACTACTTATTTCCACAGCACCCTGAAGGTTTTTTAACGTGGTGTTCCCAGTAGACCTAATATGCATAACATCGCCTAGTTTATTCTAATTTCGGTCTAGTAGTTGTTAGTTCATCCAGGTCATTATCGGTAGCATTAAAGGTGTCACCGGTGTCATTATCAGTGTCATGCGCAGCTATTTTCTTGGTATCATGATCATCTTCTTCATCTTCTTCTACGCAGTTTGGAAGACTGGAATTTTTACAGGCAATGCAGGAAAACGTTTGAGCACCTAAATTCAGTTTTCGGCACTCGCAGACCTGCACATCCTTTGGTACAGCTGCAAAAAATTGGTCTGTAAAATACTATCTGGAGCAGGTAGTTTAGTTGATGGTACAGGGGAGAAATTAGGTTTCGTTTGTCAGTCCCAAATTTAAGGGACATGTTATTGCCGCGCCAGGAGGTAATAACGTAAGGCGCTTATTTCTTTGAACGATCTTTTTTGAAAGCAGAAGAAACGATGATTTTTCAGAGATTTTGCGTTTCTCTTAGCACCATATAAAGAAAGAAAAAAATTATTTCCAGTATCAGCATTAGTTATTTGTACAGTTATTGCGTTGTTGGAATGTTGTTATACAAAATTTCTACTAATCATAGTCCTAGTCCTAGAATGATATCATAAAGTTTCTTTACGTTTTCAAATAATACGTAAGTTTCCTTGCCCCTAACAGTTCTCTATTAGTCGTTGAGTGCAAAAATTCTTCCCCAGTCTAAACAATGTACAACACCATCCACATGAAAACTGCTTGGGTATAAAATGTTTTTATTTAATTAAACACTAAATTATATAATACAACACTAGAATGCAATCAAGTAAGTGAAACAAATATTTGAAAGAAATGAATTATTTGATTATAAAAAGAATAAGTGGCTCTGGTTGGAGCATCCGTATGTTGTAATCCACGTAGTGACCTGGACTGGGGCTTGCATCTACTTGTGGCTTCGTCAAGTCCTGTAGAGCTTAGGTGCAATTTGGCCGCGGAACCAGGTGGTGATTGACCTGTGGACAGGAGTTGCCCAGTACCAAAAGCTAAAGCTCGATCTTGTGGGAAGAAGATTAGTGCTGGTGACCGTGGGCTGAAGCTCGATCACAAGACCGGAAGCTAGAGCTCTATCTGAAGAGGTTTGTGTTGCTGATGGTGAGCTCTTAAGCGTTTACCCTATGACCGATCTCATTAGATCCTAAAAATAAACTGGTTTTCCTGCACTCATTTTGCTATTACGCAATTTGCTCCGAATATCGTGGGAGAATAAGACAAACCGGGGCGGTAATACAGGGGTAGAGGAAGAGAGAGATAAAAAGCGGTTTTCATTCCAGAAACTAATCCCAAACAACGCCACAAGTATTTAGAATAGAAGATATAGTTGTGCAAAAACGAATGTTAATCACGATTATGAAAATTTTGGTCGCCTTCTTACTAAAAGAGATGGGTGCTGGTGTCGTCACTACGAAAGCTGTTTAGACGTTAACGAATGGCAAAGGTTGCGGTGTAATGGTGAAAAATATTAGATCAGCAGTTAGAGCTTCAAAGTTAGAAAAGTGGTAGATCCCATACTTGACTGTTCAGTAGGTGCAAGGTTTCAATGCTAGAGATGGCTTCAATAATATTGCTACATACCTCTGTCAACTAACAATTACCATACAAACAATATCGAATTGCGTTCTGACTTTAATGACTGTTTGGGTTTCAAAAAGAGTGGTGTTAAGAAACGTTCTTTGATGCTTCCCATGTAGCAAAGTATCATCAGTAAAAAGGAGAAATTATAATTTAACTACCTCAAGAACTCTCGTTAGCATTTTTACTTTAATGTTTTTCCTTTTTGATATTTGCCTACTCAAATTAATTTCGTTGATTTTTTAAGAGACACCAAACGAAATAAATTCCTTAGACGTCGACCTAAATGGGGACACCGTTGTAACTGCAGGAAAGGATGCAGCATTAAGACTCTACGACATTAAGACCAAAAAGGTGGATAATACAGGTTTAACTCACTTTTTTGATAAAGATTTTGACTTCGTAACAATGTCTTCAGATTAAATTAAAATTATGCAGAACTGGTGATTTGCAACCGGATGAGGACATGTCAAAATTTCACAACATGAGAGTTTTCGCTGTTAGATTTCATCCTGATCAAAACAACATATTTTTGTCTGGAGGATGGGATGATTGTATTAAGGTATCTATGCCATAAATATTTTTTATGTCGTTAATTAATCAGAATTTCTGGCTATAGATATGGGACACACGTGTAAAGGACGGTCGTGTTCGTGAGTTTAGAGGACCTCATATTTGTGGAGATGCCCTTGACATACGAGTAAAATCAAAATTATATTTTGTCTATAATTCTTTTTATTAATTTTAGTTACACTACAGGGTAATCAAATTTTGACGGGATCGTGGACAGCGGAAAACAGTCTTCAATTATGGGATTTTAATTCAGGAAATCTAATTGAAAATATCAATCCTGTTAATCGTTCACGTACAATAGATGGAGAATTCCTGTACTGTTGTCAATTCGTCGCAGGTGATTATTCGGGCAATACGGTAGTTTGTGGAGGAAGCGGACTTAGCTGTGTAGAAGTGATAGATGTAAGTGAAAGAAAAGTTAATTCCCGTTTCAACATTCGTAAAAGTATTCAAGCCATCGACACCACCGATAAACTAGTGGTTTTTGGAGGAATGGAAACTGTATTTAGAGTAGGTACTATATTATTATGATATAACCCTACATTTGCTACACAAAAAAATTAAAAGAACAGATAATGCAACTTTTAGACATTACGTTGTGTTCACAAAGGTGTAAGTCAGTGTATAACATGTCAAAAAACTAAATAAATATTTTTCTTTTTTAACTTCTTTTAATGTTTAAACTAGAATGAAAATAGTACGTTTTTCGAATTGCAAGTACGTGTTTAGGTGTAAACTGCACTTGAGAAATCACAATGCATTAATGAATGTACAGCAAGTGCCATTTAACCTTGCAAAAAAAATGACGATAAGTTTAAAAGGCGAGAAGCCCTTACACTCTCAAGCAAAAGCAAGGTTTTTTATTACATTTCTAGTTTCTTTGCTGTATTTTTTATACGTAACCTAAATTATCGTTAATCCCTTCTCAAAGCAAACTGTTTCTAACCTTATGGCGCACGGCCTTTTAATTTGTCAAAAAATCCACAATTTTTCGTAAACCATAAATAAATTGACTTTCACTTTTTAGTAGAGTGTACCACACTGTCCAACGGCCAATTAGAGCTAGTTTAAGTTACGACTACCGACGAAACAAAGCGGAAGTAGCCGAATCAAAGGCCACTAAAATTTGCAAGGTTAGGTGGCACTTGCTGTAAGTTAGTTTATGAACTATTGTACAGAGCCTTCGTTAATTACTTATACCCACGTGACCTTTGATCCGCAGTAACTTAGGGAGTTTTAGATTTAGATGTTGAAGTCAATTCAGGATTGGTACTCGTGGTAACTAAAAATTCCCTGTAAGTGTCACTGTCAATACTCAAAGTGAGGTTATGTATGTAAACAAGCAAGCCTTGAAAAGTTAACAAGCGGCTTGGGAATTTTTGGATAAAAGGCTTACCAACAGTGTAAGTTGGGTTGCCTATATTTTGTAGTCACGTGGGTATCAGTATTAATAAAGGCTCTGTAGTATATAAACAAAAAGCACAGAATGAAATCTGGGAAAATGTTAGTATCTCATGTTTTGACAGTAGCGTCAATCAAGGTAAATGTATGCGGTTTGCACTCTATGAGGCGATCCAGTCGGAAAGGTATTGAATACTGCATTAAATTCGACAAAACGGGAAAATGGGAAGAGTCAATTTTGATGACGTAATTAAGATACTAAGTTTCCTCTTTCGTTCCCATTTTTGAAAAATAGCATCTAAAAAATAGTTTTTCGCAAAAAAAACTCATTTGCGGTGAATTTTATCAGTAAAATATAGTTACAATTACACAAATTAAACAGGATGAAATTCTCTATAGTAAAAGTTCTACACATTTTTTCATTTGGCTCAATAATTCGAAGCTACAGCCCCGAGAAATTAGGTACTTTCCTGCAGTTACGCTGTTATATTGAGTTAATGAGTTTTTCCCTGCCGTATTTCGTTTCTTATTCGCTTCCACGATTTGGTTAACGTTTTAAATGAAACTCACAACATTTGACATTCTTAATTTAAAAACAGTACGATATTATTTAATTATTATTTATTGTCATAAACACTTCAGTTTTGTACTCGTTTTTACACCACCGAGCGGTAGAGCAGCCGGCGCTTTGTTTTTATCCCCAAATACAGGGACAGTGGATTAGGTCCACTCAGTAGTCTAATCCACTGTAACTGATTTATTACAGTTTTCTAGGATTGTCTCTCTTTTCAATCTCAACCGTTTTCAGAACAGAGCAGTTCGATATTCTTAATTCATAAAGGAAACTCTGCAATATCACCTCGTTATTTGTGCACGATTGTTCGTGACAGATATTATATTTTGGTTTCCTTCACCTATCTTGAAATGCCTTCACGTTTCCGTGCCACTGTTGAAGTCGGTGGTACGTTCGGAAAGAACGTTGTAGAGCTGCAGCTTCTGTAGAAGGTATGATTGCTAGATTAAATTTACTCGCTGTAATTGTCCTTGCCACAAATTAGTGATATTCATGGGCGGCATAGACGGCCTTTTTCTAGGTGAGAGCAAGCCAAAGTAGTTGGTTTAACTGTTGGATTTGAAAAATAGATAAACACTTCCTATAGAAAAGAACTGTTTCATAAAATCTAAAAAGAAATTGAAGGCAAACGTGATATTTAAGAATGAATTTGCCGGGATTAATTCAACTGTCGCTTTCTCCACCCGCACATGATCACTTTTGCTGGGCTGATTAAATACATAACATAAAAAAAACTCAGTGGTGCAGCAGGTGGCCGGGACTTCCCCGCGTGTTCTACTGTTCGTGTCATTTCGTTCCAGCATGTGCCATCTTGGTGGCACTCGTAGCAGGTTACTAAAAGCAGACATGTAAGGCGGTGGACGGAGGACTACGCGTGTGTGCACGATAATTTTCCGGGCATATTTTTTTTTGAATTATTTTGAAAAACTTTTTAAAAGGCCAATGCTTCCCGTTGCTTGCGCCCCCCCCCCCGTTGGGCGCTCATGTTGACATCTATATATGTTTCAATAGATATTTGTTTCATGTATTGTTAGTAAAATTTATTGTCTTGTTGTTCTTATAAATGCTACTTTGCTCCGCTTAAAAAACGCCGAAGTGGTAGCCTATCGCACCCAATCACAGAATGCGTGGCGGAACAAAATGTGTTTTGTTCTTTGGGTCCATTTTGCTAGCACACTGTCAAGGTTGGGGATTCGCCATCCAAGAGTCAGACCGCTGGTACTCTTCATAATTTTTATTTCTCAGAATTTGCTTTAGGGTCATTTCCGCCCAAATGCGAGACCGAATTTCTCGGACAGTCCGATGGTGAAATAGCCATTGTTGACGAGCACAAAAAGTCCTTCGGATTGCGTTGAAAACGTGATAAAAAGTCGCAAGAAACAATCAAACGATTCAGTTTTTGTTCCGGTGTGAGCAAACGCGGCACCCAACTCGCGGAGTATTTTTTCATTTCCAATTCTTTAGTTAAAATTCTGCGCACACTGTCATTTGAGATGGCCACTATGTCTGATATCTCGCGCACTGTTACTCGACGATCATCCAATACGATACCATCTAAAACGAAGAGGCGGACTTCAAAAATGTCAAATCCAACTCTGCTTTGATTTCGGTTGGTGTTAAGCCTTTCAAATGAAAGTACTTTGCCACTGCTCGCAACTCAGTTTTATCCATTATTTACGAAATCACTCGAGACGGTTCCTTTTGGCGCATTGTCAAACACAAACGAATTAACAGATCGCTCTATACTGTCATATATTTAACTTAAGAAAGGATGGTTCTAAAAAATGGTAATTCAAATTTCGCCAAATTAGCGCCATCTCTGTGGTAGGCCACGTACATTTCGAACGATCCTCGTATATCAAGAAATTTAGTTTCAAGTTTTGAACATAGAGCTGATTGAATTTTAAGAATATAAGAAGTCGTAACTGCGTTACAATATGGAAATATTTTTTGTACGTACTGCAGATGCGAGTGCCAGTTTCCCACTCCCTCTGCCAGAGAAAACTGCTTCGTGATTTTATGGAAATACGGCACACAATTTTTCTGTTGTTCTTTTTGTCCCAAGTTTATATAAGTTCGTTTTTAATCGTCCTTAAGAAGGGGGGAGGGGGGAAAGGTTTCTTTCAACGCAGTGCATTATTCATCAGTGAACTTGATTGTGTTTAAGACAATTTTTGACAAAGCTAAGTAAGCTGACTGAGCTAACATATCTTCTGTCAGTGTGAAAACGAGTAATAAATAAATATTAACCAATACTGTAATTGTATTTAAACGAATTTCAAGTGTCGCGTATTTCATTAAGAACGATACACCAATCACAAATTGTGAAAGCGATTAAGAAAGGAGAGAGCAGGGAAAATTCAATACAGCGCGCGGCTGAAAAGAAGATACTTTATTTTTTGCGGCTGTAGTTTCCAAACTGTTGGTCGTTTGGATAAAAATGTTTTTGATTATGCCAATTTTTGAGAAAGTCACTCATCTTTATAGAATGCCTTTTAATTTCAACAACATTTTATAAATCTCTAGCCTCAACAGTTACTACTACTACTGTAAGATCGGAATATTAACATTTAACCCGCGTGCAGCTCAATGACGAAAAGTGAGTTAAAAAATGGTGAGTCAACTTTTGGGATTGGTATGTATCTCAGAAAACAAGAAAAGTTCCTCCGAGCATGAAACCGGAAACGTTTCCTTAAGGAATTACCACCTCCTGAAGTTTGTCAGTAATTTTCAAGGATACTAGAATGTATTTTTTATAAACATTTAATTATCTCGAACTCTATTGGATTTACGCTACTTCACCAAAATTTCTTTGTGTATTTTTGTATAAACATTTAAAATTTTTAACACAAATGTTAAAAAAAAATTGGAAAGATTTAAAAAAATATTTTGTAACCCTTCTACAAGACTGCACTCTCACCCGAAAGCTGAAACTCCGTAAGGAAGTGTATTCGGATCTACGTTTGTGCAAACTTTTGTCATGTTATTGTTAGTGTTGAACAATTTCACTTCGCGCATAGTTTTATTTAATATAAAGTTATTACCAGGGATAGGATTTCTATGCATTTGCATGTTTTTCTTTGCTGGTAGCTTGGTATATTATTTTTATTTATGACTTACTTTAATTCTGGCGGATCGAACATGTGTATTTATCGCGTTGACAACAAACAACTGCTTACCAGAAGAATTCCACTATTCATTAATTTACAAACTGCGAGCTCGACTAGGTTCCGCTTATTGATAAAAAGTGTTTACTTCTCCACTGCTTCCTACAAATTACTTTTAGTGCAACGCATCATGTCCTACATCTCAAGACAACTTAGGTATTTGTTATGTTTGCTGGTTCCGATATTTACGTTTAAATCACGTATGTAATTATTATATCATTACATCTCTGACTTATATGAATATGGGCAAAATTAATTTTGGAATTATATGCAAACGTTCCCTGAAAATGACGACTAATAACAAGTTTAACTAATTTTTTTCAAGTTTTTTTTAACGAAATGTTTTACTACGTTGTTTCATTTCTTACAAAGAATAGGCGGGAAATGATGAAATAGACAATCATCATTATACATTGATCAATAGGTTGAAACTTTTTAATATTTATTGTATAAAATCTTTTAAAAATATTTTAATAATTGGTATATTTGGTTTCTGTCTAATGGACTCGTTTGTTGCTACTAAGCATTACTTTCAATAATAAGCAATATTTGACCAGCGAATTGTATACAATTTTATGACCTTTTAAAAGAAAGGCATCTTCTTAAGTTTTTTTCAATATTCGTCTGTGAAATTAAATGATAAACAGAAACTTTTTTTTTCATTATTATGACATTTTTTGTGTTGTTTATTTTCTCCAAGAAAATATGATTACCGTGTATAAAAGGAGCATAATTTGAAAGCGTCTCCCTCCCTTTTCTTGTTCATTACTTTTTAATAAATTTATAACGTGGTTAGACATGTTTTTGTTTTATAATCATCAGAGCGCGGATTTATAAGCATCTAGTTTTTGAAAATAAGCGCTTATAATAATAAGCTTGACAAATCAGAAAAAGAGCATAAAAAATCACAATAGAAAGAAGCAAATAAAAAAAAAAAAAATTTTTATTTGCGTTGCATAAGAATAATATTACAAATACTTTAATACAAAATAAAAACTAGAAAATGTAATTAACATCAATTAAAAATATATTTTGATACCAATTTTCTTGCCGTTCAAATCATGTTTTTATTTAAAATTTATCTGAAGCATATTATGGGAAAACGACAGACATTTTTTAAATCAACTTTTAAAAATATGAAACATTACAAAAGCGTAACTTGCGGTTTTCATACAGTTTCTGCAAAATTTTTTGTTATTTCCAATAACCAATTTAGGAAAATCTTTACGCCAAGTTGCCGGTACGGATTTATTCTTCACTTTAGGCATTTTATAATTTCAAATTAAAATTATTCACGAAACATCACAATACAATGAAATGCTCCGTATTACCGACTTTAACAAAAACAAAACAATGTTTTTAGCCTTTTTTTTTACAAATAAAAGCGGTAGACTATTGTGTGTGTGGCTTTCGATAGAACGCAGAACTAGGTGATTTTCCGAGCGCACTATTTGTTTCTCTAAAGAATGTTTGTTGCAGGAGATTTGTAGAATGTGGTGTAAACATTCGGTAAATTATTCGCCGAGTCGTTTAAACCGAAAATAGTAAATTAATTAATGTTTTAATATTATATTTTTAAAACTTAAAATGGCAAATATTAAATTCTTTATAAAGAAATACAGCAACTAGCTGTATAAAAGCTAAAATAAGCACATATATGCGGTTAAAGGAGCAAAATAATCAACAAAATAGGCAAAACAAGAACAATACAGAAATTAAGCAAAATAAAAGTAGTGTCAAATGGTTACATTTTTCATGAATCGTGGAGATACAAAAGGATTTTCATTTGCTTGCAGTAATGGTGAATAAGCCGAATGCTTAAAATCCGCGCTCTAATAATCATCAATCAGATCAACTGTTCCGCAAATATAAGTAGCGCATTTACCTTATGTTTTTATACATATAATAATAATCTGTGTAATTATGCTAATTGGTGTAAAGACGAATTTAGAATTTTGGTTTAATAAAATTCAATTTAAAAACTATTTATTGGCGGTTTTGAGTAAAGTTTTGTTTCTTCGCATGATTTTGTATTAAAATATAATAATATGAATAACAACTTCATTGATTAACTTTTTCTTTTTCAGTTCAACGCGCTCACTCTTACGACATCCTTGTTTCAAATATACCTTTTGTATTGTGAACTAATCAAAGCATACAACAGTATCTTTCGATTTTTCCAATTAATTAATTAAATAAACGATTTTGTATTCGCTCGCGTTAATTGTCTTATTTAAGGCACAATTTAAATATTTACCCGGTCAAGTTTGCAATTTTAACTTTTATAATAATTGCAGTATTCGT
Source organism: Ctenicera cuprea (assembly GCA_958336395.1). Classification (NCBI taxonomy): domain Eukaryota; kingdom Metazoa; phylum Arthropoda; class Insecta; order Coleoptera; family Elateridae; genus Ctenicera; species Ctenicera cuprea. Next base: position 31,576,544 of record OY284491.1, read on the forward strand.
TCTTTATTGTAATGAGGAAACATTTCTGTTTTATTAGTAGCTTCTGTATCATAAATTATCCTTTTTAATGGTAGCAATAAATTAACCAAGATTTTGCTGTGCTGACAGAGGCGTGTAGCATTTACTCATTCTTCTTCTAACCAGAATTTATATTACGGATAGCTGTTGTTAATTGCAGTCTTGATAGCCAACTTTCGCTTTTTTGATTATCACGAAAACGGACAGCAAATTCAAAAATGTTAACTGTGTATTATGTCGTAATGTACAAAACGTCATGTTTTTTGCGTTGCTTTTATAAGGTAAAGCCACTGTAGCGGGTAACTTTACCAAAGAAACCTATGGGTTTAAAATTCGGCTTTGTAGGTTAATGTAACGTAAATAAACGCTTTTATATTATACTGAAACAGAGAAACTCCGGAACTATGTTACAGCACAGCAGAAACAATAAATATCGAATGCTTGCTGCAGTGTGACGTCACAAAATTGGAATCAGACAGTGACTTCTAAAACTATTATGAAACAGTTAAAAAATACAGTTTTCAACAAAATAATATGGGTAAGTGTAATAAACTAAAAGGGTTAACGTGGGAGTTTTCGTTATTCTTTTTATTTTTGTTTATAATGATAATTATATTACTTACTTACTTCCGCCGGCCCCCAGCTACTAGAAGCAGCATCAATATGCGTCAATTACATAAGGCGCATATTCGTATGTACTGTTATGTTGTGGACCACTAAACGTTTTGCGACAAATAAGAAATTTATCTTTATACTGTTTGACTGGATGATTGGGTCGCGAAACGCTAAGCTTTCATTAGCAATTTAAACTCCGCGGTAGACGCATAGGGTTAGGTGATATTTTCTGTTTTTAAATAACCACGGGAGTAAATGCAGTGACTTCTCTCACCGAAGTCGTTTTGAATAACGAGCTGTCCCGGTTTTTGCTTTAAGCAAAAGCCTAGCACTAGGTAAGAACAAAAGCATATGTGGCCACACACGTAAGCAGCCGAAAGCGGAAACAGCTAAAGATCAGTTCCTTTAATATAGGTATCGATGACTGCATGTAACACATATCATTTACATTTTCCATATTTGTAAATAGTAAAGTTTAATAAATTGGCCTCTCTAAGGTTGAAATCCTGCCATGTCGTTTTTAAGTAAAAGTCCCTTCAAGAAACTCTGAAAATGCAGACAAAGGGGATTTTGGCTCGGAGAAGCTTTTGTATATGGCGTCAAAAGCCCTCTAGGTGTCCAACATGACGGCAACCATGCACTGTGCTCCGTTGATGGCAGTTGCGGCGGTGTGGAGGCGTAGCAGTAGATAAAGCAGTGTTGCCAGTTCACTAAATTTGAAATCGTGATATTCTGCAAAAAACATTTTTGAGTAATTTTATGAGATTTTTCTTACAACGACAAATGCGTGATTTGAATATAAAGAATGATATATACTCGTATCTAACAAAAAATAAATCAAAATTAAAGCAGCAATAGTGCGCATAATTTTTCCTACGACTTATATAAAAATTAAGGAAAAAAAGTATATTTATTGAAAATAATTTCATTGAGTACGACGAAAAGTTAACTACCTATGTAATTTCGTTCGTATTCGTGAAATCGAAGAAAATAAAGCGAGCGTAATGTTCTTTATTTACGATTGCTTGGATATGGACTTATTATGTCAATTATTTGCGTTAGGTAATAATGTTCAATATCTTACTACTGAGATAATGGATCCATTACCTAACTCATTTTATTTACACAAACAAAACTGAAGCTTTGTTTATAAGAAAATTAGCTGATTGCCATGGTATTGAACAAATCGAATCTATCTCGTCCCTTTGATTTTAAAACAAAAGTTTTGTAAAAATGACTCGACTATTTGAAAAAAATCGTTTTTTAACCAATTTTAAGCATTCGTAGATACAATTTTGCATGTCACACGTGGGATAATGCATTATTATGGCACTCGTTTGAACGTACAAGCTCGTGTTATAATAACGCCTTTATGCCACTAGTAACATAAATAACTATTATCGCTTGCTGCCATAGGATAGGAGACGAGCGTAAAGTATTTTATCGCTCGCTCCTAAGTAAACGTCAACTTTACGTTGTTAAATGAAAGCGCAAAAGCCTACTTTACGCACGATTGTAGAAAAAAAATATTATGCGCTTCTTTGTGGAGATTCACTTATAATTTATTTAAAAACATTAAAAAGCCAACTTAAGCACAGTTTCGATTTTCAAAAATACTTTAATGCGCCTTAAGGCATTCTGCGCCTTTGTTGACATTATTGCGAATAGAAACAAATGTACAAACTATGCATTTTCAAACCTACAATTACCCGCTGCCTTAGACTCGATATTGATCGTAGATTTTACATTAAATTTGTTACGCATCATTCAAAAAAAAAAGGAAAAGTAGATTTAAAAACCATATACAAAATTTAAAACAAAATTAAATGTAAATTTAAAACTGCTCTATTCTAGCGTCGATAATAATTAGCTTTAGCAGCAGCAAAAAAATAAAACCAAAGCTCCAGGATACCTCGAAGGAAGGGGGGGGGGGGGGGGGGTCCCATAAATTGTAGTTAAACCACTGTTTGAAAGAGTCGTTAAATGATTTAAAATGTGGAATAATAAAAAATTCCTAGCATAGCAAATAATTCGAAAGGTTTCGGTTGTAACTTGGTTTTTTAAACTATTTTACTTTACAACTTAAAATATGTGTCGATTTAAAAACTTATATTTAAGTAAACAAATTCTACATTACACGGAAAAACTTTGCCTGTTCAGATTGGAAATAAACATTTTCAAACACATATTTCGAACGAAATTTAATTTTTTTTTCTTTTATTGTAATGCTTTCATGAGACAATAAATAGCAAACTTGTTTCCTATTTCGAGCTTTCCATTTTCAATAACAGTTCAAAAAATAAAAAGCAATTTTCTCTTTTTCGCGAATTTAATTGAAATTAATGATTTTTTTGTGCGGACGCAAATTCGATGCGTTAATAATTCTCTTTAATGGATTGTGGAAATAAAAAAGAAAAGACATTGGAAGAACATCTGCGAAAAGGAGGGCACAAGAAAACGGGTGCTCGTTTAGCAAGTTTCGTCTTCGTTTTTGCCCGGGTGAACTGGAGAAGCACGTAAGAGTGTTATTGTGGGAAAGGGGTAGTTCCACCCCAAGTTTGACCTGCATTGGAGTGTGGGTCAAGGTCAGGGCTGGCCTGGTCGATGAAGCCTTCGCGCGCACGAGTGAATTTTCCTGCCTCCCCCTCATTGCGGGCAAAATTGTTCCTAGTTGTTGAAAAATTTACATTTAAGATAATTCGCTTGAATCCGGCATATCCCGTAATAACAGTAATCTTGGCTTTTTAGTAGCAAGAGATAAAATTTTCAGAACGTCACGCTTTCACATTAAATTTGTTTTTCGTTTATTTATTCAGTGTAATTATATAAGCAAGCAATTAGAGTAGAAAATTAATTTTGTAAATAGTTATTCAAGCACTACCACAGAATAGAGCAGAAAATAAGCAAATAGCTCGTTAAATACAACATTAGTTGTTCAATGCCGACGGAATTAAGTCGAAACCCAGGACTAGCTCGAAAAGGTCAAATGTGAAAAGTTCAAATCCTGAAATGAATACAACAGCGACCTATAAAATTTAGACGGAACCGCTGAAAAATGTAATTAATATTTTTGGCTTATTTGCGTTGTATCAAATTTTACTCTTTGTGTAAACTTTATATTTGGTTTAGAACACGTAGTTATTTCAGCATCATTTGTTGTTAAAAAACATAGCCAAAATATTATACAAAAGAGTAGCGTAATAAAACATGTTTTCTGTAAAAAAAATAGTTTCAAAACAAGTAACAATGTAAAAAGCAAAAGCCAAAGTTAAATGCACTAAAATAGGCAGGTAAAATATGCACTTAAAAAGTCAAAATATGCACTTGAATGGAATATGCAAACTATTACATTTATTTATTGGAAAAAGACAAAATTTGTAAAGATACGTTGTAAGTTAATGCAGATTAGTTAATGTAAAATATACTTTTATAAATTAAATATAGGTAGGTAGTATATGATTGTTGTGCTTTCGATTATTAATAAAGTTGGGAAAGCGATAATATTTTTCTGAAGTACCTAGTGTAAAATTTTGCTTTTTTCTTCCAGAAAGCTAAGTAAGACGTTTGCTATTTCACACCTAAAGAAAAACCAAAGTTTCCATGTTTAAACACTGTTTAATTTGTCATGGGCTTTCTTTAGCAACCACGCCTGGTGCATTTTGGAGAGATTTTTGACGATTTCTATGCTTTCTAAGTACCACCATCTGTGTTGTCCATGCAATTATTGTAAATAAACTTAAAATTTACATGCTAACCAGAGTGGCGTCTATTTAAGCCTCTGAGCAAAACAATTTGCAAATAATTCCGGACTTCAGCGATAAGTGTGAAATAAGCTCATTAAAATAAATTTTAATTATTCTTTGTACCAAATGAAATTTGTAAAAGTCTTATTGTTCTAAAGAAAATGTTGTAATAATTTGATCGTTGTCAGATCACGCAGTCGTAGATTTTGCTTACATTTTATGTGTGTAAACAATATTTGAAAAAAGTATTAAATCTTCTGTTTAACGTTTAAGTTTAGAGGCAGTGGCGGCTCCTGGTTTTGAAAATAGGCGAAGTGCTACAGGAAAAGCAAATAAATAGAAACTTACATATTTTTTCTATATAATATAATGTAATGGTCCAAAATAATTTAATAAATACGAACAAGCTGATATTTAAAATCAGCAGATATTTATTTGTTTGTTTGCAAATTAACGTGCTGGTGTCGCCACTAGTACAAGACGCGAGGCCCAACCGCGTACAAGAACACATACTGCACAAATCGTCCCCACACAAGGTTTTCACATGACCCAAAGGATGAGTCGTTTTTGACGATTTCTATGCTTTCTAAGTACCACCATCTGTGTTGTCCATGCAATTATTGTAAATAAACTTAAAATTAACATGCTAACCAGAGTGGCGTCTATTTAAGTCTCTGAGCAAAACAATTTGCATATAATTCCGGACTTCAGCGATAAGTGTGAAATAAGCTCATTAAAATAAATTTTAATTATTCTTTGTATCAAATGAAATTTGTAAAAGTCTTATTGTTCTAAAGAAAATGCTGTAAAAATTTGATCGTTGATAGATCACGCAGTCGTACATTTTGCTTACATTTTATGTGTGTAAACAATATTTGAAAAAAGTATTAAATCTTCTGTTTAACGTTTAAGTTTAGAGGCAGTGGCGGCTCCTGGTTTTGAAAATAGGCGAAGTGCTACAAGAAAAGCAAATAAATAGAAACTTACATATTTTTTCTATATAATATAATGTAATGGTCCAAAATAATTTAATAAATACGAACAAGCTGATATTTAAAATCAGCAGATATTTATTTGTTTGTTTGCAAATTAACGGGCTGGTGTCGCCACTAGTACAAGACGCGAGGCCCAACCGCGTACAAGAACACATACTGCACAAATCGTCCCCACACAAGGTTCTCACATGACCCAAAGGATGAGTCGTTTTTGACGATTTCTATGCTTTCTAAGTACGACCATCTGTGTTGTCCATGCAATTATTGTAAATAAACTTAAAATTTACATGCTAACCAGAGTGGCGTCTATTTAAGCCTCTGAGCAAAACAATTTGCATATAATTCCGGACTTCAGCGATAAGTGTGAAATAAGCTCATTAAAATAAATTTTAATTATTCTTTGTATCAAATGAAATTTGTAAAAGTCTTATTGTTCTAAAGAAAATGCTGTAAAAATTTGATCGTTGATAGATCACGCAGTCGTACATTTTGCTTACATTTTATGTGTGTAAACAATATTTGAAAAAAGTATTAAATCTTCTGTTTAACGTTTAAGTTTAGAGGCAGTGGCGGCTCCTGGTTTTGAAAATAGGCGAAGTGCTACAGGAAAAGCAAATAAATAGAAACTTACATATTTTTTCTATATAATATAATGTAATGGTCCAAAATAATTTAATAAATACGAACAAGCTGATATTTAAAATCAGCAGATATTTATTTGTTTGTTTGCAAATTAACGTGCTGGTGTCGCCACTAGTACAAGACGCGAGGCCCAACCGCGTACAAGAACACATACTGCACAAATCGTCCCCACACAAGGTTTTCACATGACCCAAAGGATGAGTCGTTTTTGACGATTTCTATGCTTTCTAAGTACCACCATCTGTGTTGTCCATGCAATTATTGTAAATAAACTTAAAATTTACATGCTAACCAGAGTGGCGTCTATTTAAGCCTCTGAGCAAAACAATTTGCAAATAATTCCGGACTTCAGCGATAAGTGTGAAATAAGCTCATTAAAATAAATTTTAATTATTCTTTGTACCAAATGAAATTTGTAAAAGTCTTATTGTTCTAAAGAAAATGTTGTAATAATTTGATCGTTGTCAGATCACGCAGTCGTAGATTTTGCTTACATTTTATGTGTGTAAACAATATTTGAAAAAAGTATTAAATCTTCTGTTTAACGTTTAAGTTTAGAGGCAGTGGCGGCTCCTGGTTTTGAAAATAGGCGAAGTGCTACAGGAAAAGCAAATAAATAGAAACTTACATATTTTTTCTATATAATATAATGTAATGGTCCAAAATAATTTAATAAATACGAACAAGCTGATATTTAAAATCAGCAGATATTTATTTGTTTGTTTGCAAATTAACGTGCTGGTGTCGCCACTAGTACAAGACGCGAGGCCCAACCGCGTACAAGAACACATACTGCACAAATCGTCCCCACACAAGGTTTTCACATGACCCAAAGGATGAGTCGTTTTTGACGATTTCTATGCTTTCTAAGTACCACCATCTGTGTTGTCCATGCAATTATTGTAAATAAACTTAAAATTAACATGCTAACCAGAGTGGCGTCTATTTAAGTCTCTGAGCAAAACAATTTGCATATAATTCCGGACTTCAGCGATAAGTGTGAAATAAGCTCATTAAAATAAATTTTAATTATTCTTTGTATCAAATGAAATTTGTAAAAGTCTTATTGTTCTAAAGAAAATGCTGTAAAAATTTGATCGTTGATAGATCACGCAGTCGTACATTTTGCTTACATTTTATGTGTGTAAACAATATTTGAAAAAAGTATTAAATCTTCTGTTTAACGTTTAAGTTTAGAGGCAGTGGCGGCTCCTGGTTTTGAAAATAGGCGAAGTGCTACAAGAAAAGCAAATAAATAGAAACTTACATATTTTTTCTATATAATATAATGTAATGGTCCAAAATAATTTAATAAATACGAACAAGCTGATATTTAAAATCAGCAGATATTTATTTGTTTGTTTGCAAATTAACGGGCTGGTGTCGCCACTAGTACAAGACGCGAGGCCCAACCGCGTACAAGAACACATACTGCACAAATCGTCCCCACACAAGGTTCTCACATGACCCAAAGGATGAGTCGTTTTTGACGATTTCTATGCTTTCTAAGTACGACCATCTGTGTTGTCCATGCAATTATTGTAAATAAACTTAAAATTTACATGCTAACCAGAGTGGCGTCTATTTAAGCCTCTGAGCAAAACAATTTGCATATAATTCCGGACTTCAGCGATAAGTGTGAAATAAGCTCATTAAAATAAATTTTAATTATTCTTTGTATCAAATGAAATTTGTAAAAGTCTTATTGTTCTAAAGAAAATGCTGTAAAAATTTGATCGTTGATAGATCACGCAGTCGTACATTTTGCTTACATTTTATGTGTGTAAACAATATTTGAAAAAAGTATTAAATCTTCTGTTTAACGTTTAAGTTTAGAGGCAGTGGCGGCTCCTGGTTTTGAAAATAGGCGAAGTGCTACAGGAAAAGCAAATAAATAGAAACTTACATATTTTTTCTATATAATATAATGTAATGGTCCAAAATAATTTAATAAATACGAACAAGCTGATATTTAAAATCAGCAGATATTTATTTGTTTGTTTGCAAATTAACGTGCTGGTGTCGCCACTAGTACAAGACGCGAGGCCCAACCGCGTACAAGAACACATACTGCACAAATCGTCCCCACACAAGGTTTTCACATGACCCAAAGGATGAGTCGTTTTTGACGATTTCTATGCTTTCTAAGTACCACCATCTGTGTTGTCCATGCAATTATTGTAAATAAACTTAAAATTAACATGCTAACCAGAGTGGCGTCTATTTAAGTCTCTGAGCAAAACAATTTGCATATAATTCCGGACTTCAGCGATAAGTGTGAAATAAGCTCATTAAAATAAATTTTAATTATTCTTTGTATCAAATGAAATTTGTAAAAGTCTTATTGTTCTAAAGAAAATGCTGTAAAAATTTGATCGTTGATAGATCACGCAGTCGTACATTTTGCTTACATTTTATGTGTGTAAACAATATTTGAAAAAAGTATTAAATCTTCTGTTTAACGTTTAAGTTTAGAGGCAGTGGCGGCTCCTGGTTTTGAAAATAGGCGAAGTGCTACAAGAAAAGCAAATAAATAGAAACTTACATATTTTTTCTATATAATATAATGTAATGGTCCAAAATAATTTAATAAATACGAACAAGCTGATATTTAAAATCAGCAGATATTTATTTGTTTGTTTGCAAATTAACGGGCTGGTGTCGCCACTAGTACAAGACGCGAGGCCCAACCGCGTACAAGAACACATACTGCACAAATCGTCCCCACACAAGGTTCTCACATGACCCAAAGGATGAGTCGTTTTTGACGATTTCTATGCTTTCTAAGTACGACCATCTGTGTTGTCCATGCAATTATTGTAAATAAACTTAAAATTTACATGCTAACCAGAGTGGCGTCTATTTAAGCCTCTGAGCAAAACAATTTGCATATAATTCCGGACTTCAGCGATAAGTGTGAAATAAGCTCATTAAAATAAATTTTAATTATTCTTTGTATCAAATGAAATTTGTAAAAGTCTTATTGTTCTAAAGAAAATGCTGTAAAAATTTGATCGTTGATAGATCACGCAGTCGTACATTTTGCTTACATTTTATGTGTGTAAACAATATTTGAAAAAAGTATTAAATCTTCTGTTTAACGTTTAAGTTTAGAGGCAGTGGCGGCTCCTGGTTTTGAAAATAGGCGAAGTGCTACAGGAAAAGCAAATAAATAGAAACTTACATATTTTTTCTATATAATATAATGTAATGGTCCAAAATAATTTAATAAATACGAACAAGCTGATATTTAAAATCAGCAGATATTTATTTGTTTGTTTGCAAATTAACGTGCTGGTGTCGCCACTAGTACAAGACGCGAGGCCCAACCGCGTACAAGAACACATACTGCACAAATCGTCCCCACACAAGGTTTTCACATGACCCAAAGGATGAGTCGTTTTTGACGATTTCTATGCTTTCTAAGTACCACCATCTGTGTTGTCCATGCAATTATTGTAAATAAACTTAAAATTAACATGCTAACCAGAGTGGCGTCTATTTAAGTCTCTGAGCAAAACAATTTGCATATAATTCCGGACTTCAGCGATAAGTGTGAAATAAGCTCATTAAAATAAATTTTAATTATTCTTTGTATCAAATGAAATTTGTAAAAGTCTTATTGTTCTAAAGAAAATGCTGTAAAAATTTGATCGTTGATAGATCACGCAGTCGTACATTTTGCTTACATTTTATGTGTGTAAACAATATTTGAAAAAAGTATTAAATCTTCTGTTTAACGTTTAAGTTTAGAGGCAGTGGCGGCTCCTGGTTTTGAAAATAGGCGAAGTGCTACAAGAAAAGCAAATAAATAGAAACTTACATATTTTTTCTATATAATATAATGTAATGGTCCAAAATAATTTAATAAATACGAACAAGCTGATATTTAAAATCAGCAGATATTTATTTGTTTGTTTGCAAATTAACGGGCTGGTGTCGCCACTAGTACAAGACGCGAGGCCCAACCGCGTACAAGAACACATACTGCACAAATCGTCCCCACACAAGGTTCTCACATGACCCAAAGGATGAGTCGTTTTTGACGATTTCTATGCTTTCTAAGTACGACCATCTGTGTTGTCCATGCAATTATTGTAAATAAACTTAAAATTTACATGCTAACCAGAGTGGCGTCTATTTAAGCCTCTGAGCAAAACAATTTGCATATAATTCCGGACTTCAGCGATAAGTGTGAAATAAGCTCATTAAAATAAATTTTAATTATTCTTTGTATCAAATGAAATTTGTAAAAGTCTTATTGTTCTAAAGAAAATGCTGTCAAAATTTGATCGTTGATAGATCACGCAGTCGTACATTTTGCTTACATTTTATGTGTGTAAACAATATTTGAAAAAAGTATTAAATCTTCTGTTTAACGTTTAAGTTTAGAGGCAGTGGCGGCTCCTGGTTTTGAAAATAGGCGAAGTGCTACAGGAAAAGCAAATAAATAGAAACTTACATATTTTTTCTATATAATATAATGTAATGGTCCAAAATAATTTAATAAATACGAACAAGCTGATATTTAAAATCAGCGGATATTTATTTGTTTGTTTGCAAATTAACGCGCTGGTGTCGCCACTAGTACAAGACGCGAGGCCCAACCGCGTGCAAGAACACATACTGCACAAATCGTCCCCACACAAGGTTCTCACATGACCCAAAGGATGAAAATAAAGGGTATAAAATCAATAATCCTAGTATTGAAAAATCTGTTCTACGGCTTGACTTCCTCGAGTCGACAACAGCCAGTCCCAGCCCAGACCCAGGAACTTCAACCGGCAACAGTTTAGAACCAGGGGCACTCTACGCCTCTTCTGGGAAGTCAGTCCGCCGGGTTTAGGGTAGGCAACAGTCAGGTCAGCAGCGGGTGCAGAACGTCAGAGCAGTTCCAATTCTCAACACCTAGTGCAGTCAAGTTCGTATTTTTTTTGAAAGGTATAGGCAAATGTAATTCAGAATCAGGTATTGATAAATATTAATAGTATTGTCTAAACCAAGTACCTAAAGTCTGCTGTGAAGAAAGTCACGGGCTTCTGTTTCTAAGTGAACGGTTTGTATATAGGACTAAGCGTAAGCTATCACTCGTTCTTACAAGAAGAATTGGAGCGGAGCGCTTGTGAACTTAAGATTTTGCTTGCCTTTCTGTTTGCAACAAAGCGGTTATGATCTATGACCTTATGATCTTCGTTTGTGAGAGGTAACTCGGTGCGTGGGTTGCGTGCGTCTCGGTTCGGTGCGGCTTGGGTTTCGGCTGTGTGCGTGGCGTTATGCGGGGTTACTGGTAAAGGGAGCAGTGTTTTACGGAGTTTCAGTAAAAATGCAAGTGGCGTTACTAGTGAAATGTAGCGATAAGAAAATAAACTGATGGTCCCAAACGCTAGCTCGGATATAATTAAGGAACGTTTATGTAACGTTTTTTTTTTTGATAAAAATGAACCTGGATAGCCATTACTACATACCTTAACAGTTACCCTGTCTAGTGGTGGTAGTTGGTGAAATTAATGTGCCAAATTTTTTGTTTATGTCTCTTGTTTTTAATAAATCCATTAATATATTATGGGGTTTCCTTTATTCGTTAATCCGGTTTGGTAAATTGTTTCAAGAAGATAATTTTCAAAATTTAAAATACAGTCAAACATTTTTAAGTAGAACTGCCAGGGGAGGAAAAAAGTATTTATAAAGTTTTCATAAATAATAAAGACAAACGATAAATACGTAATATGAAACGACTTTTCTTATACGCTTAGTATCAATAAAAATAATTTGTAATTTCTTTTAGATTCATTATTTGATCAGATACTATAAGCACATCAAAAGCTTATTTCTAGAAAATATTTGAAAAATAACAGCATTTTAAAAAATTGCTTTGTACGAATCTTCATCCATATTGACTTTTTTTTATAACTGACAAAATAATCATAAGATAGCATGTGACCGGTATACATAAACTGTTAACAAATACATTGTTTTATATTACAAAAGCTATTTTTAGCTTCTAATTATAATGTTTAGTAATAGTTATACCATAGTATATTTCACTTAGGTGTATAAGTGATTTATGGATAGAGCGTGCTAGGGTTGTTTTGTTTTCAGGCTTGAGTTAATTAAACCAATAAATCTCTCCTACAAACACTAGTAATATTTTATCAAAAATTATCGACTATTTAGTTTTATTATCATTGAATAGAATTGCAAACACATAATAATTATCATGATACAATGTTATTCTTAAAAATTATAAAAACGTTTAGAAAATTAATTAACAATTACCGGTTTTAAATTAAAAGTTGTTTATATAATTGGTATTTATTGCAACGCGTCATAACACTAACTGAGTGGGAGACTATTATAATTGATTAATATTTTGCCCACATAAATGGAATATACATTCCAAAATAATTTAGATCAATAAGTAGATGTCTTCGAAATTTTTAAATTAATTACACTCCTCCGTGAAGTGTAGATAATCTATCTAATTAATATATAAATGCAAAAAGTGTCTAAACGTTAGACTATAAAAATGGATCTTTGGACGCTGTATGTAAGCGCTATAATCGTATGTATTTAATCTAATATGTAAACGCGAATAGTGCCGAAACTTTGGACTATAAAAATAGATCTTTGGACGCTGCATGTAAGCGTTATAATCGTAGAATACATTCTGTTAGTTTATTTTTACATGTAAATGCGAAACTTACGTGGGCAGAGATCCCCTTTTCGGTTCACGGTTTCTTTGTCTAATTTTAATACTCCCCTGGTGCCGCAAAGTTTACAAACAACATAAAGCGCACTAAATTGTCCTAAATATAAACCGATTGCAGTATAAACAAATTTTTGCCGTTTTTCGATTTATTGGTTGAACAACTCTCATGGAGTGAACAACTAAACAAATGCCTGGCCCCAGAAGAAGAAAACTTTGCGAAGAAAAAAACAAAAGAAAAGTTGTTCTGTCTGATTTTTACTTGAAATTAAGGTAAATACACAATAAAAGTATGTACCCAGCTATATACCTATATTGTACGGTGGAAAGTATTATTGAAAAATACCTTAGAAATAATTTTCAATGCAGAACAGATACCTATTTTATTAAAATGAGTTGCAAATCTAAAAACTAATTAAAATAAGTATGACTTACCTATTTTATTTTAAAACCCAACATTACTTAGGTACAATATATTTTCTTAGTCGCTGATGCCTACCCCTAAATACAATAAACTTGCCGCCTTTTTTGAACATATGTTACAAGACTAAAGTGTTAGCAGTGATCGCAAGCCGAGTTTTTACGGTTGAAGGGAATTAAAACAACAATACATCCCCCGCTTTTAGCCACTAGTACACAACAGCTATTCTAGTAAAACAAGTAATTGTTGTACGAAAAACTTACAAAACCACTTATACATTAGTACTCACTACTCAACAGTCAGCTCGGCACTGAACTCTCACACAATGTTGCCAGATTGGTTATAAAATATTGGCCTCTTTTATTCTTAAAAAAATTCTTTTTAGAGGTTCAAATCCCCTACTAATTTCCACAATATTAAATGAAATGCCTTTTACAAACTAGAAATGCAATTTTTAGCCCAGGCTAATCAAATTTGAGAGTGAAAAAGACCAGAACTAAAGTAAGAAACATAACAGGAATAAAAACAGAAATTAATATAAATACAGCCGAAATTTCTCATCCCAACCGACGAATATTTCTAAAGACAATTCGGCGACACACTCATTGAAACTACGAATAACACATTATACGTAAGTCCATGAAATTGTATTCACGATTTTATTTTAATTTGTTACTCAGTTTTCTCTTGCAAAGCCAACAGTTTAGGATTTTATTAAAATTACTTCGTTTTTGCAAATTTTCCCCTTTTCTTCAACATTGATCAAAATTCCCCGAAAAACGGGAATTTTCCCGTCATCTGGCAACACTGCTGCTACGTCATATTGCTACGTCATGCACCGACCAACTACCGTTGCAGTACTTGGCATACATAAATCTGCGAATCCCCAAATTAGTACCGCTCGCCATGTATAAAAAATGTACACTTGCTGAAGAAATTCATTATTGTTTTGTTTAGGATTGGTTATTGGTTATTGGTAGTAGCAATTGCAGAGCACGGTTTTGTGAGTCCCTGAACACCAGGAAGTTTAATTATTATTTTACGGAAATAAAAAAATTTAATTTCTAATTAGGGATGCCTTTCAATTAATACTTGATTGAATTTACTTTAATTTTCACCTCTTATTTTAAATTTAAATCAAAACCATTAGCAAGCACAACCATTAACCTTTTTTTCGGCGCGCCCCTCTAAACGTTGCGCCGGGGGCTGCCGCCCCGCATAGAAACGGCACTGACTAACTGTCGAACTTCAAGTACACGGCTGCACTTTATTTTAATTGTTTTAATTTTATCTCTCTCGTTTTATTCCTGCCATTACTTTCAATTTGTGTAAAAATAGATTTCTACCAAAGTATACTGTTTTAAAAGCAAAAGTTTCTTTACGCCTGCCTTTTTCTCAATTGAATTACTACTTTCAATAAAATCTTATACGGGTAAGATAAACTAACAGTGGAAAAACGTAGACATTTTTGTGCAATTTAATTTTCGCAGCTATAAAAACATGTCAAATAACCCAGTATCTTCTTTCTACAGCAACCAATTTATTTTTCACTGGTTACACGTCCGTAAAGACGTCGTTTCTGACGTCAAATTTTCTTTTTGTTCAGAAGCGTTTTCATTGAAGCGAGCGAGATGGAAATCGCCTACGTAAACTTCAACTTCGTGTCGTTAGAGGATACAATAATGCGTGGTTGGTGCAGATTCTTTTTATTTGCTGACGCGAGTGAAAAGAGTAACAAACCCGTTATAGAAAGCTTCTTGTCACTTTTAAATTGATAATGTCGTAATAACGGGGATGATGTTCAAACCTTATTACGAATTTTTATTGCACACCAACTTAAAAGTGATCATTCTTATACTTACTTCTAAAATATAACATTTTGTGAAAAACTTAATGGAATAAATTAATTAACAACAGTAATGATTACACCATGTCAAAATTTGTTATGATCTAAGTTCTAAGAGATGCCTGTTTGTGTTTATTACTACCTACATAATTACTTTGGTTAGAGCAAACTTGAAACAGAATAACTTACAAGTTCTAATGAAAGATAATGCAATTTCAAGTAGATATGATTAAGACTACTATACAATTCTAAAGTTCAAACTTCAAGTCTAAATTTCATTTATATCATAAGTTGTTAAAGCCTGAAATAAACTCACGTTGAATTTAAACTCAGAACGTGTGTTTGATGCAAAATTTCTAAGCAATATTAAAGTATCCAATCTAATATATGAACGCGAATAGTGTCTAAGCTTTGTACTATAAAAATGGATCCTTGGACGATGTATGTAAGCGCTATAATCGTATAATACATTCCGCCAGTTCATTTTTACATGCAAATACGAAACATGAGTGGGCAGAGATGTCGCTTTGGGTGCACGCTTTCTTTGTCTAATTATAATACTCTTTAGGCGCCGAGAAATATACAAACATTCGCTAGGAAACCATAAACATAAAATTATCCCAAATATAAATGTAAACCGATTGCAGATAAACAAATTTTTGCCATGTTTAAATTTATTGACTAAAAAACTCTCACGAAGTAAACAACTAAACACGTGCCTAGATCAATAACTTTGCGAAAAAAATACGATAGAAAAGTTGTTCGGTAGACAGTTATGCATCATCGTAAATTATTTTCTGCTATACAAAAGCGTTTACTGTTTGCTCTTCAAGGGACATTAAGCTACACCCGTTAATGGTTGCTTGCAATAAAACAAGATTCTGTCTAATTTTTACTTGAAATTAAGATAAATATATAATAAAAGTATGTACTATAAAGGTTGATTGATTGATGATTGATTTTAAGCAGGGTTATAGTGGTTATAGTCAGTAGCCCAATTTGCACTTCGACTCTGTGGTCTTTTGTGCTCCTCTGATCCTTTGTTTAAAGTAGTCCTGTGCTCTCAATGAGTTGTAGGATGTTTCTTACAAGGTGCTCGTGTGTGAAGGTTGGTTCAGGTGGAGCTTCCCCGAAAAGCTGCTGTCTCTTGCGGTAAAGCGCTGTCAGTCAAAGATTATTTGTGAGGCTGTTTCCTCCTCTTCTTCACATAGTCTGCAGAGTGTGTCTCCTCTGTGTACACCTATTTTTTGGAGGTGTTGTTTTCGGTGGCAGTGTCCTGTAACAAGTTCCACCAACCTTCTGATCTGAGTTCGTCCTAAGTGGAGTACATCAGTTGTTAGTTTGGAGGAAGGTGTCGTAATTATTGCCTTTCTCAGTGTTTGTCCCTGTGTATCCTCCCAGCGAGAAATGTGTTGTGTGCCGGTCCACTTTTCTATTGCTGTTCGGATGCTTTTTTTTGGGTATACCGAATACAGGCTCCGGTCCTAGAAACGGGGTAGATGCACCAGTTTTCGCGAGGGCGTCCGCCTTTTCGTTTCCCCCTACACATGTGTGCCCTGGCACCCAGATGAGTTGAACTGTGTTCCTCTCTGATAGATGTGTCAGGTGGTTTAAACATTCCCTTGCTAGTTTGGAACTAGTACGAGGTGGTTCAAGTGCTTTTAAGGCTGCTTGGCTGTCTGACAGGATGCTTATGTGTTGTTTATTGTACCCACGTTTTGCATTTTCCTGAACACATTGCATTATGGCAAAGATTTCAGCGAGAATCCAATTCCAATTTTAGTGGCTTTAGTACCTAGACGTACACTGATGTTCTCTTTTGGTCTTCCTTCTTTCGCCATGTATTCCTGACCCTGTGCCTTCTGATGTGCGGGATCCGTCTGTGTACCAGACTAGCCCTTTTGACAGGAAGGGTGGGGTTCCGTGGGCTTAGTCGTTGCGAGAGAATCTCACGCTGAATGGTTTATCAAACGAGTATTGGGGGAAGGTGTAGTCGGAGCCCATTTTTAGAATGGGTTGGCCTTTGACTGCCTCCTGTATTCGTTTGTGTCCACACCGTTCGTGGTTGGTGTCCCAGTTACCAGTAGATTTCATTCTGTGTGCGCCAATCAAGGCCTCCTCCTTTAGATATATATCTAGAGGGATTAGTCCTAGAAGAGCTTCCATAGATGCAGTTGGAGTGCTTTTCGCGACTCCGCATATGCACAAACAGTTCAGTTTCTGTATCCTGGTTAGTTTGGTTATGGCAGCTTTTTGTTCGACCTTTGGCCACCACAATAGGGTGCCATAGGCTATCATGGGTCTAACTACCGCAATGTAAAACCAATGAACCATCTTTGGTTTTTTTCCAAACATGCGTCTGCTCATCATCAGGGCCATTTTCGCTTTGTTTGTAAGGTTTTCCAGGTGTACGTTCCAGTTTAGTTTAGCATCTAGGGTAATGCCCAGATATTTAACTTCTTGGCCAACCTGAATTTTTTCTCCAAAGATTGTGAGGTTTTGAAATGCCTCTACGTCTCTTTTCTTGGTGAAAGGTATTAGCGCTGTTTTGCTCGGGTTTACCTTAAGGTTTTTTCTTTCACACCACCTTTGAGTGATATTTAGCGCCCTTTACATGAGAGCTGCAATGATTGTAGGGTGTTTGCACCTTATAAGGATAACGATGTCATCCGCATATCTTGGGCGTAGAGTTCATTATCATTGAGTGTCTTTAAAAGATCGTTCACTACCAGGTTCCACAGAAGAGGGGATATAACGCGTCCTTGTGTACAACCTCTGGCAGCGAGTACCTTGAGAGTTTCACCTCCCAGGTCGGCTTGTATCTGTCTGCCCTTTAACATGGTTTTTATCCATCCATTAGTGGTGTCGTCAACCCCATGTTTGCGGGTAGCATTTGTTATAGATTCAAAGGAGGTGTTATCAAAGGCCCCCTATATGTCCAAGAAACCAGCCAGAGCTATTTCCTTGTTGGTTATTGACACTTCTACCCTACTGATTAGGTTGTGAAGCGCTGATTCGCATGATTTACTTGGTTGGTATGCATGTTGATTGCGATGAAGGGGGTTGCTTTTTATACCTCTGTCTCGTATATATGTCTGTCAACCAGTTTTTCCATAGTCTTTAGACAAAAAGACATAAGGCTAATTGGTCTGTATGCCTTTGGCTGGGTGTACGTTACCCGCCCTGGTTTGGGAATGAACACCACCTTGGTGGGTCTCCACGCCAGTGGCAGATAGTTTCCCGCTAGGCATTAGCGAAATATTTTAATTAGTAGCGGTACCAGAAGGTCTATTGCCTGCTGCAGTAGAGCTGGAAATATTCCGTCTGGTCCGGGCGATTTGTAAGGTAGGAAGGATTTTACAGCCCATTGTACGTTGTTGTAGTTGATCACTTCCCTAGCTACCTTCCAATCGTCCCTTGTGGGTTTTCTTAGGAAGTTGCTAGCTAGTGGCTGCGATGTGGGGACGGCTTGGTAAGTCACTATTGATCCTGTAAAGTGTGCTTGGATGAGCATTTCCAGTGTTTCCCTTTCACTTTTTGTGTACTCCCCTGTCGGTTTTTTCATGTTCCCGACTGGGGTTGAAGGGTCTTTTGACAGAAATTTGTGAAAATGTGCTGTATAAAAGTTAGTTCATAGTGAATTTTGTATAATTTCTTTCAATAACAGACAAACAAATTTGATTACGGAGACTGCTACGTTTTACTACTTTTGTTATGAAAAATTTGCAGCCGAGCCGCCGCAACAAAGAGCTTTCCATAGACATTTAACAAAATAAACAAACATACGCTACGGATTCCATACTCCATCGACTAACATATTGACATCTAAACTGTTCATAACAATTATGATCGCGTAAAGAAACCGCTGCGTGTAAATTACTAGCTCTCACTTAAAAAGAACTACCTCAATCTGTACGTTTTTGTACTTTTCTCTATTTCCAGTATGAAAATGTATTATAATCACGAAAATTTTAGAATATGATTTTTTGTCGTTTTTGTTCAAAAACTGGCCACAGGAGTTTCGTAAACTTTGTAAAGTTATAGAGCTAGGAATCGGCTACTATTTGTTTCGCGTCACAGTCCATTAATTTCTCTGTAACGCCTACTATGAATTTTTGAAAACCGTAAACTAATGCTCCTCTATTTAGTAAGCGAACGACGATTAAAAATTTCTATTACGTGCTCGTGATTAACAGTAGAATAAGATTTAGAACTTAATTTGTAGGTGCAGCAATATTTAGGGCGTTAACTTTCCCCTCCCTCCGATCCTAATTTTGGCAAACAAATTTGTTAAAATCGATTTATATAGAGTTAAACCAATCTGTATAAAATTTATAAAAGTGGGAATACGATCTACGGTTTGCTACAGTTAATTTATTATTTAAAAAAGCGTGACATTTATTAATAAAATCGCACCTTTGTCTGGAATTATATTAAAACATTAACGCTTGAAGATTCCAGTACTTACTGCCTTATAACAGTTATTTTGCTACTACTGCTTTGGAAATAAACAAATTTCACACTCTTAAGCTAATTTGTAATTATTTACATAACACACCTACGAAGGTTGCAAGAAAAAATAAGTGTAGCAAGAAGAGCAAATATTTTGCCAGATTGTATAACTCTAACATGTTTTTTAATACTGAACTATAAAAAATGTGGAAACAAGAAGAGAATACCGTAAAAACTTTATACAAAATTAGGTTACCCTTCATACGATGATATAAGTAATATCAATATCCGGCTAAAAAATGACGAAAAATCTTCTAGTAGATTTGATTTTGTACATATAGAAAGTCAATAAAGTACGAAAAGTTATCCAACAAAGACGGATATCTTATAAATTTACATTTAGATTAAATCTCCTGTCGCAAATATTGACATACACAAGCCATGGTTAAATAACGAACAAGGATTCGACAGTAAGGATCAATACCAACTTTAGAGTAATTAAGTCAAATGTCTGCGTAGGATAACGAGCAACCTCGCCCGCAATGGTGTCAGAATTAATCAAATTTCGTTCAATATTAAACCGAATGAATGCATTACAGTAATCTAAATTGACCTAAACGGGCTGTAATTATTTCTGTCTTGGTTGAATAAAATTAATACCATGTAGACAAGCCGATCTATTAAATAAAATGTTTTAGAAAGGAAATTTTTCAAATGTACTTATCGTATTAGTTTTAGAATTATTAATTTCCAATATTTTATTTTCTTCGTTTATCAAAAATTTATCGAGAAAATAAGTTTTTAAATAATAATAATCGGAAACAAAATTTAAGAAATATTTTTTGGTATTGTTTTTTCAAAAACATAAATTTACATGATTACTCAACAATGCAACGACGAATCGCTATAAAATTTTATACAAGGTGTTCCGCAATAGCATTTCCAGATATCAAAGAAAGGTTCTTGGGTTCAATTCACATCGAACAGTTCAACAAACATAATTTACGTCCCCAAACGCACCCTTTTCGAGATACAGCGCTTTAAAGACGATGGAGGCAATAATTAGTAGTGATGGAATATTTCGAAATAAAATAATCGAAACTTTCGATTATCGAAATATCTCGAGATATCTCGAAAAGTTACAGAAAATAATTCGAATGATTTAACATTTTCTAAATTTTTTGTTTTGTTCATTTCGGAAGCGGGCGTTGAAGCGATGTCCCGTACGTAGCCTACTGCAAATGCCCAATAAAAATACATGATCAGATGACGCCACCAGTTGTGGTACAAAAATTTATACACTTTCGGGGTATATAGATATATTGCTCAAACAATTAGCTGCAATTAACAGTGGGATATAATAAAATTTAAAATACGGTAAGAAACTAATGTTGTTTTACTTTTAAAGGAAACAAGATTGTGCCTAATCTACTAAGCATTAAGTCCGAGGTCACATAAAGCACAGCCACTGTCCACCATACGTCTAGCTGTGCATCACTGCATGAATGTGCTACAGGATTCAGATAATTCCTGATTTCATTTAAAAAAATATAAGTGAGAAAAATGTATCCACTTTCGCAGTTTATAGAAATGTCACTCAAAAACCAGGTCGGAATTAATGATTATATGTGATTAAATTAATAAAAATATTATTTAAATTTTCTTCAAAGCTAAATGCTTACGAAAATTCCGTTATAGGAGCATTCGAAAAGCAAGTGGCGAGCGTTTTTAAAATGTTTTACTCTTTATTACTGCATAGAAACATCCGCATGATTTGATGAGGATAAAACATTTGATTATCAACTTCATTCCAATGGTAATCGCTCGATTATGAAAATCATTTAATTATGTCACTATTAATTAGTATCTCCGCCATATTTGATATGCTTGATTCAAGATTCGTATGGGTATTTGACTGGTAATGATTTAGAATTCAATCAAATCTATCAACCAGGGGCGTATATGTGCAGGGTGCTCGGCGTATCTTTTGACTTATTGTTTACAACTAGATATATTCTAACTTTTGATATGAAAATCTTATTGTCCATATATTATTATACAAAAAAGGTAGATTGTTTCACTAGATTAACTCAACTCTCTTTGAAATAAACCGTTTCCCAAATACGCCCGTGGTTGGTAGATTTTAATGATAATAAGTTTTATGTTAAATCATTCATCATCATCATCATCATCATCAATCAACCCTTAGCGTCCACTGCTGGACATAGGTCTCCCCCATTCTTGTCCACTCTTTTCTCCTTTGGGCCGTCTGGATCCAGTTGCCGGCCATTCTTCTGACATCATCCGTCCATCGCGTGGAAGGTCTTCCTCTGCTTCTCTCGTCGGCTCTCGGTCTCCACTCAGCAGCCTTTTCGTCCATCTCCCGTCCGTCATCCGGACTACAAGTCCAGCCCAGTTCCATTTGAGCTTTGCTATCTGTGTGATTACATCAGTAACGCCTGTTCTTTGGCGCAAGTCTTCGTTCCTAATATGGTTAAATCATTACTAACAAAATATTGGTACAAAATTTGAATCAATATCTCAAGTTATGGCGGAGATATTAATTAATACATGATCAGAATCTTTAGAGAGCTGTATCTCGAACAGAGTGCGTTTTCGGACATCTGTTTATTGGACTTTTGACTGAAATTTAACCGAAAAACACGTCCTTGATCTATAATTATTAAACTTCCTATTGCGGAACATCCTGTATTTTAATAATTTTAAGAGAGCTAAATGATATAAATTTTGACAAGGTTTTCACAAGATATTTCTTATAAACTAGCATCAAAGTCCTCTAATTTGAGCGATGATAAAAACACCTGTTTAAGCGAAATTGCTTCTTTAAGTGCTAGTGTTTTGTCGTTTCTACAATTGTCCTTAACCTAAAGTCTAGGGTACCGTTAAAATTTACAGAGAGTACTGATACTGACCTGACGCAAGTTCTATGAAATCTTGAAAGAAAAACTGAAGAAAAAAAAACTGTAAACAAAGCCTAAAAAAAAGCCGTGAAAAAAGCCGGGACAAAACAAAGCCGGCGGATAAAAAGCCAAAAATAATAAAAATAACGAAGGCAGAGGAAAAAAGACAAGGCCTTTAAATGATAGTACTTTAAATTTAAAATATAAAGGGGTCTTATATTTTAGTCAGAGAATTTCTTAACAAAGAAACAGAAAACCTAGAAAAACACCAAAAAGAAGGAAATGTAAGGCAACTGTACAAAGAAGTTAATATCAAACGAAAGAGTTTCCAAGCACGATCCGTCGAAGTCAGGGATGAAAATGGAGCACTACTAATATAATTAATAGATGGAAAAATACTTTGCACAAATTTGCTAAATAGACCAGAGCGAGAACACCAAAAGAGAGCGATCATGTGCAGGGCCAAAACCAGAAATTGAGGGACCTACATATGAAGAGATAGTAAAAGTGATGAAAAATATTAAGAAAAGAAACGCGCCCAGAGAGGATAGAATTCATGTTGTAATGCTAATAACAGGGAAAAACAAAGTATGAAAAGAACACACGCCATGCTACGAAAAATATAGGAGGAAGAGAGAATACAGGAATCCTGGAAGACAGGCATCATAACACCTATACATAAGAAAGGCGACAGGACGAGGTGCACGAATTATTAATAGTGGAATATGCTAACTAAATACGTCGTATAAGATCTTATCTAAGATCATACACAAAAATTAGTGAATTTCACCGACGACATCGTAGGAGAGTACCAAAGTGGTTTTAGAGCATCAAGGGCCACAAACAACGGATCATATATTCACGATACGACAAATAATGGAAATAGCCTGAAAATTTAACTGAGATATATACCACTTTTTTGTCGACTTTTAACAAGCGTACGATTCAATAACAGAAGAGCACTGTGGAGTGACATGCAGAACTGGGGATTCCCCTAAAACTGATTCGGCGCATCCATTACAAATGCATTGTAAACATTGCCCACGGAATGCTACGTCGGGCTTTGAATACTGTAGTTCAAGAATTTACTGCTGTCTAGATAATGATGGTATCCAATTTGAACAGTTACTATAATAATTACTCTTGTACATATTAATTTAATGATATTTTGACCTATATCATAAAACAAGTGACTTTTGTTTCACGGCTGTTACGATTAATATAAAAAATATAAAAAATTACAGTGTTTTTTTAAGTTATTTTAACAAATAACTCGAACACGCAATGCGCAATTGTTTTTTCGTTTTTACGATCGTAACCAGAAGAAGAAGTTACACTTTTTTCTAATTTAACCAACTTTGTTTCTAAAAAATAAAAAAGTTGGCAATAGTGGCCCGGTTCTCAAAATCACCTTGTACAGCTTGCTTTCTTAGAAATCTAATAGTCAGTCGGTGAAATGTACAACGTTATAATTATAAAAAATTACACTTTTGCAAATATCTAGTATGGGGAAGTCTACTCGAAGTTCACGATTCAGCTTTTCAAGGTATTCTTTTCATATTTAAGCTTTTTTAACTTTTAACTTGAAAATTTTATACTAAAACACACAAAAAAGGTACTTCTGCAGAAAGTCGCCAAATTCAACGGTTTTCGAGGAATAGTTGAATTAGACATAAAAAATTAATTCTGCAAATCAAAACAGAGCAAAGGTTTGATAAACATTTGGTATAGAAACGCTTTCTTAAGTACGTAAGTCCCTATTGGGGTTGTGTCTTCTTTTGCAGGCTCCCGTAGAGGAAACGCTGCAACTTTGTAAGAAAGTTCTTCTGGGCCTATGTTTGTAGGAACTTCTCTTATTGCATTTATGTATAGAACCTCCCGTTAAAGTTTGTATTTTAAGCAAAAATTCAGACCTTAATGGAAAATGGATTTTTCACATAGACATTGTATTATCTCGAAAACGATTGGATTTGATGACTTTCAAAAACAGTACGTGTTTTGTCTATTTAGTATAAAGAAGAAAATTCATTAGGCAAAAGTTAAAACACCTAAATGGAGCAAAGGTTCAAACTAAGTAAGGAAGCGTTTCCGGGCGCATACTGATATATCCTTTTCCCAATGTTTCAAAAACTTTCCGGATACTGAGATTTGGATTTTTATCTACTTTTTCCTGAGGCTATGCGTGCCCCAATTTGAGAAACACTGACATAGGACGCCCAAGGAGAATGGGTGAAGAGGTGATACCAAAGGTAGCCTGTCTTTGTGAACTCAAATGAAAGCACAAATAAAAAAACAAGGACTGAGCAAACAGAAGGCGGAACTGTTTACTATAAGGATCAAACCATAAAGCAGAAAAGGTTCTAAATTGGGTAATAGTGTAAGCAATCATCCCCATTTGGGATGGGGATGATTGATGTTTGTTGAGCAGACAAAGCTCGTATCCAATAGATGTGCACTAACAAGCTGTGCACTAACAAGTGTTCGCTTCTTGTTTTGGTCTACTTACAATGTTTTTGTTAGATGGTAGATGCAAACAGAAAACACAAATGGCAGCAAATTCTTCTTTCGCGGACTCGTAAAACTCGTATAATCCACTAGTAATGGTTTTAAAGGATAACATATTTGTCAGACACTTAGTGACCACCAAACTGTTTTTCTTTTCCAACGTGACTTGCTTTTAGTAGTAGACATTTAGCCTCCAATCCAGAAGGTCGTGAGAAAATAATATTTTGTTAGCCCATTACCTTAAAGCACAGATAAGTGTTAACCTTATCTGTGCTTAAAGGTATCGTAGAATCTAAAACAAAATCAATAGGTCGCCGTAGTAAAATTAAATATTTACAGTTTCGAATGTTTTTTTAAAATAATCAGTAAAATTATTCCGCGACTGAAAGATTTTTTAGATTTTCTTCTAAATTTACGAGGAAAAAATTTAAAAATGTTTAAAATGTGCCGTAGCCGTAGTCGTAGTAGGTGCAAGAAACACAATCGATCTTGTAAGCCAAAACGCAGACTTTCTTGTAAAAAGAGGCGCCGTAGCTGCAAGAAACCGCGCCGTTCGTGTTGCAAACCAACCTGCTGTCCTGGTAAGATGACGCGAAATCCATTCTTGAACTTTCTACGAGTATTTCGAACACGACACTGTGATTGACCGGCTAAAAAATAGCAGTTGAAGGAGCTCGCTGTTGGTGCAGGATGTCTGCTTTCAAAAGAAAAAAGTTTGAGGAGCAGGCATGCAGAGTACCAAAACAGAAACGTAAGAGCCGTAGCTGTGGCAGAAAACGCAGGAGAAGGAGCTGCGGAAAGAAGCGCAGGAAGAGGTCTTGTTGTCTAAAGAAGAAGAGGCGTACATGTCCTCGTAAACGTCGTCGCTCTTGCGCAGAAAGTGAGGAAGCTTTGGCTTCACAAGCTCTTGAAGCCCCGTCTACTACCCTATCTACTACTTCTGTATGATCTTTAAAATATTTCTTTCAGAACATTTCGGAACTATGTCTTTTCCTGTAAAATACACAATGTAAACTTTTTAGGCAAGTGTTTACAGTATATTTTGGCTTCGGACCTTAGAATCTTAAATAAAATTTTAAATGTAAAATGACGTTCTTTTGTACTATGTTTTTTGGGCTACTTTGAAAATACTACAAAAATAAAGAGGAACTTAACAAAACTGTATTTCAAGATATTCTAGTATTCTTTGGTTTTTCATAAAATTCAAATATGGTTAAAAGTTAATATCTTTAAAAGAGGTTTGGTGTCTGAGATTTCCAAGTTTTATTCTTTATAAATTTGTGTCCTGAAGATTCAGGATCAAATAATTCATCCAACATTCAAGCAAAATGGCTTTACCTAAAATAAAATTACGAATACTGCCCTGAAATTGTAAATAATTATATTGGTAAAGGATAAACTTTCGATTAAAGCATCGAATAATCATCTGCGTTGATTTGTCAAAATTGACGTATTTGTGTTACGTAAAACTGAGAGCTGCCGTTAGATGTCACACTGTTAGTGCACTATAGGTACCTTATAAACGTATTATATTCTTTATCTATGAAGTACAAGGTACATTCACAGTATACTTATATATACAGTAGCGAAAGCAAAGGTCATTTGTGGTAATTATAGCACCAAGCGGCGAACACGTTACACTAAAGTCTGACAGCTAACGGTAGTAGTGTTTCTCTGCTTTTTGAACGTTATAAGAACAATTTTCAAATTGTTTGCCAGTGCTTTTATAAAAATTTGATTAGTGATATACCAATCTATTATGAGAGTCTCGAAAGGGAGCGCATGTTCCGCCGTAAACTGCGAAAACAACAAAGGAAAGAATCCTAACCTTAGTTTTTTTACATTTCCCAAAGATCCAAAAAGGTAATAAATTCTAATTAATATTAATACATTAAAGTTTGACTTTCTCGTCGTTCTAGATCAAAACAGGGGGTTGTAAACTGTAGACGTGAAGATTTACGAGAAAAGGGGGTGGGATATTTGAATAAAAGCTGCACTTTGTGTACGCTGCATTTTGAAGATTCGCAGTTTATAAATGTTAATAAATCATATTACTGGCATTATCTTTGTATTAGTTAAAAACCATTATATAATGTAGCTCGTAATTTCTCTGTTTTGCTCATTAAAAATATGGTAACAACAACGAACTGGATTGGAATTTAAAACCCGCCATAATTTAAACGATAATTGAACTTGTCGACCGCTTGGAGCTCCACTAGTTATAGCTTACCAAGCGTTATATGGGCGCTTTCGCTACTGTATATATAAATATACTGTGGTACATTATTAGAACCATTCACAATAGAAACAAGTTTGAAGCAAGGCGACTGCGACCTGATTATTCAATTTAGTACTTACAAAAGTAGTACGGGAACTCCCCAACAAAAGTAAAGAAACAATTTTGAACAACAAATTCAATCAACTGCTAGACTTTGCTGACAATATAGTTGTGGTAGGGAGAAATATATTAACAATAAATGAAGGTTTCTTGGAACTGGAAGAACAAGCAAAGAAATGGGACTTATTGAGGAAAAAAACAAACTCTTGCCAATGACAAAGCGTGCAAGAGGAAAGATCCATTAAAATAGAACTTCTGGGAAATTCAATTTTTGGGCTCTGTGATAAATGAAAACAACGATATAGAAGAGGAAATACGAACACGAATACTGCAAAGCAATAAATGTCATTTCGGCATGAAACACATGTATATTTAGGTCATCTTTATTATCCAGATCGACGAAAGTAAGACTATATAAAACAATTGTACGTCCCATATACTATATGGCAGCGAAACTTGGCATATGACTGTAAAACAGGAAAACCTACTTAACATCTTCGAAAGAAAAGTGATAAGAGCCATAGCCGAACCAGTAGGAGAAGGAAATATATAGAGAAGAAAGTCAAATGCAGAAATAAAAGAAGTACTGGAAGGGGGAGCATAATATCAGCTATAAAGGCAGCCAGAATTAGGTAGGCAGAACATCTATGTAGAATGGAGAACAGCAGAGGAGTTAAAAGGATTTAAAAAAATCGGGCTCAAGGAGAGCCTGGGAAAAGATGGATTGATTGTGTAAAAGACAAATTTACGTTAACTCTACTAGCAAAAAACCAATCGATATATGGCATATTAAAAACGAACACAGTTTTAGAAAGCGTGGTCGCTTAATTCCCATTCCAGTTAGGTGTAACTTCGTTGGAATTCTATATCTGCTTTCCAATTGGCCTTTAATTGTATATAAGAAGTAAACGACTGTGCAGGTTCCGATAGGGAGATATTTTTTCAAAATTAATTCCCAACAACGACAGGCGATATCCTTGTGGGTAGGATCTCTAATGGAAATTTCTGTTGGAGTATGGTCACCTAACATTTGCAGAATTGATGCATCATGGGGCTGCTTGAAAACCGTCCTGAATAGCGCGGCGTGAGCAGCGAAGAAAGTCGACGGCCTGAAACAAAGTAGATGTAGGTGAGAGATGCAGTAAGAGCACACACCCATCTTGTAAATGTAATGGTGTTAACAAACGCCGGGGAAGACTTAGTGAGCGGTAACTCGAAGAGTGGCGGAAATGCTTTCTTTTGAGCTTCTTCTTATGCCGACCTACGGCGCGATACAAATCTTCTGTAAAAGTAACGGTAGAGTCACGTTTCCGTTGTCCCATGTCGAAACAGTAAGAAAAAGAAACACAGGAACACAAGCAAAAAAAGACGAAACAGTGCGAACACAACTGACGTGCCCAGCACAAAGAATAAGAACAACACACTTAAGCTACTACACTGACAAGCGGGAGGAAAATGAGTTTTTACTTTCTAACGCGCTTTAAACTTGTGGCAGAACTTAGTGACGTCGAGTAGTACTACATAGTGATCAAGAGAGTGGGGCGTTTTGTATAATTTACTGAAAGTTAACCGCAAACAGCTTGTAAATAAACGCTATTTTAAATAATGTTTTGCTTTATATTTTTTGTTTAGTACCTGAGAAATACATACATTTACAACATTTGAAAATGAATAATGAAATACGTATAGTCAAACCTTTTTCGGCCAACTCGACAAAAGCTATTCATTTGGGTTATATGAAAACAAGGCTGATACATGAAGAGCCATTAATTAAAGAGATAGCAGCGTAATTTAGTCATGCATGCTATAAAGCTTATTGGATATTGATTGGGTTTAGATTGATGGTTAAGTTTAAACCTTCGATATATTAGTTTGTAAAGGTCAGTTAGTCCTTGAAGCCACAAAAACATGTTTTCCCTAAATAATCTTATCAAATTAATAAAGCGTTATTACTTATTTAACATAAATAAACTACAATATGAAACGACAATGAATTTAATGAGAATCGTCCTTCTGTTGGGTGTAATACTAATTTTAAGTTTTCTACACAGAACGTCATGCGAAATAAAACTAGACAAGTTTTGTAATTAATTGAAGTCTTTTTTGAAACTTGACAGCATAACATGCAGGAAGTAAATTTATCTGACTTTTATAATAAGTGACATAAAAACTTGACATAAAAGAGTAACTGCAGCTTTTCTTGATTGGTTATTAAACGACATTCAGGACTACTCCGTATCTAGGTCGTACTTCTTATGTAATGGCATATTCAGAGCTAAAACGGTAATGCTGTCTTCATTTTCCGACGTATTTTTAGTCACGAAATTGCATATTAAATTTCTGAATATGATTGATGAAAAGAAAAATCGAATTTGTAAACCGTCTGTTATTTTCACATGCTTAGAGGGAGGGTAACTATGAATAAATCTTGATATCATTGAAGAAACTCGTAAATTTTTTTTAGATGAGTGCTTTTAAAGTCGTGAACTAGATTTTTTCCTTTTTTGCCTTAGGCTTATTCACCATTTCATCAATATATGAGTTATGCCTAAAAAGGTTCATTTATGGCAAATATTTTCTACCTATTTATAAATTCCAGCTTTACTTCGTTAAAGTCCATATTTAATCAGTATCTGTATATAAAATACTTAATTACTTTAACAATATTTATTTATTTATACATTGACAAATATATCTTTTAAATTATGATAAGTAATAATTTCTAAAAAATAGGTGGGTTCTGGCACAGAGCTTCGTTCATTTTTTTAAATTCTAATTTAATGTGCAACTGCTACAAAACGATTTTATAGAGTAGGTAAATGATGCTACATAGTCTAGAAAACAATATATCGGCATTGTTTGTAACATAAAAAGTATGAAAAAGCATGAATTCTTTTTCAAATACGATGTACTTAAGCGCTTTAATACATCTACGTCACGTTAGATGCTTTACGTTAGTTCATCACTTAGATGGCTGCTTAAAACAAAGTTTATACTTCTTAGAGACCTAAAATATGCAAAAACCCAGCAAAACTTCTTCGTTTATTTTGATGACAGTAGAAACAATGTATCTTACTTTTTTGCGACAGATGAGATACAAACTAGGTTATAAAACACGTAAACTAAATTTTTTATTCGCTTGAGTTTGATCAGAATTTTCAAGACGTAAAATACGATTTAATCGAATTTGATGGTCATGTTGATATCACTGTCAAATTATGTTTATGTAAAAGACAATATTAAATTATCTTGATATTTTTAAAATAAATACTTATAATAAAAAATAAAAGAAATAGAAATCGTATAATTACAAAAACATGGTAAATAACCAAGAACGTTTCAATTTAAGCAGAATGCTTTTATCAGATGGAGGGGAATAACCTATTAAGGCTATAGATTATTAATACGTAAAAAGATTTTTTGCTGCAAATAAAAATGTTTCTTTCAATTTGAACTTATACGAAATCATTATATCAAAGCTCAGTTTCCTTTCATAGGTTGTCGTACAAAATATCAAAGTTCATTCATCTGCTAGCATTCCTCTACAAAATCATATTTTGCTGTCTTTTTCCCTCAATACCGAATTAAAGTACAATTTAATACACCAAAATAAAGATTATGAATTTTTAATTAAAAAGGAAAATCGGAAAAACATGTGCCTGGATTTTTTATACTTCGGAAATTGCTACTTATCATGTATTTCAAAAGTATTTTTGAATTTACGTTTTACATCGACTATAGTGAGTCTATACCATCATATTACCCGACCGAGTAGTGAAATAGCAAAAGACTATAATAAATACAGAGTGCCCATTTTAAAACTCCGAGCCTAAATTTTTTTAAATAGGCAACACACAATACAAGTCACTGCCAATTCTTATTTTAAAACAAAATACTTCTATAATTAAGATCAGTGCAATCATGTTTGCATTAACTTGACAGTTTACTAATCAAATTTGTTAAGCCACATTACTTGAACGGTGCAAAACAAAGATTATCGATCACTAATCTTTGCTGCAAAATGTATTCCAACGCTGACAAAGTGGACACGCTTCTAATTCTGGGTGAATGTCGAAAAAATGCGAGTGCTGCCAGTACTTTGTATGGGCAACGCTTTCCAGGTACACGAATTCCAACAGACAAAACATTTAGAATGCTTCTTCTGAATTTACAAGAGTATGGACAATTTTCAAAACCAAAAGTAAGAACACGGCAAGTTACGGTTGAACATAACGAAGTAGCTGTAATTGAAAAATGGTTACGGATAATCCCCATACAAGTCAAAGAGCGATTGCAATAGCCTTAAACATTAGCAAAGGTTCTGTTTTCAATATTCTTAAGATGAACAAATTTCAGCCCTACCATGTTTATACCATACACCATCTTGAAGATAGGGATTATGAGCATTGTGTTCAGTATTATCAATTTCTTAGACGGCAATTAAACGGCAATGCGGAATATTTAAGTATGGTATTATTCTGTGATGAAGCGAGGTTTTCAAACAACGGCATGGTTAATCGACATAACTGCCACTATTACGCCCAAGACAATCCCCGCTGGATCAGGATAACTCATTTTCAGAGAATTTTTTCTCTTAATGCGTGGTGCGGTATTATTGGCGATTTTGTAATTGGTCCACATTTATTTAATGGAAATTTAGATGGTGAAATTTATTTAAATTTCTTAATTAATGAACTACCGGCTCTCCTCCAAACAGTTCCTCAAAACGTACGGAATAGCATGTGGTTTTTAAATGATGGTGCACCTCCGCATTTTCATAGGGATGTGAGAAATTATCTTAACCAACGTTTTGAGGGACGCGTAATTGGACGAGGTGCATTGCATCCTTGGCCTGCCCGTAGTCCCGATTTGACTCCGCTAGACTTCTTTTTGTGGGGCAAAGTAAAAATTGATGTCTATGAAGTGCCCATTCGAAATGAAGAACATCTACGCGAAAGGATAATTCAATGTTGTCGCTCTATCACACCGGAAATGTTAGCTCGTGTTAGAGGTTCGATGCGTAGAAGAATTATACTCTGCGAAAACGAAGCGGGAAGGCAATTTGAACACCTGCTTCGTTAGTTTTTGTACTATCTTCCTATTAAATTATTGTAGTTATTGTTGTCAAATATTAAATTTGAGTTATTAAAGTAACCTTAAATTTGTACTTAATCATTAGTAGATACATGTACTGTAAAACAACTCTGATCTCAATTTAAAAAAAAATGGTAGAAATGCATAGTGATCTGGGGGTTGCATTGTGTGTTGCCTATTTAAAAAAATTTAGGCTCGGAGTTTTAAAATGGGCACTCTGTATAATAATAATAATCGAATCAAATCTGTTAAGTAATGAATACAAACATTTTACAATAGTTTATCATACAAAAATTCAAAACATCTGTTCACCAGTTAGAATTCAATAATTGTAAATTATGATGCATAAAAACAAGTTTTAAATCATTTTCTGGTAGTAATCGATTTCGATGCGTTTCAAAAACATTAATTGGATGTTACGTTCTTATAGACTTATAGTTGGTATAAATAGTAAGTGGTAGCAAACAGATTTTCAGTCGTCAATAATATTAAGTTTACTGGTTTATATAGGTACCCGGCAGGAGATGCGGTACCAGGTGTACCAGGTCAAACCTTCGCAAAACTTAACGGTCGGGAAAAGTTGAACTACCCTGGATAACTCAGAAACCAGAATTCGTCGGAAATAACCCGAAGACTGTGAATAAGAAACATATACAAAGTTTTTTATTATCTCTGTTTATACAATTTTAAAGTATTTATTTGTACTTTATGTAATTAAATTGTATAATATTGTTACAATAATTAAATATTAATTAAGCAAAATGGCCCCTCCGGAACGGTACGCCACTGGCTGATTTATCACTACGGTACGCCTTTTTTCTGTAGTTGTTCATTGGTTGAAAAGAGTCATTATTGATTATCTTATATCGGCTGTGAAGCTTGGTCGGATGTCAGATACAACTGTTTATCCGATATGCTTATTTAAAACGCGTATCGATAAATGGTTGCTTACCAATCTTTGAGCCAAATTTGATTTTTCAGCGTTAAGGCGTCTGGACTGTAAAGTGTATACAGACACACAGGCAGACAGGCAGCCAGACACAGGCAGCAGCACATAGCTACGCACACAAACACCTTTCCAGTATCTGTTTTATCGGTCTCCCAAGGCCCTAAAACATGCTCATTAGTCACAATGCTTAAGTTAAAAATGTTTGCCATAAAAGTACATTTCTTTTAGGTATAACTCGTATATCGGCCAGTAAACTCAAAGCGAAAAAAGCTTCGCTGAATGACTGCATTTGCTCCAATTTCAACCTGACGATTGCAATACCTTCCTCTATAGTTATACTTCATATAGCAAGGAAGATAAAAAGGCATCTATTTAAATTTGAATCGCGAGAAATAGAAGTTTAAGTGGAGGTAACATTTCATAGCGTAACCGAAACCTACACTGGAAATTTTAAAGACGTACAGTATAACAAGAATTGACAGGAAAGTCGATGATAAAATGCGCTACACACAGTTGCAATATTTGCTTTAAATGCACTCACAGTTTGTTTTATACATTTTTTCAGACACAAAATAATGAAAATAAAACACGCAATGAAGTATATTGGAAATTCGTATTACTTTGTGGTGTTTAAAGTCATATTTGTAAATCAGAATGGTGTGTGTTTTTTTAGTTTTATGATTAAGTAATGTACTTAGCCATAATTGTAAAAAGCGGAAACGTTTTTAATAACTTCTTTGCTACTAGCGTTTATGGATGAGAGGTGTGGTATAAATAAGCAAATATTTTATTTTTTAAGTATCCCATGACAGTTACGTATTGGGTATATAACAAACCGTCTTTTAAAATATAGGGCAGTTGCAACCCTACTGGAGACATTTCTCATGGGATTAGAATGACTCGGTTCAGCAATAAAAGCTATACCCTGTTTTCGTGACAAGTAAATCAAGAAATGTGATAGGATTCACTTTAAATTCTTCTTTTTAAATTATTAATAGCGATTGTTCAAATGTTTTAAATCTGCAGAGAAATAGTTAGATAATTATAAAAAATTTGCTGATTTTAATAATTAAAATTCCAAGTGATTCTGCGATACTCGGACAACAACGGTTGAATACTTTTTGCGTTTTGGTTAAGAGAAACCCCGCTTACTGCCAATGAAACATTATTTACAAAGTAATATTTATTATTTATTAAACAAATAACAGTTTGTCTATTTTGTCAAAAATCATAAGATCAAGGTTACAACAAAATTTTGTCTTAAAATTGGCTGAACTATACACAAATTATGATTCTTTTCTAATCGAAAAAAAATGTTACTTATTGTAAATAAAACAATTCTTAATTTCAACAGGTTTTGTAATTTAGCCTTATACGTATTTCAACGTGTTTACACGTCAATATCAAAGGCAAGGTGAAAAGTAAACAGTTGGTGTTGCTATAGGAAACACATTCTTCATAACTTGATCTTGGTTTTCTATATCTGCGTCCAGATGACTTGATTTATTGCACGTTTTAGAATGAGAAATCAAATCATCTATGGACGCAAGTTATGAAGATTTATTGTTCCTATAGCAACGCCAACTGTTTACTTACTGTTTCTTGCCTTTGATAATGACGTGTAAACACGTTGAAATATGTATAAAGCTAAAATAAAGAAACCTGTTGAAATTAAGAATTGTTTTAATTACAATAAATTAAAATGAACTTCAACGAAGAAAAGTTCGAACTTATAAATAAAAATTGTTATATTTAACCATTAATATCGAACGTCATTTTTACGTTTTAACTAATTTTGATTAAACATACCATTTTTAATATACTAAACTCTTATAGATAACCCAATAATGACCAAATTCGTACTGTGACCTTTAACTATTTGAGCGAATTAATAGAAAACAATTAAATTTTGACAGCACTGAAGGGTCATAGTTCCGTAGTTTTGATAAAGGTTAATTTGACCACACGTGATCGATCGAATTAATTCACTACAACATTTATGACATATTTTACATACAATCTTAAATAAAATAATGAACATTTTTACGTCTCTTTTAATCTAGCATTCTGAAATGGTCTTCATTGAAATCATTTAAATTATTATAAATTTGGCAATTGAGCCCATTTTTATTCTTCACTGATTTCTTTGACTCTACGTAGTGTATGAGATTATAAGCCACTTCCGGAAACAGAGCAGGACCAGGAAGCTTGCAGGAGTGTTTGGCATCCTGCACGAGGATGCACTGAGCGAGGGCGTTTGACGTCAAGGGCTGGGGCGCTTAAATGTCAGAGTTCGTCGTGTGGTGCGGCAAATCGATATAGCGGCAAACACCCCGGGCTCAGCTCTGCTCTGTTCGGCCAAGGTCCTGCTCTTATCTCAAAGAACTCCTTCAGGTGCTTTGACGAGCATCGCTCGTGTTAATCACAAACATGAGGAAAATCAGCAGTGCGTGGTGGAACACGTTGCCTTTGACACAAGAAATTAATAACGCCGCTTGCCACTAACACCCTAAAGATATTTAAACCCTACTCAGTTACCCTTCTAAAGACCCTTTCTTTCATTAATGAGAACCAACGTCAATTTTATAAAGAATTCTGTTAAGCAGTTTTATTGCATGAGCTTTTATGCGGGAAAAGGTTTAAAAGTCGTTTTTAAAGTGAACAGCCATTCTTATGAAAGTAAACTACGATACAACCCTGATTTTTTTTACTATAGTATGGCTTTGAAGGGACACAGAAAAAAAATATATAAATAGAAATTTCTATTTTACAAATGGCAATTTCTACA
Organism: Ctenicera cuprea; assembly: GCA_958336395.1. Classification (NCBI taxonomy): domain Eukaryota; kingdom Metazoa; phylum Arthropoda; class Insecta; order Coleoptera; family Elateridae; genus Ctenicera; species Ctenicera cuprea. The sequence goes on from OY284491.1 coordinate 31,612,577, forward strand.
CTACAAGTAATAATCGCTACCTTAAAACTAGAAATTTCTGCTTTAAGAATAGAAATTTTTATTATAAAAACTTCTAGTTTTAAACGAAAATTTTCTAATTTATAATTGGTTTCCAAATAAAATAATTAACAACTTTAACAGGTATTTGTTTATAGGTATCTCAACGTGTTTACACATCATTAGAAAAAGCAAATTGTAAGTAAATAGTTGGCGTTGCTGTAGGAACAATAAAATTTGATGACTTGATCTTGGTTATCTAGTCTGCAGATGACTGGATTTCCGTTCCAAAACTTATAGTAATGGCGAATTTTAGGGATGAATTTGCTTATTCATTAAAGGTACAGATTCTAATTGTTAGTGAATTTCAAATGCTTCTAGTTTATAATTTACGTTTATCATCACAAAAGTGTAAACATTTTTTAGCGTTACTAAAAGTCTTTAAATGATTGTGCTCAAATAAGTGATTAGAGTAACTGCATTTACTTGAGTGTTCATATTTGTAACAACGTATGTGGTTTTTGTACCTGATATCAAACTCTTTTATTGTCTGGCCTATATAAATTGAGTTGCAGTGGCAACAATTTAATTTGTAAGCGCCTGATTTTTGTAAATCAGCCTATTTTTCTTAAGCAGTAGACAAAGTGTTTAAAAGGTATGTAGTTGTTTAAAAAATTTGCATATATTTATTTGCTTTGTAATAATTTTATGGATTTTCTTCGATTTATCACCAAAATATGTAATAGAAACAGATTTAATTAAGTAATTTATAATGAGTATCTGTATATAAAATACTTAATCACTTTAACAATATCTATTTATTTAAACCTTATACGTATTTCGGCATGTTTACATGCCATTGTCAAAGGTTATATGAAAGTAAACAGTTAGTGTTGTTATAGCAATAGAACTTTTTTTAACTTATCTTGGTAATCGTCTGCAGATGACTTGATTTCTTATTCCAAAATGTCCAGTGGAGGAGAATTTAACAGATCAATTTGCTCATTCATTAACGGTACAGTCTTTAAATGTTTGTGAATTTCAAAAGCTTCTAGTATATCTAATTTACGTTTATCATCACAAAAGTGTAAACATTTTATGGTGTTATTAGATGTCATTGAATGATTTTGTTCTAGTAAGTGTTTAGCGCAATTGGATTTATGTGGGTGTTTGTATTTGTAACAACGTACGTGTTCTTTATACCTAATATCAAAATTTCTAATTGTCTGGCCTATATAAACCGAATTACAATTCGAACAATTTAATTTGTAAATGCCTGATTTTAACAAATCGTCTGTTTTTGATTTTGCATTAAACAAAGTATTTAAGATGTTCCTAGTTGTTTTAAAGCTTACTTTATATTTATTTGTTTTGTTTATAATTTTAGCAATTTTTTCTGATTTCTCACCAAAATATGGGATCGAAGCGTATTTATCGAACGAAGTTAGGATATTCGGATAAATTTTTTGAATGGCTAATTTATAATCTTTTTCTTTAATTAATGTATCAATAAGTTTAGTATTATAACCATTACTGTATGCAATTTGTTTAATAATTGAAATTTCTCTATTATAATTAATTTCATCTAAAGGGACCGTCAAAGCCCTATGTATCAGGGACCTGTATGCTGCTAATTTATGTGTTTATAACAACACTAACTGTTTACTTTCATATAACCTTTGACAATGGCATGTAAACATGCCGAAATATGTATAAGGTTTAAATAAATAGATATTGTTAAAGTGATTAAGTATTTTATATACAGATACTCATTAAATATGGACTTTAACGAAGTAAAGCTGGAATTGATAAATAAAGTAATTTATAATTTAAAAAAATAAATTTCTAACAAATTTTTTTTATGATATGGCCTTTCAGAGCAATCGTATTCTTTATACAAATTTAGTTTTATATTTTACTACAGAACTCACACGTTTTTTTAAATCAAACAATACACCAAAAAAATCCACAACATACCTAACCTATTAATTCTAATTAATAATAATTTTGATTCATTATTTATAAGGACTTTTTTTTATTATTATTGTTCAACCTCAAGCTAAATCCGTGGGATACGACCCACGCTTTATTTGGTAACTTATTTTAAACAAATAAGAAAAAGTTGTGTCGCGATGTAAGACATGTACTGAATGGGTGCACAGTGGCGTAACTATGCAGCTAATGCGGTTGCGTGGAGGCTTTGATAGGTAAATACCTATTTGTGTGGGTTACAGACCCCTAAGAGAGAATATTATTATTATCATTGGTTTTGGGCAAAGTTCTTTAATCTAAATTATTTTGCCTATTTCTAGGTTTTAATGACTACAATTGAGGTTGTCGCACATAATGCTGTTTTTAATAAAAATCTAATAATGTTCTTGGTGCAATCCTTTTTTAGTATTATGGTAATTCTCTGCTATTAAAAAAAATATCAACTGTGTTCTACTTTATCGCCTACAGAAAAATAAAAATAAATAAATAAAATAAAATAAGTACGGGAGTAGCTCTCAAATATATGCCCACATTGAGGCATGCCATTGTGCGATATCTTCAAATACGCAAGGCGTATATAAATCTCGTAACTAACCATATTTATTATTTAGGTCCCTAGGCGAACTTTTTCAAAGAGGAAAAGCTGAAGTGTTAACTTTGAGTGGACTTTTCCCTACTAAATATTAATACTTACTGTATTTTCAAAGTATACATTTTATAATTACAACGTTGTACATTTCACCGTCTGTTAGATTTCTAAAAAACCAGATTATATAGGCATCCCTCCATTCCATCCATATTTTAACCTTCATTACAACTGTCAGTTCGTGGCGTCAGCAACAATAATGCTGGAGTTTAGTAATCGTGCTCGGATCATAACTTGTCCAAATCAAAAAAAAAATTGTGAGAGAATTTTATAAAAATAACAATTTATTGAAATTCAGATTTTCTTCAGTAGCCAACCAAAGCCTACATTTATCTTCTAAAATATAGAGAAGGGAATAGAACGTGTAGTCTTATCACATATAAAAGTTTCTGAAAACTAACATTAAATTTTAGTTTTATTAGTCAAGATTAGTAATTCTTCTTAAGCAGAAGGTATTTATTGTTTCCAGTTTGATTCAGGGGTTCCAATTTTTGATTTTGAAAAATGTATAGAAGGGGCCACAGTGGAATTATGGTATTCACCAAAAGAACAAATTATAGCCCATGTTTGCCTTTATATGACTATATAGTTTTTAAAACAAGTATTGCCAATCTTTGAAAAATATTAATTTGAAAATTTCAAAAATGTGAAGTTTACATTTTTTACAGTAGCTCCACTAAGTATCTTAAAACTAACATTAGATTTTAGTTTTACTAGTCATGGACAGCAATTCTGCGTAAGGAAAAAATTTAATAGACTCCGTTTCATGAATAAAAGGGTACTGCATTTTTGATATTCAAAACTTTATTATAGAAAGCGTCACAGTAAAATTATAGCTTTCAGCAAAAAACTAAACTAAAGCCAATTTTAGATTGTAGCAGCTTACAAAATTAAAACAAAATCGTGTGAGGAGTTTTAGAAAAAAAATTTTTTGATTTTTCTTAAACATTTTGGATATCGATCGTTTTTAGATTTTCGAAATCAATTTTAATTTATCGTATACTACCTACAAAGGGCTTTCAAACAAGTTGTGCTAATCCCGATCAGATAACTACTTTATGAGTAAATAGGCGTTGAAGTCCAGATTTTCAAAAAATTGTCGCAATTTTGAAGCTAAGGAAGTAAAGAAGTTTGGTAAAAAAGTTTTCGATTTGCCTTAAGTTATTCTCTTAGATCTTGTGCTTAAAAAAATTTTGTTTTGGAAAAAATGCTACAGAAAAAACATGTCCAACTCTCCCATTTGGTTTCGAATTTTCATGAAAAGCTTAATTAGAACTTTAATCTTTGATATACCTCTTTATTGAAAATTTTATTAAAATCGGTCCAGTGTTTACGCCTTTAGAGGCGTCACCCATCCACAGGCAGACATGTTTTAAAACCTTTTTTTTGGATTCCTTCAGCTTTAAAAGTTGTAATATAAATCTTGTTGGTTCAAATTAATTAATTATTTATTTTGTTCTGTATTCTTCTCAAAATCGGTTTTGTACTCTTTTTCCACACGAGAATTTTAACTTGTTCAAGTAATCGACTATTATCTAACTGTTTCACTATAGAAAAAGGTGTTTTATGTCATTAAGGTGGTTATTTCACGCCCTCATGCCAAGTTTTTAAAGTCAATACTGAAATGTTAAAAAAAAAGGTGGAGATATTGTGCTTGTGCAAGCGACCTATTTGGTAACCGTTTTATACGAACATAAGCTTGATCACCTTGCGTGCTTTGCATATACGCAAAGAAATAACAAATTACAATGTGTACGCTTTTAAGAAAAGACCTAGAATTACGGTGCTTCGTTTCTATCGACTTTCCTGTCGGTTCTTGTTGTATTTTGCAGCTTTTTTTACGTGGCTTTCGCAACTTTTCTCATTTCAGAACTTTCGCCGAAACCTAATTTTGTGCTTTGAAGCAAAGCAAATATGAGTAAAAAGCTGTAAACAATATGTTGACAGTAACATATATGATATAAAAATCAACTGTTTATTGATGTATGAAGAAAACGAAAACATAGATTAGGGTGTAACTGTATAGTGTCATTTTGCCCCTAAATTATTTTCGGGAACAAATGAAGCAAATACAACAGAGATATTTAGCGTTGGACGTCCTTGGAAATGTGTATAGAACGAGAAGGACTCAAAAATGCCGATAGTAGGCGGGTTCATCCCAAAACATTTCATAAATAAACAATTAGAATGTTCTCTAGAGACTCTTGCTTTTAGTGCTTTAAATTTTGTATTTCTCTCATTTCGATGCTTTTAAAACTCGGTCTTCGTACAATTATTTATGAGATTTTGTCACACAATTTCATTTCAAAATTAGTTCAAATATCCGAATTTGTTTGCATAAGGCAACAGAAAAGAAATATTTACAAAAGTTCTAAATACGTAGCCCATTTTATTGAAGTGCCTGTTTTGTGTTCTTCTCCATTTCACCATTTCAATGCTTTTAGGAATATACAATTCTTGTATAACTTACGACAAATAGTTCTGCACTACATTTGTAGAACTTGATGCCATGGCACTTCATTTGCCAAATTGTTCTACATTTGTGTAAATGGAAGAGTTACTCGAGTTACTTGAAAGAATTTTTTTTCTTCTGTTTCAAGCCTTTTTATGTCCAAATTCGGCTATATACCTCGTTCTCTGCTTTTCGCATGTCACTTATTCTCTTTCTTTTTTTAATTGCCGTCTGATTTCTATTAATTTTCTGTCAATGTTATCATTTCATTGGTCATAAATGGTTTAAAGCATTTATCATATCCCAAAAATTGATGAACAGCACCTCGTTATACACTGTGTCTATAAAGTAACACCCACCCAAAGCTAACTTTTGAACGACTTGATATTTTACCACAAAATTTGGTGTGCTGTAATGAAAAATTAAATACTATCTTTTAGCCAATAACTAAATTTTGTATCACTTAAAATGGCGGCTGGGCGCCATTTAAAATTTTTTTTTAGTAGAAAGAGGGGTCGAGTGACATCTCATTTGAAAGGTCTTTTAGTTTTGCGTCTGATCCTAAAGTTTCAAAGAAAAATATTCAGCCATAGCAAAATGACAATGTTTGAAGATAAAGAAGTCTATTTAAAAAAACTAAGAATTAAAGCAAAAAGAAATTAAATTAAGTGTTCGAAACATTCACCATTCACTTTTTGGCACATAAAAAGTCGGTTATAAAATTCCTGCCTTACATTTTCATGCAAACTTCTGTAATGCGTTGTTCCAGTTCTGCAATAGTTTCTGGGTTTCAGATATCCCCATAGAAAAAAATGTATAGGGGTTAAATTTGGGAAGTGAGCCGGCTATTCTACAGGTCCTCGCCTACCAATCCATCTTCCAAGAAAATGTCCGTTGAGAAAGTCAGAAACAGGCCTATAATAATGAGGCGGTGCACCGTATTGTTAGAACATAACGTTTTCAATATTATTTCCAGCCACCTGAGATATTTCTGGAAAAGTCTTGTCTGGCAAGTAATACTATCCTCCGTTTACTTACCCTTTGACGCCATCAACCTTCCACCAAGCACAGAGCTCATGGAAGTTGTAACGTTCTGCGAGGCCAACCGCCTCCAGCTCCTAGGGGGCTGTGATGCAAATGCACACAACACTGCATGGGGCAGGAAGGACACAAATCCACGAGGAACTAATCTCGTGGAATACCTGGTAAGCAACAACTTACAGATAGCTAATCGAGGTAATGAGCCCACATTTGTAACTCGTACTCGACGGGAAGTCATTGACATAACCCTGACTACAACTGGACTGCAAGACAGAGTTAAACAATGGTATGTTTCTAAAGAACCATCAATGTCCGATCACAGGCACATTGACTATCTACTAGCAGGTTTTGAAAAGGAAATTGTAACCTATCGAAACGCTAGGAAGACTGATTGGGGCTCATACAGGGAGGAACTTCAAAGCAAGTTAACCCATGTTAAAACCCAAATCCAGACCCCAGGTGATATTGAGGTTATTGTGGACCAATTAAATGACACCATAATAACTTCATATGAGAACAACTGCCCCGTAATCACGAGGGAAACTAACAGGAAGGTCCCATGGTGGAACGATCACTTGGCCAACCTGAAGAAAAGATCAAGAAAACTTTTCAACAGGGCCTCCACCTGTTATCCGTTTGTCTCGCATTATGTTCTGCAAATTTCCATTTTAAGGCTCTATCTCTGATGTCTGCTACTTTAGTTTTATTTCTGATCCACGTATTTCTTTTTCTATCTTGTAATGTAATATGTAGCATTTGTCTCTCCATTGCACGTTGCGGTTTTATTAATTTGTCCACACTTTTCTTTGTAAGAACCCATGTCTGTGCGGCATATGACATAACAGGTAGAACGCACTGATCAAAAACTCTAGTTTTCAGATATTGAGAAATTGACTTATTCCTCAATATATGGCTTAGTCTTCCAAAAGCAGCCGATCCCAGTTTGGTTCTTCTTTTCACTTTGGCTTCTTGATTTTTCTTGTTACGTTTTATTACTTGACCGAGATATACATATTGTTCTACTTGCTCCAGTATATTGTCGTTCACTCTAATTTCCAGTATGTGGTCTGAGTTTATCATCACCTTTATTTATCCGTAGACCCACTTTATTTCATGCCTCGTTAAGTTCTTGTATCATGCTTTGCAAATCTTCGTTATTTTCGGCTGTAAGTATTAAGTCGTCTGCGTATTTAAGATAATTGAGATATTCTCCGTTTTTATTTATTTTCATTAGCCAAGCCATTTTGTTATGGCTGAATATTTTCTTTGAAACTTTAGAATCAGACGCAGAACTAAAAGACCTTTTAAATAACGTGTCACTCGACCCCTGTTTCCATTTAAAAAAAATTCAAAATGGCGCCCAGCCGCCATTTTGAATGATACAAAATTTAATTATTGGCTGAAAATAGTATTTAATTTCCCATTAAAGCGGATTAACTGTTATGGTAAAATATCAAGTCGTTCAAAAGTTGGGGGGGGGGTACTTTATAGACAGACGGTATATACTATTGTATGACGCTATTTAAGACAGCAGTCAACTAATATCAAAATAATCTTCTGAGGAATCAAGAGAGTGACTTCTGTTTAGGTTGAAAGTAAGTAAAAAATAGAATAAAAAAAATTCTACTGCTAAAGCAAACGTGTCGCGTTGGAATATATTTATACATAGCGTTATTTAGCCTAAGTGTTTGTTATAAACGTGAGTACTTCTGGTTATACCAGAAGTGAGGCCAACTTTTGTTGTTAAAATAGTTCCTTATACTTTTTATGACAGATTCTGATAAACCATTAAATTGGCCAACTTTGTCAAAAAAACGTAGTTTCAAGCCATTTTTAAGGGTTTACTTAAGTCTACTTTCCAGAACCATATTGCTTTCAGCCAAAGAAAATTTATTTATCGTGAAGAAATACAAAAAGTAACAAAACGTTTATTAAACAATTTAGTAAACCCTCTCATTCGCAAGGTTGTTAAAAAAAGCCACGTATTGCGAGGCACGACCAGGACAGGGTATCAGCAAATATTGTTTTGCTACAATTTCGTAGCTTAAACTTCTCAAACTTATAATTCCCAAAGAATACATGATTAATACTGTATGTGAAGGAATGCCAGTGCGAGAACCTTCGGATCGTCTCAGTTAACCAGTGCTACTGAGTTGTATTTGTTTCTTAGTACCGTGGGGCGGAAGTCACTAGCGTCTGGTGAGTCTGCCAAATCCTATCCCATCGGCACCCGGTACCGGTAAAGCAGCTATAACGCAAATTTATAGCGCCAGTTCGCCGCAGTACTACAAGCGGTGATGACAATAGAAACCCCCTAGTTGGTTATAATTGTAAAGAGCCACATTATACAAAGAACTGCCAATGGCACCTTTTGAATGTTATGCATGTAAAGCAACGGGCCATATTAAGAGCAACTGTCTTTTTAAAAACGCGAACAGAAGTACAATAGACATGCAAACCATGACATCAGAAAAGTAAATGTAGCGGCTAATAGTAGTCATAATCAAAGCATCTTGACAGCCGACCTGAATGGCAGACATATGAAATGTTTGATAGATACGGAAATTTCTTGCTGATAGTTTACAATATCAAGTGGTTCCGCAAATACTCAGTGGCGCAGCTTTGTAAGGGATAGTATGCAGAGTTTAGGAACTGTTTTGGTAAACATGAAAGGCTATTGTACGGGTCATAGTGCGTGATGGCGAGTTAATAGTGTATGAGTGTATCGTCGGGAGTAACTTTATAAACTTGCCAAACGTGATGCTAATAAAAATTAGTACTGAGGTGTTAGTACGCCAGTAGTTAAAATGACTTAAGAATAAAACTTTTCTGTTTGTTACAAGCCGCCGATTTTGTGTTTGGAGACTTATCGTTAGAGTGTAAACGCAAGTGGCGCGAACTGTTGGAATTTTCGGGTGTCTACATCTGTAGGCAACTTGAGCAACTTTAGTTCGGCTGTGCTAGTTATTAAATGTACAACAGTGACTTCTATTACGTGCGCGTCATCCATAAAAGCAGAAACAAGCCGTAGCAAGTTTAGTTTTAAAATTTGTTTTCAGCTCTACAACTAACCAGCTAAAAGACCAGCCAAGGTACCCGATCCTGGGAAATATACTGGGTGAGTAAAATTTGAGACATTCTGGTGACTTTGTATTTACTTTAATATTGTGTTGATTACCTGTTACCCCATTCCTTTTCTTTTTTGTTATTGCTTAAGTCTGTCGCGGTGACCCGACACGGGTCAGTTCTTCATTCTTTCTCCATCTCTATTTGTTTTTCTGAAATTTGTGGCGGCGACCTGACGCAAGGCAGTTTTTTGTTTTTTTTCTCTCTATTAGTGTTTCTGAAAAACTGTCACGAGAACTCGACACGGGGCAGTTGGCATTTCTTTCTTTTATTCTCTCTCTTTCTATCCGTTTTCTGACAACAAAGACCTGACCAAGGATAGTTTTCTTTTTTTCTCTCCCTCTCTATGTCTTTCAGAGAAACTGTAACAGAGACCCGACACGGTGCAGTTATCGTTTTTTTGTCTTTTTCTTTTTCTTGCTTTCTTGTATGCCATCATCATCTCACAAACCATAGATTCAATACCAACCGTTTTGCACCGGAACGCCTCAGTGTTACTTAGTTGTTTGCTACCGTTTGCTACTGTATTTGATTTGCTACCGTTTGCTACTGTTTGCCACTGTATCTTATTTGCTACCGTTTGCTACGGTGTTTTACCTGTTACCGTCTGCTACTGTATTTAATTTGCTTTGCTTGGCTTGTAACATTTTGCACCGTAGTTCGATTGTACTCTAATTTAAAAATAAACATTGTTCAAGCATATGTAATATTGGTTACCAGATTTAGAGATTGGTAAATAAACCTTGTTAGATCGCAGGTTACCGCCTCTCTACTGCAGCAACTCAGGTCTGGAGAGTAAACTCCATCACAAAATCTGGAGCCTGAGGGTTTTAGAGAGGTTGTCATTAAAAGATAACATAAGATGTGAAGTAAACCATTATTAAATGAATTGTATCAACATATTTAAAGATCGAATTTAAATCAAGCTGATCACACAGCATAAATATTTATTTAATGCGAGTATAGTAAGATTAGAGAGTTTAAATGTAGTATTAAATTAAGTCGGCCGTTAAGATATAAAAGTCTGATAATCTGATTGTTTATTCAAGACCAGCGAAGTTTTAATTATGAATAAACGCTATCAGCATTTCGCTATCCAGTCACCGAAGCATACCTTATAAATCCATTGGCTCATTAATATCTGAAGCTGTAGTGGTTTAGCAGATATTAACACATAGGAATATGTGCTTTATGTCATGGACGCTTGCATACCTGGCTTGTTGCAGTGGGGGACCGGCGGCAGTAAAAGTTGAAACAGGCGCAAGAAATCCGAAATTTAATATATGGATTATTGGGTTGAAGAGACCTCCAGATGTTGTGAATTTTTTTTAACGTAATGTCGTTTACTTATTTCAGGAAGACAGAAAAGTTTCAATGTGCGTCAATGCAACACCAATAAACCGCAACTAACACCATTTCAAATCGACGAAGCCCCTAAAAGAATTGTGTATGATAAAACACGCCGATTAAGAACTGAAAGGCGAGGAAGTATAATAGTATAAATCATTGTCAATCGTCATATTGTTCGTTTTATAATTATTAAGCGTGCAAAAAAATTTACATGGTACCATTGTCACACGAGAGTCTTTTAACGTAAATTAAGTATTTTTTTAATTAAACGTGAATCTACCCCGCGTATTTAAAAGTATCGACAAATAATTGGTTTTAGTTAAGTCAATAAATTCCTTGCAACAATGCCTAGCAAAAAGGTATGTTATTACATTTGTTACTAATAGGATTTTAAATGCAATAAAATATAATTTGTAATTTCATAGCCAATAATAATTTATTGAATAAATGATTTGAAGTCGATCAATTCATGTAAAACATTATTTGTTATTTGTTAAAGGCATTTCAGAAGTTTTTAAAACATGCTAACATATATGGCGCATTTTCAATATCAAAATATTTTTTAGCAAAAACACAAATGCGCACTTACACACAGTCAAATTCAACGCATCGAACACATTTGTTATATTTACGTTCAAATAAGTTTGCATTTACTACTGTCACGGTGTTTACTCCTACAAATAAATATCAATAGTAAAGAACAACAGTTATATGAAAATAAAATTGTTCGTATGCAGAAAAACTTCTAATAACAGATAAATTTAAAATTTCGTTGCTAATTTTGTACTCTTCTAAATATTTTTCCTTTTACCTTATAAGGTTAAAAGTTCAAGAGTTCATGTCGTTATTTCTGAGCCTTTTAATGAAATTGTAAATAGCCAAGGTGGGCAAAACAAGTTTATAATGTGCCCTCCTTTAATATTTAATTAAGTAGGGATCTTGCAAATTATTAGAACGTTTGTAACGTTTCCCCTACTGTATCATTTTCTGTAAATACTATTTACTTAATTAAGAAATACGCAAAGTAATTAAGTAACTATATTTAATTTTCGAAAATTGTTTAATTTCTAATATCCTAGGTAGAACTAATTATACCGAGTGATCATTTAAATTTCAGCTCTAGTTATCTATGGAAATTTAAGTCATGATTAATTCACACAAACAATTGAATGTTTTGAATTTCTACTTCAAATTTGCGCGTCAGAATTCTACTTAAAAGTTAAACCTGAAAACATCATACGCAAGATCAGTAGAAAAGTATGCCTCAACAATGAAAGCTTTTTGTGCTGTAGTATAATCCAGTTTTAATAAAAATACTAAGATAATTAATGTTTGCTACTGACAGTTCATAAACTTGACATTTCAATTAATTTTGTTTTTGTGAATTAATCAAAGCCATGACTTAAATTTCCATAGATAACTAGAGCTGAAATTTAAATGGTCACTGGGTACTTCCAACTATAACCAATAATCAATAACATGAATAGTTTTATTCTAGTGTTTCCTACTACTTTCACCGATCAAAACTGAAACATCGACTGTAGGCGAATCACTTTATAATTTGCGAGATATTTATAAACAAAAGGCATGAGAAATTTACCAATTAACTTGCTTTTATTGAAAACTAATAGCTTTAAAGAGCTGAATGGTTTTAAATAGCTGAACGCTTTTAATTTGATTTCTAAGCGAAGTGTTGCTCGCAAATCCAGTTAGCAACAAAAGTTTCTGGCTTATGTCAGCAAGGGTAAGTGCCGGTCGAAGTCTCAACTAATTAGTTTAACCAAGATTTATTCAGGCCAATTAAAAACATTTAACCGATTTTTTGCAAACATTACAAGAAAGGTTAATTACGTTTGTATGGCTTGTACTTGCTCTGTTTTCTGATTTCTTTCATTTTTAACTACCCCGCTGGAGAACTTAAAACTTTGTAGTTTGAGATTTTGACCGAAATACAAGTTTTGGACCTCCAGGAACTCAAAATAATGAACTTTCCGAATGGAAAGGCCGACTACGATGTGTTTTAGAATGTGGGGCATCTCAAAAATGCATCGACAAATTAACGTTTTAGAACAAATCAGAAACCGAAAGTTAGACATGTTTTTTTGTAGCATTTATTCTGAAACAGAATTTTTTATATATAAAAACGCCTCTGTCAGAAGACCTTCGGGCAAAAATCAATGCTTTTTTCCACACTTTCGACATCAAATTTAGTATTCTAGTTGCTTTAGGGGGCACAATGTTATTATGCACGAGATCTTTTAAAAGCATTAAAACTGTCAGGTAAATTTAGTTTAAAAATTTTAAAATTTGCTGGTAAATATTGCTCAAATTGTTGAATTTGCTTTGAAATTGTCAAGTGCTACAAAATGTATATCAAATACTTATTTCAAGATTTCTCAAACATTGGTCATAAAATGCTCTTCATTTCTTTAAATTCTTAAAGTTCCAAGTTATTAATTTAAATATTAATTTAACTATTTATGTCACGTTGGTTTTTTGCCTGTGTTGCTATCACAACATTAATGTTATCGTATGGACAAACGTTCTCGCGAGAAACCAAAAACTAATATTATACGCTGTTTGTAGTTTGTGTTTAAAAGTATCTGCTATCAAAATGAATAAACAATATATTAAGTTTAAGAAATAATCTGCAGCAGTTTATTTCGTTGAGCCTACTCTCGCTTTAAATTAAAAAATAGTCAATCTGTTAATAAAACAATGTAAGAATATATGCGAAAATTTAATTCAAAATACATATGTATAAATCTGTGTATATGGATTTGCGTATGCAAAGTCAGAAGAGCTTTATTATTTTTTTATTTAATTGTCCAATAATGGTTGGTATCTACCCTATTTTGCATAGAGAACATATGAGAGATAAGTAAAGAGCGTCATTCATAACACCGACAATTTTAATGACTTTATGATTCACTTTCTGTGAATCATACAGAAAGGCGTCTGGATTTAATTTAAAGAACTGTTAATTAAAAGATAAGATGTTTTTAAGTTTGTGTTGCCCTTTTTAGTAGGTGTTCACGAGCCACCACTGTGAAAGGGTAGGTATAGTTCTTGTAAAGGTGCGCTGTCCGAGAATAAATAATTTTCATCTGATTTTGATTTAATTGTATTGTTTTATACTTTAAAGTGGGAGCTCCCAGAAAACGTAATGCACTAGTCTAATAACTTTGATTTATTTACAGGAATATTATATTTCTTTCAGCAAATACAGACTTTAATTAACAGTGATCACTTGACTTAGCTAAATTGCTGTGATTTAGTCTTAGTTAATCTTAAGAAGGTGGTTGTTTCAGAACAGCTGCACACGTTTTTGTATATAAATGTAAATATTGTAAAACACGAGTTAACACGTGTCAATGAGTTTGCCGCCTGTTGTGTGGATTATTGGGGCCGATCTAATATTTAAAATTTCACGCTCTCGCATTTTAGGGATTAGGGTAAATATTGGATTGTAGTTATTAACATCAATTGGGGAAACTCGACAGCTTTAATTAGCACAAGGGTTCAAGAAAGCTTGAGAGTGTGAGACAAAATTTTATTGACACTTCTATCCAATCAAAAATTAAAAAAGAGTGGGGCTGTAATTTTATTGGAAAAAGAAACAAGTCCAACCTCTTGGAGGATGGGCATGAATTTTAATAAAAGGGTATGTTCCCTAAAGAAAGGAATCAATCTTCTGATTCTCAAAGATCACTCAGTTCTCTGAAATCTTAACGTCAGTTTGGATGCATTATTGCTAACATTCTATTGCAATATTACAAGTCTGGGACTTGCAACTTTAAAATAAAATATTATCTTCGTGGGTTTTGGGCTACGAAGAGCACTTTGCCAAAATCAAATAGGCTTAGGCGTAGTAGCTCATTCTTGTCGGTGTACCTGATTAGGCGTATCAAAAGCGGCGCTATTGTCCCTCTCAGGGGGGAATTAGGCGTAGCAACTGAGGCGCTATTGCAGGGAAGCCGATTGGAGTGAGTGGCGGCGCTATTTCCATATTGGTTGCGGCAAGATGCTCTTTTCGCGTGTTGTTGTTACACATTTGTACGTAATCGATCGCTGTTATTGGGTTAAATTCTCTGGAGTGTTGGCAAGCGGCGCTATTGTCCTTCGGGAATTAGGCGTAACGGCCAGGGCGCTGTTAGGACGAGACCTAATCAGGCTGAGAGTATTTCGTACAAATGAGTGATAGCACACGGTGTTCATATGAAGAGCATCCAGTTACTTACGTAAACTGCACAATACTCGACATTTAAACAGTGCCAAATAGAAGTATCAGTATATGTAAAACTGGGCTAAATATTTGGATTGGCAATTTTACTCAATACAACTGACGGGCAAACTCTGTATATCTCGTACTCATAACACCAATATTAGCACCACATAAATAAATAAATTCTTCAAAAGGTTTACTGTTGTTTAAATCAGCTTAAAATCTTATCCCTTTTAACCTCGATAGCGACAGGGTAAATCAAACACGAGCAAATAAATAAAACACAACGTAGGTCCGACACCGATCATCGCAAATAAATAATTAATCAAGCATAAATACTTGATAAATATTAAATAATACATTTCAAATTGGTAAATAAAAATATCTACGGTACTGCACGATCACAATAGTTCTTTGTTAATTAATCAGCAACGATAAATTTCGCCCAATCGTAAACCTTTTCTTAGATAAAAAGTCATAGTTACTAAATTATAAAAATTCATAGAGACCATCGCAGTAAAATTACACATCATTGCGAAAAAAACTAAACTATGTCAGATATTTAATATTTAATATCAAGTTCAAAAATTGTGTAGATGTGGTTTTTGAAAATAACCACACGTATACATATACAGATACACACCACCGACAAGGTTATGTCCATCCCATGTCAAATTGGAGAGCAACTGGAGTTTGGCACGTAAAATGACTTTACAGTTACTCATTACAAAGTTTTCCACATCGCGGTCCTAATACACTCAGTCTTTCCACATCTCAACAGTTTCATCCTTGGGGAAGGTACTACTAAACCCCCGTCATCGTGTAGCCGTACAACCGCCATATCATTTTCCAGTGCAATTAAATATTACTTGGAGGAACTTGATATCAAAAAAGTTTCCCACATATACCGTTTGATTTTGTAAGTAGTTAGGATACGTAAAATGTGATTAATGGTTTAGGTATTTGTTTTTTCAAATCAATAATCATGATTGTATCATTCTTTTTTGATTATAGGCATATAAAATACTTAATTACTTCAACAATATTTATTTATTTTAACCTTATACGTATTTCGGCATGTTTACATGCCATTGTCAGAGGTTATATTAGAAAGTAAACAGCTAGTGTTGTTATAGCAATGGAACTTGGTGACTTGATCTCGGTAATCGTCTGCAGATGACTTGATTTCTTATTCCAAAATATCCAGTAGAGGAAAATTAGAGATGAATTTCCTCATTCATTAACGGTACAGTTTTTAAATGTTTGTGAATTTCAAAAGCTTCTAGTATATCTAATTTAAGTTTATCATCACAAAACTGTAAACATATTGTATAGTGTTATTAGATGTCATTAAAAGATTGTGCTCTAGTAAGTGTTTGGCGTAATTGGATTTCTGTGGGTGTTTGTATTTGTAACAACAGACGTGTTCTTTATACCTAATATTAAAATTTCTAATTGTGTGGCCTATGTAAACTGAATTACAATGCGAACAATTTAATTTGTAAATGCCTGATTTTAACAAATCATCTGTTTTTGATTTTGCATTAAACATTTTTTTAAATTTTTTTGCATGTGTGTAGCAGCAGATGATTGGTTATTATTTATAGTATGCCAGTTGAAAAAAGATAAAAAAATTCTGCGAGTAATAGGGAACTATGATAGTGGTATCTGTGATTATTTCATACATACGTATATCCAAAACAAATAATTAAAATTGACAACCAAGAAGTATTTGTAAACAAGGCTCCACCAACCAATATTTTACAAACTATAATTTTTATGATTTCATATAAAAAATCTTATAAACCAGCTAATTCATGATCACTTAACTAAGAAATAATTTGGTGCTGTATAGTTGTCTTTTTTAGTATTTATTTTAAATTCTACAGCACGTATATTCAGCAAAGTATTAAATAAATTCGTATTTTCTCTCAAAATATTGCAAAGAAATTAAACTCGCAATGTTGATATTTGACCTCCAATAACGTCTGGTTCAATAATAAAATGTCAACATTACTCGTGAAATTTAACAACTATTTTTCGGGAATACAACGTATTTGTTTATTATACCACACATTCTGTTTAGACAATCAGAGTGCTCGATTTCTGCCTCAACAACCAACCAAACAATTTGTTGATGAAAAACCATTAGTAGGGTTTAATAAGTGAAGATACTATAGAAAAACGACTACTGCCGAGGGCGTTGAGTTAAGATCGCAGTTGCACTACAAAACGCAAAAATGAACGAAGCACTTCGCCTGGACTTTTCTATACTTTTATACAAAATAAATATTTTTATACAAGGTGTTCTTAGCTGCATGCTGATATTTAAAGATGTGATTCCTTACCTAATTTTTAGTTAAAACTTTTCGACGAACATATGTCCTAAAACACTTCGTTTTCCAGATACATAGTGATAAATTTTATTTTTTTTTAGTATTTTGTTAATTTACCTCACACTTGTTGTGATATTTGGCTCACATTTGGTACACAGCCAACTTTTTGTAATATCTATGAAAGAACATTACTAACATTTGGAACAATGTACAGGGTGTTATTTTTTTCGGGTTACGGTCTTTTTTAGCCTCCCGAACTTTTTCTTAGGACAACACTGACTATCCTTTACTAAAAAATCAGATTTCTCGTTTTATTTTAAAACATTTTGATCTCTCGGATTGTTTTGATATTTTGTTTTACGTTTAGAAGGGATTTGGCAGAATATCCAATGAGGCATACACGTTTCGAGTATTTTAGGTCGATATGCTTAATTCGCTATTTTGTCGAATATATTCTAAACGGTGAGAGATATCAAAAAAATTTAAAAAAACTTAGAAGTTTCAAAATAAATCAGGAGGATTGTAGAGTATTTAAACACCCTGCTAATTCCCTTATTGCAAGAAGGACAATCAAACCACCTGCTGGATAGCAATTTTACTTAACTTAACTCGTCGCTCCACTCCATCTTTATCTATTATTTAAAAATTTTTATTGAAATACGTCCCAAACAGTCCAAACGCTTACCAACGACTGAAAAGTGACAAATCCTGTCCAAACCAAAACGAATCTTTCTTTGAGGTACCGCTCTACTAGCGAACGCAATCGAACGCCAACGGACCCCTTGGCAAGCGTTGGTAAGCGTTCGTTCGCGTTCGCCAATCCCGCACACACCAAACTCAAACGGTTCCACATGTGCCTTCGTTGGCGTTTGTTTGCGTTCGGTCTCCGGTCTGTACGGGCCTTTAGACTCGTGCGGTACCAAGCTACAAGGTCAGCTTTGGACTATTGTCACGGGATTATACTATATTCATCTCTTATGCACTACTTGTTTCGCAAATCACTTCGCTTCTTCTGAAGTTATCATTAATGCTCCTATGCTGACTGAAGTTGTTTTTACAAAAAAATCGATTTTTTCGTGTCTTGGAAAAAGATTGCTCAGCATTAAACAACCATGAAAAATGGAAGGAAAAATTCGTTTTACAAAATTAGGGAAGTAGTGGAAAAATTAACTCCCCTAATTATTATTGCACCTATTACTCATGAGCAACTTAGCTCAAACAGAAATTTCTATCGCCACCGTTGATTAAAGAGAGCGGTATTTTTTGCTTTTTAAAAATGTATAGAAAGCTTAACAAAGAAATTAGTGCAATGACACCTGAACGAAATTGTAACTCATTTCTAGCTTTGTTAGCGTACAAGTTTAAAAACGATCGTATAGCCAATTTATGAGCAGTATGTTTTTGAAAACGTCAAAGTTTTCATATTTTTTTTCATTTCACAGTTATAGTAGTTCCAAACATTATAGTAGCTTGTAACATATTGTACCCTTAGGGCATTTCCAATGTCAAATTTTATCCCGATCTGATAACTCATTTGTGAGTAAATAAAAGGTTAAACTTTTACTTTTCAAAAATTCATAGAAGGCATCCGAGAGAAATTTACAAGCTAAAACACATACCAAACTGTAGCTCATTTTCAGTTGCCTGAGTTTATAAAATTAAAGAAAAATCTCGTGGCCAGTTTTTAAATAATATTTTTTTGAGTA
Organism: Ctenicera cuprea; assembly: GCA_958336395.1. Classification (NCBI taxonomy): domain Eukaryota; kingdom Metazoa; phylum Arthropoda; class Insecta; order Coleoptera; family Elateridae; genus Ctenicera; species Ctenicera cuprea. The sequence goes on from OY284491.1 coordinate 31,631,448, forward strand.
TATGATTCATATGTCACGTGACGTTATTTAAACCAATCAGATGCAAAAAATGCGTGTTTATATTTTATCACAGCAGTAATAAAAACAAAAATTTTGTTGCTTTATTTACATATGTTGCCTTACGATCATAGAGCAACTCCAACAATGACAGTAAAACAATTTTGGTTTGCCATAATGGCTTCAACTAGAAAATATCATCGGTAATAATCATATTAGTTGTGATATTATGACTGAATATTTCCGAAACTTTTAAAATGTTTTTTACTTCATAGCTTTTAACTTTATAAGAACATTTTTGTGCACAGTAACATTGTGTGTCTATAGGGTTATTACGATAAAATAATTGAACCCAATCTGTCGACCTATTTTTAACTAATAAAGCGCCAAATCAAAATAAACAAAACATCGTAGCGGCCGTCATTTTCAAGCTAGAAAGTTCCGAAATAAAGTCGATTGGATTCCGTTTTCAAATTTATAAAATAAAAGTGTGTTTTAAATTGCATGATTTAACAGAAAAGATTGCCTTACCGAACAACTATTTATCTCTTCGACTGAGGGTCACTGTTAACTAGTATAGATAATACAATTACTCCGTCCAGTTAAGTATAAGCGTGCTTACAACGTCAATGCGCACCAAAGTTTGTTCGAATGTTACGAATACGTGCCACGTAAAGCAAAGGACAAACGTAGAGAAGGGGCTTAGATACCGATTAGAGGCTCTGCAGTTTGGTAATTTTTCCAGCATGTTACATTTATTTTGTTTTTAAGTGTATTATTAACGATAACAATATAAAAAAAATAGTAGTTTTTACAAATAATACGGAAACAATTTTACAAGATATAATTTTTACTTTCAGTATGAGGAAGTATTGATTTCATGAAAACTTTTTTGAATTCAAGATTTTAACGGAAATACACGGTTTGGCCTCCAGAAAACCAAACAAGTTTTTTTAATGTCTGTCTGTGGGTGGGTGTGTGGGTAAGTGGTTGGGTGAGTATGTATGTATGTTGTATGTACGTATGTGGTGCATCATAACTTTCAAACGGATGGTCCAATTTTGATAACCTTTGGAATGCGAAGGTATATCAAACATTCACCTACAAAATAAGCTTTTAAAAACATCCGAAACCGGAAGCGGAAATTGAACATGTTTCTTTGGATTATAATTCTATTAATTTTAAAACGGAATGCAATAGAAGCGTTTAGGGCAAATTCAACGTTTTTTTTTCAAACGTTCTAGCTTTTAATGTTGACTTTAGCACCTTGTTACTCAAATACTGGTTGACAGATTGGGTTTAAATATTTTATAGGCATACTCGTATAGAAACACAATGTTGCTGTGCACAAAAATGTTTGAAAACTTAAAATCTTTTAATTGAAATATTTCAAAAATTACGGAAATGTAGAAATAATATGCAAAACTGGCTACAAATTTTGTTTTAAATTTCGTAAGCTTATAGAGCTTGAGAGGAGCTGCAATTTGGTTTGTGTCTTAGTCCGCTAATTTTTCTGTGACGTTTAGTATGAAATTTAAAAAATCGAAAATTCATACCCGCCTCTTTAATAAACGGGGGACGATAAAAAATTTCTGTTTAAACTAACTAACATCATAGACCTGTTCGTAATTATATATTGTTCTATAATATACAACGTTTGTAGTACATCTACCTACTTTTCATGAAAATTGCCTCAGTTTATTAGTGTTCTTAATTTTAATTTTTTATTTTCGAACTCTTCCAATTGTAGAAAATGCTGCGTATGATAGTTGTGCATGTAAGAATACAGGAAGTTGTAAGCGAATTCCTCGCGGCCTCTCGCTTTACATGTGTCTTCGTCGTAGAATTTTATCGCAATGCTAGATGCAGGTTACGTTCCAATAATACAAGCTAATAGCATCAACCCAAATTTGCTTATCTGCATTCAAAACTGTATTGGTTCGCTGTACAAACGATTCTGTGCCTTATATAATGTACGAGTAAATATGTTAATTTTAGTAGCGGAGACCCCTCACCAATAAAAGATGAGACACGTGGAAGAGATTTAAATTTTATATAGAAGAAGAAGATAGATACACCGTAATGAATTGTCTTTAATACAGTCATTACAAATATATCACGTTACCTCGATTTTCCTGTAGTATAGTTAACTAGAGCTAGTAAATTTAAGAAAATGTTACTATTGCTTCGCGATTGTCAAATTCTTGTCTTGACTAGCACACGTCAGCAATCATGTTTACTGAAAAATGCGCTCTTGTTATATTATCCTTGATAATATTCACTCTATACGCTCTATTTATCTATGGATTATGTGTTTTAAGACCTTACCAATGAAAATACGGTCGAATTTTCTGGTGCTTTTGTCTTCATTTGACTGTCTGTTGTTGCGCTGTTTGGAAAATAAGCCCGATCTGTTCAGAAACAGCGAAGTGAATGGGAGGCTCTTACGCTGAATATTAAATTATATAGAAAAGAATCTTATTCTACAACCCCCAAATAATTTTTTAACTCTGACATTTCTTCAACTCACCTACAAAGTTCTAGAGTATAACGACTAAGGTAATTTTAGATAATGAAATCCAGCTAAAAATTAACAACAGCATAAGTATTATTGCTCCAAGAATTACGTTTTACACTAGAAAATGACGACATGGAGAAAGCTGTTAACAATTAATGTCAGATTATATGAAAATAAACAAGAAATCGTATTCTACAACGTTCAATTAGCCAATTCGTCTTAAGCCAAAAAATGTGTTCCCATGCCCCCTCCAGCTTACATTTAAAGTTTCATTGTAGAACATTTTGTTTTCATAAAGATGAATCTAAATTACCGAAACCAAATTAACGTCTAAAGTTTAGTAGTTCTCTAAGCATTACGCCTTCAGACAGTTACGTTACTCCGCCGCAGAAACAGGGGCGAAGAACAGTTTATTATTATAACGAACAATCACTCAAAATCGTGTTTTTAAGAAAATGTCTCTTGATATGTTTAATGTTTTATTGTTTATGGGATAACTGGGAAAGCATTATGGAGTAATTTAATAAAATAGTATTGCTTGTATATTTGATGTTATCTTATTACTTCTGAAGTGGGAAAGCAACGGGACGATCATGATGTGGGGGCGAAATTTTGAAAAGTGGGACGATTTGATTATACTGTTATGGGCGTGGAAGAGCTCAGAGATGCTTTAAAAAATATAATTAATAAAATACAGTGATTGGTTACACATTCAGTGTTTTTTGTTTTAAAATGTGGTACATAGAGCATTAGAGAGTCATGTATGGGTGATATTTAGGGTTGGATGATACCGCAAAATGAGTATCAAGTATCAATACCAATTTGGTATCGATACTATTCAAAAGTATCTTCCTCTTGTTATAGGCCAATGGCCTGTTTAATACCCGCAACTGGTGCGGATTCTGTGAGCCCTCTCGCACCTATGCCGGGCAGGAGGCTGGCCTTGCCCGTCGAAATGGGAAGAAGTTCTACTAAATGCTTTACGATTGCCAAAGAGTTTAGTATGACAACCGGGACCGACGGTTTAACGTGCCCTCCGAAGCACGATTGGTTGCAGATATACCCTTATATTGGTCACCCATCCGAGTGGGGACCAGAGCGGACAGTGCTTAACTTTGAATACCGTATGACCGGCATCCGCAGTTTTCCGCCATGCAACCAACCTAAAGTATCAAATATCGAAAGTTTCGAAGAATCGAAAATATCTAAGTATCGAAGTATCACATATACCAAGAGATTAAAAGTATCAACAGCTTAGAAAGTATCGTAGTATTGAAAGTATTGCAAGTATCGAAGTATTGAACGTATAAAATTGTCGACAGTATCAAAGTATAGAAGCATTAAAAGTATCACAGTGTCAATGGTGCAAAGATATTAAAGTATCAAAAGTAACGAAGTATCAAAAATATCAAAAGTATCGAAGTATCGAAAGTGTCAAAGTATCGAATGTTATAACCGCGGGATTTGGTTTATTCGTTCAAAACACGTTAAAAAAACATCTAGTGATTCAATTTGACGGTTCGACCGAAATGTCATTATTATTAAAAATCTTATTATTAAAGATAGAGATTAAAATATTGCGCTAACATTTTGGCTACTTTTCCCGATTTCAAACATAGGACATAAGTGGTTGGTACTTTAGATATTTCGATACTTTCGATACTTTTGATACTTTCGATATTTTCGATACTTTCGATAATTTCGATACTTTCGATACTTACGATACTTACGATACTTACGATACTTACGATACTTACGATACTTACGATACTTACGATACTTACGATACTTACGATACTTACGATACTTTCGATATTTTTGATACTTTCGATACTTTCAATACATTCGATACATTGATGCTTTCGATAATTTAGATACTTGCAATACTTTCGATACTTTCGATGTTTTTGTTACTTTCGATAAGTATCAATACTTTCAGTGAGTATTAATACTTTGTCTAATACTTATATATTGTTGAACAATCATTGCAATTGTGGCATGGAAGGGCGTTGAGGAGTATTTGTGGGAAACTTTTATTAGAAGCGGGCCATTCTTGAAATGTGTTGTTTTAAAAGCGAGTTAGAGATAGTATTTTGTTCAGCAAGAAAGATTGTTGACATTTTTTTTCAATCTCTTTGTTGTTTAAAACGTACGAAGGTGGTTTACTGTTTGGGAGATGGATTATGAATAAGTCGTGCTGGTTTAGAGGTGAAATTATTACATTGAAATAATTTTTATTACATAAAGAATTCACACTGAATATTATTTATGTGCTAATGTTAAGAGAAACTAAGAAGAAATTTAATGGTAATACCGGTAACACTTAAATTTTAAATATCAATTGTTGTAAGGGATCGCAGAAGTGATCAATTCTGCCGAAGCCATTTCAGACTCGTTTAGTATGCATCAGCCTGTAAAAAATACTTTATGTTAAAGTGATGCCGAAAGGGTGCTGATAGGCGAGGGCGTATAGGTAATTATTGTCAGGGACTACGCTTAATTCGTAGACAACTGGTAATATTATTATCTTGTGTTGATTTGCCACACCCACATCTTTGTGAGGAAGAAAACGTTATCTAGCACATGAAAAAGTAGTTGCAAGACAAGGAAGCAAGAAATTACATTATAATTCGACTCGCCTATGAAATGGGAGATAGTTTAATGCAATTATATTGTTTTCCACCTAATCAAATACTTCTCTACCGTTCTCCGTAAGTGAACTGACCTTGTTTCTGAAGGGAGTAATTCCTGGGCCCATATTAACCTTTCTGCCTTAGTAAAGTTTCGAGTTCAAAATTGGGAATAGGGTGACAGCAATTTCGCGCTTGCACAAGTGCTATTTTCACGTATAATTAAATAAGTAGCATGAAAACCCGTTCTTCTGCACACATTTGGGTTATATGACAAAAGAAATTTAAAAGCAATCAAGGCACAATAGCAAAAGTTGTGTCTATATTTAAATTAGTTAATTAATTTAAATTACATCTATTAAGATAACTTTTGATGTTTGGGAGTATATAAGAAGATAATAACCACGTAGAGTTCGTGCTCTCGTCATTATAATAAATTTAATGTCAGTATCTTCTTCTGAGAGCGGTTTTCTCCATGACATAACGTATAATTGGGGTTGAAATCCCTGAAGTTTTGTAGAACGTGTATTTTATACCTAAGAGGGAAGTTTATGTGTTCCATGTCTGCCTTCGCATTTGCCTCTGCTCTTACAATATCCCAAGATACTGCAGATAAGTAGATTTCGCTTTCTCTGTTTACATCCTTTTGTCATATTTTCGTCTTCTGTATGAGCTTACCGAGATTGAGTTTTTCTAGTTGCAGTTGTTTTGCTTCTTAACAAAGTGCCTCATAAAAGAAACAAATTTGTTGTGAGTGGGTTTCTCAATTTATTTAAAGGTCACGCTATAAACATTTTATATTAATCTATATAAAATCTACTATACAAAAATTAGGGTCGCATTATTGTTACGATAATTTATTCCTCATTTGGTCACGGAACTACCACAAAGAAATCAATTTGCATGAAGTTTCCGTGTAAGAAATTATTTACAGGCTGACATTCTGACATTAAGTTCTCTGCATGCGATTTAATGTCTATAAAAATGTCCCGAATTAAATATTGCAGACTGTTTTACTACCACCTGCTGCTTTTGATGTTAACTCACTTAGGCATTGGTTCCATATTTTGGCAATAAATCAGAAAAAACTGCCAAAATTATAAACAAAACAAATAAATGTAAAATAACTTTTAAAACAACAGAAACATTTTAAACACCTTGTTTAATGCTAAAGAAAAAAACAGATAATTTACTAAAATCGGGCATTTACAAATTAAATTGCTCGCACTGTAATTCGGTTTATATAGGACAAACAATTAGAAATTTTCATATTAGGTACAAGAAACACGTACGTTGCTACAACTATAAACACCTCCATAAATCCAATTACGCTGAACACTTATTAGAACACAATCATGCAATGACATCTAATAACACTATAAAATTTTTACACTTTTGTGATGACAAACGTAACTTGGATATACTACAAGCATTTAAAATTCATAAACATTTAAAATCTGTACTTTTAATGAATGAGAAAATTTATCTCTTAAATTCACCGTTATTGGAAGTTTTGGAATGAGAAATCAAGTCATTTGGACGTAGATATAGAAAAATAAGATCAAGTTATGAAGATTTATTGTTCCTATAGCAGCACCAACTGTTTACTTTTAATCTTGCTTTTAATAATGACGTGTAAACACGTTGAAATACGTAGAAAGCTACAATACAAAACCTTTTGAAGTTAAGAATTGTTTTATTTACAATAAATTAAAATAAACTTCAACGAAGTAAAGCTCGAACTTACAAATAAATTGATTCCTTCACTTGATTCTCTTTCGTTTTATAAAGAAAATCTTCTGTCTTCTAGCTGTACTAGCTATCAAATGCATGACAGTTCATTGTGACAGTTCATGCTGACTCGTCAGCCGTATTGCTTGATGTCCAGAACATCCAGCCATATGTCACGGAAATGAAATAGCTAATAATTAAAAACCGAAAATTTTCTACTACAGCATGTTTTATTAAAAGTAGCCAGCTGTTGGAGTAACGCCACGAGACCTTCCTCGTATATTTTTGCATTAATTTTTTCCCTATTCCTCCATAAAATGTGTGACACATTCAAGAATCAGATCACAAAGAAAGGTTTTTCTTGTTACGCCAAAATTGGGGAAATGTTTTGGAAACTAATAATCCGAAATCATGCTTACGAAAATAATGAAAATGGCATAATAGTAAGACGTAATTTTTTAAATAGAGGAAAGCCTGCTTACGCAAGTTGGACAGAATTTTATTATTTCATGTAAAACTGGCACCTTTCATTTAATAAATATTCGTAGTAGACTTGAGGTGAAAAGTATTTTTGTTTTCAATAATTTTTATGTTCGTCGAATTATAAAATATGAATAAAAAATTGATTTTGTGATAAAAATGCGTAATATTTACTCAGTGTCATTCATAAAAACAGAAACGTTTATATAATCCTCAGTTACGGTCTGCTCGTGCACACGCTACTTCATAATTACTAACACAATACTTTATTTGCTGTAATAATAGCGAAACGACCTTGAAATATGTGCAGTAGTTATTGAAACCATGTCATATCCATTAATTATATTTCTGCGTAACTGACAAACTTGACCTAGTATTTTAGTTTTGGATTTATTTTGTACAGAAATTTAAATAACCCATACACAATAGCGACGGATAAACCACGTTTTATCAGGTAGGTACGAAGTGTTGTTTAAATATATTTCCACACCACCTTCGTAAATTATGTTGTTTACTATATTTCCTTACGTAGTTCGTGTTTTATACACACAGAAATGTTTAACAAAGATTAAAACAAATTGCGTCCGTTGCCTTAGTTTGACCGTGAACGTCAAGAAATAATAGAATATTTGCTTAATATGTATTTTTTTAATTTACGGTGTAATATACTTAGTACACCTAAAGAAGGTTTCTTTAATGAGTACAGAGAAAATTAATAGGTTTTATAATATGATGTAATGCTTCTGGTGGCCTTGATTGATTTTACTACACTTTCATCTACCTTTTTGTGTACTTAAAATATTTTTTTTGAAAATACCCAATTTATGCATTAGCTGGATAGTACACTTTTTTAATAGTATAAAACTTATATACCGTTACATAACAAAATTTTCTAGAAAAACGTGTAAATTTCCTTCATATTAGCAAGCCCTGAATCCAAACAACAGCCCATCACAGCTGCAGTAGTGTACCTACTTTGCAATTCATTTGATATTTTTTAACAATCAAAACCAATTAAATTTTATACCATAGAAAAGAGAAAACAAAATTAATGAATAAATGTAAAAATAGGTATGGTCCAATTAACAAAAAACGACAATCGCGCCACGGCGCTTACAAAATTGTGTAAAAAATTGTTTTGAGTCTGTGGATAGATAAATTAAAATGTAATAAAAAACCGTCAAGTATATTTTTTGCAAACAAATGTTTGCGCCAACAGAACCATTATTCCATACTTGTGATTATGAAGGACCCTGTATAATTACAAGTATGTGTAACCCAATGTCTTGATGTACCTACTTATTTATTTTAACCAATAAAGCCTATTAAAAATTAATTCAACTAATAAATTTGAGTACTCAGTTTATAGAAAACCTACACAAACAGACATTACAATACCACACGATTCTTGTCACCATAAAACACATAAATTAGCAGCATACAGGTCCCTGATACATAGGGCTTTGACGGTCCCTTTAGATGATATTAATTATAATAGAGAAATTTCAATTATTAAACAAATTGCATACAGTACTAAACTTATTGATACATTAATTAAAGAAAAAGATTATAAATTATCCATTCAAAAAATTTATCCGAATATCCTAACTTCGTTCGATACAATTAAATATGCTTCGATCCCATATTTTGGTGAGAAATCAGAAAAAATTGCTAAAATTATAAACAAAACAAATAAATATAAAGTAAGCTTTAAAACAACTAGGAACATCTTAAATACTTTGTTTAATGCAAAATCAAAAACAGACGATTTGTTAAAATCAGGCATTTACAAATTAAATTGTTCGCATTGTAATTCAGTTTATATAGGCCAGACTATTAGAAATTTTGATATTAGGTATAAAGAACACGTACGTTGTTACAAATACAAACACCCACATAAATCCAATTACGCTAAACACTTACTAGAACAAAATCATTCAATGACATCTAATAACACCATAAAATGTTTACACTTTTGTGATGATAAACGTAAATTAGATATACTAGAAGCTTTTGAAATTCACAAACATTTAAAAACTGTACCGTTAATGAATGAGCAAATTGATCTCTTAAATTCTCCTCTACTAGACATTTTGGAATAAGAAATCAAGTCATCTGCAGACGATTACCAAGATAAGTAAAAAAGTTCTATTGCTATAACAACACTAACTGTTTACTTTCATTTAACCTTTAACAATGGCATGTAAACATGCCGAAATACGTATAAGGTTTAAATAAATAGATATTGTTAAAGTGATTAAGTATTTTATATACAGATACTCATTAAATATGGACTTTAACGCAGTAAAGCTGGAATTGATAAATATTAAAAAGTAAATTAAATTTTTTAACGACATTGATAAATATACTTTTAAAGAATTAGTAGCACAGATTATGTTACCAGTGGTGTGCTGTTAAGGTAAGATCGACAGGTTCGTTAATATTGAAAAAAAATACTTACCTTATTTATGTTTTACAAGAAAGATCGGGCTTTTTTGTTTACTTACTAGCGTTGCTGTCAACACAGTAAGTTGTTATTACCGCCCTAGAGCTGTTATAGCCATTACGTACCTATGGCTGTACAAAATTATATTATAACCCTAGCAACCGCAGCACGGAAGTTTAAAAAAAATACATGCAATGCGAAAAATACTGCAAGCCACGCGCGTGTTAAGTTCGCTTACAGGTCACAGGTAATTAGAGGAACTCGACAAATCTCGGTCCTACAAACATTGCCCTCGACCTGGTAAGCTTCACTTACCACCCTTATAGCTTAATATACTATTTATGCACGATCGGTCTATAATCTATGGTTTAGCGTTTTGTAAAACGGACGTAAACTAGTACTTTACGGCCCTACGGCGTTAAAATACATTTTCGCGATTATGTATTTTACCGCCCTAGGGTTTTTTTACATACTTATTGCTGTTGAATAAATTCAGTTTAAATTTAGTTTACTAAGCTTGGCGATTTTTTAAAAATATTTATGTTATTATGACAGCTTTGAACATTAAAATTGTACAGTCATGCATACAATTTTTTATGTAGGTACCTCGGACGTAATTAGCGTTTCTGACCCTAGAGTAATCATACCTCAAGCCGAAAACACCTGTTAAGCCCTTGATAAAAAAAACTATCAGAAACAACGCTCTAACTGAAGTACAATATCTTCCTCTTGCCAATCTATATATTAAATCTGAATCCTATCCGCCTGTCTTGAACTTTTAGTGGTAAACAGCCCCCACTACTAGAACCCACATATATACTCGGCTATTATATCAGGCATACATTCCTTTGTACAGTAGACCGCTACAATCTTCAATAAAGATATGCAAATTCAGGGTCAGTAGATGATTATTGGAGGTCGGCCGCTCATACGTCCCTCACAATCATCTACAAATCAGACTCGGTAGCTGACGGACGCGGAGGCATCCGCAGGCCTCGCTCTTTGTTTCGGAGTGACAGATGCATCTGGACTACAATTTGCGTTTACTTTTATTAAGTTGTACAGTCTATGTGAATAATACTTAATAATAAGGACAGTAACATTTTATTTAACTATTCACAACAAGTACTTTGTACTTGGGCTCTTTTCAATAACAAGCTTCAATGCAAGTGCATTACGAATTTTCGTCGACTTTTATTAAGTTGTGCTGTGTGGAATGCTAATATTTACTAATACTTATAATTATGAACCACCGGGTAGGATTATGTCATAAACACGCACGTGAGAACTAAATCGCTGACATGTTTAACTAATGTAAAACAAACCAGAAGCGCACTCAAACCGTTTTCCTCGGGTAAATAAAACACAGTACCAGAAGTAAAAATATTTTATTTACAACTATAACAAATATAAAAGTGAAACAGCGTCCAACGAAAAAGAACATTTATACTAGGGAATATCAACTAATTTAGGTTGATGTTAAGTTTTTGTGGTTTTCCGTGTATGTGATTTAAAATAGATGTTACTGTTAAATTCATAACCTTGTATAAATGCAGGAGGGTTAAGCCCTCTAACGCGCACTCCAATTATAAATTGCCTAAGTAATTTTTTAACCGGCAGGGTAATTTGAAGAAAGATCTTTCTTTTTCTGACATATGCTTGCTACATACCTGCCATATACCTGCTTCATATTCATCTTATACCTTATACATACCTGCCGCATATCTTTAACTTATCAACAGAACAACTGCCACATACCTGCTTCATATCTATCACATATACCTGATACATACCTGCCGAATATCTGCTACATACCCGCCGCATATCTGCCGAATACCAGCCGCATACCTACCGCATACGTGCCACATACCTGCCATATACCTGCCACCTACCTGCTACCTTCCTGCCACATACCTACCACATACCTGCCACATATCTGCCACATACCTGCCGCATACCAGTCGCATATCTTCCGCATACGTGCCACATACCTGCCATATACCTTTTTTGAATATCTTTTCCATCAGAAATTTTTCAAAGGCTTCTGTAAACTTCGATCTTTTTTTATCAGGGTGACATCCCTTTAAAGGAGTTGCCTAAAAAAATTTAAAGATAAAAATTTGAATTGATATATGGTTACACTATCCATTAAATTTTTCTTAATTCAATAACGATATTTTCACTCGCGCGCTTTCTATATGTATGTTTTTATATGTATTTTTGTATTTTTGTGATCGGTTGGTTTGCAGAAAAAACGTGTAAAAAATTTATACAAAGATACTATTTTTGAATGTTACTAAATATAGTAAAACGTACGATGAAAAAGATTGAGGTTGAGCCAAATCCGGATTTATTGATTTGCGAATTCTTTGTATAGAGTCTATTTGACTTGCCATTGAAACTTCAGTTTCTTGCAGGAAATTTCAGGAACCTTTTGCTTTTCGACAAATGGATTTAAATGTTCTTATTAGTGATAAAAATAACAATAACAATGTAATTTAACCGACTTTGAATCTCTTATAGGTTTAAAAATCTCAGTGGAGAGTGAAACTGGTGTAAACACCCTGTAAACAGATATCCAAATCCGAAAATTACAAAAGCAAAAATTCCAGTATTTATATTTATTCGGATTTGGTTAGTATTTGCGTTTTCAATTTTATGTCCCAATCATGATTTCTAATCTTTTACTGTGATCCGGATTTCAAAATTAAGTATTTGCGATTTCGCAACAATTTGGCAAACGATAATAGACAAAACTTCATGACTGATGCCTGTCAAATTTTAGTAAAAATACTTCTTTAATTAAATTTTGAAATATTTGTTTAAATAATATTTGTTTAATGTAAGCAAGAACTACTTTGAGTTACAGTGGCGAAAAGTTTTGAAAAACAGGTACAGTTTTATCGATTCTACTGAATAGGCAATAATTATAACAGGCTTTGTATTATATGAATAATTCATACTGCTCTGTTCTCTCGATTGACGCCTGGATGGGTAATTAATTAGCGCGAGTAAAGACAGCTGTATGTCAGTAGTCTAACGACGAGCTATCAAGAAATGAGCGGACAAAGGAGGGCTTTTGTTTTTAAAACTTCCTTAAGGTAACAGTAGAGAATTATTCTCAACTTTTATTTTTTTTAAATAATAATATCATTCTGCTAAATATTAAACACAAATTATATTGTAAATAAAACAATTATTAACGTCAACAGGTTTTTATTTTAGCCGTATACGTATTTCGACATGGTATTATCAGAGGCAAGATAAAAGTACACAGTTTGTATTACTTTAAATGTAACGTAATTTTAAAAACAACTGAAAACATCTTAAACACTTTGTCTAATGCTAAAGCAATAAACCGACAATTTTGGTTTTTAAAGATCCGGCAAACAGAAATTTTGATATTAGGTTCAAATAACTTATACGTTATTACAAATATAAACACCCACATACAGCTAATTACGGTACAAAATTATTAAAACGCAATCATTTAATGCCATTTAATAGTAATAACACTCTCAAATGTTTACACTTGATATTCTGATGATAAACATAAATTAGATATACTAGAGGCATTTGAAATTCACAAAAAGTTAAATACTGTACCTTTAATAAATGAGCAACTCGGTCTCTTCAATTTACCATTATTGGACGTTTTGGAATAAGAAATGAAGTTATCTGCAGACATAGATAACCAAGATAAAGTAATCAAGTTTTCTTGTTCCTATAGCAACACCAAATGTTTACTTTTAATCTTGCCTCTGATAATGACATGTAAACATGTCGAAATCCGTATACGGCTAAAACAAAAACGTGTTGAAGTTAATAATTGTTTTATTTACAATATATTAATATGAACTTCAACGAAGTAAAGCTAGATCTTCTTAATAAATATAAACATAACATTTTATACTGTACCGTTTCACGATTATTATCTAAGCTGACAGAATAAACCTGTACATTTTATATCAACAAAATTAGTTTGATAACACGTCATAAGTGTTACGCATTTCCTGGTGTGCAAGTCACAAGAAACTTTCTGCTAAATAATAAACATCTAAGTTTCTCTACTCAAATCAACAAAATAATTATGGCACTTCTGTATCGTACTACAAGTACGGTAAAAGTTTTAACTAGTTAGAAACTCATTTAATCTTTACATTAAATTGTTTAAAAATGAGTTATGTTATGCAGTCTCAGTATTTTAACTTAATTAGAGCTAGCGGTATCCATGGACTACGCTTCCTGGTGTTTTCTATATGTGTTTAAAAAAAATAATAAATACACTGTGTCGAGCGAGATGTTAGAAATGTTCTCAAAGCGTTCAGAAGTATTTTATATTCTCAAATTAACAAAAAGTTGCATTTATGAATTTGCTTTCCATAAATTCGTTTGTTTTCTGAAATAATGTGTTCTTGTATAGCGCCGTTTTTTTTTCTTTTATCTGTTTGTATTAGAAGATAGGTGCATACTGTACAAAATTGTAATAAATAAGAGCACAATACGTGTTTAATTGTAGAGTGTATTACACTACTTATGAAAAAACCCATTATACTTATATGGTTGTTTGGGTGCTCCTCTGGGTTGTTTTATATTAATGAGTATCTGTATATACTTCATTACTTTAACAATATTAATATTGTTAAAGTAATTAAGTATTTTATATACAGATACTCATTAAATATGGACTTTAACGAAGTAAAGCTGGAATTTATAAATAAAATGTTTTATATTAGTTAAACAAGTAAGCGATTTATTGCGATGTTCCCGTGCATGTTTATATATCGTTATTCTAACCGAGAAATATAGCAAATAAACAAACTCGCTCGATTCATAATTATGAAGGCTTAAATTGTATTACTATTATTATTGATTAGCGTCCTACGCAGCGCATCTTAAATAAAATCAAGGTAAATTTGTAATGAGATCGCGTTGGGGCCCGAAATAAGAAGAAGTCAATGTTTAAGGTATTTTTTTCTAAATAAATACATGTGTAATAAATATGGGGCGAAAGTGTTCAATCGACAAATGGTATGTGAATCAGTGCAGCGCAGTGCCCGCCGGTATTTCCAGTATCTCGGCCCCGTTGCGATGTTTCCTTCTCGGAGGTTGTATTCGTAATGACAACGCTATCAGCTGATTATGCTCTAATAGTACAATCAAACAGTATCAATCAAAATGTGTGTATTTGCAAGAAAAAACAGTAGCTGTACAAACTAAAATTTGAGACAGGTGGAAGGGATCCGATTTTTAATATATAGAAGATGGCAAGTCACATCAACGAAAAATATATATTTATGTCTTTGTAAGACAATTTTTAAATTCTGTATTATAATTACAATTAATGCTCGACCTACAATACTACCTACAATAACGTAACTCAACCTATACAACAGCGTAATTCAACATTCATGTTTGGGTTTACAAAAAGCACATTACATTTGATAACTATGACATAGTTAACGAATTTTATGTTCTCAACCACACTTTGAACGCATTCTGTGCTGCTTCAATAAAATTATTTAAAACAAAAAAAAAAGCTTTTATAAGAAGTAAGTTGATTTAAGATTAAGACCGTACAGATAAGGGCCTAGAACCAAAAACATATCCGCTGCTGTAAGCAAACCAGTCCGTCCGACAATCTCTTCATAAAGCCCTGCAGCAGCCTGATCTTTCGAGAATCCCCCTGTTTTCTTTTTCTCTGTTTTTTCGTTTCTGTTTCTCCGTTTTTTCGTTTCCAAGTTTCTCCGTTTCTTGGTTTTTTCCTTTCTCTGCCTCTCCGTTTCTTCGTTTCTCTATTTCTCCATTTTTTTGTTTCTCTGTTTCTTCGTTTTGCCGTTTCACCGTTTCACCGTTTTTCCGTTTCTCTATTTATCCATTTCACCGTTTTTCCGTTTCTTTGTTCTGCGTTTCCTGTTTTTCGTTTTCCGTTTTCCGTTCTTCGTTCTTCGTTCTTCGTTCTTCATTCGTCGTTTTTCGTTTATGTTTTTTGTTTTTCGTTCTCCGTTCTTCGTTTTTCATTTATCGTTTTTTGTTGTTTGCTTTTCGTTTTTCGTTCTTCGTTGTTCGTTCTTCGTTCTTCGTTGTTCGTTCTTCGTTGTTCGTTCTTCGTTCTTCGTTCTTCGCTCTTCGTTCTTCGTTCTCCGTTCTCCGTTCTCCGATCGTTGTTCTTCGTTCTTCGTTCTTAGTTCTTCGCTCTTGCTTCCTCGTTTTTTCGTTCTTAGTTTTTCTTTAGCATTAAACAAAGTGTTTAATAGTATATTATGCAACAAGTTTTAGAAACGGCATTTTAGTCACGAGTTTTATTAGGCACGAGTGTTTATTAAAACGAGTGTCTAGAAAAGTTTATAAAACGAATTGCATAACTATACTTTTTCTACGACAATCACAAAAATACTAAAATTTGGAAATTATTTTATTATCTTAAGCCATATTAATTATTTTGACAGATTGATGACAAGTGACAACTAACTTGATTATTAGTTTCAATAATTGATTTTTGCGATTAAAAACCTAGAGCTAACTTCAGCCCGTGACTAAAACGCACAAAGTCACAGCTTGTCGAGGTGTATTTAAAAGATCACTCTTAGCGTCACGGAAACATATGCGATAAACGGCATTTTAAACATGGAAGTAGAAAACATGTTTTTTGTTGTTTTGGAAGTTATTTTACATTTATTTGTTTTGTTGTTTCTGATATATTACCAAAGTATGAGATTGACGCGTATTTTATTTTATCTGATGAAGTAGTCGGAGAAATTTTCTGAGTAGCTAATTTACAATTTTTTTAAAATTATTGTATCAATGAGTTGAGTATTATAACCATTATTTTATGCAATTTGTTTAATAATCGAAATTTCTCTATCATACCTAATTTTACTTAAAGGAACCGTTAGAGCGCTATGTATCATGGGCCTGTATGCTGTTAATTTGTGTTTTATTATAACAAGAATCGTATGGTATTGTAATGTCTGTTTGTGTAGGTTTCTATAATATTAAAATTTATTATTTTAATTAATTTTTGTTTAAATCTAAAAAGTTAATACACCTATTTTGTTCAGTTTCTATTGTGAATTTATTTTTAGGTGCAAGTTGTTAATAAAAATTAGAAATTTATCGATTGTTTCAAATGAACTATCAAAACATGCTAAAATGTCATCAACATAATGAAACCAAAATATAACTTTCTCAGATTGATTTGATTCAAATATTTGATATTCTAGATTTTCTATAAATATATTAGCTAAAAGAGGTAAAATTAGACTTCCAATTGGTAAACCTCCTTTTTGGAAATATGTTTTGTTGTTACAAGTAAAATAATTTTGATTAATGGAAAGTAAAAAATAATGGAATTAACTCTCATTCCAAATGTTTTGGAATAAGAAATCAATTCATCTGGATGCAGATATAGAAAACCAAGATCAAGTTAT
This sequence comes from Ctenicera cuprea, assembly GCA_958336395.1. NCBI lineage: Eukaryota > Metazoa > Arthropoda > Insecta > Coleoptera > Elateridae > Ctenicera > Ctenicera cuprea. The sequence continues at coordinate 31,648,680 of OY284491.1, forward strand.
GAAGATTTATTGTTCGTATAGCAACACCAATTGTTTACTTTTAATCTTGCCTCTGAAAATGACATGTCAACATGTCGAAATACGTATAGGGCTAAAATAAAGACCTGTTGAAGGTTAAGAATTGTTTTATTTACAATAAATTAAAATGAATTTTATAAAAGTAAAGCTCGAACTTATAAACAAATATGAAATATTATTCACACTACAAACTAAACATTGATTGTTTTTCTCTCTAACAGGACTGATTTTTAAATTCTAGTGAGATATACTAAAACATATACTTTAATAAAGTTAATCAGGATAGCAAATTTGTATTGTATTAATCGGTGCCACCGACCATTGAAATTTATTAATACAGTCAATTTGATCTCATATCGATTAAATCTAAATAGGCATTTATTGGCTGATTTGAGTAGCGAAATTGATAAACGAAACAAATATTCGATAATGCAAATAATTTTAAATCAGCCAACTCTGAAAAATCTCCGAATCGAACGTTATGGTGGTAAATGATGGTACACTCTTTAAATAGGAATTTTAATAAATCAGATATCAAATAAGTAACATATTCACCAAATTTCAAATTATTACATGGATAGAGCCACAGTTATGTGCGCCATCATACATACAGGGTGTTTCACGAAGTACGATCCATAACATTATAATAATGTAATTTGGTTAGTATCATAGTAAGTAAGTAAGTAAGCACGTATTTAGTAGGGATGGTAACGGTGGAGCGCCCCAATACGTAAATCCCCGGTTCAATGACTATAAATTTTTTTTTTGATTATTTTTTGTCTTTAATTTTTTTCGTCTAAACTAGCAAAGCTGCGTTACTTTTATTAATGAACATTTTCAGATGTCCCGTTTTTTGAGTTTTTAATAATGTTATCTTTTTCTAAGTGAATTATGGAAACACTTATTTTCCCAGTAAGAACATCATTGCTGTGGGTGTTTTACGTTTAATGAAATAACATTAAACTAATTAAACATTATATTTTTAAACAATAAAAAAGTAGGACAGTTTGGTAAGAGTACACAAAGTTCTTCTATGAAAACGAGAAAACGTAGCACTGGGATTTTTGCCTACTTTTTATTCTTGGGACGTTTTTTTAATGTATCCTACATTCTATATTTGTCCTGTTTGTATCTATCGTATTTTTATTTTGTCATGGTATTCATCATACATCTTTATTTATATTTTCTCTTTAAAGTAATAAGAAATTCCTTCTTTCGTTTTATTTATAATTTATAATTAAATGCTCATGCAGAAAATAATTGTTTTGTCCTCAATGGTATATCTTTCTACATAGTTTTACCTTAATATTTTTATTGTTTCGCATGCATATTGTTCTTCAACGAAACCAACGGCTCTTATTTAAACCAAGTTAATAATATAATTTATAAGAAAAAAAGCGTTAAAGGACATGTAGCAACCTTTCCTGCTACAATAATTTCGTAAAATTGCGGAAGTTTGGCAGCATAAATCAAAACACACAAAAGCATGCAAAAATACCGAACAACTAGCAAACGGGGCAAATAATAAAAGAAATATAATCGGAAATTTATCCGCCCTTGCTCCATTTTCAAAACCCGGTGATAAATGAGCCCTAGGATGAAGCAGTCTAATCGATGCGGTTTGGGCGTGCACAGGCACTGCCGTACGAATGCGAGAGGAAGGCAAAGATAGGACCCTGCCTGGGCCTGTGCCAATCTGACCCAATTTTAGCGATCTAATCTACTCTAGCCTTACCCTAACCAATAAAATGTAGAAAAGGGTGAATTTATTTTTAGTTTCTTCTACATTGCTCATCATGTGTTTTATGAATACGTCACAGCTCGCAATGTTAACCTAACCCAATTTATGACTAGCCGTATTACGAGACGTTCATAACGTGCGCGTGCCTACAAATATTTACAGAAGGATACTAATTGCTTTTAGAAACACAGACAACCTCTGAGTTTCAAGTAAATTCAATGACTTTTGCTTAGGATTTTAATTAAAAGTGTATTTTTTTTAAATCCACTAACATCATCAGCAAATGCTTTCAAAAACTAGAAAATGAATTGTACTTATGCAACAATACAATAAAAATTAGTTAGCTGGACTGTATTGTTTATGGGGTATAGTGACGTGAATATTTAGGTTATATTTAGAAGCTTTAGTGGAATGCAATACATCTGCTCGAAGTTCTTGCTTTGTCATTTGTCTGCAGTTTAATCCTGACCTACCGTAATTCAACTCTTGGAAATTTCCTTTATAAATACTAAAACATTTTCATAAGATCCGTAGCGCCAGCGGGTGATCTAGTGGTTAGAGTCCCAACCTCTAGAACTAGACTCCCAACGGCAGTAGGTTCGAATCCTCTGCCCGTCGGAAATTTGTCTGAATAAGTTAAGCCCGACGTGTCCATGGACGGTGTGTGTGGTGTGTATGTTATGTTGCATGCCTTTCGGGGTGGGGCATGTTAGACGGCGAATGGCGCTAAGTGCGCTGAGCCCGGGTAAGGGGGTGGGATAGGAATCATGGAGTCGTGCTGACGCACGGCCTCATGATTCTTAAAAAAAATAAGATCCGAGTATTAAGCAGTGGTCAAATTACAATGTATACCTCGACTCGAATAAAAACTAGGCGAAGCACTTCCATAATAACCTTTTCGTTTCCAAAATACTTTACAAAGTAATGATGGTGACGGGGCAAATCAAATATGAAATAGTATTTTTCTGAATATGGCAGTGTTACAAACAGTGGCCGTCTCGTTTCAACAGCGTGTGATTGGCCCATCGGCAAGTCAAACGCCTGACGATAGACGAAAGATAAGTAAAATAAACTGGTTGTGCTGACAGTTTTCGGTATCTGCCTACTGTCACGGGATTACACGGTGTTCCTCGTGTCCTGTACGTTGTTGCTATGCTAGCTGCAACAAGAAAATGTCCCTATGGGGTGATGTTTGACTACCAACCTCGCAATCTGAACGATGCGTTCTTGAAATTGTTTTTGTACAACGATGAGGCTTTTAAGATCTTTGAGGAGAGCAAGAAGTTACTGCGTAAATTTAGTCGGGGCCAAACTTCTAGAACACGATCGCTACCTCATAGAAGATCTACCTTAGACAAGGCGCTGTCAGAAGTTCTATCGAGGTACGTGTCCAGTTGAAAGCGTTTATCATGAACGCCGTTGATTAGGAGAACGATAACTTTTCTGAAGCAGGGAGGGGGAAGTGCCTTACAAAGAATTCAAAACGAATAAAAGACAGCCACTGTACTGTTGACACATAAAAGCGGCAACTGTGCCGCTAGTAATGCACAGTACAGCCTGCATTAAGCAGGTGACAGTATTACTACAATCGTGCTCCGCTTGTAGCATAATATCCCACCGTACGTCTGCGAAACCCTGTAGCAATTACTTCTTGACCGCAGCCGGTTAATAGTTTATGGAAAAAAGTCACATGGGCGGTCTCTTTACAGAACGGCTCGTTAAGCAAACATTGTGCTTGGGGATCTATAAGTTATAAGATAAAAACAAGAACAAATTGCTTATTTTTGTAATAATGGTGTTTGATAGAGCCCGCTACATTTGTTATAATCAAAGACCAGACTTTTATCGCAAAATAATTTCTTTAAAATTCAATAAATATACAAAAACCATGGGCGTACTCAAATCCATTAAATTATACGTGAAACGTATTGGAAAAAAGAACTAATTTTTCAGATAAGAATTTAGGAAAAGTTGTTGTGTCCTGTAGGTTTTTTATTCAACGGTGATTTTCCGTTCTTTATAGTTCAAAGTTTTCTTTCGTAGAACGTTGTCGTTGTATTAATGAATTTACACGTTCTATTTTCATTAATTCTTGGTTGCTGTTTTAAATTTCAATTAAAAAAGTATTTTTGCAGTTTCATAAAATTGTTTCGTGAAGTACTTTCAAAACTCATGGCTATTCATATTCTACGCTTATGACCCCTGATTTATTTTATTTTACTATTACACAAGCATCAATTTCAGTTGACCAAATACATAATAACTTATCTACACATGCTAGCATAAGGTCAAACATATGGATGTCGCCATTCTAAGCTCGTAGAAAATTCGCTTACAATTTAATATACGCGCCAACTATAAACATAAAGAAATTTTGCCAGAAATGATTATTAAATGATTGTCTCATAATTTAAATACTGACTAAATACGAAATACGGACTATAGTTATAATGTATGAACTAGAGGGGTACAAACAATGAAAACTTTAAATTCCTAATAAATACAAAAACAAGCCAAAATTATTACACACTTATTTATTTTGCAAATAAAACCATAGATACATTACTTAATAATATCGACATAACTTGGAGAACATGTACATCAAACAGCACCATCTATATTATTTGCCAAATACCCAAGAGACAAATTGTTATGCAATAATGTTATAGCAGTGAATGAAATAATAAATTTAATAAATATTGACTTTTTTCGGGAGAAATTAGGCGAAACTTTAGCTACTAATAAGTTGCGTGTCGTTTACACACAATATAAATTAAAGCGGCATTGATTTTCATTTAAACGTGTTAAGAATGTTTGAGAAGGTGTTTGAGAATTTGTTGAAAATAAGATATCTGATTTCTGACATTTTTGGAATAATTTGCAATTTACAATAGACGCCAATAATTTTGTCCTTAAACTTATAGGTAGCATAAAGTACATATCTATATTGCTGTGATACCTTGAAGCTGGGTTGTTTGGACTGGAGTATTGTAATTCCGTGATGGCAGCCTTAGGAATGCTTGTTGCGTTTTTGCGACAGTCAGTTAGTGGCATTCAAAGTTTTAAACTAAGGATGCGTATTATTCTTGGTATATTTTCTTGTTTAAAACTCAAATAACGTGGTTATTTTCTATCATTTATATTTTTTTACATCTGTAGAGTTTGTCGTCACTGAAAGATAGAGGAAAACAATCAGATAAGTACAATTATAGTTTATTTTATTATAAGTTATAAATTAGTTGAGAAATGTTTAAAACGTTTAAGATATAAGAAGTATAAACATACTTGTTTTGTCCATCTTTAAATGTAATTTTTGGGGTTATGGATGTGAATACCATTTTGATAATTTGACAAGTGTAAGATGGAACTCGTTGATCATCATATTTATTTGTCTAAAAATAGACAATCAGGGAGAAAGACAAAAGAAAGAGGAATGTTAGTTAATTACGGTTAATCCTGAAAAACAGAGAGAAGATTTTTCATTTTCTGAAAGGAAAAGAGAAAGAAAACCAGTTATACGGAATAAAATAGTGGTTTTCATTGAATAAAAGCTATGACAAAACGAATAGGAGTATTTTCAATCGTTTAGGAAATACTCAAAAGTAAGACTGTATAAAAACTGTCCAATACGTGTTTGCATTTATAGTATCTACAAGCGAAGAGGAAGGTGCGAATTATAAGATTACATAAAAGCAGTCTAGTACGTGTTTGAGGCTACAGTGGAAGAAGGTGCGAATTAGATTAACGATTTTGAATTAATGAGATTGTTATTGGAGCCGAGTGATGTGTTGTTGGAAATAATCTAACCAAAGGAAAGAGTATATCTATCAACAGTTATCAAGTCAAGGATACCAACAGGAAGTGTGAAGAAACGAAGATAAGTGTTTGTTTTAAGAAAAGTAGAATTTTAAAATTTCTTTATCTCCTATAAACTAGTATAATTTGAAATTGACATTAAATAAATACCCTTGTAACGTGGTATTTGGTTGTGTGTTTTCTGTTTTATTCGTCTCATCCCATTTTTTCTAAAGTTTTATAGAGACCCTAAGATTAAAAAAATCATTAAAAATAAAGTTCGACATGTTAGATCATATTATAAATAATGGTAATTGCGAGATTGTTTTTAGGTAAGTGCTTTGGGGCTGTATTTTGGAAGCTCATAATATAGCAATATATTATTCGCGGCGTCCTTCCACTTTACTAAACTCTGACTGCGAACGCGACGACGACGACGAGCCCTTACATCTCCGCTGAGCTTATTCTTTGTTCTCGGCAGATGTTTATGTTGCTGTCACTACTGTTGCCATAATTGAGTTATTTATGGTTTACTTACAGAACATGATTATAATTTTATTGGAAACGGAACTTGTTTAACGCGATTTATGTTAATACGAACATTAGTGTAATCGAAATGATATGACAAGCAAAGACAATATTTGAACAAATAATTACTCATGCGGCCAAAATAAATACGCAACCAAATAAGCAACAAAATAACAATCAAACCAACGAACTTAAACAAATAAAATAAGACACGCTGAAATTAACGATTACAAGAATTAAAGCATTAAAGTATATTATTAAATTCCTAACCGGTTATTTCTATAAAACCAATTTTACAAAAATTGTAGTTAACGCAGTATTCCACAACATTATTGTCCGTGCTCATATCTGTAGAATTAAAAAATGTATATATTCTAAATAGATAACTATAATAACCGATTCAGTGATTACAATACGCAAATTGAATGTAATTATAAAATTTTGCATATTGATTAAACTTTTGCCAACTTTTCATGCATATTTTAATTACATTTTAATTTGTAATTTTGCAAAAACCGACAAGAGTCCTTTTGCTATGAACCGTTACGAAAAACTCATAACTAAACTCTTGTTAAAGATGCAGTTCCTTTTTGGCCTTTTTAAATTTTATTCTCTTTATGAGATAAACGATAATAGTACACATCTACGACAAAAAAATGGGCATAACAAGTCGCTGGTATTTTCCCCATACCGTTTACGTTTTAAATAGTTTCGCCTCAATAAATGATTTAAATTTAGGTCTTGTCATCTACATCGGGTACAAGCCGGCCTCTCCAAACCCAAGGCTTTTGCGGCGCGGCACTGAGGATCATCTACTCACATAAGGCGCTAGTCAGATTTACGCTTCAGAATTCGGACTAGAAATGCTTATAAATACTTTAGTTATAGAGTTATCAAAAATATGTAAAGAATGAAATAACTATTATGCAACTAGTTCGCGAAATGGTACATTACCGCACGGGAATGTATTTGAGGGTGCTAAAGACATTTCTTGCACGTGTTGCACACAATATTTTTTCTACAACTGTACTTCAATAACAGAAATCGAGGTAAAATCCTTTTATTGTAATTGCAAACAAAAAGGGAATTGTTGACGTTGCCCGTGGCAGCGTGCGCTAAAAGTATATTATACGCATACCAAGGAACTAAAGTGAATCTTTTACTCCCGAGTGTGAAGTTTCACATCATACGAGGGTTTAAAAACACTTTAGTTCCGTGGTATGTACGCTATCTTTTGCACGACCTAATGCGTTTAATCGCAACAATCCTTGAAATTTAAAATGTCAACGTGATAATCCAACTCGACAAACACCAAAATCATATAGTTTTTGACATTTACAAACTTGGTAACGTAAGCGATTCATTATTGATTGTCATCACTATGAAAACACATTTACTCCCTTGGGAGCAAAGGTGGTTTTAGTCTCTCTTTTACGGGAGTAAAAGAGCGCTTTATATACAAGTCGTGCATTAAGTACTTTAGCGCACGCTTCTATTGGCAACCTTAAAAATTAATACATATTTTAATGCTGCTATGGACAACGTTAAAAAAACAACCACCCTTAAAAAAATTGACTACAGCCGAGTATTAATTTTAATTTATTTTACATCAACGTTAAGAGCAATCCCTAGTTGTACTCAAACCGATTATTTATGAATTTTAGTTTATTTTAGTTTAACGACGCGAGCAATCCCCAGTTGTAATTAAACCGATTATTTTACTAAATTTTAGATTATTTTGGTTTAACGACGGGAGTTGTACTTAAACCAATTATTTTCTTGATTTTAATTAATTTTAGTGCAATAACGGCAGCAATCCCCAGTTGTACTAAATTAATTATTTTCTTTATTCTAGTTTATTTTGGTTCAACTACGGGAACAATACCAAATTTTGCTAAACCAATTGTTTTTCTTATTTTAGTTTATTTTAGTCCAACTACGGGAGCAATCCCCAGTTGTATTTACATCGATTATTCTTTTGAATTTTAGTTTATTTTGGACTTACAACGAGGAAAATTTCTAACTGGGCTTTTTTAAATCCAATAATTACAGAGCTTGATTTCAGAGCAGCATTTTGGATATTTATTTTTCTACAAACATTTGGTTTAAAAATTATTGTCGCCAGGATAACTTCACACTTCTTTCTTACTTACCTACTTAATCTTTACCTCTTTTATCCTTACCGGGTGTCGAGGTATGTTTTTCACTCCGGGTTACAAAACCGTATACGTTCATACGAGCCATAATACTTTCGTATAAACGACTTTAATCTACTAATTTATTACCTTGTGTAAACAAAGGATATTCCAATGAACAGCCGGTCTTCACATCCTGAAAACTTATAGTTAAACCTCCGAAAGCGTCGTCCGTTCAATTATTTATATTTAATCACTGTGTAATTTAATTTAGTTTACAAACAGTTTACCAGTTCCCTAGATGAATAAGCATATTTAGTGTGTTAACCGTTTTACAATCCAGATTTTGAACTGATAGGAGTGAGCCAATGGCAGGTACATACTTTCGCGGTTTGCCGCGGTTGCAAAGACCTGTAAAATGTGAGATGCAAACGAGAAATTCAGTGGTATACCGTTACATAAAAAATACTATTTTCTTTGCTTTTATAAATATTTATTGTGCATATAGAAACTTTATTTAATCATTTTACATCATATATTTTAGTACTGTAATAATAGAGCAATATAATATTGTACATAAATTTTAATTCACAGTCTTTTATTTATTTTTTACGATTCTGAGCTAGTCAGGTTAGTTCATTTTCTCATGGACCATCAGTACAAGGGAAAGTTGACCCGTTACAAGCCCGCGGAACTTATGTACTACATTGTTAAAACTAAATTCTGCCATTTAAGTAAATCCAATCCTATGCCTAAGACTAAAGTTTACAGAACTAGCGGCTCTGTTGACGTTTCGTTCGTAAGAAATGCATTGCCCATGTTTACAGACGGACTTTTAGTATGAATTGCATAATTGCTTGATTTCCCTGCGGTAACGTCGCTGAGCCGTACAGTGTTTACAGATAAATTTAACTACGCGGGCATACTGCGACACCAAACCTAAAACGTGTTAATTTATCAACAATATAACATGAATTGTTTGCAATAATACAAAACCTTCTTTTTAGCGACGATAAAGATAAAAATAATGTTTTGATAGCTATGCTTTTTAGCAAAAATTATTTTTTTTCTATAGCAACTGTTAAAACGTGCTATTATTAACTAAAATTAGAGGGAAAAGTAGCACTTTACCATCAAGGGTAGATAAAGTAGTACTTTAACAGCAAGGATAGATAAAGTATTTTATTTTTAAACAAACTCTATAGCAACCAAAACGTTATTAAAGCCACCTACTCATTTTTTCGTGAAACTGTTTTTTTCCTGACACTTTTAAATTAAATTTATCATTGATTTTTCTTCATTTTTTGGTCTTCTTTAACAATTGCTATAGAAAAAAATGTTGTATTCCACACGACGATAAAATTTCATTATCTTCTCGATGCTTATTAGCGTCTCGGCTGACGCCTCGACGCTAAAATCGCTCTCGAAGATAAAGTGCAATTTTATCATCTTGTACAATAAATAACTATTATTTGTCATTGTTAACAGTGAATAAAAAACATTGTTCTGTCAGTATCACGTTGTATTAAATGCTTAAATGCACAAGCATTTTAAATTTTTTAAAAAAGAACGGACACGGCTAATAATAGATTGCGCAGTGGGTTGGACAATATAACATTAATCTCAAAATACTGTAACGAGTAGCGGACAAGAGATACTGATTGTAGCCAAGATTTGTTTTTAGTTCTCAATGTACTGTGATTGTGCAGTTGCAATTGTCATAGTTTATTGTTATTATTTTCTTTATTTTTTTAGCTTAGAGTAGTACCTTTGTTCCATACTCAGCAGCATCATATATTTTCTGCATTGAGTTAGAAGTTAAAACGTTTCACTGTTTGCTCTGCTTAGTATATAGAACATCTATTAGAAGAATTGATTTTACCGTATCAAACGCGTCAAGGATGCTCAAATTTATTTGTCATCATACATCTGACTTCCATTACCGTCGTGCATTGAAAACTCTTTATTTTACGCTAGTTCGAAGCATACTCGAATATGCTGCTCCAATATGGAATCCTTTCCAGTTAAATCAAATCGAACGTATAAAAGGAGTTCAAAATACATTTCTTAAGTTAATGCACTTTAAGCTGATCTGATAAATTGCCATCAAATGACTTACGCCGAAATAGTGATATTATCTAATATACCATCCCTATCCAATTTCAGAGAGTTTCAACCGACCTCCATCTAGCACATAATGTTCCGAATGGCATCTGCAGTACTCCAGCACTCTTGAATCAATTTAAATTTAGAATTCCTAGTCATAGGACGAGATGAAATGATCTGTTGACTTTCTCAACGAATAGAACGAATTATGAGAAAAAACTCGAGTATTGATCGGTATCTCCAAGTGTTATTTGCAAAGACCGGACATTTAGTCCCAGAACAGCAAAAATTAATGGTTAATAAGATGGTTTCGCGTAGTACTTTTAAACCCCCTGACTATGCATATTCTACGCTTTTCAACTTTGTTATAAAATAGCTCAAAACAATAAACTAGCTAGCCAGATAAATAATACTTACCTAAACAAGCTCCTTGGGTCAAACATGTGGGTGAGTTGCTATTTTAAGTCCCTAAATAATTCCTTTGAAATTGAATACATGCGTCAACTATATATTTAAAGGAATTATGCCAGAATTTATTTTAATTGATTGCCCCATAATTTCAATACTGACTAAATACTAGACTAGAAATCGGAACACTGGTTATTTGTTTTCAATGATATTACTGATTTTAATTTTTTAATTAGTTTTATTGCTAATATGATATTTCTTTGTTAAGCGCGTCTTAAACTTTACAAATAAATAGCAGAACCCGTGGTCTACGTCACACTCTATTCCTTACAGACAATTGCTAACTGCGGCTAATTTTATTGCAAATGTGTAATTTCTTTCTTAAGCGCGTCTTAGAGTTTACAATTAAATAGCAGAACCCGTGGCTTAAGCCACACGCTTTTCTTTACAAACAATTGCTAACTGCAGCTGATTTTATTACGAATAAAATAACAGAACCCGTGGACTACGCCACACACTTTTCCTTACAAAAAATTGCTAACTGCCGCTGATTTTATTGCAAATATAATATTTCTTTGTTAAGCGCGTCTTAAGCTTTACAATTAAATGGCAGAACCCGTGGCGTAGGCCACACTTTTTACAAACAATTGCCAACTGCAGCTGATTTTATTACAAATAAAATAACAGAACCCGTGGACTACGTCACACTCTATTCCTTACGACAATTGCTAACTGCAGCTGATTTTATTGCAAATGTGATATTTCTTTGTTAAGTGCGTCTTAGACTTTACAATTGAATGGCAGAACCCGTGGCCTAGGCCACACTTTTTACAAACAATTGCTAACTGCAGCTGATTTTATTATGAATAAAATAAAAGAACCCGTGGACTACGTGTTAGCGCCAATATTTGAAAGATTCCGTTGTAGTTAGTAACTTAGTTTTACGGTTGGTGGCATTACTGAGAAGTTACCAAAAATAAAAGAAATGTAATGGCCGTTGCCTGGTTGTATGTTTTGTTTAGTTTTATTTTTATAAATAAAACCGTTGTACTACTTTCACATTTATCCCATATTTATCCTTCGTTTTATTACGGACCTTAACACTACGCCACACTCTTTTCCTTACAAACAATTGCTAACTGCGGCTGATTTTATTGCAAATGTGATATTTCTTTGTTAAGCGCGTCTTAAACTTTACAATTAAATGGTAGAATCCGTGGCCTAGGCCACACGCTTTTTACAAACAATTGCTAACTGCAGCTGATTTTATTGCGAAAATAACATTTCTTTGCGACCTTTGCATAACCCATGGACTACGTGACACTTTTCTTTACAAACAATTGATAGCTGCGGCTGATGTTATTGCAAATATGATATTTCTTTGTTAGCGGCGTTTTTTTTAACTCTTTAGGGTTCGTCTACATGATTACGGAGGCACTGCAGCCTAGAGAGCTTATTGTGCTCACCCTGACTTGTATTCTCTTTTTTCACAGAATAATTCTTTTTTCTTAAATGTAACGAAACGTAAATGTTAATATGCAGTTGTGTTCTAGATCCCAAAGTGACCACAGCCCTGAAGATGTCCCGTGCAACCGAGAACGAAACGTCGGCAGTTCATACACCGATGACGCGGCTCTAACCCGGAAGCCTTGCTGTTATTAACAACGGCCGCGGAAGCCTGCAACTTAGGTTGTTATACGTTGTAAAAAATAAGCCAATTGTTTCCATTTACATATATTCTAATTTAAATATAAGTTTTATGCGTTTTTGTATTTGTTTATAGTTATATCCTTAGTAAATCTACAGAGATATTTTACAATTCATCTAATGTTTGTAAAATTTGTACTCAAAGTAATTTTGCTACTTCTTTGCCTCATTTCATACCAAAATTATTATTTTAATACCACAAGCTGTTGTGGTTACAAGGAAGGTCTGCCACAACGTGTTTAATGCCAACTGCTCACGTAAAACGGCCCATTTACACACTTACAGTAACACCGAACGAGAAATTAAAACTGAGAAAACACGGCTGTGCTGGAAATACTTTAGTTTTATAAGTACACTGATAATACTCTCGGGATGGGTTATAGTTATTATACCTGCTACAAACCACAATCGTTAAACCTAAAATAAAGCTTTTGTTATAATTCAAATGAATATAAAACGGTACTACAGGCAATAATTATTACAGGTTTCCTCAATTTCAACACAATTGTGCTGTGGTTTACGTAACTAATTAAATAAGAGTCAAAAAACAACTCTGAGAAATGACAATCTTCAAGGTGTTTGGGTAGAAAATTGATATTGCAATCTTGATCATCAGAGGAAATATGAGGATTATCTTATATTAGATCCGTTTAATTGACTCAATGTTGAAGCAAGTATATAAGACAAAGAAAAAAATAAAAGTGGTAGGAGTGTTTGAAAATATCGAAGGTGTTTGATTATCAGATTGGCAATCAGTTCAATACCTTTTTGTCGTTTTAGAAAAATTTGATTGTGATTTTAGTATTCTATGCTGAGCATCATTACAAGTAAAGTAGTATTAGATCAGAATACCACCTTATATTTTAAGGCTTGCAACGCTATGGCAAATTGTGACTCATCACTAGAGCGCGAATTTTAATCATTTTGCTTATGCACTGTTATTGTAAGAAAATAAAAATCCTTTCGTGTCTGCATGATTCATGAAAAATGTAGTTATTTGACACTACTTTTATTTTGCTTTTTTTTTTTTTTTTCTATTTTGCTTATTTTGCTCCTTAAACCGCTTATATGCGCTTATTTTAGCTTTTATACAGTTAGTTGGTATTTTTCTGTGTAACGAATTTAACATTTTAATTTTTAGTTTATAATAAAGTAAATATTTTTCTGAATTGGTTATTGAAAATAACAAAATATTTTGCAGAAGCTGCATGAAAACCGTAAGTTACGCCTTTGTAATATATTTATATTTTTTAAAACTGATTTAAAAATTCTTTGTCGTTTTCCCATAATATGGAAAAATTCTTATGCAAAACAAATAAAAAATTTGGGTTTTGTTTGTATTTTGCTTATTTTGTGATTTTTCATGCTTTTTTTCTGATTTATCAAGCTTATTATAAGCGTTTATTTAAAAAAAATAAATGCTTATAAATTCGAGGCAGCTCATCACTTAGCTACCGATAACATTCTGATGCTTATCAACGTTTCTTTTTTTTTACATTAAAACACACCAGGGATCAAAACATAATATTTGTCATCCAAACATGGAGAAAGAAGAGGCACTAACCCCATTAATTTTACTTTATCTAGTAATTAAATTTTGAATGTTGCTTCACTGTCACCGTTAAGTTAATTTAATTTAAAAGCAAATCTCTTCTCTGTTTGCCGTTTATTAAATAACTAGTTAAACCCGTGGACTACGCTCTACCTTTTCTTGTAACTTAAAGAAAATGATAAATAAGTTGTTTTACACTTGCAAATGTATCACCATGTGGAACATTGCAATAAGTGTTACTTGTCGAAAAGTTTCAGTGTTTCGTTTAATGTTTTTAAGAAATTTCTCAACTGCCTTCATATTTTGGGGCTATAGGAGCTTCATCTTATATAAATAGTTTTACAGTTATAAAAAACGTTCAGCAAGAAAAGTGCTATCAGACGCTACCATCGCATCGCCGCACAGTGGTCGAATTTATAAATCTAGCGGGACAAAATAGGTAAAATCAATTTTCAAATAATACAACTTTAACAACCTCAATATAATCCTAAATATCCACATAGCTGATAAATGCAATTGTTTTTATTGTCAATGTGAACAAAACCCGGATAGTGGCGCGCCGGGGCCATCCATAACATCAAAACACCCTGCTTGAGCACAAACACTGTAAATTTGAACCATTTTGAAAACAGCGTTTTGCGGCAATAAAAATTTTTCCAAGCCAATTTAAATTTTAATAAATCGTTAGACCAGATAACTCAATTTTGAACCGAAATATGTTCGTCCACAGAGGCAACATTTTGCGTGCTTCATTCAAACCAGTGCCGTTTGTGAACGGATTTATCTATGAAGTTCCGCCTTCGATAGGTTATATTCAAGGATAGTGGTTAAATCCGCTCAGAGTTTAAAATCATTCCGTTCATAAATGTAAAATACCAACTTTACCAAAATGTTTTTTTCAGAAAAGAAGTTTTTTTGTTGAGACGTGCACCATGCGTCGAATGGCGCTGGTTGCATTTCCCTACCCAAGTTATGGACCGAGCAATCGGCAAAATAAAAAAAAAGTTTGGCGTCCTCTATCGGCCGAACAGGAAAGCTGACGAAATAAATCGGAAAGCCCGAGCCGAGGACTATCGACTCCCCACTCTGATTTTGAATTGCGATTAAAAACCAATTTTACCCTCTCGACCTCCCCCTCCCCCGGTCACCCCGCAGTTCGACGTTGATCCCAAGCGGTGCTAACAAAGTTTCAAACTTTTTTACAATTTTACTCTACTTAGAACATCCAAAATCTACAAATGGCCGAGTTCAAAACAGGTGCTCTCTAAAGCCAAAATTTGTTCCATAGAAACTTCTATTCAAAATTGGTTTGATTGGTTCTCTTTTTGTTAAGTGAATCATTTCTGATGTTAAATTCAGCAGTTTTAATTAATTTGGGCAATTAATTGATTGCTGCAACCACACTGCTTAATCTATCGAACATCAAAACAACACAACACGAACCAAACATATTTGACAACATTACATAACTGTTTAAGCTTCTCACATTCTTTTGTTTTCATGAGCTGCTAGATAACAATTACAAAACATTATTGCTAATATCTCTAAAATTATTTAAAATAAAGGCATGAAACCTTATGTCACTGAAAAAGAGTTCTATCAATATATCAAAAAATATACAGAGTGTTCTATTTAAAATAAAACAGTTGATATAATTTACGGCTAAACCGAAAGTCCTTTTAAACCGCCGATACTTGCATTGTATTCGCCGTGTATCGGAACCTTCATGTAGAAAATTTTGTAAAAATCGCGGTTGCCGTATGAAAGATATTTGCATTGTTCCGTACTTTTGCCCAACCTTGTATAATACAACCATCAATCTTGCTACGTTGAATAGAACCCCTTTTAGTAAACTTGCTTTAAAGTTTTTTACATACAAATAGTAAATAATCATAAGAATAATTACAGGTATTAGTTTAGGCGGCATTGAAAGTTTTCAGTTGAGAATGAAATTATAGTTTATCAACTTCGTGGTGTTTTAGACACTACAACTGCGACTACACCTGTTATTCCAACTGTATAAAATTCAGCCCTAAAAGAGCTTTTTATGGTCACAATCAAATAATTTTCCAATTAACGTATACATACTTGTATATGAATAACAGATCAAATAATTCTGGAATAACTTTGCACAAGCTGTTTGAGTATTTAAACTGCTTGTTTGTGTTTCCTTGGTGTATTATAGAACTCGCAAGCTCAAAGCAATCCAACCAATATCAAATTCCACCACTAATTGTTCAAAGGATTGGTTATATGAAAACGATGCTATAAATAACTGCAACATGGGTTATGCTTTCAAATTAGCTGGTTTTATTTGCTTACAGTTATCCTGCTTGTTATTTTTATCTTATGCTAAATCAATAATAAAAACCATCTTCAGATGGGACAAATTTCTACTAAACATAGAAATCTTTATCGCACGTTTTTATTTATAAATACACTACGGTAAGAAATACAGAGCGAGCATAAAAGGTTAAAAACCACGTGACCATTGACTAATTTAAATGTAGTGAATTTTATTTTCTAATGTTGCCTGCCGTGCTGATTTCCTTTTGCAATGTCATTGTGTTTCATTGGCGTTCGTGCTTATGTTTAATTTTTATTCACGTTTTTTCTGTTAATTAACACAATTATCAAACTGCAACATTTATTTAAAGAAGCAGTTCTTTTCGGAACTAATTGATCTACCTTTAAATCGTTTAAGGTACGTGTACGGATACAGTTATTTTCAAGATTGAAATCATAACACAACCTCATAATTCAGACTTGTTTTATCATGCCTTTTACAACCGAACAAGACGCATTTATTCTTCTGGCCCATTTCCGGAGTGGAACCCCGAATGCAGATGGTTCATGGTCGTATTCGTTGCAATTTTGTATTGAACAGTTTAGTGAAGCTTTCCCGAATGAGAACGTAGGCTATGAAAGCTTTGTAAACCATAAGCTAGTTCTTGTCCATCGCTTTGAGAACAAGAACCGCATTTGTAAGGGCAAGTCTACTGGTAGATGCACTATACTTACAGAATAAGTTGTAGAGGATATTCAAATTTGAATTAAAAGAAGCCCTCATAAATCAGTTAGGACGTTATCTGCACAAACTGGTAATGTATACAATAAATTAAGCTAACTACAGCTAAAACTTATTTTTTGTAGAGGTATTTCTTATGGAACTTGCCGAAATGCACTGGAAAAAATCTGCATATGCACCTGTACACAGTATCGGTAGTACAACTGTATCCGCATGATTTTCCACAACGGGTACAGTATTGCAAATGGTTTATGGAGAACTTGAACAATGACGATTCAGTTCATTTCTGTTTACAAAGCAATGGCACTCATTTTGAGCAGCTATTATAATTTATAAATGAAATATGTTTTTCTACAATAATATTATTAAATAAATCCTATCATTTACTTTTGCTTTATTAAATGTTTTTACAGAGTTTTTAAATTGTGTGACATGCCAAATTCATTTTTTTATGAAAATATGTTTTCTGTACCCTAATTTGTACGTGCTACGCCAGTGGTAATTGCCACAACTGTCAGATTTAGTTTCTTGAAACAGGGTTGCCACTTCTGTAAAATAGGTTCCCTATGTTACGTGGTCACGTGGTTCTTGACGTTTTTTGCTTGCTCAGTATTAGAGATGTAGATACAGTTAAATTACGAAATACGTACGGCAGAGTTTCCAGGTGTAAACGAATTTCTCTGGCGTCGATGTTAAGCCTTAGTAGCAGAAATAGGCCGACGTTAAAGAAATATTAATGCAATCATAATAATAATAATAACTACTCGGCGTCAGGCAAACTAAATTAATTAAAACTGGCTGCAGTTTTTCAAGTAATAAGAATGCATAAAATCCAAGAAAACTTTACTGGAATATTATTGTTTCAAAGGAACTTATTAGAAAGAATATGCTTAAATAGAAAGACACTGACTGGTCTGCCAATTTCTTCAATTGAACGATTGCTCTAGTGGAAAATTTACAAGGGTAATTTTGCTTCACTTTAAAGTAAATTACGTTTAAGTCAGTTACTGGCATTGAGATTTGCTTGAAATTAGTTTTGCCCAAATGAGATCTGCTCGAAAGAAAATTATTAAAACTAAAGTTCATACATGATTAAAAATATTGAAAATCTAGATAGGTTTTTTAATAGCTAACAAAAATCGTTTAAATTCGTCAGAATAACTTGCGTTGAAAAAACTTTAGCTTAGAGTAATTTTCTATTCGAACAACTTGAACTTGATCAACTATCTTTCGAACAAAAACTTTTGAGTTACTTTCAGGGGAATCAAGTAAATGTTTTTAAATTAGTTCAGTTAATAAATAGTAAACAACGTTTTTTATTAATTCAAATTAAAATATTGAAAACATTAGAAAAATGTTAAAAGTGTAGTCACACAGGTAGTTAGTATTGGAAGCCAAAAAAGTGCGTTTTTTAATGACTCTCTGCCAAAATTAGTTAATTAAATCTTATCCGAAAATTCAAAGAGCAAAGATGTAAAATGATTGTTAAATGCTATAGACCCCGAGTTTTAAATTTTTATGTGTTTTAATACCTACTAAAGATTAGTTGTCATCCTCTTATTACAATAATGTAATTATGATCTCAAACTTGTATCCGTAACTGAACTTTACTACCTAGAGATCACTAATTGAAAGCTATTTCTTGTTGAAAAGATAATCAATTAAAAATAAATTTGGGTATTGTTTAAAGATGCGTCTTCGTTAACTGGCACAGAATTACTTCTTTGGATTTTAAGATTACCTGTAGGTCACAAATACCATGAAGCGACGTAGATACTTTATTAAAAAAATATGGAACGCATATAGTCACATGTGTCAATTGTTTAGTTAACTTGCTGGAACCTCCTCTACGGGTTAATATGCTACGGTAATCATTGACAACAGAATGAGATACGCTTCATCAGCGCGCTTGCGCTAGATGAGACAAGGACAAGGTACCAGTACAACATCAAGCAGCGAGCCGTAGTCCCTGCTCAATCCCCCCCTCTTAATAAAGAGAGCCTACCTAAAAGACACAGGCCACCAGTATTCCTTCCAGTGACGTAAACGTGGGCTGCAGTTTCCTTGCCAGACCAAGTCAGTGATTGGACTTTTTGGAACTGAAGCTGCCCTTCCATTATAAACTTGCAGTCCCAATACTTGTCAACTACGCACCGCTAAGTTCGGTTAGTAGCCAGTTTGATCATATTGGCCAGTACCTTAATGACATCGGGAGTATGAACCCTTGAAACATTAATTATGAGCGTGACAGGCGAAGTGACACCACACTCCCAGGTCCATAATATCAGCAGACCCGCCACTCCTTCCTGCGACCTTCACCTGCTCATCAATGGTCTCCAACCGCCCAGTACATTACTTAGGCAAATTTATAAACCGTTGGGTCTCCAAAGCGTTGTGACTGGGAGACTGGAAATTTGCAACCACGAACAGAGTGTCGATACCATTCCAGAGCGTCGCACTACCACTGAAGTGTTTAACACCCATCCCGGTAGTTAATAAACACTCCAACACATGAAGTCGCCCAGCCCTCTTTAGCTGCAATTAAGAAGACCGCGTTTTTTACCGGGGTAGGGGTTCTTAGACGTCCCTTATATAAATCATAGAATAATAATTACGATTTTTTTAGATGAGTTAAGTTGCGGTTAATGTTTTGCTACATTCTGCATAACACAATTCAAATGAAAGCTTCTCAGAAATAATGTTTTATTTAATGACAGAATTATATACTTACGACACCAGAATACAAACCGAAATTATGCAAATGATGAATTTTTACATAAAGTATTAAGCAAAATGATGAGTTGTTTGGTTACAAAAAATCATAGATCTAGCTGGAGCTTCTTCAACAGTAGGTTGTGGTCCACATAGTAACAGGCTTGTATCTTCTGGTGATGGTTTTGCAGGACTGCTTTGTTGAAGTCGGACCTTGTGTGCCAGATACGGTTTTGTCCAGACCTAGTGGATGGCTGTAGAACTCGCAATGCTGAGGTCAGCTTTTTCAAGTTCTGAGTTGTGCAAGTGCTGTTTGGTCTCAAATTTGAGTGGCGATGAACCTGTGGAAGGAAGTCAACTCGACCGAAGCTAGTGCTAGCTCTGCGGGATTAGTTCCTACGATTCCTAAGCGGAGCCTACGAAAATGACACTTGTGACCGGAAGCTATATCTCGATCTTGTGACCGAAGCTCTATCTGAGGTTAGTGTTGGTGACGGGAAACTAAAGCTCGATATTTCAAGGGTTTATTTTATGACCGATCAAGTTCGATCTTAAAGATAAACTGATTTTTCTGCGTTCTTGTATTTGAATTTATACTCTGTCGTTAGCATGGGTGATGAGTTCCTTGTCACATTATTCTCGCGTTTTTGTAATTTTTAGGGTGAATTATTGTTATTACACAATTTTTTAGAATTTCAAAAAGAGTGCGACTGACAGTGGTTGTGATGCAAAGGGAAGGAGAAAGAGATAGGAAGCGATTTAATTCTTATCGCAAAGCCTAACTCGAAGTGGTTGTCGGACCACGTCCTCCGTGGCGTTGATAAGCTGGAGCGCACAAAGGGGTCTGCGCTTTAATTTCTCTTTGAACTTCCTAGTGTGCGCTTCAAGTTGCTACTGATTCTTTACAAAAATTTTCAAAGCTTCAGGTTAGTTGGATTTTGACTTCGTCGTGAACCTTCGCTATTGAATTATGTCATACTTTAAAAACATTTGCTCTGTGTATTTGAAAAGTTTCTTTTATATCTTAATGTTCTAACCTGAGCACTTATTTATATTATTATTATTATAAACATCACTAGTGTTACCCCAGCACACAATGCACTGACAGACAGCGTTGACAGAACCGGCGAAATGTCAAGTCACGTGATGCATTAGTTCCAATAATGACACGCGACGTTATTGTAGATGGCGCCCCAAGTGACGCGCGTCTAGCCGACCTTCATATATATTATAAATTAAAATAATTATTATTAAAAAATCGACGTAGAATAAAAATATAAAAATGTTTCATGTTCCATCTGTGGATAGAGACCTTTCATTTAAAAAAAAATGGTCCAAATTGGTGAAGCGGTAGCCGCTGGAGGAACCGGAGAAAGAAACCCTTTGTGCTTTTATATATTTATGGATGGATGGATTACATATCGTTAACTGCTTCGAATGGCAACGAATTCCACTTAGAAATTCTGTAGTTTGTATAGTCGATCTTCATAGCTTAAGTCGTGCAAATCAGGAAATACTTTGGTAAATCGCCTTTGGACCCTCTCCAGCACATAATGTATTTGACAAAACAAAACATTTAAACAATTTTTGTATTAGGTTTCAGCATAGTTGCTAGATCACTTACATAAATGTTAACAGCGAACCCAAAACGGACTCCTGTGGTACTCTGCTCTTGACTCGAACAGGCAATGACGTCAAACCACCAACCCGGATTCGAAAACGCCTATTGCCTACAAAATCAGATATATAACAAGTTTCCATGAATATCGTAGTGCTCCAGCTTTACAACCAGTCCTTCAATGAGCGAGCACTTGGCCGAGCTATTTCCGTAATCTAAATAAACCACGTCTCAGGGTATGTTGTTGTTAAGAGCGCTGGTCCAATAATTAAGGTTGTATAGTAAGTTCGTCAAGGTACTCTTGTTCTTGTAAGAAATCTAAAATTCACGCATTTTTGTTGCCACAATCTTTTCCACTGCGTTTCATATAATCGATGTAAAATTAAAGTCTGTAAATGCACACCGATAGTTTGTCCCTTTTTTTATACACAGGCACCACGGTAGCTTTTTTCCAGTTTGAGAAAAAGTCTTGCCGTTTGTCATATCTTTGGACACAATTTTCGTCATCAAGTTGTATAACACAGCTGCAATTTGAAAATATGAAATCTTCGATTCCTGGTGCTGATGAAAGTTTAAGTGAAGTTAAAATGGTGAGTACACCATATTCATGAAACTCCACCCACTCAAGACTGTGGTGTAAACGGGACATAGGTGTCAAATAAAGCATTTCATTTTCATCTACTGCTTCATCCACAAACATTTTAGAGAACTGGACCGAGGAGAGGTTTGCTACCTTGAGAGCATCAGATTGAAGTACTGCAGCAGTTTTCTTTAAAAGAACGGGAGAGAAGTTGTTCCTTATTTTGCTTGCTCATGTATTTGCACCTTTCCTTTATGCGCCGCCGCCGTTTTCATAACTTAGTCTTAGCTGTTTTAATTTTAGAGGATACTAAATTTGCTCGGAAACGGTAATTATGGTAATCAAATCTTTCTTTGTACTTGTCCCATAGGAAACTGTTTTCATTGATTTATTTTTAAATGGTGGTAGTTATCCTTGGTTTATCGTTAGCGTATAAAGCTTTTCGATAGAAATGCTTCTAACATTTCCACGCTCGCAAAGTTATAACAAGTGATACATATCGCTTGGACTCGAAACGCCTACAAATACACAAGTGCAGTTAGAAGGCAAAATTTCCTCCCTGTTACGAAATGATGACAAGTCAGCCCAAGTTGCGGAAAAAGGAAAGAAATAGTCCCTCATTACATATAAAAGTAAGTTCAGAACTTTATTCAATTCTTACTGACAGTAATTTAGCTAAAATTTTACTTTTATTTAACTTTTAAGCATATTTCCATGCTTCAAAAATGTGTACGAGGCAGTAAGAAATTAGAGTATTGTTGTCATTGCCCATACCTACTTCTATTTACTTACGAAATTTAATAAACAAAGTGCTGACAGTTTCGTGGAATTATTTTTTTTTTATTTTGAAAATTTGTCAGTTTTTTAAGTTTTGCAAATAATTTTAATTTATAACGGTTTGTTCTCTTTTATAGCTACTAGGAAACCAAATTTTACATCAATCTGTCAATAAGCGAACGCACCTTACAGCTACCCACTCATGACCTGCAATCGATTTTCAAATGCAAATAAGCTGTTTGGTGTTATACTGCATATTTACATGCAATAATCGTATTTAGTTTTAATAGGTTTTGTCTTCGACAGCCAGTAACTTTTAATTGCATATCTCCAAGTAATGAATTAGTGCAACCTTGTATAAAATTTAAAGTTGATACGAGGATCGTTCGAAATGTACGTGGCCTAACACGGATATGGCGCTAATTCGGCGGAATTTGCATTACCCTTTTTCAGAACCATCCTTTCTTAGGTTAAATATGACAGTATTGAGCGATCTGTCAATTAGTTTGTGTTTGAGGCCGGTGCGATCGCAGATACCTGCTTAGCAGGTTCCGATCGCAACTTTGCCGGTTTGTTGCTTTGCAACTTTTCCTCGCCGCACATAATAGAGGGCGTTACTAATGTAATTCCCCTTTAAAGTGATAAAGTACTTTCATTTGAAAGGCTTAACACCAACCAAAATCAAAGCAGAGTTGGATTCGACATTTTTGAAGTCCGCTTCTTCGTCTTCAATGGTTAAAAACTGAGTTCCCGAATTTAAGCGTGGTCGTGTGAGCACAAAGGACAAACCCCGCAGTGGACGCCTAAAAGCGGCCACTACCCCAAATATGATTATTGTCCTGCGTATCGTATTGGATGACCGTCGAGTAAAAGTGCGCGAGATAGCAGACATAGTGGGCATCTCAAATGACAGTGTGCACAGAATTTTAACTAAAGAATTGAAAATGAAAAAATACTCCGCGCGTTGGGTGCCGCGTTTGCTCACACCGGAGGAAAAACTGAATCGTTTGATTGTTTTTCGGGACCTTTTGGCACGTTTTCGCCAAAATTCGTAGGACTTTTTGGGCCGTTTCATAGCCGTCGTTGAAACCTGTGTCCACCGTTACACTCTCGAAACCAAGAAACAGTCCAAACAATGGACACACAAAGGTTCTTCGCCACCGAAGAAGGCAAAAGGGCGAGTATTATGCCAATTTTTTGCAGCAATTGAGCGACAAAATCAAAGAAAAACGACAAAAAGTGCTTTTCCACCAAGATAACGCACCTGTACACACGTCTGCGATCGCCATGGCTAAAATTCATGAATTGGGATTCGAATTAATGCCTCTATCGTCCTATTCGCCAGATTTGGCTCCCAGCGATTTTTATATATTTCCAAACCTAAAAAAATGGCTCAGCGGTAAAAAATTTTATCCAATTCCGAGGTAATCGCTGCTGTAAATAGCTATTTTGAAGACTTGGGTTCAATCGACCTACAAAGACGGCATTGCTGCTTTGGAGCATCGTTGGAATAAGTGCGTTGAGCAAGCACGAGACTATATTTAAAATAAAATGATTTTTTGACTAAAAAACTTGCGTTTTCGTTGGTAGGCCACGTACATTTCGAACGATCCTCGTAACTCCATTAGTGTAATCAGAGGCAGAGGTACAATTTAAGTATATTTCAATAAATACTCAAGAATGTATAGAATTAAAGTTTCCGAGTTGATGCCTTCTTCCGATCTTTTTAGAGTTTTACCCATTCGCTTTATCAAAAAATTATACATACACTCAAACACCTCCACAGCGTCCGCCTTATCAGTCTCCCAAGGCCCTAAAACCTGCTTATGATCCAAAATTTTTAGGTTGAAAATGTTCGCTATTAAATGTACCTTTCTTCCAGCTATAACTCGTATATCGGCCAGTAAACCCAAAGCTGAATAAACGCATTTGCTCCAAATCCCACATGACGATCACAATATCTTCCTCTAAAGATATACTTTATGTAGCGAAGAAAGTAAAAGGTAAATTGTGATGGAAAAATTTCCCAAATTATAGTTTCTACAAGACAAAATTTTTTACATCGTTTTCGGGATATCAAAATAACTAAATTTTATACTTAAACTCGTCACCAAAAGTTGGTTAATGTGTTTAGGGATTTGTATTTTGTTGTAAACTTTAGGTTTTACGATTCTTCCGCTGTCTCGTTTATTTGCAAGTTTGTTCACGTAATAGTCAAGGAGAATGAAAACGTATGCTTTGTGTAAAATACATCTTACTTCGTTTACCCTACGAGGAACTCCATTATATTGGTAGCGAGGTACCCTGCGGCTGCGAGACATGGCAAATACGAACTATCAAGCAACGTGTTGCCCCTTAATTTTTTGGGTAAAATATCCAATTTTTTTCAATAATTCGTTGATGTAGTTGTGACTGTTAGAATGTTTTGCCCTAGTTGATTTTAGCACACATTCAATTTGCTGATGTCATTTTTTATTGTGCTATTTGTGAAAGAAATGTGATTATTTCTATTTTAGAAAAATCAATGTTATTCTAAGGGTAATTTAAGAAGTTAAGATGCTTGAGCGTTCTCTTTGTACAATAAATGGCTTCGTCTAATTTGGAGCTTTCATTTGAATACAAACGTGATGCTTTTCTATGCAAATCAGCCTCGCTACTTCTATCCCTCTCTACTGCAATTCAATCAAACAATTCATAGCAGTAACCGGGATAAATGCAATTTTTTATTAGAGATGTAAGTATTGGTGTTGCATGTCTGCCACTGCAGAAATATATCCTTTTAATTTAGAGCTGCCCTATACTACTTTCAGTTTAAAATTATCCTTTTCACAGTTTCGCTAGTTTATAGGCCAAGACTGCCCACTCTCTAGGCAATGCAGCGTTGTGATACTAAAAATGCTCAAGCTAATTAAGAAATAGAAAAAATAGCAGCAGGTAGTAAATGAGGCAGTTATCCCCTGCATTTATCTAATTTTTTCATTAGATAATCCGAGAATTCTTGTAAAGATCCTCTTTATTTAGAACCACAGAAGCAGAAATAAGTTAACGTTTTAGGAAACTTCAAATATTTGTTAGTGCTGTACTAAAGCGTTAAAAACTGCATTTTGAAATTCGGAGATATATTTGCAACTAGCTAAACCCGTGGGCTACGTACCGCGCTTTTCTTTTGGTACTTCTTTGAAAAAAATAAAAATTAAGCTTTGTCGAGATGTAAGATATGCCCGTCCAGCAATTTTGTATATTCTCAAATAAGCAATGAGTGGCCGATTCTGAAATAAATACAGAACAGAGTAACAACTGATTAATCACTTTAGTGTTTGTTTATGCTTCTGGAATACGCTCCCAACAATATGTTTAGTAAATGGACTCACTCACTTTTCTTTTAAATGTGCCTCCCCCTTCCACAGTTCATTGGTGTTTTCAATTTTTCATTTTCAATTTGAAACTTGTCTAACGGTTGAAAAACAGTAATTGGTAATGGTAACTCACTATTAAAATTTGCGCATCATTGAAATGTGTGAATATTTTAGTAGCAAAATAGTATTTCCCTGCGCGCACTTGCCTGCATGCCCGACTGTTTTCTAAACTGAGATTTTGTACTTGTATTATTTACTGACCGTACACCCATCTGTTTGCTCTGACCGTGTGTTCTCCGCGAAGTCTGTGTTGCAAATGAAAGGTACAGTTGTATCATATAGAGCTCGATTCATCTAATCATACATTTTAAGCCCAATTTTTGTATTTTCCGCGAAAACTGGAGTTGTCCGTTGCACCGCAGTACATACGAATATACGCATTCTATAATAGACGCGTAACAGTGAGGCTTCTAGTAGCGGGAACCCAGCGGCAGTAAAACGTGAGACAGATGAAAGAAATAACATTTGAGATTACAGAAGTCCATTCATATTAAGTCTGAATTGTCAAAGCTAACGTTATTGTTGATAGACACGAAATTTATTTTATGCACGGATGTATCATAAATTGACAATTATACACGAATTTCTTTGTAATAAACGTTTTTTTATAGCCCATGGACCTCTTTATTGTCCATGGGCTATAATGAAACATCAAACAACGATATCATACCTAATAGAAACAGTTT
The DNA here is from genome assembly GCA_958336395.1 of Ctenicera cuprea. NCBI lineage: Eukaryota > Metazoa > Arthropoda > Insecta > Coleoptera > Elateridae > Ctenicera > Ctenicera cuprea. The sequence continues at coordinate 31,675,487 of OY284491.1, forward strand.
AAACACTTGCAAAATGAAAAGTTTTCATTAGAAATCGAAAAATGTACTTTTTATTGAAAATTCATTTTGGGTAATTTATGTTAACAATACAATTAAAACAAATATCCATATTAATATTCGTAGGTACAACCACTCGACTGTAATTACACATCAAATTGAAATTGTTGCTAGTTGCTACATGATCGAATTTTCCATACACTCTTCCTTACACCTCCTTAGATTTTTCGGGAACTAAGCTACTGTTTCTTGCTTTTTCTGCAGCCTCATCAACTTCGTTCATTTTCCACCTTTTAAAGACCGCACAATTACCGGACACAAAATAAAACTGAGATTTTAGGCAATATGGCTACCGTTGTTAACCCGCTACCATAGTTACGCTTCAAATCTCAAATTTAATCAAAACAACGCTAGATGTGGGTGGAAAATTCAATTTATTTTATAAATATTTTCATTTATTTTAGAAATATTTTTAAATAAAAAGTTTTTATCCGTGCATAAAGTTGTGTATGTACCACGGGCGTAACTTGCTTTTATGGCCTTTGACGTATTCTTAGCCCTCGGCTGCCGCTTCGGGCTCAAAATTACGTCTTACGCCATAAAAGCCTCTTTACGCCCTTAATACATAAATAACTATTAGTTGTTTGATTATTTTTATGGCAGAAATAGTAAATTTAATTTTTAATTTTATATTGGTGTATCCGAAATAATGTAAACTATAATTTATTACCAAGAAAAAGCAAAACATAACCCATCACTTGCATTTTTGACACTCTGGTTATCTGTAGCTTCTGAAGAATGTATTAATCACAATATAAAGAGTGGTTTTTATTTGAATTTTGACACTGACAGTTCAGATCTAACGTGAATGGAGTATAATATTATTGTTTAAAAAAAAACTGTTAGTGGTTGTCGAAATAGCAGTGCCCATGGCTTAATATTAGGTGTACGTCTGGGTCGGCGTATCGATATAACGATATGATTTCATACGGCACTTTGTGTAGACAAACTTACATGGTATCGATACTCGTTTTAATATATCAATTCATTTCGATAATTCGATACCTATTGATATGGCGATATGAATACGAGGGATGTCCGGTTACTAAGGTACGTTTGCTCGGCACACCGCATACGTTGATCTGATCAGGTTGAAACTTGCACGCATTTTAGATGCACATATGTACTACATAGGTGGCTGTTGTCATTGCCTTAGGTTAAGTACAACGTGCTCAGTGACAGCCGCAAAGTGTCAGTTCCGATCGAAACATACTCCAAGTTTGAATTGCGAGCGGTCATTCGATTTTTGCATGCAAATAATGAAAAACCTACCAAAATTCATAAAAAAAATACTGAAGACTTAAGGAGAAGGCGTTATGAGTCGAAAACATGTTAGTGTTTGGTGTAATCAGTTCAAAAGTGGCCGCACAACACTGAACGATGATCCCAAAGATGTGCGACGAAAACCATCAACAACGAAAACGGATGAGAATCAATTACAAACATTCAAAGTTCAGCAGTCTGCTAAAAAGACAATGGCTAACAGTTCGCGCTTTTACTTAGTGTATGTTTTATTTTATAAATAAAGTAGTCTGCCTGTAATTCACAAATGTACCTTAGTAACCGGACATCCCTCGTATATTGCTGCGGTACGTCGATATATCGATACAAAAAAGTCAATAGGTATTGAAACATTTCATACTGCACACTTGTAGTAGTGAGCGACATCTATTACCAGTCTAAACACATGAAGGGCATAGTCGTGAATCGGCTTTTTGGCATAAAGAGTAAAAATAATACCCTGAAATATTGAGATAAATATGAGCGTGCGATACGAAAATATCTGTATCGATAGGTACAACGAAGCGTAACATTTTGTGATACATATTGCGTATCGATACTGCGAAACATCGATATATCGTGATCTGAATTTACATCTAGTCATCCACACCAGGTACAAACCGCTCGCTTCAAACCCAACGCGTTTGCACGGCACTAGAGATTTCCTAAGGTTATAAGGAATACCTACTCACGTAAGGTGCTAGCTAGATATTACACTTCCGAATTTGGACTAGAAATGCTCAAAAATACTTTATTTACAAAGTTATCAAAAACATGCAAAAACTGATAAAATATGTTCTTTAACTAGAGATAATTAATAGGCATAGTTATAAGATCATAACTTCTAAAAAACGCGTTGTTGATATCAAAAAGTGTTTTTTTCTTAAGTTTAAATATGGTAAACTTCTTATACATATACTAGCTGTACTATAAATAGACCATGAAACTGTTTAAAGTTTATAGCGATTCGTGTTTGCGTATTTGAATAAAGAATTTATGTGGGAGTCGGGATTCTATCTGTAATATTTAATCAGAAAAGAGCAAGGTTTCGCCCACTTGAAGAGGGAGTGACTTTCGTTTCAGAGCTGGATCGTAAGATCCAGAAAAAGACTTTAATAAAATATATAGCAATTTATTAGATCAACAATGTAAATACGCATATACACAAATAACACAATTATATAACAGTAAACAAACGTGTAGGACTAAACGTAAACAATCCCCCGTTCTTACAAAAAGAAGTGGAGCTCTTGTGAACTTGAGGTTTAGCTTGTCCTTCCGTTCGCAACTAAGCGCTTATAAACTATAACATTACCTTCGTTAGTGCGCGGTAACTCGGCGCGTGGGCTGTGTACGTCTCGGCTCGGTGCGGCGTGCGGCTTGGCTATGTGCGTGGTGCTATGCGGGGTGACCGGTATAGATAAAACGGTGTATTACAAACTTCCCCTCACAATTCTTATGCGTCTCGATAAGGATCCTGAACTGGGTATGGTTCTTTAGACAGCTGTCTTTTTTAGTCTGCTTTATTTCCGTTTAGGTGGGACAGCTTCAGGAGTGGCATCTTTAGAGCCGTGGTATTGACTGAGGGCGTACGTATGGTGGGTGCCTACTGGTGGTCCTGGGTTCTACGTGCTGGTGACCTCGTAGGTCGTAGGGGACTTGGAGTGCAAAATCTTGTGTGAGCCGTCTCTTCTAGAGTCGAACTTGGCTGTCGTGCCATTGTTTGCATTGCTGAGGGTGTCTGAAGTGACCCAGACTAGGTCTCCTGGTTCGTATTGGTGTCACTCCTGACGATTTTTAACGGCGGATTTTTTCCTAGCGTCTTGCTGTTGTTCTTCAAGCAGTTTGGCGTCTTTCAGCGTGTCTGTGGAGCAGGGGAGATAAGATGTTATCTCTAGAATAAACAATTCCGTCTGGATAATGGCTCGTTGATCTCTGGTAACATCGACTGTAGTTTGGAGCTCTCTGCCAAAGGTAAAGTATGCTGCTGTACACCAGTGGTTTGGAACTTAGCGGTGTTCATGGAAAATCGTATTGCTGGTAGTTTGAAAAACCAGCTGTTGTGCTCATCTTTTACTAGGATGTCTAACTGTGGCCTGAGATCCCGGTTCTTCCTCTCAACCGGATTGGATTGAGGGTGGTAAAACAGGGCCAGTGTGTGTTGATAATGCCTAGGCAGTGTGTTACGTACTGCATGATTTTGCTGACAAACTGTGTTCCATTGTCGCTGCTTATACGACGTGGTGTGTCGAAACGTAGAAATATATCTATTATCAGCGTTTGGGAATCAGCTTGCGAATAGTTCAACCCATTTCTGTGAGGTGTCCTTTGAAATGAAACCCCATCTTTCTTTTCCTGGGGTTTCAAGTAGTAGACCGAAAAGATCGATTAAATTGTGTTCAAAGCGCTGGGCCGGTACTGGAGTTTGTAGTAAACCGGCGGGCTATTGCTAGCTTTATAGCTCTGGCATTTTTGAAAGTTCTCAACATACTCGCTACCCGCTACTTCTAGACGGGCATAAAAAAAATACATCTAAAGTAGCGGGTAGCTGCTCGGTGGTAGGTTTTTTCACCGCTGTAATGTCTAGGCACTGAAGTAGTACTCCTCAAGGATGGATGCTTGTTCTTGGCTTGACACTACTAGTTGAGCTTCCTCGGAGTCGGAGTCTAAGGAATACCATTATAAGAGGCCTCGTGAGATAATAACTTCCTTTTATATAACCGCGGAATTTGGTCACGGCCAATATTACAGCCAAAGCCTCTCTTTCCGTGGTGGAGTAGTTTCGTTGCGCTAAAGTTAGGAGACGACTGGCGTACTCGGCTTGGCGGTAATTTGGTTTAGTAATTTGGGTGAGAATGGCTCCTAGGGATAACCACTGACGTCGGGCCTGGCCGTAAACGGGCAACTTGTGTCAGCCTGTTGCAGAATTGGAGGGGCTGTCAGCAGGATTTTTAGGGCTTGGAAAGCTTCGTCTTGGGTTGAAGCGCAGTTCCAAATGGCATCCCTCTTTGTGAGAATCAACAGCAGCCTTGACATAGTTGCAAAATTTAGAACGAATTCGCGGTACCAAGAGAACGTCTGTAAGAACGGCATTAATGCTTTACGTTCTAGGAAGGGGCGAGCTGGTTCCACGCAACGAATATCTCTAGGGTGATAATATGTCCCAAATATTTAAAGTTGATACACGCGAACATACATTTGGCGCGGGGTGCATATAATCATAATTTGAATCTTTTAAAAACTCTCTCTAGATCTTGGAAGTGCTCTTTAAGATTCTGAGAAAAGACGGTGATGTCGTGTAGATGTGCGAGTACCGTGGTCGTTCCTAGCCCGGTGCGGAACCTATCCATGGTCTTTTGAAAGATTGCCGGCGCGATTCGAAAGCCGAATCACATCCGGTTGAACCGGAACAGTTCGAACGGTGTAATAAGGCAACATTTATATTGAATATTTCGAAAACAAGTCAATATTTCAGTGTAAAACAAAGCCCAGTCTCTGGCTAAGATACGTAGATAATACGTTTACACTATGCTCAAATAGAAAAGAATCCGTAAACAATTTTCTACAATTCTTTAACAAGCAAGAAAACACGATCAAATTTAGAATAGAGTTGGAATCCGAAAATAGGATACCGTTTCTCGACGTCCTTATATGCAGAAACGAGAACAGTTTTCTAACACAAATATACAGAAAGCCCACACAAACAAGACGTCACTTGCACTACAATTACAACCTTCACAACAGCCAAAACAAGGAGTGGCAAAAAGCTTGTACAGACGTGCTGAAACCATATGTTCGAGTTAAAAAAACCTAGAAAAGAAATGATCAGAAAAACACTTTTGGAAAATGGTTACCCGCAACTAACAGTTAACCTGGACTTTTGAAAATATTCAAAAGAAAGCAAGAGTGTGGCACACAATACATCGGAGAAACCAGCAGGCCCCTAAAAGTAAGAATATTAGAGCACAAAAATAACAAGAAAAAAATAACCATTGAATCCAATGGAATAATGCTACTATAATAGCCAAATAAGAAAAGCGAAAGCGCAGGAAAAAGAAAGAAACTACATATCACTGGCAGAACATCAAATAAGCTAAGCCAGTGTGGAGCTAAAACCAATTTGAATACCACTTCTGAGCAAATAAGTCTAAAATATGCAGAACTACTGCGCATAAAATAAATCCGGAATGGTAACTTAAACATAAATTCCAACATCAATACAGTGGTCTATTGGTAAGAGTTTCAGGTTTCAAACAGAAAGCGTGAAAACGACCTGGGTTCGAATCTCGGTAAAGCCAATTCAAACATTGTATTCTTTGGCGCTTTCGCGGTTTCTCGAACTGTCAATATTACAATTTACTTTCCCTTAGACCACGTCGTCATTTTGGGATTATATTCAGCATAATCAGGCAAGGGCCGGTGCTCTTATTACTCTGAAGATGCAGGCTGCAGTTTCTTGCGAAACGTTAGTTTATATAGGTTTACAAACAGCTAACAGGCATAGGCCGATTATGTATTATTTTCCTGGCAAACAGCATACATTAAGATCAAATCCTTATCCGCCCCAAGGTTTAAATAATCTAAGTACACGGCTCTGTTTAGGCAGGCAGATCCTACGAACAAATATTGCTCAAACTTCTAAAGCTAATGCTTGTAAAGGCAGACAAGCTACAGGTCGGTCCTTACTTGATTATGCTGGGAGTACTTCCCAAATGACGACGCAGTCTAAACCGAAAATAAACTAATATTGACAGTTCGAAATTCTTGTATGTCCGAAGTTCAAACAATCTAAGCGCACGGCCTTGTTTAAGTAGATACTGACGAACAACCATGACTCAAACTTTTAGAGCAAACGATTGCAAATGCAGACAAGCTACAGGTCGGTACTTATCTGAATATGCTGAGTGTAATCACCAAATGACAACGCCGTTAAGGCGAAAGTAAATTGGAATAATCTTTCTCGTCGCAAAACGCCTCAAGACGAGGGTAGAATAAACCTTCGAAACGTCGCGTCATCAGAACGCCACACTGTCCGACTAAACCATAAAGATATGCCCACTTTTAATAAATTTTCGACCAGCATTAGCATGAAGCCTTAGCTAAGGAAAGAAGCTACGTGATAACTTGGGGTACGTAGTAGGGATAGGTATCTGTCATAGGGAGGATAATTATATAGAATCATTTTCGACTATTTTCGACATAAATTAATTTTTCTTCGGCCGTCTCGTAATTATAGATGTACTTACTATGAGTATGACCTACGTTTGAAGAGTGATTTCAGAAAAAAATCGACAGAAATATTGCAGAAGCAATGACTAATCAATAACAGTAAATACACTAACATCGATAATAAAAGGCGCAGCGATAATGTTAAATAAAATACATTTCTTGCTTTACATTCTCCAAATTTTATTAACTTTCAAGAGAACATAAAAATGAATCATTTGGACTTTTATGTTTAACGCAATATTTTCTTTCATTGGCCCTCCAATTAATTATGAAGGAACATTTACGGAAAGGAAATGCGAATTTGTCAGTTCATAAAGTAATACCTGGTGTATGAAAATTTAATAAAAGGGTGAATGACTGAACGCTGTAGCTGCAAAATGTGTGCAGAACCTTTACCAATAATTGACCTTTGAGGGAGGTTATAAATAACCTGATTTGTTACATAAGAGTGGGCATTGTAGAAGCTGAAAAAGTTTTGTTTTGTATTACAAGGTCTTTTGACCTTTCTCGAAGCTATTATTCAATTGCTTTCGAGCAAGTATGTGTGGGCAGTATGCATAAAAATTGGCGAAACTTTTTGTTTCTCATACTTTTTACGTTTTAAATATCCTCGCGGCAAAAAGTGATTGAAAATTACATATAGTCATCTCCAGCCGGTACAAGTCGCCCGCTCCAGACCCAAGGCGTTGGTTACGTACGGCACGCGCGCCTGCTAGATAGGTAATGCGCTCAAGACCTCGTATCAAAAATGGTTTTGACAACTTTATTTGTAGAGTTATAAAAAATATATTTTTAACTAGAGCAAATTGAAATTGTTGAAATTTAAAATTATCTTTTCGTTTCTAATTTTTAATATGGTTGAAAATGTTTTTTAATCCTAATAAACTACTTCTTTCAATAAGCTGTCAAACTGTTTAAAGTTTATACCAATTCAGGTTTGCGTTTTTAAATAAATAAAAATTCCTGGAGGGCGCCAGCGTAAAATTTGGAAGATTAGTGAAAAATAAATTTGTAGTTCATTCATAGCAAGCTCTATCGGCACAGAAAGTTTTAAAAAAATGATGTTGGCAGTTTTTGATGAACATTTCTGTTTTTAATATCCAAAGTTTTGAGCCGCTAGTATATTTACAATTTTCGTATTTCCAAATATTTTGTTACATTACTTGATTATACTTATGAAATAATATCACAACTTGTAATGATTAGAAATTTAGTCTCTGAGTAATCGGGCATTGAAGTTAAAATTTCTAAAACTTCGTAGCTGCCTTCATTTTAAAGATACAACATTGAAAAAGCATTTAATTTGTCTATAGATGCACTACAACGCTATGTATTAAAAATTTTAAAATGGTGTTTAGAAAATAATCTGTACCAAAAAACAAGTCTAATTTCCGTTTCCGGTTCCGGTTTCAATTAACGACCTTACAAAAAACTACCTGCAACTAGAAAAACTTCCACACGCTAAATCTTATAAAAATTGGTCAACGGATTCCGGAGATATAGATAATAACTTTGCGTTCCCGGCTCCACTCTACCGATGATTCCCCCTATACTTAACATTTGGCCATCCTGACGAATATTTGTCCTCAAATGTGTGGACCGGACTCCCCGAGGCGGGAACTCGTTTTTTGTTGAAAGTGTTCATTCTTCTTCTTCTAAGCTAACTTCTGCTTGTGCCCGTAACTTGGTTACGTCATTAGTAAGTTGTTGGTAGACATGGTTTGCAAACAAATCACCTGGTAAGGTCAGTTAGAGGCCGAACATTAAGTCTCTTGGTGTGGATTTAGTTGTTTTATTTAGAGTGCTATTTGAACAGAGTCAATAGTTTGATCTCAAACGTCCATATCGAAATGAGAACCCATCACACAACTGCGTCTAAAATGGTTGTGTTGGACCTCTCCAGCTGTCCATTTTTCTTTTTGGCATGGCTACGAAAGTTATGTAGTGCCTCGTCCTTTGGTAGTCACGGTTAGGCTAAACCAGACTCCTTGGGATCACCAAACACTCTCTACTCTACCGGTAAATCCCTGCATGCCTAATGAACCAATGAACAAAAACCAATAGTTTTTTAATACTCTGACAAATTTGATAAAAAAAATGAAACGTTCAAATTAAATTCCACGTTAACATTGTCGTCATTTTTAAACAATATGCGAGAACTCCCTTTGCAATTTATAATTTAGTCTAGTTCAACTGATGAATAATCAGTTGTAATATCACAAGATTATCGAAAATACTTTTGCCTATTTAAGATTCAACGTGTTGCCTAGAAACACTACTACCTTCGTTCTCGTGATGCTTCTAGGCAGCACGTGTCGTTAGTCCGCAAACGTATTTTCGATGGTCTTATAATACTACAACTAATCAGTTAAACCACGAGTGATTTGAAAAATAACCAGACAAAAATTTCAAAAACTTGTTGTGTAGCAACGAGTGTTAATTGAGTTTGAAAATGGTATAATTCACTCATAATAAATATATCGACCAATCGCTACGTCGCAATTGCCATAGAAAAAAGTGCAACCCGGATATTTCTAACATACAAAATCATTTCGTGAATAAATTGAAGCAAACTAGTGAATTGTTTTGTTTGGTAGTTTTCAATAAAATACAATTAATTTGACAATTCAATGTATTATACGAGAAATAATATACTCCTATACCACTCATGAATCTAAAAAATCAATCGGGGTAAGTAATTCAAAAATTGTGCAAACAACTCGTATTTATTTTTTTAAAGAAAAGTATGAAACAAAAAATGTTTTCGCGAATAAATCTAAGCAAACCACTCATTCGTTTTATTTGTTAATTTAAAAAACAAAATTATTTTAGCAATATGATATACTATTCGGAAAAAAACCCAACCATATACCACCCGTGAATTGAACAATAACCGAGGAGAATGAGTCAAACATTCGGTAAAGCAACAAGTTTTCACAATTAATGCGCTGTTATTTTTCAATTCAGTCATGGTATTGTATAACTGTTGTAAAAAAAGAAATGTTAGAAAACGTAAAGGAGGTTGATTATTATCTAAAGAGAGCTACCCTCTTTATGTATTTATTATCAGAAATTATCTGGGGGCGTATGCGTATGCGTAAAAAGTCTTGTGTCGTAAGTCCGACAGATAGTTTTACTTGTTGTTGTAAACGAAGTTGTCAATGCTTGATATAAGGTTTGTTTAGTAACAATTAAATGCTTATAAAGTAGAATTTTCTAAACATATGACATTTTGTTCAACTTCATACTACTTATGGTTAGTTTTAGTGTAGTGCTCGCGACTAAAAAATCGCTTAAAAAGTGAGCTTAGGGGCACTCTGAAGCAAAAAACTCCGAACTTGCAAAAAATATTTCTTATCCCTTCAAGATTCAAAATCTGCAAGTTGTTAAAAAATCGTTTTGTACAAAAAAGCATTAGACAAAAGTTTCAAGTTAGAGGTCCGGCGAGAAATTTCAATATTACAAATATCTGTGGCAAAAATTTAAAAAATAGTATTGGTGATAAATTGTAGCTTGATTCGTGCTAATTCTGATGATGCAAATTACACAATTTTTCAAAGTGTAGTAATCACACAAATAAATATAAATAGAGTTGCGAATAGATCGAATCTATAGGATGGCTGCTAACGTTGTGTGAGTCACGAGTTCTCGCTTCATTCCCCTTGCTACGCTCATTCCGCGCCAACACTTTAGTGTGGTACTAGCTGGCATTAGGCAGCATACGAACGACACTTATATGTTAAATGTTTAATATTGTTGGTGATAGAGATTCTACTTTTTCATGCAGCGCATGTAATTATACTTTAAAGTAAAGGTGCAGCTGGGTCACAGGATGTTTTTTTCCTAGCATTCCAACTTAATCTCAAACGCTTAGACTAAAATTCAGGTTTCAACTTAAGTTGACACTTTCTCGTCCTCTTAAATAACAAATAATAGTTGACCACTTACATGTAATATTATTTGCATATTTCTAAAGTAATCTAAAATGATAGATATTTTTTAAAGTGCAAGCTCAGAAAGTGAGCTTCAAACAAGTTTTAAATTTGACATTGTGAAACCCTTGAAACAGTACTTAATCTGCAAAAAAAGTTTCTGGAATTTCGTAAACATCACTGAAAAATCACAGGTGAAGTTGGCAGTATGTAAAATTAAGAAGAAAATAAAATTTGACGATCACAAAATTCGTGCAATTATTTTACTAAGTAAGCAACAAGATCAAAGCAAATTTTTAATTTGGCATAAGAGCTGTTATGCAAAGTTATGTCAGCGCCAAGAACATAGAAGTACTGCGGAAAAAACATCAAAAGAATAGCATCAGATTCAACGGTGGTGTCATTTTTAGAAGCAGAGTAAGAGTTTCATTACGAATACATATTTTTGATATTAACAAATGCGTCTTCTGTCAAAAGACTTCAAATCAGAACAGAGTTTCACAGGTATTAAAAAAATACAGAGGAAACAATTAAAGTTATTTCCAAAAAAAATAGCGATTTTTAAAAACAATTGCTTTTATAACGATTTAATTGCGATGAAAGTGAAATACCATGTAAATTGCCTTAATCTGGAGTGGAAAAAACTTCTCGGAACTGCTGCTATTCTAAGCACGAGTACAAGCCAGAAAATAGCAAACACCGATGGGGCTTTAAACACAATTTTACAAGAACTTGGAAAAGGTTTGGAAAAAGGAAAAGGTTTCGCTGTTACGTCTGTGTATAACCGTTACACAAATTTGAACAGTTTTAAACCGAGAAATACTTAGTAAGATTGGTGAAACGGGCTTTGGAATAAATAATTACCCAAAAAAATTTCAAAAAGTCAAATGTAATTTTTCCAAAGTTATTAAAATCAGAAATTTGCTGCCAAGTATCTCAGATCATGGATAGAAAGTTTAAAATAGGAAAATTGTGCCTATTTCACACACACACACAACCAACGTTTCCTGAAGAAGTGGCTATTTTAACAAGTACATGTGGTTGCAAGAAGGGCAAGTTCCAATTTTTGAGAAAAATTCATCAACGAAGAACAACTAATACGTTGTAGAAATAAATCTTGAGGTGTCTAAAAGACAATATTTGTTGTATTGCTTCTTGTCGTTGCGTAGAACAAAAGTCATGTAGAAATGTTTCTACGAAATTTCCAAATAACCTTTTTGATTTTCTGGAAATAACTGAAGAGTCTGACAGTGACTGAAATGTTTTTTTGTGTTTTTGTTTTTTTATCAAATGTTTATTTATATTTTATACCTCACATTCATATTTCTATATTCTCTTTTTTTATTACACTTAACGCCTAAAACAGTGGTTACGCCTGTATTTCTTTTTATTAGAGTATCTGAGTCTATTACAGGTAGGCGGTATCTTAAAAAATTAAAACTAATTTTTTGTTTATTTATAACACAAATAATATGCAACTCTATCTTTCTCCAAAAATGATACCACTGTTGAATCTGATGCATCCTTTTGATGTTTTTCACGCAGTACTTCTATGTTCTGTGCACTAGTATAACTTGCATACCAACGCTTATGCCAAATTAAAAATTTGTTTTAATCTTGTTGTTTACTTACTAAAATAAGTGCCAAATTTTTTTGATCGGCGGTTTTTATTATTTTCTCCCTAAGTTTCATACACACTGCCAACATCCCCTGTAATTTTTCGGTACCGTTTACAAAATTCCCAAAACTGTTTTTGTAAATCAAGCACCGCTTCAAGGGTTTTACAATGTCAAATTTAGACTTTGTTTAAAGCTCACTTTTTAAGCAAGTACTTTCTAAAATATCCATGTTTTTCGATTATTTTATTTGTCATTTATATAACAACAATATTTAAAAAATTTGAAAATGAACGTGTCGCGTCTGCTGCCTGATCCCAACTAGTACCCCACTAAAGTGTTTGCCCGGGATGTGAGCAGCAAGGGATGAAGCGAGAACTCGTGACTCACACATTCTATGGATTCTATCTATGTGCAACTCTGTTTATTTATATTATTCTGTAATTACGACACTTTGCAAAATTATGCAATTTGCATCATCAGAATCAGCACAAATCAAGCTATCACCAATACTTTTTTGTAGACCCAATAATTTAGCGGATATGACGGTATAAACGGCTGAAACTTGAAAATCATTAAAATCTTGTGTACGTTCGTAGAAAATCACTTTTAAATAATTTTAGCTCCGTAAAGAGTCCTGTATTTTCACAAATGTAATATTTTGAATATTTTTTAAAAAATGGAAATGGCACAGAAAACCTTTCGAAATTTTTGCCACAGGTATTTGTAGTATTGAAATTTCACGTTGTACTTTTAACTTGAAAATTTTTCTAACGCCCTCCTGCACAAAACAATTTTTTGCCAACTTGCAGATTTTGAATCCTTAAAGCATAAAGAACATTTTTTTGCAAGGCCATAGCTTTTTACCTTTTATGTCCCACGACAGTCACGATAGATTTCTCTTTGCACTCTTCTATTTATACGAGAAAGTGCGCTTTAAAGAAATGCACTTTTAGAAAAGTGTGCTTTGCGAAAAGCTGTTATTGTCATAAACTGTATATAATATACCGTGTGTTCAAAAAGTAATTACATAAGGGTTGGCCATGGAAAATAAAATTTCTGTCTTTGCATGCTTTAGGATTTAACTGTCATCACTCTGTCAGTGTCACTACAAATAACAAATTACAAGCTTAACCTAAAAATTTTAAGTGACATTATATTTTTTTTGTTTAAATTCTAAAGCATGCAAAGACAGAAATTTTATTAGCCATGGCCAACCCTTATGTAATTACTTTTTGAACACACGGTACTTAACTATGCTATATTTCCTATGACAACTATTCTAAGGTCTGCACCTTGTATATGTATAACCTCAAAATTTACAACTTTTTGATGCTGTTTTTCATATTTGAAAACCCAGAAGATCAAAATCGTTATAATCAAGAATGTAATTTGAATATAAGGTAAAAAAAAAACACATACACAGTAATATAACAGATACAAAGAAGTAACATTTTACGTTACTGACCACAATTTTCTGGAAAATCAATAAACTACAAAAACACGCAAAGTTCATTTTTATAGCCAAACAGTAGACGTTCGCAAAAAACTAAGGGCATCTGCGACGACCCTTGAAAGCAATTTACATAAGAATCTTTAAAACTCTGAATTTGCATTCGCCAAGAGACTTCTAGGCCGCCACGATGGTATAGGTTGACAATGCATGTAGCATACAGTGTTAACAAATCAAGTATTTTAAACACTTACTATAGCAAACTCAGAATTTTGCAAAGTATTGTACTACTTAAATGCAAATGATGCCATCTTTGAAAGTAAAGGAAGCGAAAAACCTGAATATTCTAGAAATCTATATTCAGAAAAACTGTCAAACACGGTATATTTCACTAACTCATAGTAAAGAAAATCCATGTGAAGGAAGGTATGTTGTGGTTCTTGACCACAGATTGAGGGTAGATACAGCATACGTGTAATTAATTAGGAATCACTGCACAGTGGCGTAACGAGAAGTTGTGGAGCCTGGGTCCCAGATTGGCCTGATTCATATCGAACCCCTACAACACTGCCCCCTACTAGTAGGAGATAAAAATAAAACCTTTGATCACAAAAATATTTGATACTTTTCTTAAAAAACGCATACAAAATAACTAGGTACCTAATAAAGGTCCATATAGCGTACAAACTATAATAACAACTAAAAATATTTATAAACAGACAAAGACAAATCTTCATGATGTAACAAAAACGGACCATATACGGATGTTTAGTAAACATACGGCAAAAATTTAAGGGGTGATTCCCTGGGTTATTTTAAGAATATTTTGTCTTTTGATGATTTTCGGAAAGCCGCTTTGTTTCGAAGATACAGGGCAATGTGTTTAACTGTGTGTTATGGCCTGCTTGATCACCGGACTTAAACCCCCTCGATGTTTTCTTATGGGCTATCTGAAGTCATTAGTTTACACTACTCCAGTGGAAAATGTGGAAGATTTGAGAAATCGGATAATTGATGGGTGTAATTCAATAAGAGACGACCCTGGTGTTTTTGAAAGAGTTCGGCAGTCAATGAGGAGAAGATTGGATCCATGCATCCTAGCCGGTGGTAATCATTTTCAACAGTTCTTGTAGATTAAGAAGCTTTACATGTAATATTTAGGTAATAAAATATTGTTATTGTCAAAAAACCTTTATCGCCTTGTATCTTCGAAACAAAGCGGCTTTCCAATAATCAGCAAAGGACAAAATATTTTTAAAATAACCCAAGAAATCATCCCTTAAATTTCAGCCGCATGTTTACTAAACACCCGTATAACAAACATATTAAAAATAAATAAATCCCAGCTGTAGCCATTTTTGAACTCCTTTTATTGAACAATTAACTTAAAACGTTGTTATTGAAGCAGTTTAAACTTTTTTTTGTTTCTGTCAACTCGTGATCGCTCCGGGCCCCTAAAATGCTTGAGCCCCCTGCGGTGCGGAGGTTGCGGGGGCTATTATTTACTTCAAATTCCGTAAATTACATTGGTTCTCAAAATATTGAATTTAATGGGCACCAAAGCTCTTTTGGACTTGTTTTATTAAATAAAGGACGGTTGGAAACCCTAGTTGCCGGAATTTGGGTATTGTTTCCCTCTGATTTCTGAATAACAAGACCGATATTACACGAGCGCAAGTAGGCATTATGGGCCGCTTTTTGGGCGTCGTGCGCCTATAAAATAAATAGGCGTTGTGGGCACATTAAGCATTATGGACCTGTAGCGGTTTGGGCGTTATAGTCATAGTCGGCATTATGGGACTCTTAAATAATTGGACGTTATGGGCACATTGGGCATTGTGTCTCTAGCTATTTGTGGGATTTGTGGGCGCCGTGGGCAATGTGTCCCTTTCCAGCCATTTGGGCGTTAGAGATATTTTTTGGGCATTGTGGGCATTTCAGAGCGTTGGGTGTTGTGGGCCTTGCGCGAAGTATTCATGCCCCCTGTCACTGTAGCACTACGTACGATACTGTGCTAACACACAAGCTTATTTTTGTTTAGCATGCCTATACCTAGAATATCGAACAAGAACACCTCACACCATCACATCAGTCTAAATGAAAAAGTCAAAAAAGGTAGTAATAAAATTACTGATTATAGATACATACAATACTTTAATACTTCAACAATATTTATTTATTTTAACCTTATACATTTCGACATGTTTGCAAGCCCTTATCAAAGATTATATTAAAAAAGTAAACAGTTAGTGTTGTTATAGCAATAGAACTTGGTGACTTGATCTCGGTAATCGTCTGCAGATGACTTGATTTCTTATTCCAAAATGTCCAATAGAGGAGAATTTAAGAGATCAATTTGCTCATTCATTAACGGTACAGTTTTTAAATGTATGTGCATTTCAAAAGCTTCTAGTATATCTAATTTACGTTCATCATCACAAAAGTGTAAACAATTCATGGTGTTACTAGATGTCATTGAATGATTGTTTTCTAGTAAGTGTTTAGCGTAATTGGACTTGTGTAGGTGTTTGTGTGGGTGTTTGTGTTTGTAACAGCGTACGTGTTCTTTATACTTAATATCAAAATTTCTAATTGTCTAGCCTATATAAACCGAATTACAATGCGAACAATTTAATTTGTAATTGTTCGCATTGTAATTCGGTTTCTATAGGCCAGACAATTAGAAATTTTTATGTAAGGTATAAAGAACACGTACGTTGCACCTTACTTAAAAGGTTTTTCAATTCCGCGCCTGATCTTAATGTTTCAGAAAAAAAATATTCATCCAGAACAAAATGACAAGTAATTGAAAACAAACAAGTTTATTTAAAAATAAGAATTAAAACAAAAAAACCAAAACTTGTGTTATGCGCTGCTCTAGTTCTTCAATTGTTTCTGAGGGGAATCTGTACACTAAAGTTTTCAGATATCCACAAAGAAAAAAAAGGAAGGTTAAATCTAGGGTGCGTGCCTGCCATTCCATGGGTTGGAGGCCGACGATTTAGGCAACTGAAGGTCAGCGCCAGGAAGAAGTGGCGCGGCTGCTGGCATTAGGGACTTGGGCCCTAGGGGTGAGGTGCACTTTGCCTGCTCACACCCACTATCAAAGTGTCGACTCAGAGAGTTCGTGCTTATGTGCACCCGACGCTGTTAAGGGTATCGGTCATATTAGACCGGTTATCGACTAATCTGTGTTGTGCGTAGTCGACTAGTACTGGAATTCGGCATGTGCTCGCTCCGAAAAGTCCAGCCACTGATTTTTTGACTGGTACCACGTGGACCAAGTTCGACCCGGCGGCGCTGCGAATGAATAGCAGCCCCCGCCTTAGTCAAGGTGTAGGACTAGTGGTGGCAATACTAAGCCTATGCAGACTAGGGCCGTCTTGATGCGGTTCGACGGGTCAGCTGCGTTTTCAGCTCAGGCACTGATCTGCAGAATCAGTAGAGCTTTAAGTAATCTCCTTCGACTAGTGGGGACTTAGGGCTCGCAGCCTGATGTCAAGACCGGTAGCTTGTTCTCCTGGAACCGTTGTTAACTTAAGCAGGCGAGCTGATTGGGCGTATCTAAATCCGGCCCGAAGAGGGACGTGGCGGAGAAGGCTCACGCTAGGTGCCGCCACGTTAGACTAAAAAGGTAGGCCGTAATGGCCGCCTCATATTGGGGACCCCTCTACCATTGAGGAAATCAGTAACAAGCCTATAAAAATGAGGCGGTGTCCCGTCCTATTGGAACATAACGTTTTTAAAAGTGTTTCCAGCTACCTAACTTTAATTATTAGCTTATCAGTGACAGCAAACGGCAAGCAAACAAATGAAAAAATATCTTGCTAGATTAAAAACCCAAAATGATTTTGAATTTAAATATTCCGTTAGTTTAAGAGCAGCCATTTTGTTCTCGATAAATATTTGTGTTTTAAACTTTACAATCAGACGCAGAATTAAAATACCTTTTAAATGAGGCGTCGCTCGACCCCCCTTGCTATTTAATTTTTTTTTTCAAAATTGCTCCAGCTGCCATTTTGAAAGTTGCAAAATTGAAATATAGGCAGAAAAGTAGTATTTAACCTCCCATTAAATCAAATTTTGTGCTGAAATATTAAGTGGTTTAAAAGTTAGCTAGGAGCCGTTACTTTCTTTACAGGCCTGAAGAAATGATACCATCAAAATGTTTAACTTCTGTTTTTGATTTCAAATTCTTATAGTTTCATATTTATGCTGAATTAGTGACTTAATTTTCATCAAAATCGTAGATGTGGAAAGAACGAACGAAATAAGTCAGACCCGCTGTTCTTTGGGATCCAAAGCGCGGTTTGTTTTGTTAAACCTGGAAAAGAAAATTTTTCAATTAATCAAAACTTTGTTTTATTCTGATAGTATGGGAGAGTAAAAATGTTAAATAAAATTGAAATGTATAGTGTGCTAAAGCAACAATATTCGTATCTGGTATTTTATGTTAAAAGTAAACAACAAATAGGTATTTAAAGCAATAGGACTTTTTAGCATTTTCTGATTATTATTGACAAACCTTTACTTTTTTAAATTTTAACAAAAAGCATTGTCTAATCACATGAAGTACGATTCAAATTTCTAATTTCTTATAATACCAAATTTTACAACACTAACTTATTCAAAACGTTACATAAACAGCAAACAAAGCCTTAAATGTCACCCAATAATTGCTGTCAGTTTATGGAGTCATTCATAAATTGAAATGGTTGTCAATTACAATAATAGTTTTCTGACATATGTACAAGTTTATGCGTAGAATTTGTAACATCTACGTATTATATATTATATAGCAGTGAAGACTATCAGACCTTGGCAATGTTATCATTTGATATTATTGAATAAGCGCTTATTAGCTCCAGGGTTAAACCTATTTGCAACCTTATGTTACAATCGTAGCAAGCACATGTAGTGTTTACTCTAGTGCTCGAGTTCCCACCGAAAATAGGGCTACCGAAAACGCGATTACTGCTCAAGTTTATTTGTTTATCATAGCCCTTGAACTCATCGATTCTTCTCGGCCTACGAAAGTAAAAAACTCAATGAAAATAGAAGATAATACAATTTCGTTCTCGTTTAATAACATTTTCAAACACTTTAATACATCACTCGCATTAAAATTATTTTTATAACCGTAGTGGGTCACGATAATGTATTGAACCAACAAGCACGGTTACAGGTACTCGTACGAAAGAATCAATTTACATTTATGCGTGATATTTGACTTGGAAAAAAATAAAAATTACATAATTTGGGACGAATGTCAAAGTTCTTTCTGTAAAGTTGATGCAAGAAGCCTCGACTTTTCTTTTTTGTGTTGCAACCCCCACAAAAGAAAATTTAAAGTAGTGTGTAAGATTTCACGAGCTGTAAAGAAACAAGTATGTTTTACGAAACCAATATGTATTTGGCAACTTTTTTAAGTGTAAATACCGCCAGGTAAATTCCCATTCGGAATATTGCTTTGCTGCTTCGTTCAACAAAAACATCTTCGAGTAACTTTTTATTACAGAAACTTTTTGGAATAACATTATGAACAAACTTTAACAACTCTTTTTTCACGCGATTTCCTTTTAGTAACAAAAACTCATACGAATCAATACTTTAGGTTATTTTCAAATAAAAACAGGTTAACTAAACTTCTATTTCGGAACTTCCTTTAATAGCTTTTGGTATTAAAATCATTTTTGGATACTGAACATTATTCCTGAAAGGCAAATTTTTTTTTGAAATATTGTTATAGAAATATCTTTCAATAAATTAATGCAGAAAATAGCATGTAGGTACTATCGGAAATGGACAGTGATATGAATTTTTTAATAACAGTATTTGGAATCAAGTCGCGGATCTACGAGGGGGGCTATAGAGGCTGTATAACCGGCCACCCACCGCAATGCTTTATAAAAAATAATTTTATTGAGAAACATTATTAATTGCCCAATTTTGAATGTTTCTTATTTTTATTTTATTTGCTTATTTTTATTAACACAGGGGTATACGACAAAATAAGCTTTTAAAATTTAAAACCGGAAGCGGATGCGTTTTCTTTTTCAAATAGTTTTTTCACAGAAACTGAGAACTACAGTTCTAAGTGGGATCTAAAAGAAGACCAGAGGGTGAACCCAACGCTTCTTTCCAAAACTTTCTAGCTTCAAAACTGCGGCCTCTACGATTTTTTTCAAAATTTTTATTTTAACGTTTTATTACTAAGAAGAAGTTTACAAATTTGGATCAATTTCGTATTGTAGTAGTTCTATTTTGCACAAATGAAAACTGCGAAGTAAAAATTATTTTTAAAACTTGGATATTTTCCAAAAAACTATTACTAAAAAATTAGACACACAATGTTTTTAAAATTCTGCAGGCTCATAGTCTAGGAATGGACTACAATTTGGTTCGTGTCCTAGTTCACTTATTTTTGTGTAACGCTTTCGCGGAATTTTTAAAATCGTACATTTTTGTTCCCACAAAACTTTTTCGAATAAATTTGTCCTTCCGGTTTCTGTTTTCTTTATTCTAAAGTAAAGTTTTTCCAAAAAATCAAATGGTTGATTTTTTTCTTTTAATAGAAGCCTAAAAAAACTTTTCGGTTTTTAAATACTAGACATGCGCTCGCAACTATAGGCGGATACGTACACGTTGGCGCTTGTCCGCTCGTCGAGCCTGTATAGTGGCAGCAATGGTGCGACTTACAAGTCAGTGTTCCTGCGCAAAACCTTAAGAAAAAATTGCAAACATACTTTTGAAATATGATAAGACAGTTTCTAAACCATAGGAATTTCCAAGCGAAATGATTTGCGTTATTTTTGAAAATCGAAAATTTTTGTACCCACAAAACTTTTTCGAATAAATTTGTCCTTCCGGTTTCTGTTTTCTTTATTCTAAAGTAAAGTTTTTCCAAAAAATCAAATGGTTGATTTTTTTCTTTTAATAGAAGCCTTAAAAAACTTTTCGGTTTTTAAATACAAGACATGCGCTCGCAACTATAGGCGGATACGTACACGTTGGCGCTTGTCCGCTCGTCGAGCCTGTATAGTGGCAGCAATGGTGCGACTTACAAGTCAGTGTTCCTGCGCAAAACCTTAAGAAAAAATTGCAAACATACTTTTGAAATATGATAAGACAGTTTCTAAACCATAGGAATTTCCAAGCGAAATGATTTGCGTTATTTTTGAAAATCGAAAATTTTTGTACCCACAAAACTTTTTCGAATAAATTTGTCCTTCCGGTTTCTGTTTTCTTTATTCTAAAGTAAAGTTTTTCCAAAAAATCAAATGGTTGATTTTTTTCTTTTAATAGAAGCCTTAAAAAACTTTTCGGTTTTTAAATACAAGACATGCGCTCGCAACTATAGGCGGATACGTACACGTTGGCGCTTGTCCGCTCGTCGAGCCTGTATAGTGGCAGCAATGGTGCGACTTACAAGTCAGTGTTCCTGCGCAAAACCTTAAGAAAAAATTGCAAACATACTTTTGAAATATGATAAGACAGTTTCTAAACCATAGGAATTTCCAAGCGAAATGATTTGCGTTATTTTTGAAAATCGAAAATTTTTGTACCCACAAAACTTTTTCGAATAAATTTGTCCTTCCGGTTTTTGTTTTCTTTAATCTAAGTTTTTCCAAAAAATCAAATGGCCGATTTTTTTTCTTATAATAGAAGCCTAAAAAAATTTCGGTTTGTAAATACAAGACGTGCGCTGGCAACCATAGGCGGATACGTACACGTTGGCGCTTGCCCGCTCGTCGAGCCTGTATAGTGGCAGCAATGGTGCGACTTACAAGTCAGTGTTCCTGCACTAAACATTGAGGAAAAAGTGCAAACATACTTTGGAAATATGACAAAACAATTTATAAACCATTGGAATTTCCAAGCAAAGTGATTTGCTTATTTTGCCTTCTTGTTGTGGTGGTATTTTGTGTAGTGTCAAGAGTATCTCAAGACAGTATTTGTACCCCTCTCTCTCCCGACAGGCATTTCCTGAAAAAAGTCCCTAGACGTTCCCCCATGGAGCAATATAATCAAGACCTCCCCTCCCAATAAAAATTTTTGGGTCCGCGCCTGTAATCGACATATTATTATTTTGCGTCCCTTTTCTCTTTAATCGTTTAAGATAAGTCAGTAAGTTATCTTTCGCCACCAAATAACACAGTGGCATTTTACTTTCCTATGCTTTCCATATAGGGAAGTATTGAGTTCATGAAAATTTTCGAAATTTTTCCAGATTTTACGGAAATACATGTTGGAACATCCAAAAACCAAGAAAGTGGTTTTTAAAAAATGTCTGTCTGTGGGTAGGTGCGCGTAGGTGAGTGTATGGGCTGCATAATTTCCGAACCGATCGTTCGATTGCAGTGAACTTTGGAATCTGCGAATATATCAAAAATGCATTAAGGAAACAAGCATTTTCAAAAAGTCCCAAACCGGAGAGAAGTTCGACATATTTGTTAAGTAGCATTTTTTCAGAATCCGATAAAAGACTTTAGGGGCAAATACAACTGTTTTTTCCTAACTTACTAGCTTTAAAATGCGGCTGCTATAATTGTTTGGGATATTGGGCCTTATTACTAAAAAAACGAGTTTGCAGATCGGGATCAAATTTGTTATTATAATAACTTTAGGAGAACGCAACGTTACTATGTACGATAAATTTTAAACGCATGAAAACTACGAAATGATCCATTAGGTATTTCAAAATTTTGGAAACATTCCAAAAAATATTGTTTGAAAACTGGCCACAAGATTCTTTCTCTAATCTTGTAAGTGCTGGAAATGAGCTACAATTTGGTCCGTGGCTTCATGTCCCAGTCCGCTAATTTCTTTGTGACACTTTTGATAAATTTTTGAAAATTTTGTGTTAAACGCTTATTTAATCAAAAAGTAGTTAGTTATCAAATCGCGTTAAAATTTGATATTTAAATATTCTAAGGGTACACAAGCTGCAAACTATAAAAACTAATTTCAAAATTTTGATATGTTCAAAACAAGGTTCCTCAAAAACTGGCGACACATTTTTTTATTCTATAGGCTAATACAGTTAGGAATGAGCAACAATCTGGTTTGTGTCCCAGTCTTATAATTTCTTTGTGATGCCTTCTACGAATTTTTAAAAATAAAAAATTCATGCATATGTAATAAAGGGAAACATTAAAAAATGTACGTCCGCTAAATTGCTCAGGAGTGATAATAGATTAAGAGCCACAATTTAATTTTAAGATGAGGCCAAAATTAGGGGAATTTAATTTCCCCCTCCCACTACATTTTCGGATCTACCTGCAACTTAGATTATGTTAAAAATCTTAATTAGATAGGGCATTTCTTACGCTTTTTATAATAAATTTTTGGGGTTTTTAAACAGCGCGCGGGTTCTCACACTTGGTTAATTAAAATGTATTTTTTCAATTTAATATTCAATTATGGTTTAAATTTTAAAATTAAATATTTTTCTGCCCTTTGATAAGAATGTTTTTATTATATTATTGTTTATAGAAATATTAATCTGTAGATAAAATTTTTATATGTTATTCTGAAGATGGATGGATGTCCTTCCGAAACATTTCAATAATATGGTTCGAAATTCAAATTAAACATGGAGGGACAAACTACGTGTTTCATTTACAATTTATATTTTGTTGTATTATTGTCATTGTTCATTGAAACACATTAATTGCATGTAAAAACATTGAAAGATTTTTTACTTTCCCATACCTTCGGCATAGTATTCGGGAGTATTGACTGCTTGAAAATGTTCGAAATCGAGATTTCAACGAAAATACACATTTTGCGCCTCAAGGAATACAAAAGTGTTTTTAAAAAAATGTCTATTTGTGAGTGTGCGAGGGACGCCTCTAAAGGCGAAAGTACTGGACCGATTTTGATGAAATTTTAAATAAAAAGGTATATCAAGACCTGTAGTTCTAGTTAAGTTTTTCAAAAAAATTCAAACCCAGAAGCGGAAACAGACATGTTTTTTAAGTAGCGTTTTTTTCCAAATCTAAATTTTTTAAATTTGAGCAGACGATTGGAGATATCAAAAACTTTTATACCGAACTCTCTAGCTTCACAATGGCGGCCGCTACGATTTTTTTGAAAATCTCGATTTTAACGCTCATTTACTAAAAAAGTATTTATCTGATCTGGATCAACTACAACTTGTTTAAGAGCCCTTTGTGGGTAGTATACGATGAAACGAAATTATTTCAAAAATCTGAAAACGTTCGCAATGACGCTACATAGTCCTTACACGATTACAATAAAAAATATTTTCTTGAAATTATCTTAACAGCTTGTAATTTAAATAGTGAAAATCGGCTAAATCGACATACATAACAAAAATGTGCACGTGTATAAAATTGCATGCCATTTTTAAATGCAACAATATTTTAAAACTTTACGTGTGCAGTTACATTTTAATTTATACGTTAACCGCAGAAATGCAATTACGCAAACTAGTTGCTATCAAACTGATTACAAATGGTTCTTGAACCCTCGCGTGTCTCAGATATCGTTTAACTAAAAAAAATCCGTACGTCGTCTGGTGATATCGATAACGCAGTCATCACTTGTGTTAAATAAAAATGCATATTTTCTTAATTTATCTATGTATTTAAAAACTGTATATAGTCTACTCATACTTAGTAATTAAAACATCAAGTATCTGTTTAAATAAATTTGTTTCGGCTGGTGTTGCTAATTCAAGTTGAAAAAACATTGCAATACTAATAATATATTGTAGGTTTATTTACTTAAAAGTGTACTTATACAATACACAATATAATTTAATTATTACATTTTGTTATTTGTATTACTGCATATTGAAAATGGTTTTTTAAGCAATTGTTTTAAAATGTACATATTTTGTATCAAAAATTATAGGCACAGTTAACAGTGTTCAAAAAAGGTCATAAAATAATTCTTATGTTACTAACATCAAAAACGCCAGAGTCGGCAGCTTTCGTCCAATGGATAGGTAATTAATATCTCTTTATTTAATTTTTCTCAAGATATTTAAGAATTCGATTTACTACACAAGCTCTTTCACGAGTTTGCAATAAATAAATAATTAGCTTATATCACGAGTAAATTGAAAAATATTCGGAGTATTAAATTACGAAAACAAATGGTACTTGTATAGGTTATTTCACGAATAAGAAACGAAACTGCAATTATTGTTTGTTTAGTTGTTTTGTGTTGTTACTATGAGCAAGATAGTGCTTTTGCTTGAGCACAAGAAAATTAGAAACATCAAACAAATTAATACCATTTTTTCCCTCTTAGTGATGTTTATTCTGTCATCATCAACAATGTATTAAAAATCGCCAATTTTACAGCACCAACCGTTGCAGATATACGGACTGTTACGTTACAGTAGTCACGGCGTGGTCACGGCTATGGAGCGCCAAGTGTAAAGTGAAAATTTGCTGTGCATTTTACGGTATTTAAAACAATTTGTCCCAATATTTATTATATATACACACATTTAGCTAAATGCTTTTTATTTTAATAAATCGTTGTAGATTTAAATACAGCAAATGCCATTTAACCTTGCAAAAAAATGACGATAAGATTAAAAGGCGAGAAGCCGTTACACTCTCAAGCAAAAGCAAGGTTTTTTAGTACATTGCTAGTTTCTTTGCTGTATTTTTAAACGTAACCTAAATTATCGGTAATCCCTCCTTAAAGCAAACTGTTTCTAACCTTATGGCGCACGACCTTATAATTTGTCAAAAAATCCACAATTTTTCGTAAACCATAAATAAACTGACTTTCACTTTTTAGTAGAGTGTACCACACTGTCCAACAGCCAATTAGAGCTAGTTTAAGTTACGACTACCGACGAAACAAAGCGTAAGTAGCCGAATCAAAGCCCACTAAAATTTGCAAGGTTAGGTGGCACATGCTGTAAATCCTTAAACATTTGGTTTAAATATTCCAACATTTAATAAAGCATTAGAGATTTAAATAAATCTTAAAACATTTACTTTAAATTGTCAAATATTTAGTCAATCTTTATGTATTTAGATAAATCTGTACATATTTGTTTTAAATTTTTCAATGTTTAATAAATATTCGCAGATTTAAATAAATTTTTACCGATATAAATAAATCCTTACAGATTTAAATAAATATATCAACATTTAATTTTAGCTGTCATATTTAATGTTAACTTGTCATATTTATTTGGCCTTGGTAGACCCAGCCTACATAGAAGACCAAGATCGTTTACGTTGGTGGTAACGTTCAACAATTATGAACACGTTTTCCGTATTTCAAGAATTTGTACAATTGATGTTAGTTCAATCATCAATAACAACATATTTAACAACATAAACAAACAATTTTTTATTCATACAATGAAAGTTTCCACAACATGTTTTGTTTAAGCGTCGAACGCTCCCACCATGACCCTGCCTTGCGCCTTACTACCGGTATAAGCGGTCTTGGTGTCCTAAGTCGGCTGAGCTCACTAAGGTCAAATAAATATGATAGGTTAACATTAAATGTGTCAGCTTAGAATTAAATGTTGAAACATTTATTTAAATCTGTAAGGATTTATTTATATCGGTAAAAATTTATTTAAATCTGCGAATATTTATTAAATATTGAAAGATTTAAAATAAATGTGCAGATTTGGCTAAATACATAAAGGTTTACTAAATATTTGAAAATTTAAAATAAATGTTTTAGGATTTATTTAAATCTCTAATGCTTTATTAAATATTGGAATATTTAAACCAAATGTTTAAGAATTTATTTAAATCTAGAATGATTTATTAAAATAAAAAGCATGTAGCTAAATGTGTGTATATATAATAAATATTGGGACAAATTGCCTTAAATACCGTAAAATGCACAGCAAATTTTCACTTTACACTTGGCGCGCCATACACGACAGCGTTGCATTAGTAATGGTGTATTTTGTCAAATTGCTTCCTTTACGAAAACGTATTCAGAAGTGTATGTGGCGAATAATTGTTATGCTTTTTTATACCAAAGAAATACGTCGGCCGGAACTGCATATGATTGATAAGACTATTCAATTTTACACCACCCAGGTAGACAAGCAGAAAGCGCGTTTTTCGCAGAATCGCCATCACGCTTCTTCCACCATACAGATCTTTTACAAAAATTTTCACGCCTTCTATGCAAACTAATAAAAAAACAATTTTCTGACTACACAACATTATATCAAACTTAACTAATAGAACCTTCTCCATCAGGATAAACTCTACTGTTTCCAAATGAAAAACAATTAAAGCTGGGGTTCCACAGGGATCTGTATTGGGGCCACTGCTATTCAACATTTACATGAATGTTGTACCCAACAATTCGGAATCAACCATAACCATATTTGCTGATGATACCTCAGTAATGACGCAAAATACAGATTTGGATACAGTCGGTAGTCAGTTACAAGAATGTGTAAATACGGTGGCTCTCTAAACTGGCGACTTTAACTCAACCCAACGAAACCAAATGCAAAAATTTTTCCACTACCGCCTAACATCAAAATTGGAGGAATCGACATACCTTGGTACGGCAATGACAGTTCAATAAAGTATCTTGATATTGATTCGGATTCGCAGCTGTCATGGGGATAACGCATCAATCGCAAGTTAAATGAAGAGTATGCCAGAGTAGTGGTACTAAGTCCAATAATTAACAAAAAATCGACACTGAAAACAGAATGAGGAAACCTAACAAACAAATCAATTATACGACCAGTCATTACATATGAACGCATTGTATAAGGAAATCCTGCTAAAGTTCAACTAAATAAAACAAATATTTTAAAATAAAGTAGAACGCACAGTCAGTAATGCACCTTGGTCTGTAAGAAATGGCCACATACAGGGTTGAGCAAAAGTACGGACCGATGCAAAAATCTTTAATACGGCAACCGCGATTTTGAAAAAAATTTGTACATGAAGGAGCTAATGAAAACAAAAAAATGTGGGAAGCCTAAACAGTTTTGTAAAGCTGTCAATTATGCTTGGTTCGTGTTGTGTTGTTTTGATGTTTGATAGATTGAGCAGTGTGGTTGCAGTAATCAATTAATTAACCAAAATTAATTAACACCGCTGTATTTAACATCAGAAATGGTTCACTTAACAGAAAGAGAACGAATTCAAATTTTAATTATGGTTGGTTTTGGTGAACGTCGTAGAACTCAGCAAGAAGTTTGTACTTTATTTAACAATTTGCAATCTTTCTGTTAATTGAACCATTTCTGATGTGAAATTCGGCAGTTTTAATTACTTTTGGTTAATTAATTGATTACTGCAATCACACTGCTCAATCTATCGAACATCAAAACAACACAACACGAACCAAGCATATTTGACAACATTATATAACTGTTTAAGCTCTTCACATTCTTTTGTTTTTATAAGCTGCTAGATAACAATTACGAAACATTATTGTTCAATATCTCTAGACTTATTGAAAATAAAAGCATAAAACATTACATCACTAAACTCGCAAAAAGGAGTTCTATCGATAAATCAAAAAATATACAGGGTGTTTTATTTAAAATAAAAAAAATTAATATCATTTACGGCTAAACTAGACGTCTTTTTAAGCCGCCGATACTTTCATTGTATCCGCCGTATATCGAAACCTTCATGTAGAAAATTTTGTCAAAATCGCGGTTGCTGTATTAAAGATATTTGCATTGTTCCATACTTTTGCCCAACCCTGTACATAGAGAGCTGGAAATACCAACAAGTGCAGAAGAGTTTATCCTCATCAACTACCAATAGACGCTATCATATAAATTTGCAGTCATAGACAAGATCAGCTCACTGCAAACTTGGTATCAAAAAACTACATAAACGCTTAAAAATAACATTAAAAGGGAATTACACTAATAACGGAGTAACGGAGTGGCGGTAGCTCAGAGGTTGGGCGCTCAGTCTCTAACGCTAAAGGTCTAGAGTTCGATTCCCCGCCGAAGCCATGCAGCAATAAAAATCTATGCCGCAACCCGCCACTCACATTCCCCAATTCGGTGTAGGTAGCCGTCGGGTCTTTATGCCTGAAACATTCTCTGGAATTTAGTCGTTCGGATTCGACGTTAAACTGTAGGTCCCCCGTACTCCACCTTAGCGCTAAGGAGAGTACGTGGCAGAGAAGAGTGCCGGTGCCCAGCAGTGGGACGTAAAGGCTGATTACGACGACGACACTAGTAACGCCCTCTATTATGTGCGCCTCACATAATAGAGGGCGTTACTAGTGTAATTCCCCTTTAATGTTATACTTTCTGGAATATATCTGCTTGTTTGCTTTTGGTTTCAATTATGGTTAGAATTATGTCCACCTGATGAGTTCAAATAAGAACGAAACATGTAGTGGTCTATTCTAGCCATAATTGAAACCAAATTTCGTCTTGCTTAAAACATAGACTACCGCAGGACATCTACCTCACCTTATCCAATGGCGATGCTTAAATACCATGTGTTTAGCAGTAAAATATTATGCATTTCTCAACAGTGTAAAAATCTAAAACGGGTGAGCAAAGACCTCTAGTCTATTAAAAAAATTCTCGAAAAATTCTCGACATTTTTCTTCGTTTATAGAACTCCTCACAAACAACATTTTACTGCACTTCAAATAATAAATAATAAATGAGCTTTTAATTATTAGCAACGTTACACATCCATTCTTACCACAAAATATAATCCTTTTCTAACGTAATAGCTCTGTATATTACATCAATAAAATTGACTGAAGAAACTTCAGTCTTGTTATAGATCGTTTATGATTTATAAACTGAATCGCATAAGATTGGCCAATTACAAGTACTTTTCAACATTAATGATGCCTTGTAAACAATAATCAAAAACTAAAAGTTCGACTTCCCGAAGAATTGAATCAACGATGTTATGTTACAGTAAAACTTCTATAATAGCTTTTCTAGTACGCTTTTCATTAAAACTTTTTGCAAACTTTTTAATTTTCTTTTTGTTTAACTTACACTATATTATCAGTTTGACTGTACTTAAAACGCGTCAAGTTTGTATACAATTATGTTACCTTGAGCAATTTAATATCTTCTAGTAATATTACATTAAGAAATGTAGAAAGTATTTTATAGTATTTAATTTTTAGTAGCTGCTACAAAATTTATTAATAAATTAGTGTTATACCCAGACAATACATATACTAAAATTATCTTATGAAATTTACATACAGGTTATTATTTTCTGTAACTAGTTGGCTAGAAGCCAAAGTTCTTGCATCGATTTAGTTAATTTCTAAATGTTTCTCTTGACGATTTTATAAAAAGGCATTCTTTTGATAGCATATTAACTCTCTGCAAATTGTCGAATTTCAGGTTTTAACGATTTATACAGGGTTGGGCAAAAGTACGGGACAATGCAAATATCTCTAATACGACAACCACGATTTCGACAAAATTTTCTACATGAAGACTTCGATATACGACGGATACAATAAAAGTATTGGTGGTTCAAAAGAACTTCCGGTTTAGCCTGAAATGATATCAACTTTTTTATTTTAAATAGAACACCCTGTATATATTTTTTAAATATCGATAGAACTCTTTTTTGCGAGTTCAGTGATATAAGATTTCATGTCTTTATTTTCAATAATTCTAGAAATATTGAACAATAATGTTTCGTAATGGGCATCTAGCAGCTCACGAAAACAAAGGAATGTGAGAAGCTTCAACAGTTATAATGTTGTCAAATATGCTTGGTTCGTGTTGTGTTGTTTTGATGTTTGATAGATTAAGCAGTGTGGTTGGAGTAATCAATTAATTAACCAAATTAATTAAAACTGCTGAATTTAACATCAGAACTGGTTCAATTTTAGACTTCGAAAACGCTCGAGTACTCGCCAGAGTACCTCATTACTTCTCTCGTACCATACGTAAAGCAATTGAAATTGGGAAACAACCTAACAACATAAACAGACAGGATGATTTTAGACAGTACAGCTTGGACTACAGTAGTTTATCCTCTAAGGACTCACAAGCATCATCGATCTCACGATGACGCTCCACCGGATCCGTCATTGCCCAACGGTGACAGCCAACCAGAACTCCGCCGTTCTGCCCGACTGACTCAAAGAGGTTTAAATACCGCCGCTTCTCGAATTTGAATTCAGTGTTTTTGTTCACTCTGAAGATGCAAGCTGCAATGTCTTGCAAAACGTTAGTTTTGTATGGGTTCACAAACAGGCATAAGACGATTAATTATTTTTGTCCTGGCAAACAAAATACATTAAGATCAAATCCTTGTCCGCCCCAAGGTTTAAATAATCTAAGCACACGGCCCTGTTTAGGCAGGCAGGGCCTAGGAACAAATATTGCTCAAACTTCTAGAGCAAATACTTGTAAAGGCAGACAAGCTACAGGTCGGTCCTTACCTGATTATGCTGGGCGTAGTTCCCGCGGTCTAAGCCAGAAGTAAATTGTAATTTTGACATTACATAACTGTTTAAGCTTCTTATATTTCTTTGTTTTTATGAACTGCTAGATAACAATTATGAAACATTTGTGTTCAATATTTCTAGAATTATTGAAAATAAAGACATGAAAGCTTATATCACTGAACTCACAAAAAAGAGTTCTATCGATATATTAAAAAATATATAAAATGTTCCATTCAAAACAAAAAAGTTTATATCATTTCTGGCTAAACCGGAAGTCTTTTTAAACCTCCAATACTTTTATTGTATCGAAACCTTCATGTAGAAATCGCGGTTGCTGTATTAAAGATATTTGCATTGTTCCGTACTTTTGCCCAACCCTGTATAAGATTTGATGTTTGAAAGTTGTTTAGTTGCAGATAGTTCTTTGTAAGATCGTTAATCACAACCGGAAACAGAAACTAGAGCTGTTTTTTTTTAAAATATACAACTGATTAATTGTTTATTTAAAAACGCAAACGCCAACCGTTATAAAGTTTAAACAGTTTGACGGCCTATTTCAAGTCGATGATTGAGAATTTTTAACTGTATTAAAAATTAGAGAAAAAAACGATACTTTGTAATTTGAACAACGCATTTTCAAGAAGTTACGTGATTTCAACTACCGCTATCAATTAGCTGTAGTTAAAAAATATATTTTTATTCTTTGCATATTTGTGATATGATAACTCTTAAAATAAAGCATTTACGGCGATGTTGATCCAAAGTCCGAAGGGCATCTAATCATCTGTAAGGCGCGGTCGGTTACCGTGCTCCTATGCTATGCGGCTAGTCGAAGTCAATCATAGCACTATTCTTATACGGTACAAGATATCGTATTGCACAGGCTGTCGCAAGTTCGAATTACCGCTGCACTGGAGCGTTACTATTTTTTTTTTTAATTTTTTTCAGGCTAATTTTGTAAAAACAATGTTAGTTACTCAGTTATTGGCGCGCAAACATTTAAAACCTAAAAAGTATGGGAAAGTACCAGCAACCTGTTTCGCCTTTTTTTTTACTGCTATAACTTGTAAATTGTTAGCTAAAATAATCTAGTTTCTGATGTTCAATTAAACATTCTTTTAAAATATCTCTTGCTTATATCGTTCCACTCATACAATTTTGCCTTTTAGCTAATTGTTATATATTTAAACTTCAATTTCTGCTGTAGCTTTTAAAAACCAGCTAAAAATAGGCTATAATTGTGCTGTTCTGAAATGTGTTGAACAAGAAAGCTCTCAAACTATTATTAAAGAAATAGATCGCCTACGACCTACATCACCGCCTGTCACTCAAACTATTGATTCGGAAGTTCTTAACTTATGTATGCTCCTTTCAGCAATCAATACCGTGTTTTCTAGTGCTTCGAGCTTGAGCACCGCGGCTTTAGAGAAACGATGAGCAGACCATAACATGACAGCATAACAATCGTCTACGTGTTGCCCTACCTACCAGAAAATTTAGGTTATATTTAAATCAAAGTTGAACACGTAGCTGCTGGGTGTGATTTATTTATACATGGCACGTGAGTGACATATGCACGTCTTTGCGAAATTGTTTGTTCATTCACAGAATGAGTGAGATTTCGGATTACACAGCCAGTAAAATTCTTTCTTTACCATGAAATACTGACTTACCGTCCCCTTTTCTTGGCATTCTTTTTTATTCATGAATGATTGATTAATTCAGCTGCAACTTAAGATAAAACCTAATAATAGTTTACAATTATTGTTCTGTGGCAAGCAATTTTTGCTTTAGCAATTCGTACCAGTATCGTGAGCTATTGATTTTCAGTTTTATACCTCAATTTAGCCTCAATTAAGATTACATAAGTTTTACTCATTTATTTAAAAACCAGAAACCACACTAAATAACCTACCCGTTTGTTTTTAGAATTTTTTTTAATTTAAAAACAGTAGCCTGCATAAAAATCAAAAAAAAAATCTGTGATATTTTGTCAATCTCATGATCAATGGGGTTGTCAAAAATATCGGCAAATGTTGTGTCAAAACTACATCAACGAATTACTGCGAACTTATCTCGTTTACGCAAAAACTACAATGCGCTAAAAGTTGCCTTATAGTTCGTTACCTACTTGCTATATCTCGCAATAAACTGGCTATGGTGTATTTTACGCAAAAGTATAAGTTCTATCTTCCTCGAGTATTAATGAACAAACTTGCAACGAAATGGGGCAGTGGAAGAATCGTAAGCTACAATTTACAACAAAATGAAAGTCTATAGGTACATTAACGAAGCGACGAATTAAAACATAAAATATTTTTTGAGTAGCCATAACAGTACAGCTTCGATAATCCAGACATGCGTTAACTCGAACACTGCTAAAATTCGGACAGTTTTGTGCCATTCGGCTCTATAGTCCGGACACATTTAAAAATCGTGTAATTCACGCCCCAACCGTAAATAAACTTGAGGGAATCCCCTAATTTTATACTAAAACATCAAATGCCTCACTTTACGTTTTTGTCGTGCGCCCATTCATTTTGTTGACGCTGGTGAAAGTACATAGTACACATAAACTTTTAGTTAAAATGAAGAGAAACTGCAAATCTCTTACGCTTAAAGAGAAGTTTAAAATTTTAGAATTTCTTGAGAGTGGGAAAAGTATTCACTTTACAACCGAAAGATTCAATGTGCCAAAATCAACGGTATATGACATTAAACAAAACAATAGTTATTTATGTATCTAATGCGCGAAATTATACTTTGGTGCCTGAGAATGAAAGTTTTTTGTCGAGGCGGCAGCCGAGACAAAAATCACTCGAAAGCACCAAAGAAATATTGCACACGAGTTGCATACGACATTTTTTCTACAGACTTACTAAAATAATTAAAAATATTAAGTCAAATAGTAATGTAAGGAAGAGTATGGTGTTGCAACTCCCACCATTTGTCTATCTATGCGCTCTTAAAACTTCAAATTTAAACAACATTTCAACATACGCAAGTAAGTGAAACATTTATACCGCATTTTTACGTAATGTTTATAGATTATTGTAGTTATTTTTGTGGTGCTTTTTAGTTGGAAAGGGGGTATAATGATACTAAAATCCAAAAAATACCAACAACCAAGAATATTGGACAAACAAGTTGCCACAATAAACTGGTGGCCTCATTTACAGGTTCTACTGTAACTAAAAAAGCAACGAAAGTTTACGTTGCCATTACACGAAATTTGTAATTCGTTACCGTTAGTTTACAGTAAGTGTTCCAAAGTAACGCGTTACGGACCTCGTTACTTAAAAATGGAACGCGTTACTTCCGATAACTGCATAAACTTAACTTTGTACAAAGTATAATTTTACGCATTAGTTTTATCTGCAGTGCACATACTGAAATTGATTTGTAAATTAGTTTTATCATATAAGAATGCTGATAGAACTTTTACAAATTTCGTATATTAAGGAGTAGCCGCCTTTACTGTTCAATTTTCGCGTACAAGGAGCCCTAAGATTGTCAAAGTTTGGGGATGAAAACAATTGAATAGAGTGTTTCTTTGTTACTACGGAAACAAAATTTAACGAATATTGATATTTGTCAGTAATTTTTTCCTAAACAAGTTTGGTCGGCGTCCTTTTTAAAAAACCTATTGTTAAATGATGGAAATATTGGAAATGGAAGAAGATATACCTTTTGATATTACAGAAGTAGCTAATAATGCAATTGCTAACGTATTACCCGAAAAATCAAAATGTTACCATTGTCGTCATGCACGAAATATTTTTCACTCTAGTGCGCGAAATACTTCGTGCACGTTGTCAAGATAAACAACTCCAATGTAACATTTTGCATACTGACTGAAATTAATGTAAAAATGTCATCATTTTTTGACGTCTGTAGAAAATAGTTATTTATGTATCAAGTGCGCGAAATTATACTTTGGTGCTTGAGAATGAAAGTTTTTTGTCGAGGCGGTAGCCGAGACAAAAATCATTCGAAGGCACCAAAGAAGTTTAGCGCGCGAGTTGCATACAACATTTTTTTTTCTACAGACTTACTAAAGTAATGAGAAAAATTAAGTAAAATCATAATAAAATACAAAAGTCTAATCTGTTTCTTTGTTACTACGGAAACAAAATTTAACAAACATTGATATTTGTCAGTTATTTTTTCCCGGGCAAGTTTGATCGGCGTCCTTGTTACCATTGTCGTCATGCGCAAAATATTTTTCGCTCTAGTGCGCGAAATACTTCGTGCACATTGTCAAGATAAACAACTCCAATGTGACATTTTGCATACTGAGATTAACTTAAAAATGACGTCTGTAGAAAAATGACATTTTTTGACGCCTGTAGAAAAATAAAATTAGAGAGTTTGTTTCAACTACATTTCAAGCACCAGGTACCATCTATGATTTTATGAGTTATAATTTAAAACAAAATAAAACAAGACTTGTATGTAGGTTCCCAAAAAGGTCTTCGTCAAGGTGAACATCCTAAGATTGAGAAAGTCTTTAATACATGGTTCTTGCAACAAAGAAGTCTTTATGTACCAATTTCATCGGAAATTTTAAGGAAAACCCCATATTTTTTACTAACAAAAGATTTTTTTTTAGCAAGCTCTGGCTAGTTGGATAAGTTTAAAAAGAAGAATAGAATTCGATTTTTGAAAATTTGTGGGGAGAAAGTGTCCAGTGACACATGTGCGGTAGCACCATTCCAAGAGAAGTTCCTAAAGATGGCCAACAAAATGAATTTCTCGGAAAACCGGGTGTACAACGTTGACGAAAGTGCGGCATTTTGGAAACCTTTACCAACTACTACTTGGGTTCATAAAAAATAAAAGTCAGCTCCCGGCAGAAAAATTTTCAAAGATAGAGGATGACATTTATGTTTTGTTCCAATGCAGCAAGCACCCACAAGTTATCACTACTTGTTCTCGGTAAATCCCTCAACCCCAAACAACGCTTAAAAACATCGAACTCCCCGTCGAATATAGAGCCAGCAAGAAGGAATGACCCAAACAATTTTAATGGAGTGGTTCAAAACATGTTTTATTAAGCACGTAAAAAAATTTTAACCTAGAAAAATTTACCACAAAAAGCACTTCTTCTAATATGTAGATAACGCTCCCTCACATCCAACAGAGGATGCATAAAATTTTGATAAAAATTTCAGAGTTATGTTTTTACTCCCCAACTGCACAGCAATATTACAGCCAATAGATCAAAATATTAAAGTGTCTCACAGAAAAAAATTATTAACTTATTAATTATCTCAAGGCATTTTGAAGAGCTACAATTTGAAGGAGGCTGTCATAAATTCGTGCCAATCATGGAGAACTATAACTGAAAACAATATTAAAGAAATTTGGACGTCCTCTGGCCAAAAGGACCATGGGATGGAGAGGATGAAATTCCTTTGAGTCAGTTGAAACAACAGTGGGAATCTGAATCGGTAAATAGAAATTTCTGAAGAAGTCTTTAATTGGGCAACTGGACAAAATGAAAACATGTCAAATTTTACAGATCAAGAATTAATTGCAGAGGCTACAAAAGCTGACAATAATGCGTTGAATAGTACCGATTCCGAATGTGAGTTTGTAGAAGAATCTTGTAATAAAATCATACACAAAGATGCTGTTGGGTCATTTTCTCAGTGAATTCAATGGACAGAAGAAAAATAACGTTCCAATGCAAGACGTTCTTTTATTAAGAAGATTGAAAGAACAAGCCAGTACACATTTTTTCGAAAATACAACGCAAACAATAGTTATTATTTCAGAAAAAAATAATTGTGTGTTAATGTAGTTTGCCATTTGTTCATAAAAATAGTTAGAATTCATTAAAAAACCGAACGGGGGGGAGGGGACTTTATCTGTCCAGATTACCGAAGTTGTACTGTACTGCATCGAAACTGGGCTACCTTCTACAGTGCTGCCAAACATTTTAAGCTATCCCAAGTGAAAATTGTGTGAAATTTATATATTTATGTTTCCGTAAAAGTTTATTTCACTTTCCTGCTAATTCCGTCCTTTACGATAACGTTTTACTCCAGGGTAATTTGCAATTCGTACTAGTTAATACTATTGTAAAGGGTTATTAGATTATGTTAACAGTAATAATAAAGCGTACAACGATCCTCAATTAATGCAATGGAGCAGGTTTTGGGCAGCGTGCGTCGCGTCTTAGCCATGTTCAGAAAACAATTAAAAATTACAATGTCAATCATAATTGTAATTTTCTAAGTATATCTAAAATGTGGCGTGACGCACGTTGGTCAAGGCCTGCTATAATATATATTTTTAGGATCGCTCCGTACAAACGTGGTTTAACAGTATCACCAACATTAATCTAATAACCCCTTACAAGAGCATTAACAAGTGCAAATTCTAAATTATCCTGGTGTAAAACGTTTCTTGGAATGATTCATACATTTTTCATTCCCATATTTGGTTTATGAAATAATATATAAGCTCCACCACAACATTTATTTTAAATGTCTTTGCGCACTTTAGTTGAACAGACCCGCTTTAGAACCACGAACCT
Organism: Ctenicera cuprea; assembly: GCA_958336395.1. Taxonomy (NCBI): domain Eukaryota; kingdom Metazoa; phylum Arthropoda; class Insecta; order Coleoptera; family Elateridae; genus Ctenicera; species Ctenicera cuprea. The sequence continues at coordinate 31,713,002 of OY284491.1, forward strand.
AACTGCGCATAACAAATAATATACGTTATGTAATGTATCTTAGGAATATCCATCTCCTCTAGACAGATCCTCTCTATTCTCTTAAAATGTAAAAAAAAATCTTAAACTGCAATTTGATTACTCCCACTGTTAAAACTTAGTTTAATTTAGTTTTATTTCATTATAATTCGTGTTTTTTTTTATATGTTATTTTTTATTGAAACTTGCGCGTTAATGTACGTAAGTTGCAGTGTTACTTTACACCCTAGTACCCACTTCCCGTTGTATCCGTCTCCCACCAATTTTTTACCTACCACCCTCCCAAGAGGGCTTCTAGTTTTTTAGCATGGACACAGTCCATTGTCATCGCTTTGTGTTAACACCGTTAATCTGTGTTAAAAATAAGACTTGTACTTCGAGTTGGGGCGGCGTGAAAGCTTTCTTCGCGCCATCCAGCATATCTTGGCAAGGGTTCGACCAGATCCCATATTTCCCGTAACCGCGAAATATTCTGCTGTTTGGTAAGTAACCTAACCCTTACGTACTTATTGTTTTTTAATTGGTATTTTCGTCGCATAATTGTACACCCACCTTACAATACGAAACATGGCTTTTACAGCGATCTTAACAGAAGTCAGAAAAAGTAAACTGGTTTGTCGATATTGTATGCAAATATGTTTCTATCAACTATACAGAGTTATTCAGATTTGACGCTCACCATTGAGATGTCGCTTATTATAAGAGATAGAGATTCGGTTAAATTGCGGAAAAGTTTGCAGAATTTTATGCTGGTTAACAATTAACTTGGCTGATTTTTTTCGTAGATATGGGCACAAAACTAATAAAATTGACTTTTTTGACGCCATCTTCTTTATTATTATATTTTTCTTCTGTATATTATTATCTAATCCGATTTAATATACCACGTTTCGTTTTTCTGGAATAATCAACAACTTAATTTTGTTTATATTAATAATACGCAAATTAGAAAATTGTTATTACGGATCAAGATGTGGTAGCTTTAAAACAAGAATGGTATAACTCTAAAACAAAATACAAATAAATGCTTCCATTGCGTTAAAAAGAACGCAAGTAACTGCTGTAGTTTAAAAAACTAAATGAGGCTGAAAACTCTAAAGGATGTTCCGAAACTTGCGGACACAGACTGCAATTTATTCTACCATAAAAACTGAACAAAAAGTTTTTCTACGATTTTTCGATTTGGCCAATATTTTTGGAGTTATTGAAGTTTGAAAAATCAGAAAATAATCAAACAGTAAACATTCAAACTCAAATTTAAGTGTTTGGGCAAGTATTAAAAACAATTCTATGATACATTACAACAAGAGATAGTTCAAAACGATAATTCACAGCAAACATTGCAAATGTTGTATAAAGTGTCCGAAGTTCTCAAATTTAAGTGTTCAGCACGTCAATATTTATTTGTGTCATAGTTCGTCATTTGTTTGAATTTAGTTCTAAATTTTGAAATCGGTCCAAAGTGCAAAAAATTGTCGCGTATAAACGTACCGCTCGTCCTGCTTGTTTATTAGAAGCCCCCAGTGCCATCAGCATATCATAATACTCTTAGTTCCAATAATTCACCGCCATTCCGTCGCACTTTAGAACTAAATACAAACAAATGACGAACTATGAATTAAATAAACAATGACGTTCTGTTTTCAACATCCAATAGCGTGCCACTGCTTAATTAAACAGTAAATTTGAGTTTTCAGGCAATATAAACGATATTTGTAGTAATTTTGTTTGTCAATTTATCGTTTTAAACTATCTCTTTGTTGTAATGTATCATAGATTTATTTTCAGTACTTGTTCAAACACTTAAATCTGAGTTTGAATGTTTATTTTTTGATTATTTTCAAAATTTACAAAACTTTAATAACTCCAAAAATATTGGCCAAATCGAAAAATCGTAGAGGAGCTGTTTGTTCAGTTTTATGGTGGAATACCATCCCGCAGTCCATGTCCGCGAGTTTCAAAACACTCTGTATATCCGTAATGTTGACGAATGAGCCGTATTCGCTTAAATAACGGCCCAATTCTAAAAATAATATGAAATATTTGAATCACGTATCTCTTCATTTGGTAAGCCATGTGTCTATATTTTATTTTAGAGTTACACTGTCTTTTGTTTTAAGCTACTACATCTTGATCCGCAGTGATAATGTTCTAATTTTTCTAATTTGTATATTTTTGCAATGTGAATGTGAATGGTAAAGTGTTATACTTGTTTAAAATTAGAATCATTAATGCTACATAAAGGTGCCAAAACTAATAAAAAAAATTAAGTTGATCATTCCAGGCAAAACAAAACGTGGTGTATAAAATCTAATTAGGTGTCAATATGCAGAAGAAAAAGGTGATGTAGAAGCAACAAAACAAAAGGTCAATTATCTGTTTAGATTGTTAATCAGCGTAAGCTTCCACAACTTTGCCGTAAATTAACGCAATTTCTATCTATTATAATAGACGAGATCCCAATGGTGAGGACTGAACTTGAATAACCCTGTATAGCAAAGTTGAGATACTTATTGTTAAAAGTTAAGTAAAAGAGCCTGTACAAGTGCGAGTAGTCAAAAAGATAATGTTCAATTTTTAAATTTCACTGGAAGAAATTGAAAACAAAAATGATTGTTTTGTTATACAGGGTCGCTATTAAAGATGGAACCGAAGCTCTCCTGCTAAAACGGGAATTTCCATTTGAAATTATTTCGCATATTTTGAGGTTAAAAAAAATTTTTTTGACACATGATTTAAGAGCGCGGCCGCCATCTTGAATTTTTTTAAATGGCAACATGGGCTTCGTGATACATCATTAGAAAGCTTATTTTTTTCTCTTTCTTACTACCTTAATCATGTATGGTGTTAAAGTAGAAAATAATGCGTTCTGTTTCTGTCAAATGGTCCATATTTCACGAAATTAAGGTTTATTTGTCACGTAATACAATAGTTGTAAGGAAACAAACCATATGTACTGTGTTTTTTGTCACTTATTAAACCCCTGCTGATTGTTTTTTGTTTATTTTTGACGTTTCGTTATTGCAAAGGTATCTAGATTTAAAGTACAATACATTAGCCAGCCATTTTTCTGCTTTATTTTCTACTTTAACACAATACATGATTAAGGTAATAAGAAAGAGAAAAAAATAAGCTTTCTAATGATGTATCACAACGCCCATGTTGCCATTTAAAAAAATTCAAGATGGCGGCCGCGCTCAAAAATCATGTGTCAAAAAAAAAATTTTTTAACCTCAAAATATGTGAAATAATTTCAAATGGAAGCCTTCCAATTTTCATATCTATATCTCAAACCGTTTTAGCAGGAGAGCTTTGGTTCCATCTTTAATAGCGACCCTGTATATGTCTTCTCTAAAAAAAACAGACTGTATAACTGACAGACGTTTTTTACACCTTAAAACACAACACCATACTTTTTCTTTTTTTAGTTTTAATTTTAAATGCAACATGAATTTAAAATAAAACCAGTTTACCTAATTTTTGTCATTATTAAATTACTTTCGGCTTAGATCGCGTCGTCACTTGGGAATTACAACCAGCATAATCAGGTAAGAACCTATCTGTAGTTTGTATGCTTTTACAAGCATTTGCTCTAAATGTTTGAGCCATAGAGATTCGGGCACCGTGCTTGCCTAAACAAAACCGTGTTTAGATTGTTTGAATTTTTGAGCGAATAAGAATTTGATTTTAACATAACTAGCTTGTCAAGACAAGAGTACTTAATCGGCTAATGCCTGTTAGCTGTTTGTGAACTCAAATCCGGAATAAGAGGGTATTTAAATACGTTCGACGCAGTCGGGAAAGACGACGCAGCTTTGGTTGGCTATCACCGTTAGGCGAATACGGATCCGGTGGAGCGTGATCGTGAGATCTATGATGCTTACGAGTCCTTAGAGGATAAACTACTAAAGTACAAGCTTTACTGTGTCTAAAACCACCCTCCCTGTTTATGTTGTTAGGTTGTTTCTCAATTTCACTTGCTTCACGTATGATACGAGAGAAGTAATGAGGTACTCTAGCGAGTACCCGAGCATTGTCGAAGTCCATCTTATGCTCAGTTAAACCAGTATGTCAGATGTAGTTTGAGCCACAAGAGCAAGGGATTTGATCCTCTGCAGATCTAAAACCGCTTCACAAAGTTTCATTAGTCCTAAAGACTGTCTTTATGCTGTACCTTCTAAGAACATGCCCTATCTTATCAGTAATCCCTTTTTTGTAAGGTAGAAAAGCTAAGCCTTCTGCAGGTGCCAGCTCCTCCTTAACCTTGGGCTGTTCCGCATTGCTGATTGCTCTATGAATTTCTGTGGCTGTATAACCGTTTTGTTGTAACGCCATCAAGAGATGAGTTTTCTCTTGTTGTAGGTGTTCTCCATCTGAGATTTGGACTGCTCTGGTTGTTAGACTCTTTAGGACAGTTGCTTTCTGCATCGGGTGATGATGCAAATTTGCATTTAAATACCTGTCTGCATGTGTCTTCTTTCTGTAAACTGCGTGCCCCAAGCTACCATCTGGTTTTCGTGTGACATGTACGTCTAAGAATGGAATACTGCCATTTTCCTCTACTTCCATTGTGAATTAGATATTATTATGAATTGAGTTTAGGTGTACTAGAAATTGTTCTAGTGTTTGGCGTCCGTGAGACCAAACGACGAAAGTATCGTCTATATATCTGAACCAGGATTTAGGTTTAAGATCAGCTGTTGCCAAAGCTTTGGTTTCAAAGTCTTCTATGTATATAATCGCAATAACAGGTGAAAGCGGTGAACCCATAGCCGCTCCTTCAACCTGTTCATACAAGTTGCCATTCCAACTAAAACAGGTGTCTTTCAACCATATTTCGAGTAATTGGTTTAGATCTGTAGATAGTTTATCTCTTAGGATTTCTAACACACCATCGACCAGTAATTTTGTGAAAAGGAAGACAACGTCAAAACTGACTAGAATGTCTCCTTCACACGGCCGTAATCTTTTGATCTTGTTGACAAAGTCACAGGAATCCCTTATGTACGATTCTGTATTGCCGCTAAGTGGGCGAAGCTTAGTGACTAAGTATCTTGCTAAAGCATGTGTAGGAGAATTGATAGCACTCACAATAGGTCTGAGTGGAACTCTAACCTTGTGAATTTTGCCGGTGGCTAAACATGCTAGTTTAACTGGGCATAAGATGGACTTTGACAATGCTCGGGTACTCGCCAGAGTACCTCATTACTTCCCTCGCATCATACGTGAAGCAATTTAAATTGAGAAACAACCTAACATAAACAGGGAGGATGGTTTTAGACTCAGTAAAACTTGGACTCCAGTAGTTTATCCTCTAAAGCATCATAGATCACGCTCCACCGGAGCCCGCCAACCAGAACTCCGCCTTTCTGCCCGAGTGGCCCACAGGGATTTAAATACCTCCGCTTCCCGAATTTGAATTCAGTGGTCTAATCACTTTCAAGATGCAAGTTGCAATGTCTTGCGAAATGTTAGTTTGTATGGATTTACAAACAGCTAACTTAAGTATTCTTGTCCTGGCAAACAAAATACATCAAGATCTAGCCAAGGTTTAAGTAATCTCAGTGCACGGCCCTGTTTAGGCAGGCAGGGCCTATGAACAAATAATGCTCAAACAGGCAGACAAGCTACAGGTCGGTCCTTACCTGATTATGCTGGGTATAATCCCCAAATGACGACACGGTCTAAGCCGAAAGTAAATTGTAATATTGACAGTTCGAGAAACCGCGAAAGCCTCAAAGAATATAATTATACCATTGCCAACTTATTTAACTTCTTACGAAAAATTTGACATTTTTGAACCTAACTTCTAAAATTTGCACGAGCCGTATTTCCTCAGATTAAACAAACTTTTTCTCTTAAATATTAGTGAAGACGATGTGCACTATCGTTTGGATACTTTAAAGTTAAATTTGCTTATACCGGGTGTTTCTAGCAACGGTTCAAACATTTCTAACTCTGTCACAACTTCATTTTTTTAAATAGAACACCCTGTATATTTTTATATAGATAAATAGAGCTTTTATTGCCATGATTATATCCAAACCATGTTTATATCCAAAAGAAAAGTTTGTTATACAACATTAGATAACTGTTTTGTGCTTAGAAAAATTATTTTTAATATTTATCTGAGTAGGAACGAATGTCGCAATAAAACTCACAAATTGTGTGAAAAATATGTGAATCAAACCACATTTGAGTTCTAAAATTAAAATATGGAAATTATGCAATCTAATATTTAGTTTATTGTAAATAAATCAAATTTTAACTTTAGCAGGTTTTTTAACAACACCAACTGTGCAGTTTTAATCTTGCCTCTGGAAATGACATGTTAACATGTCGAAATACGTATAAGGCTAAAACTAAAAACCTGTTGAAGTTAAGAATTGTTTTATTTACAATAAATTAAAATGAACTTCAACGGAGTAAATCTAGAACTTATTAATAAAGTATAATATTTCATGATTTATGGAGAACTAATTTCTTAAATGAATTGAAACAACGTTGGTAGCATTTTTTTGCTAAACCAAAGAGCGAGCGGCACATCGGCGACATCTTAGCCGCGGACACGGTCAGCTGCACACCTAAGCAAGTATTTTGTGAGAAAAAAAATTTGTTATGTTAACTGAAACATTTTTAACGATTAAATGAAACCAAATAACAAAGAGGAAAATCGTGTTTTAAATATTGAGTGGGAAGAATAAAATTATTTCTCTTAATATTGCTGAACCTAAAAATTAAGTTGTGAATCTTATTCTACTATCATTCATGAGCAATTTAGTGTATTTCTTTATTATTATACTTTTAATTTTTAATATTCGTTCTGTTTTTCTTATTAATCTTAATTTTTAATAATTAAATATTTAGTAAACAAGAATTGTACATCATCCCTAGCCCTATTCAGCTACGGAGTTTTAAAACATTGTGTTGCCATGTTTCAAGCAATATTAAAATCTATTAGCACAATTAAATAAAGCAACAAACCTAACTTTGTCTTCGATAGCATTCGAAACCAAAAGACATTAAAGAAATTGGCTGTAGAACCAGAATCTTAAACCCATACGCTAAGAAACAATGGCAGATAAATTTGCAAAGAAATGATTTATTTTTTTTTAATTAAACAGTTAAAAGTAATGTACAACCGAAAATTATCGAATAGTATTGGCAACATTTTAAAAGTTCCGTTTCTTTTCTCCAAATAGAAGATTTCGAAATCGCATTTTCAACTTTTTGCAGTCACAGCAAACAATCTATTTTTACTAGCATTTTATTTCTTCGTCTGTAGTATCAGTAGATTAAAGGTATATACACTCCTTTGAAGTAAGGTTGTACCAAACCATAATACTCAATAAAAACTCTGCTAATGACGTAGCATAATAACTGTAGGTGCAGAAAAAGAAAATACATGTAGAGCTGTTTCAAGTTCCACTGTTAAGCTTTAGCAAACTAATAAAGTATTGTTAATTGAATTACTACATACATCCAACGTTAAATAACATTAACAACAAGAATACCCCGAATGGCTGTTTGTTGTCATTATTTTAAACTTAATTTTGATTTCACATTTTCCCGTGTTCAATACTTATTTTTTTACAACTATGAAGTTGAAATAGTTCAGATCCAAATTATTCTTTTTAATAATATTTAGAAAAAAGTGCCATATTCAATGTTTTCTTATTTCAAAAGCAGAATTTTATTTTTCTAACAAGTATTATATATAAATTCAATAAAGTTGCTAAATAGGTGCAGGGATTTCATTTAACTTGACGTTACAATTATTAATTACACTTATCTTATCTAAATGGATCAATATTTATCATACATTGTTTCAACAATTACTTATAAAAATTTATCACCTTTTATGCACTTTGTTGGAGTAGCTTTTAGATACCAGTTGCAAACGTTAATTTCGGCTAATTGAGATTTTAATTAATTTTTACTGACAAATTGTTAACACTCTTAATAATGATAAACACTGTATAAGTACTGATTTTACGTCGTTTTTGATCCTTCCATATTTTATTTCCTGTATAGTAACGACAAATAAATTGTCCCTATTATTATATTAAACCCCATTTTTTTAAGTAACAATTCGACTTGAAAGTTTTAATTTGCATATTTAAGTATTTCTGATGCCGTCGAGACGACATAAATTTGGCGTCTCATTTCGTCTCGTCTCGCCTAATCTCGTCACATCTCAAATCACTCTTATCTCGACTTTTGAGACGAGACGAGATGAGACAAAGAGGAGCGAGATGCGTCTCGTGTCTCGAATTAATAGCTACGTGTTAATTTTTTTAAGTTAATTTCCGAGGTAGTTTGAGACCAAAACCGGAAATTACGCAGCGACAAGGAGAATTTAGCAATTCACGCGATTATCTGCTATGCACATTACGGACGGTACTCTATTCTAAATAGGAAACAATTCGTAACCGCTGTCATGGACACCATTCTCTTGAAATTTATCGCCGATGTAAATGGCGACTGTGTCGTGAAACAGCGGATTATAATCGTTATTTCTCGTTATTGAAGGCGTCAAACGGGCTAATTTTTTACGCAGACTTAGCTCACAGTATCACGACTCAAAGAAGTTGCAAGTATTTGGATGGGTTAACAGTTATTAAAAGGGCCGTGAACGTTTTTGTTAAAATCCAGAAAGAGGAGATTTAACTCCAACCAAAAGCTGCAGTCATTACACGTGTTAAAGCTTGTTGATCAATGTAAATCGCCAATTAAATGTATTTGAAATAGTGGAGAAAATTAACAACACTTTCGACTTCTTAAAACTGTAAGTCAACTAAAACAAAAAAAAGATTTTTATGTTTCGCGTTACGTAGCCGCATGGCCCCTCATCGGCCCTGGGCTCCTGGCAGTTTACTACTCAGACCACTCTTTAATTACGCAACTGATTTGGCGTAAACTACATTTGTATAATTAAGAGAACAGTTCAGAAATAATTATAATAGTTATTTATGTTACTAGTGGGATATTGGCGTTATTATAACACGAGTTTGAAAGTTGCACGACTAGGTCGTAGACCGAGTCGTGTAATCAAACGAGGGCCATAATAATGCGTTATACCACGTGTGACCTACGAAATTTTATCCACGACTATTCAAAATTTGTTAAAAATCAATTTTTTTGCTTGAAATGATATTTAACATTTTGCATTAATTTATTTGCTTTTAAAATACTTTTGTTTTAAAATCAAAAGAACGAGATAGATTTGATTTGTTCAATACTAGGGCAACCAGCCAGTTTTCTTATAAACAAAGCTTCAGTTTTGTTTGTGTAAATAAAATGAGTTAGGTAATGAATCCATTGTCTCACTAGTAAGGTAATGAACGTCATTACCTAACGCAAATAAATGACATAATAAGTCCGTATCCAAGCAGTCGTAAATAAAAATATTTTTCAGTTATTCACATAAACTTTAGTATCCTCCTACTACAGCGCTGACATTTAACTCAAATGTTTTCATTACCCAATCTTTCCTAGTTGTTTATCAATTATCAACGTTTGCCATTTCATAGTTGTCAGATTGTTTAACAAAAGTTACACCCTCATTGTTACATCTACAATCTTTCGGGACTTTTGCTGAATATTATACAGTCTATAACTAGCCAAATATAGTTAGCAATCAATAATTAATTATATACTAACTTCAGCACACCCAAAATACGATGTTAATTCTATCATAAAATACTGAATTAGAAATGCGATCGATTGAGATAAACTGAGACACAGTAACTGGAACAGTGACGTCCTTTGCGGTATGATAACCTGATTTATGATTTTTATCAACGGGTCGCACTTCCTATTGCAATTTCATTATCAGATTATATATAGTTTAAAGTGTTTATCTTAAGCAGTATGTGCCAATTCTTTTTCAGACAACAAAGAACAAATCCAGTTTATTCCGTTTGCAACCTACTTTTGAAATTAACAAGCCTGAAATAGGTACGTTCGTGGAAATGATAATAATCACCTTAAAAACTTCCTTTACAAAATATAACTCCTCTTTTAACTCATCTAAGTAAAATTCACAACTTAGGCGAACAATGACAACACCAAATTCAATCTCGAAAAGATTTTCCTAAATAACTAAGTTTTTATCAATTCATGGCAATTTAGTAAATACTTTTGGCGAAAGCAAGTCTAGATTGTTAGCAAAAAAGAAAAAGTCCGCAAGGAAAATGAAACTCAAACTTAATTGTAATTCTATTGGAAAACTGTTGATCCAATCAGGCTTTTTGAAGAAAACTTTTTGTTCAGTAAAATCCGCCACGTTGATTCGTTCTATTTTCCGGAGGCTACTTTACGTTCACTTCCTGTTTTCTACTTTTTGTTTAAGCAATTATCATTTGTTTGCGATGTAGATAAACTACAAAAACGATTGTAGTATTATCTACACAATGTTTCTCATATTAATTTGGTAACAAGACGGCTGTACCCGCAATAACTGATCTAATAGTTCCTTACCTATTGTGTTTCAAATAGCACTATTTTGGCATGATACTTCTTTTACAAGCTACTGTACGCTTCTAATTGACGGAAAGATTTTCAAAACGTATATATTTGTAATAATCTTTATTATACTTCAAATCGTCTTTTTAATAACTTCACAATGTCGCATACTGCAGGACGTTTTTTTTGCATAGGCAAAATAGGCAAATGTTTGGGCCCGCGATTTTTCTATTCATGAATATTTACTAATATTATATTTTCAATATAATGTAAATGTGGTGACCGTCGTCGCTATTGTTATCGGCGGCGGCAACAAAAATCAGTTAAGTATTTATCTGTATGTTAAATACACTGTAAATGCGCTCCGCTCGGGATCGACACCCGATATTTAAATATTTCAATTACTAACGCACTTGCGCATCAGCACTGCAGCGATTATACCGGGTGTCCCATAGAATATGAGAAATTGTACGCTAACATGGAGAATAGAATTTATTTAAATATTATCTCTCCAAAGCATTCGTATACATTTCTGCAGATATTATCATAAAATTATGCATTATGCCTTTTGTGCTTAGGCTTCCAGTTCTTATCAGTTTATTGTACTTAATAATTTAATACCATTTTATTAGTAATACACAGAATTCTATAAATGCACATGCAGTATAGTATCGTGGTAAAGAATATTGTCTTTGAAGTCAAAGGTCGAAGGTTTGCGTCTCGGCAAAATCGATATTTTTTATTATTTTTATAGTACAAGCAAGAATGAGCGGCTCAAGACAGATAAAATGCTGGCAAAATGTAACTTTGACTGTCCCTTCGAAGTGGTCATCAAAAGCCGTGCAGAGAGTACAGCCATACCGTCACAAATTGCAAATGGAGCTTGTATATGGTATACGGATGGCTCAAACATGGACGCAGGAGTTGGAGCAGGTATAGTACGGCGTAGGCTATCTATGCCACTGGGAAGGACTCCAACCATCTTCCAAGCTAAAATTTACGCTATTAACCTATGCACAAAGAGCGCATTAGAAAAAGATTGCGTCAACGACATATATACATACTATCCGACAGTCAAGCGGCTCTAAAATATCTAAGCTCCTACAGTTTTTAGGTCAAAGATTGCGTTTGACTGTGAACAATCCGTAAAATAACTGGCAAAAAAAACAAGGTTACCCTAATGTGGGTGGAATAGCAGGAAACAAAGCAATTGATCGCTTTGCAAAAGAAGGAGCAGCAGCTATCTTTTAAGGGCCAGAACCCTTTTTGGACTTTCAAACGGAGACGTTATGGAAGGTGTTCGTAAATGGGAAAAAAGACAGAAAAAAACCTACTGGAACAACACTACATGCCAATATCAAGCGAAGAAGTTTATAACCAGCTCGCCTAAGAATGCCAAAGGTCTTCTCGAACTAAGCAAGAACGACTTAAGGCAAATAACAGGCCTGTTGACCGAACATTGCCCTCTGAGATACCATCTTAAAAAAATGAGCAAAGTGGACAATGACAATTGCAGGTTCTGCACGCCAACAGAAGAAACTGCGAGTGCGATGCACTTGCACACAAAAGGGTAAAATTCTTAGAAGAGGTAACAGTGTTGCCTCAAGATATAGAGAAAATAACTCCTTAAAAGATTCTCATCTTTACAAAAGCTTGCTTTAGGAATTTTGGAGACAAGTTGGTAGGGTACTCACAAAAGATTCTCTAGCCAAAACGACCCGACAAACAAACTAATCTAATTTAATAGTACAATTTATTATATATAAATATTTTGCAAAAATAGCGCACAAAATAAGTTTATTGCAAATATTTCGCGAACGGTGGCACCTACATAAAAAATAATTCATAATGAAATTACTGAGCGTTAAATTTTCTACAAAAAACATTCAGTAACATTTTGCCGTCAGGGCCACTCTTTGGTGTAAAAAAACAAAAAAGAGAATTATTATTATAAAAAGCTGTGGAAATATGACGCAAGCTTCATGAATATATGCCGGGAATGCCTCCACGCCGGCATTTTTCTGATTAGTCAATCACGGATGGGGGGTACGAAGAGCCTCCAAAATTCTCATTTTTTGAAAGCTCCTTCACTAACTACTTATTTCCAACGTATGAGTGTGGAAATACGTATAATTACATATTTATTCCAAATTTATAAAAAATGAGAATTTCGGAGGTTCTTCTTGCCCCCTTCCCCATTCGAAATCGACTAATCAGGGAAAATATCCCGTGACCCACCCTCCGTTCACTGCAACGCATAAAACATAAATTAGCGGTGTGGAGACATTTCCAGCACAAGCAAGCTTACGTCATATTTTTCACAGCTTTTTATAATAATAATTATCTTTTTTGTTTTTTGACGTTAAAGAGTTGCTTTGACAACAAAATGTTACTAAATATTTTTGTCGAAAATTTAACGTTCTATAACTTTGTTAGAAACTATTTTTGATGTAGGTGACATCGTTCGCGAAATATTTGCAAAAAACTTTTATTGTACGCTATTTTTACAAAACAGCGGCAGGAGCTCAAATCTGATCATTCAGGAGTTTTAGTATGTTAAACAGGAAGCCAAACTGAGCATCTCTGCCGAAAATCAGCGTTGTATGAATTTTTATCACTATTTTTCCTAATTTAAATATTTTCTGAAGTCCATAGTTGAACGTGAAATTTCCAGTTGGTTGCGGAGACAAAACGTTGACTTCTGCTGTCTTCAATTAATGCTACAACTTCCGAAACGTTTGCTGCACTCACAAACATAATGCTTTGTAAAAAAATTTGTAAAACACAAATCTCTTTGATGAAATTAACACATTTTGAAAGAGAAAGTTACAACAAATTAGCGCGTCGCATAAGCTTTCACAAAACAATCGCCTACAAAAGGTACAAAAGATTGACAAAACGCAAAATATCGCAAATACATTAGGAACAATTGACTATCGCGAAGCGGGAAATGGTATAGAGTACGGCAACTAAGCCTGATACGCCTAACCTGCATCATATTCAGGAAAATAAAACAAATAGGTGAGTTTATAGAAAGTGTCGTTGACTTTAAACAAACTTGTGATATACCTTCTGTTGGTGCTATTTTTTATTTATTTACTGGTATTTTAGTTACACTAGCGTATTACACAGTAAAAATCTTGCGGGGTAATATTATCACAACTGCACATAAACATTTTTATTTTATTTGTAAGTTCGAGTTTTACTTCGTTGAAGTTCATTTTAACTTATTGTAAATAAAACAATTCTTAACTTCAACAGTTTTTTTTAATATAGCTTTATACGTATTTCAATGTGTTTACATCATTATCAAAAGCACGATTAAAAGTAAACACTATAGGAACAATAAATCATCATAATTTGATCTTGGTTTTCTATATCTGCGTCCAGATGACTTGATTTCTCATTCCAAAACGTCTAATAACGGTGAATTTAAGAGATCAATTTGTTCATGTATTAAAGGTACATATTTTAAATGTTTATGAATTTCAAATGCTTCTAATAATATCCAACTCACTTTGTCATCACAAAAGTGTAAACATTTTATAGTGTTATGAGATGTCATTGAATGATTGTGTTCTAGTAAGTGTTTAGCGTAATTGGATTTATGGGGGTGTTTATACTTGTAACAACGTACGTGTTCCTTGTACCTAATATCAAAATTTCTAATTGTTTGTCCTATATAAATCGAATTACAGTGCGAGCAATTTATAGATGCCTGATTTTAGTAAATTGTCGGTTTTTTCTTTAGGATTAAACAAAGTGTTTAAAACGTTTTTTGTTGGCTTCAAAGTTATTTTACATTTATTTGTTTTGTTTCTAACTTTGGCAATTTTTTCTGATTTATTGCCAAAATGTGGAATTGAGGCGTATTTTATTTTATCTGATGAAGTAGTTGGATAAGTTTTCTGAATAGCTAATTTATAATTTTTCTCTTTAATTAATGTATCAATAAGTTGAGTATTATAACCATTACTGTATGCAATTTGTTTAATAATTGAAACTTTTCTATTTACACATAATTTCGTAAAAGTTTGTTGAAGAAAGTAAAAGAAGAGCCACAAAAACCAAACAAGCGCAATAAAATTAAAAAAATTATAAGAATTTGTTATCAAAGAAAAATAATACAAAGACACAAATTAATTAGTGAAATGCAGACTTTTCCAAGGAAACAGTTATTCATTTTGTAATACATATCTCGAAGTCGACGAGGGAATAGAGTTTATAATGGAAACCCATATTTAGAAATAAATAAGTATGCTTCATATTGTTCCATTACAAATTTTATTTTAACCTTTTTCATAATTAATCAAATATTCACGTTAACTTTAATTAACGATACAATAATGTGTTTGAAAGAATTGGAACGAATTTCCATTTTAGGAATTTTCCATCAGTTTCATTAGGTAACTGTCAGAAACAAAGACATGTTTCAGTTTTTTTGCATACAAAATAGGCGTTTGACGTCATTTACGCAATCTGTAAACGAAGTTCCTTTCACGTGAGATGGCAAGTGTTCTCTAACTTCCAAGTTGTCTGAAATGCTAATTTAGAACTCTGGCAACTTGTAGTGGCACTGAAACGCAGGATTACTTACCTGCCTGAAATAAAATTTATATCTTTCAGGAACAACGTGTTTTAAAAATATTTGTTAGTTTCTTTGCATCAATGCCACATTTTTCTTTTTTTCCTAATAATAGCAGACATTTTAAAATATATATTTACATAGATGAATTAAAAATAATTCGTCCGGTACTAGCAAAAAATACGTACATAAGTTACGAAGGTGGAGAACAAACTTGCAAAGCAATTTCTTTTTGTTGTTAGACTTAACGTTTTCTAGACCTGGATGATCGACAAATGTTCAACAAAATTGTAGTTATTTGAATTTTTGGATATTTACTTAGTTTTGTAGTTTCAAGAGCAATTTAATGCCAGCAAACGACTTTTATGTCGTGGGAATTTGGAACACTGTTCCTTACTAATTTTATTTAAACCCATCGTCTACGTTAATCCGTGTGTCAGCTGTGACACAGATCAACGCAAACGTCTAAACTGTATCAGAATACTGACACATGCCTTAAATTTGTTTATCTACGACTGCTTGGATCAAAACTTATTCTGTCATTAATTTGCGTTAGGTAATGAAGTTCATTATGCACTAATATAAAAAGAGTTACGTAATAAATTCATTACCCAACTCATTTTATTTACACAAATAAAACTGAAGCTTTGTTTATTAGAAAACTGGCTGGTTGCCATAGTATTGAACAAATCGAATCTATCTCGTTTCTTTGATACAAAAACATTTTAAAAGTGGCTTGACGTTTGTAAATAAATTAATGCGAAATGTCAAATATTATTGCAAGCCAACAAATTCGATTTTTAACGAATTTTGAGTAGTCGTAGATAAAATGTTGTATGTCACACGTGGGATAATGCATTATTATGGCAGTCGCTTGATTACACGACCTCGTCGTACAACTTTCAGAATCGTGTTATATTAACGCCTTTATATCACAAGTAACATAAATAACTATTGTATAATAACGGGTGTAAAAAATAAAAAATTTCTAGTCATGTAGGGTTGTGTGTGACGTTCTTAACGTTAACGCGTGTCCTAGTTTATTTTTCTTCTTGATTTTCCATAAATATATTAGCTAAAAGAGGTGAGTGAATGTGGTAAATGTTTATGGGAAAATCTATAAGATCAAATATTTGAATCACACCAGACTGAGAAAATTATATTTCGGTTTCGTTATGCTGATGACATTTTAGCATGTTTCGATAGTTTATCTGAGTTAATTAATTAAAAGTTTGCATCCAAATAAAAATTTACTCTAGAAACTGAACAAAATAAGTCCGTTAACATTTTGATTAAAACATAAAAATTAATTCAACTAATAAAGGTTTATATTCAAGTGAACAATGTGTTTATGAAAAACTTACACAAACACACATTACAATACCACACGATTCTTGTCATCATACAACACATAAATTGGCAGCGTACAGGTCTATGATACACAGCATTTTAACGGTTCCTTTAGACGAAATTGTGTAAATAGAAAAGTTTCAATTATTAAACAAATTGCATTAAAGTATTGATTATAACACTAAACCTATTTATATATTAATTAATGAAAATATTATAAAATAGCTAATCAAAATATGTATCCAAACACTTCATCCGATACAATGAAATACGTTTCGATTCCATATTTTAGTGATAAATCGGAAACAATTGCTAAATTTATATACAATACAAATAACTGTAAAGTAATTTTTGAAACAACTAAAAGCATTTTAAACGCTTTGTTTAAAACAGATGATTTGCAAAAAATCAGGCATCTGCAAAGTAAATTGCTCCCACTGTAATGTAACTTTGAATTCTGATTTTACGACACGAATGACAAGGTTCTAAGTGACATTTGTTGGTAAACTGAGTCATGAATGTGACACGGTTCTATGTACCATTTTCAGTCTGGTACAACCCGGCGCCGCCAACTTGGCGCCGGCCAACTTGCCGCCATTCCAACTCGCCGCCAGCCAGTCGTTATAAAGCTTTAGGAAAAATGGGATAAGATGAATAAAACAGAAACAAACAACCAAATATCACGTTACAATGGTATTTATCAAATGTCAATTTCAAATTATACTAGGTTATAGGGAATCAAAAAATTTTAAAATTCTACTTATCTTAAAACAAACACTTATCTTTGTTTCTTCACATTTACTGTTGTAATCCTTGACTGAATAACTGTTGTATGATATACTTTCTTCTTCTCTGGTTAGATTATTATTTTTGTTGCAGTAAAAAGTATTTTATTTATACTCAATAAAGAAGGACTTCAACGTAGTAAAGCTAGAACTTACACATAATCTATTAAAATTTTATGCATTCTTTATTTTCTCCAAACTTGTAATATTTATTAGAACAAGTTTTTGCATTTTATTTGGATATTTGAGGGAAATATTATTTCTTCTATTAAAAGCCGATCTCCCAGTAAGATTTTTGGGAGAACTACCACGAAATATAATTATTTTTAAATATTGTTATTTTGTATTAGATGTGTTAGAAAATAAAATATTTATCAAATAAATGATGTATCATGTAGACACGATTTTAAGAGACAAAGTTCTATGTGGCACATACAACGTTGTTCTACCAACAAAAATTATTCTTCACTTCAAATGTAAGGTGACAAAGTTCTAAGTACTTACTTACTTACCTTGTCTTCTTACAACAAAGCTTCAAAAGTTTTGACAAAGTTCTCTCTGCGCTTTATCTGATATCAGTATACCATGCTTTAGTTTAAATATGTCTAAGATGGCGCCACTATAATTCTAAAAAAAATAGACAGAAACCTGTAAAAAATTCGAAGATATTTACTTAAACAGAACAAAACTACAGTATTTTAAAATTTCAGGCCCTTCTCTCAGATCAACCGTGGTGTCGATTATATACAAAAAACACGTACGTTGTTACAAATATAAACACCCACACAAGTCCTATTACGCTAAACACTTATTATTATTAAATAATTTAATTTTTTATTTTACAAAATAGGAACTTCACTTATTATTTATTTTGGCCATATCATTTTTATAAAAAAAAACATTCATAAATTCTGTTTTACAAAGCCACAATTTAAAAGCCTACTTTTTATTACTCTCAATAACCACATGTTACAAAATAAAATTGAAAACTTCTTGTATGTTTTAACATAAATATTACTTTTTCATAAATTGAAGAAACCCTCCAAGTCTAATTAATAAAAAAAAAGCGTACAGGTTTTAGGTGGAATGGAATACAAATCAAATTATAAAGCTAAATGGAAGGTTCTCAGCATTCATAAAGAATATTTTAACAAAAGAAAGAAAGGGCCCTCGAAGCGTTTACTCGGCACTCTCGTAAAGTAGCTGAAACAACAGATATTGTTTGAATATGAGGAAAATTAAAAATAGCTTTTTCAACTGTTTTTTTTGTCTTCCTTTTTCAGAGGTTTCTGTAGTGTTAAATTTCATATCGCTGTATTAATAAGTTCATATCGAAATGTTTCGTTAAAAAGACAACATTTTGATGTGCCTTTTTAACAATTAATGTAAAAAATTATGTTTTAAAATTGAAAATTGAAACATGGTAGAAACTAGAAAGTAAGATAAATGGAAGATTTGCATCGCTCGCTATGAATGACTGTTCTCATTTCCAATTGTTGAAAGTTTTAAACGATCTGAATATTTATACACATATATAGCACGCACATGTTATCATAGTAATCACATCGTCCGACTTCCAACGATTAAATCAAAATTACAACAATAAGCTGTAGTGCAAGTGGATTATTAAATTCCCAGTAATGATGGTGACCATGACATGTAATCATTATCACTGCACGTTTTTAGTAACAATAAATATTTTGATTTAAGTTTTCTTTCGTTGTTATTTTTTAAATTTATACAAATTAATCACAACCCGAAAAAATACAGAAATATTGTATTAAATCTATACGAATATGTTAAAATTTTTCCAGAACATATGTGCATATGCGATGATGTAAGCGAAAGCTTCTTTTTGTTGTCTATCTATAAACTAAATTCGGATTCCCTCCATCTGTCTCAACTTTTAGTGGTGCGGAGGCCTGCACTACTAGAACCCACATATTTACGCGTCCATTATACAAGACGCATGCTCATTTGTACAGTATACCACTACAGTTTTCAGTAGAGAAACGCAAATTTGGGTTTATACAGTTTGTTTGAATTATTGGAACATAATCATGGCATTACACAAGCAAACTCGGACGAGGAAACATATCGCATTTAGGTCACGAGGCTGCAAATACCGGCGGCCCCAGGTAGTTCTTCACTGCGTCACATACTTTTCTTCTATTAAAGACTTTGGCCTATTTCCATTACGCTTCTTGTTAAAAAATATGTTTTGAACTTGGGCCTCTATTAATCACGCCTCTCAATGCAACTATTTGAATTACGAATTTACCTTGACTTTTATTAAGTTGTACGGTGTAGAATGATAATATTTAATAATAGAACATTTAAAACTTCATAACTGTGAATCGATCGAGTTTGTTTATTTATTTATATTTTTCTTGGTAAGGATGATGTCATAAATCATTGTGACATATAAACACGTACGGGAAGATCACAATAATAAATTTCCGACATGTTTAACTAATATATAACAACCCACAGAAGTACCCAAATATTTTTTTCGTTGATCAAACACCGTGATAAAAAATATAAAAAATAACATCTATAGCAAGCACATTTCAACTAATTTAGGTTGATGTCAACTTTTCTTAGTTTTTGTCTATTTCATGTAAAACAATTGGAATCGCGACCCTGTGTAAATACAAGAGTGTTAAACCATTTGACCTGCTCTCCAGTAATGAACTGCTTAAGTAATTTTTCATCCAACGTAATGTGGAGAAAGTTTTTTCGTTCTTTGCAGTATATACACGTAGTATCGCTAATATTTGCAGTATTGTTGTGGTATTTGGTAGCAATAATGTATATTGATTATTTTCTAGAAACGGGGGGGGGGGGCAAAACCTCTCCTTGAGTGCGCCACTGAAACAACCAACCTACTTCATTAAATATAAAGGGCTCTTGCATTAAATAAATTATGCGTTTTTTTTTTTTAATTTTGAACATTATACTCCAATCTTCTTATACAGAATCTAATACATACAGACAAAAGTTAAAAATTTTAAATTATTTCAGGAAACCAACGAATTTAACAGAAAGCGTGTTCATAATCGCAACTTCTTGCATATATGAGGGTAGAAAATACTGCTGAGCGAATTAAGAACACGTCTAGCATCTTGACACAAGGTATTTTTTTAAGAACTATACAATCAAACCTCTGGGTGTAGTATTTGGGTTCCGCTAGTCCATTATAGTTACATTCAATTTTTAACATACGTTAACATTTACAACATATAGTCGTGGAAATACAGCAAGTCACAATTCCTTCTCTATCTATCTATAGTAAACTGGAGAAGAAAACTAAAAAAAATACATTATTTTGTCTTGTGACTTGTGTATTTCCACGACTTTGCGTAATTTGTATAATCATACCTGATGTAAAATAACACGGCTGCCAGTCACCTAGCACAAATTACAATCGTTCGGATATTATAAACAAATTGCATATAGTGATGGTTATAATACTAAACTTATTGATACATTAATTAAAGAAAGAGATTATGAATTAGTCATTCACAAAATTTATCCGAACACCCTAACTTCATTCGATACAATTAAATATGCCTCGATCCCATTTGGTGACAAATCAGAAAGAAATGCTAAAATTATAAACAAAACAAATAAATAAAGTAAGTTTTAAAACAACTAGAAACATCTTAAACACTTTGTTTAATGCAAAATAAAAAACA
Source organism: Ctenicera cuprea (assembly GCA_958336395.1). Taxonomy (NCBI): domain Eukaryota; kingdom Metazoa; phylum Arthropoda; class Insecta; order Coleoptera; family Elateridae; genus Ctenicera; species Ctenicera cuprea. The sequence continues at coordinate 31,733,905 of OY284491.1, forward strand.
GACGATTTACTAAAATCAGGCACTTACAAATTAAATTGTTCGCATTGTAATTCGGTTTATATAGGCCAGCCAATTAGAAATTTTGATATTATCTATAAAGAACACGTACGTTGTTACAAATACAAATACCCACATAAATCCAATTACGCTAAATATTTAAAGAACACAATCATTTAATGACATCTAATAACACCGTAAAATGATTACACTTTTATGACGATAAACGTAAATTAGATATACTAGAAGCTTTTGAAATTCACAAACATTTAAAAACTGTACCGTTAATGAATGAGCAAATTGCTCTCCTAAATTCTCCTCTATTGGACATTTTGGAATAAGAAATCAAGTCATCTGCAGACGATTGCCGAGATCAAGTCACCAAGTTCTATTGCTATAACAACACTAACTGTTTACTTCCTAATATAACCTCTGACAATGACATGTAAACATGCCGAAATACGTATAAGGTTAAAATAAATAAATATTGTTAAAGTAATTAAGTATTTTATATACAGATAATCATTATTGTAGAACTCGATGCAGATTCACAAAAAACTGCATTAGAGTAGGCCTTTACCAGCGTACATCACGTTTTAGATAAATTAAAAAAAAATACGTTTGCTAAATGTAGCTAAGAAATGACGCATGCTGGTTAAAGCCTGCTCTTACGATTTTTTTTGAGGGACGCTGGCATACTTTGTTTATTGATCTCAATCTAGTTTGTTCTGAAATTAATAACCATAATTGACCTTCGTTCATGCAGTTTTTAAGTTTTTTCTGATAAACTTGACAAGGTAAGAAGCGGTTATCGATCATTCACAGAAACAACAATAAATTTAACCAACACTTTGTCTAAAACAAAAATATCCTGTTACCTCGTGTAAACAATTCATCATCATCATAATCTATAATCCTCATATACCCGAAGGTGTTGAGGTCTTTCACTTCGGGTAGGCTCTTCGCTTGTGTAACAATTAATGATCCAAAATTCAGAGTTTAAAATAATATCCTTTCTAAGCAAAACAATAGTTAAAGTGTTAATTTTGAGTGGACTTTCCCATACTAGATATTAATCCTTACCGTATTTGCAAACATGTAAATTTTAAAATTATGACGTACAGTTCACCATCCATACTTCAGCTTTTTTTACAGCTCAGTCATTTATTGTGGCGTCAACAAAGATGATGGTTTTAGTACTTATACGTGCTCGCATCCTACTTTGTCTAAGCCCAACGAGCCGAGCCCTTCAACGACCCGGCACCGATTCATACACTAAGAAATTTATCAAAATTTTTAGAATAGGTATATACAAGTAATTGAAAAAACAGCATTAGGTCCCCCAAAAAAATATAATGTACTGCAGAAAAATGCCTAAATACGGAAACTAAAGTTTGTGTCAATCGAATTTAGTTAATGTGGTTCGCGCAAAAACGAAATCATTTTGATGCTAAATCACATTATGAGCAATACCGCTGAAGCCGAAATGTTAGCGTCTCCAGTTTAATAAAAAAAATGGTACCAAATTCAAAGTGCGACACAGTACTAGTTCTGTAAAAAAATTGTAGCCCGTCTTCAGCTCCATCAACATACAAATTTTAAAAAAATGGCAATGCCAGTTTATCAAACATGGTTTTTTAAAGATTGCCAAAATGTTGAAGAAGTGCTATTGCGATCGCTTTGAAATTATTGAAGTTAATTTCGTTTCATATTGTACTACCCTCACAGAGTTGTAGTCGGTCGTTTTTCGCGACATCAAAAATTATGCAGGCTTAGTAATCATGTCTGCTCGGATCCTAACTTGTCCAAGCCCCACTAAATTTAAAAAAGGAAGAATGAATTTTGTTTCTACTAGGCAAGATGAGTAATTCTTCTTAAGCAGAAGTTATTTATTGTTTCCCGTTTAATAAATGAAGAGGTCGTAATCAGCCCTTACGTCCCACTTCTAGGATTTGGCACGTACTCTCCTCAGCGCTAAGGTGGAGTACGGGGGACCTACAGTTTAACGTCGAATTCGAACGACTAAATACCAGAGAAGATTTCAGCCATTAAGACCCCACGGCTGCCTACACCGGATTGGGCGGGTTGCGGTATAGATTTTATTTGCTGCATGCCTTCGGCGGGGAATCGAACCTCAGACTTTTAGCATTAGAGGCTAAGCGCCCAACCTCTAAGCTACCGTGACTTCTAAGCTACCGTCACGAATGAAGTAGTTCAAATTTTATATTATCTAAAATTCGTAGAGCAGAATTATGGTATTTAGCAGGAAACACAAATTGTAGCCCATACTCGGCTCTACAAGACTACAAAGTTTACAAAGGCTTGGCCAGTTTCTGAGAAATATTATTTTGACAATGTCAAATATTTAGAGTTTACATTTGGCACAGTAGCCCCATCATGTATAAAAGTATCTAAAAACTAACATCACATTTTTGGTTCTACTAATCATGATGAGCAATTCTGCTTGAGAAAATCTTTTTCAAAAATTCATAGAAAGCGACACAGTGAAATTACAGCTTTCTGCGAGAAACGGAATTGTAGCCAATCTTCGGTTCTAGCAGCCTACAAAGTTTAAAAAAACATCGTGCGGGCAGTTTTTGAAAAATGTTTTTTTGAAAATTTTCAAAGCTGTGATCAATATCAGATTTTTTAAATTAATATCGTTTCATCGTATACTACCCATAAATGGCTCTCAAGCAAGTTGTAGTTGATCTCAATCAGGCAACTACGTTTTGAGAAAACAGACGTTAACGATGCGAATTGCAAAAAATTTTGGCAGCGCCATTTTGATATAGAGAATTCAATGAAAAAGTTTTCGATTTTACTTAAGTTTTTCCTTCAGATCCTTCTCAAATTTCCAAATTTTAGTTTTTGTAAAAAAATGCTTCCGCTTCCGGTTTAGAATTTTTTTGAAAACGCCAACTGGAACAGCAATTTTCGATACACCTGTTCATTTAAAATTTCATCAAAATCGGTTAAGTACTTTCGTCTTTAGATGCGTCACATACACCCACAGACAGATAACTTTTTAATAAACCACTTTTTTGGGTTCCTTAAGATCTAGATTTAAAATTTTCCTGAAATCGACACTTCCGTATACCGAAAGTATGAGAAAGTAAATACCGTTAGATTGACGCATTATTGAAAGTAATTGCCACGACTATCTACCTCTGATTGTACTAATGTACCGTGTAATTTTCGCGATAGCATTCTAAATTTTATGAATACCTATAAACATTGCGCTGCGTAGCTTGTGGCCTTTGACGTGTATACTATTTTACACTCTTGTCATACTTTACCTATTTTACGCATATACTTTTGTCACAATTATTGTAGGAGGTATTTCGCAGATTAGATTATCGGTTTTACACGTCAAAAGTATGTAACCGCGTTAATAAACCAGGAACGTAATTGTTTTACATCTTTACGTGTTTATAGCATTGTAATAAGTCGTTAAAAAAATGTTGTTCAAAGTACACTTTAGACAAAGGTACTTGTATTCAAATTATTATTTTTAGAACAAAACACTTCATGTTTCATTTATTTTCATATGACATCTTAAACGCAATAGTTACTAAAATCTAAAATATTGTAAATAGTTTAAAAAAATTACAGCGCCCCCATTCAATTTGTATGTAAAAATAAACTTAGAGCCCAGCCTATAGGTTGCTACAAAAGCTTTCAATAAAAAATATAGAAAAATCCATCAGTTGTAAAACAAAGAAACGAGAGGAGTTAACAATTTATTTAAAACATATGTAATTTTTGTAGCTTTTTCCTTTTACTAACTGAGATCATACGGCTCGAATCTAGTTTGACTTAATTTATAAAAACGCTGACAGACACCCAGGGAAAATTCAGCGAGCGGCATTCGAACCCACTTGCCTTTGGCAGAATAGCTCCAAAGCTTCATATTCTCACTACTACTCTAACGCCGGCCCCAGAATACAATTTTACTGTAGTCGAAGCACCATTCATTTTAACTGTCGTATTGGTATTGCTTCACCTTTTTAAACAAGAAGTCAATAATTTCGAAACTTTGACAGTACTGGTATATTTAATATTGTAGCTATCAATAGCTAATCTAATGCTTTCAACATTATATGGTTTTTCCAAATCGTTTTCAATAAACAAACAACACTTTTACATATTTATTTGACAGACAAAATTATATTTTAATCACATTTAACATCAAACTAGAAACAAACAATTAATGCATGAACAAAGAACATGTTTTATATAAACAAACAAAGAACAAAGGGACTTGAACTGGAAGTTCGTAAGGTAGTGGTCCGCGTAGACGCCGGGCCGTGGGCTTGCATCTCCTGGTGCTGGTTTGTTTGAAAAGAAGCTCGCGGGCCTGGGGAAAGCCGCCAGCTCGCTCTTGTAGGAGCACGCGGTGCTGGAACTTTGCCGAAACCTGGTGTAGCCACTGCTTCGCTCTTGAAGGGCTTCATGGGATTGCTTGTCTTCGGACCGTTCAATATTTCGATCCGAAAGCACGTTAGAGTTCTTGGAGGTGCTGCATTGTTCCTTTGTTTTATTCTTTCGCTTCTATCATTGGGAATAAACTGACTTTCTTGTGCAAATGCTTTTGCTTATAATACCCTCGTTCAAGTGCCGTTGCGTAGCAATATAAACCAATATCTACAGATGGCGTGAGTTTAATATAAAACAAGTCAATGTTGCTTAGCTACGCCTACACAATACAAACAACGATCTACAGATGGGGTAAAACTGATATTTAACAAACGAAATTCAAACGAGTGTGTTAATAGGCATTATATAAGAGTTGCATACACTATTTTTTCTACTAATTAATTTTAATATTCATTAAAAAATGTATTTGAACATTATGCTCAAACAAACTCGAACTGTTTTGCGATGTTAACTGAGAAATGTCAACAACTCTTGTAACCATGGTTACCAAAAACAATGCTTTGCTGCTATTGGTCAGTTTGGGTTATTTCATAATGAAAATTTGTATCGAAATAGGTATCATTATAGTATAGGCAGCGCACACTTAATAAGTAAATTTAAACATGGGAGTAGAAAAACTAATTTAACATCCATAATCGCTGCTATTTTTATACAGATCTATCAGAGCAAAACTTAATCAAGAGAGCAGAAAAATGTACCGCGTGACTCCGATTGATGCAAAATTTGCATTATCTGCCAGTAATTTCAAAATAATGACATTTAATAGTTAATCAAAGACGTTTTCCATCACCGCTCTCTTGATTAAAGTTTATTTTTGGTGGTTTTGTTTTAAATAATTATGTTTGGACAGCCATGTGCATCAAGGATAGTGGGGGCAGAAAATTAGTGAATCGTGCCAAACAGTGAACTAAAACCTTTTAAATAGACCGTTAAAACAGGCATTTTTTCATTCAAATGGCTCGAAAGAAAAATTATTTTAATTTACTTACTCTGGTTTCTGATTTTTCGGTTATAACTCTACATTTCAAATTGCATTAAAATCATACCAGTTGTATTGAAAATGTCAAAGAATTATCAAACGCACCTCCAACCCCTCCACGCCCCACTTATTCAACTCAACTCAAACGAACCATATAGAAATGGGTCTTTTCGTTAAAATCTCGAAATTAATTTTGTATGTTAAATAAATCAATGCTTTTTGACTTTCCTATACTTTTTGTATAGGGAACTATTCGTCATGACTTCATGAAAATTTTTGAATTCGACATATTTACGAAAATACATGTATTGGACATCCAAGATTGCAAAAATAATTGATTTTTAAAAAATGTTTATCTCTGGTTGGGTATGTGGGTAGGTATGTGTGTGGTGCATCATAACTATCGGGATTTTGATTAGCTTTAAAATCTAGATGTATATCAAAAATTCACCGACAAAATAAGCTTTTAAAAAATCCTAAACCGGAAGCGGAAGTTAAACATGCTTCTACGAAACCAAATTTTAGATTAGTTTAGTTAATTTGAGTTTAGCGCCTTATTACTCAAAAACAGGTTGACAGGTCGAGTTCAAATATTTTATCGTAATAGCTCTATATAGACACAATGTTACTGTGCCCAAAAATTATCAAAAAATTAAAAACTATGAAGTGAAAAAAATTATCAAAATTTTAGAAATGATTAAAAAATTTTGTTCATTAGTTTTATGTATTTTGTAAGCTAATTAATATAGCTGAAAATTTCTCTCGGACACTTTCTGTAAATTTTTGAAAATTTGAGTTTTAAGGCCTATTTACTCAAAAACGAGTTATCAGATTGGGCTAAAATTTGATATTGGAAATACCCTTAGAGTGCACAATGTTATAAGCTACTAGAGCCGTTTGAACTACTAACAGTGTGAAATGAAAGATATGTCAAAATTTTTACTTTTTCTAACAAATACTACCTACAAACACTGGCCAAACGATTTTTATTTTAATTTTATAGGTTAATAGAGCTAGAAATGAGCTACAATTTGGTTTATGTGTCAGCCCACTAATTTTTCTGTGATGCTTTCTATGAATTTTGAAAACCAAAAATTCATGCGTCTCTCTTTAATAAACGGAGGACGATAAACAATTTCTGTTAGAGCTAAGTTGCTCATGAGTGATAGTAGAATGAAATTCGAAACTTAGTTTTTAGGTGCAACAATATTTAGGGGAGGAGTTAATTTTTCCCCCTTTCCCTAATTTTAAAAAACGAATTATTTCTTCCGTTTTTCGTCGTTGTTTAATCCTGAGGAATATTTTTCCAAAACATAAAGTCAATATTTTTAACTGAAAAAAATTTTTTCGTCGTAACATAATCAACATACAAGCATCAATGATCACTTCAGAATAGGCGAGCTAGATGGCGAAACACGTAGTGCATAAACGATGAACATAGTATAATTCCGTGATAATACTCACCTTGTAGCTTTGTACCGCATGCGCTTAAAATTTCTACCCAGCAGGTAGTTTAGTTGTCCTTCTTGCAATGAGGGGTTAGCAGGGTTTTATATTTAAATAACCTAAAGCTGAAAAGAATTCTTAGTTAGATGTGCTGTAATTGTTGTAATTAGATATACAAAAGTAATTATTTTGCATAAAAGTATAGGAAAGTTCAGTAGAAGTTCTTTGTTCATTTTTTGTATATGTTGCAGGTATGTTAAGTGTTTTGTAATTAAAATAAGATTAAAATTCAGAGAGGTGAACAAAAACACAAATAACACAGAATTAGACAATTATCTTATTTTAATATTTAATAATTTGCATTACAATTAATTTACAGCATTCACAACCAATTTTCAGGTTTACCCAATTTACCATATTTTCCTCTGCTTTTCATTTCAAAATCATTGAAGAAGCATTAACGTAGGAAGATGCATTCCGATGTTGTATTCTGAACCCTTCGATTACACTGTAACCTATCTCTGAAATGAGATCTAGCTTACATAGCCACCTTCGATGATGTCACCTTCTGTATTGTAACAGTTGCTTTCTATGATGCTATTGACGTATTACGTCACGTCTGCAACTGATAGTTGTCTTTCTATTTTGTACTGATGAGGTGATAACACGTTGTATTATGGGAATAGGGAGTTATCTTGAGCGGATATCTGGACGCACAATTGTTTTACTGCAAAAAAGCCTATTGTGTTTGAATTTTATAATCATCAAGGGAATAAGCATCAACGGCCAATCGGGATAGTGTGACAGCTTACAAAGTAATTACCTCCATATTATCAGCTAAATTATTTGTAAAAATCCGTTAACAGAAAAATGCTATCGCAAGGATAGAATATTATATAAAAACTACTAATCAGATTGAGTTGAAATTCGGTATGGTCATGTTTTATAAGTACGAGGATCGTTCGAAATGTACGTGGTCTAACACAGAATACGCAAGTTTTTTGGGCCAAAAATTATTTTATTTTTCAATATAGTCTCCTGCTCGCTCAACGCACTTATTCCAACGATGCTCCAAAGCAGCAATGCCGTCTTTGTAGGTCGATGAAAGTCCTTAAAATAGCTATTTACAGCAGCGATTACCTAGGAATTGGATGGAAATTTTTTACCGCCGAGCCATTTTATCAGGTATGAAAACAGATAAAAATCGCTGAGAGCCAAATCTGGCGAATAGGGCGAATGAGGCACTAATTCGAATCCCAATTCATGAATTTTGGCTATGGCGATTGCAAACGTGTGTACAGGTGCGTTATCTTAACGAAAAGCACTTTATTTTTCGCCAAATGAGGCCTTTCTCTTTGATTTTGTCGCTCAATTTGCAACAAATTTCATAATACTCGCCATTTTTTTGTTTTTCCCTTTTCCAAGTAGTCGACGAAGATAATTCCATGAGAATGCCAAAACACAGTTTGCCTAACCTTTCCTGCTGACAAACCCGTTTTTGCCTTCCTCTGTGGTGGAGAACCTTTGTGTGTCCATTGTTTGGACTATTCCTTGGTTTCGGGACTGTAATGGTGGACCCAGGTTTCATCGACGGTTATGAAACGGCGCAAAAAGTTCCTCGGATTGCGGCGAAAACGTGCCAAAAGGTCGCGAGAAACAATCAAACAATTCAGTTTTGATCCGGTGTAAGCAAACGCGGCACCAAACGCGCGATGTAATTTTTCATTTCCAATTCTTCAGTTAAAATCTGAGCACACTGTCTTTGAGATGCCCACTGTGTTTGCTACGCGCATTTTTACTCGGCGGTCATCTGATACGATACGGAGGACTTTTTCAATCATATCCGGGGTAGTAGCTGTTGTTGAGCGTCCACTGCGGGGTTCGTCCTCTGTGCTCACACGACCACGCTTAAACTCGGCAACCCAGTTTATAACCATTAAAAACGAAAGAGCGGACTTCAAAAATGTCGAATCCAACTCTGCTTTGATTTCGATTGGTGTTAAGCCTTTCAAATGACAGTACTTTATCACTGCTTGCAACTCAGTTTTTTCCATTATTTACGAAATCACTCGAGACGGTCAATTTGGCGCACTGTCAAACACAAACTAATTGCCAGATCGCTCTATACTGTCATATTTAACCTAAGAAAGGATGGTTCTGAAAAAAGGTAATTATAAATTTCGCCGAATTAGCGGCATCTCTGTGTTAGGCCACGTACATTTCGAACGATCCTCGTATACAAATTCGGTGGTGTTTTACCTATTTTATTGCTGTTTGTAGAGGGCGTTGGGTACGCCACTTCGGCTTGACATTTTGGCACATGACTTTTTTGCTGTTAACTTTTTTCAGTTTTTGACCATAAATTCGAATGTAGAATTTAATTTTACAAAAAAACAGGTATACTTGTTAAACATCGATAAAAGAAACCGTTTTCGAAAAATATTATTTAAAAGTTGCAAGGCGCATTAGAAAATACAATCACTTAATACATTTTATCAAGTAGGTATGTGTCAGTGTAAGTAAGCATACGAAAATAAGCTAATAAAGCACCAACACTACAAAACAACAACTTTAGTATGATTTCGATATTCTTTTATTTACTCAAAATAACACATACCTACTTGACAAAATGCATTGAGTAATTGTATTTTCTGATGTGCACTGAAACTTTAAATAGTATTTCGCGATAACGGTTCAGTTTATCGACTTTAATTAAGTATTTTTTCGTAGAATTAAATTCTACATCTGTAATCATGGTCAAAATTCCAGAAAGTTAACAGGAAAAAAGTTACGTGCTAAAATATCAAGCCGAAGTGGCATAATTAGCGGCCTCAACAAACAGCAAAAACATAAATAACACCATAGTGTTTGTACACCTATAACACATATCAATACCGAATTTCAACTCGATCTGATTAGTAGTTTTCGAGTTTTAGTTAAAAAGAGATTTAAAAAGCTTCTTTCCACTACTAGCATTAAACGATATCATTATTTACTTTGTTTTAGAGCCAAGAAGATGAATTTCTTTCCTAGTGGTTAATAATATTTCATTTTTAACTACTGGTTAATAATGAAAACAATTGCTACCAATCTTTAAATTCACCATAAACTTTCATGTAAAAATCTTTTGATTTAATGGTAATAACTGTTCACCAACACTTTCTGCACCTTCCCTAATTTCAGGAGGAGTGCAGTTTTCACTCAAATCATCAAAATTGGACATTTTTTATAACCACTATTATAAAATATATATTTTACATAAATGTCAATTGAAATTAACTATTCTCTTGTTTTCAAGCAAGGCTACTTTATTTTTGTGCATATTTGCATTTGTAATTTTATTTTTTATTAATGTAAAATCAATTAATTACAAAAGGAATAAGGGTGCTAGTAGTTGAAAAAATAATATATAAACCACGGTAGAGAAGACTTATCAGCCTCGCAACTTATTTCCCTCGATGCTTCGCATCTCGGGAATTAATTCTGCTCGGCTGAGAAAAATGTCTTCGCTACCTTGGTCTAAAATATACTATTTTCCACTACTAGCATGAAACGATATTATTATTTACTTTGTTTTAGAACCAAGAAGATGAATTTCTTTCCTAGTGGTTAATAATATTTCATTTTTAACTACTGGTTAATAATGAAAACAATTGCTATGTAGTACTCACATGCCTATTTAAAATTATAAAGTTTCATGTAAAAATCTTTTGATTTTACTGGTAATAACTGTTCACCAACACTTTCTGCACCTTCCCTAATTTCAGGAGGAGTGCAGTTTTCACTCAAATCATCAAAGTTGGACATTTTATAACCGCTATTATAAAATATATATTTTACATAAATGTCAATTGAAATTAACTATTCTCTTGTTTTCAAGCAAGGCTACTTATTATTTTTGTGCATATTTGCATTTGTAATTTTATTTTTTATTAATGTAAAATCAATTAATTATAAAAGGAATAAAGGTGCTAGTAGTGGAAAAAATAATAAATAAACCACGGTAGAGAAGACTTATCAGCCTCGCAACTTATTTCCCTTGATGCTTCGCATCTCGGGATATAATTCTGCTCGGCTGAGAAAAATGGCTTCTCTACCTTGGTCTATAATATACTATTACATAAATGTCAATTGAAATTAACTATTCTCTTGTTTTCAAGCAAGGCTACTTTATTTTTGTGCATATTTGCATTTGTAATTTTATTTTTTATTAATGTAAAATCAATTAATTATAAAAGGAATAAAGGTGCTAGTAGTGGAAAAAATAATATATAAACCACGGTAGAGAATACTTATCAGCCGAGCAGAATTATTTCCCGAGATGCGAAGCATCGAGGGAAATAAGTTGCGAGAGAAATGTCTTCTCTACCTTGGTCTATAATATACTATTAAGGCCCTATTTCTTCTTGTGGCAGTATTTTTGACCGAGGCATGTTAAGCTTAATCGGTCTAGTTTGACCTCAGGAAGCTATAGCTAAACGTTGTCCCATTACTTACGGAACACTCTGTATATTACCAACTCTATACAACTGCAAATCTGCTTGTAGACAATTTATACATGTAGAGAAACGCATTACAGTGTGTCCACGGTTGGGGGGTTCAAAAGAGGGAATCGTTCTTTATTTTAGATTTTTAAGAAAATTTTATTCTTTCAGAAAACTGTTGTTGTTTTCAAACCCCCCAAATATGCAATTGCCAAATAACATTTTAATCGTATTTTTTCTTTAAACTGCATTTAAAATATTAAATAAATCGAAAAAATGTTGATTTCAAATTTATAGAAACATGCGATTAAAATTTTATTTGGGATCTAACCTTAAAAATTTTTGCATATCCGGGACTTTGAAAACAAGGAAATCTTCTTTGAAAGAGCAAAATATTCAGATAGATCCAAAAATATACATCCATATAATTTTTGTTAATTTTAAAACAATTCCTTTGCAAAAATAAAAATTGCTGTAAAAGATAATACTACCAAAATTAATTACTTTATAATTAAAAAAAACACGTTGGTTAATTTATTTCTAGAAAAATATACAGCCTGAATATTTGATAAAACACAAAACAATCTGTAGACTAACTGTCGTGATAATTACATCAAACTAAATTAAACTGGTTGTCACTCGTACCAAATTTCTAGACTTGTGATTTAGATCAACCATTTAATTTAGTTTTTTAAGATCGATGTTAATCAATCTTATGAAATAGTTTATGTCATTCATTATATCATTTATTAATTAAATAGTGTATGCGTTTATTATTTACTTTTAATTGAGTATTATAAATATTTATAAACAATAAAATTAAGCATGTTAATTAAATATGTATAGTGGAATACATGCTACATATAAACAAACTACATTGTGTTAAAAATGTTACAAATTAATTTTAAAGTTTTTTAGTAATAGAAAATTAAAAAAACAATTTTTAAGTTTTCAAAACAAAACAAAAGAATAATAAATAATATTCCAAATATAAATAAATGATTTCTATTCAAATTTCTATTCGGGGTCATGTAATTTCAAATCTAACAAATACTATACCTGAACAAAGACAGGCAGGAATGATTATACGTATTATTTTGTGGTCCTATTTTATATCTGACCTTTATTAAGTTAAACATGGCGCACAATAAAGAAGGTTTCAAGCGTATTCGACTCATTTTCAAACAGTCCATAAAATTGAATGTGATAATCTTCGTAATCACTTTCATCGAAAACATGTATTTTTGTAAAAATCTTATAATCGAGCTTGTCGTGATCACCGTACATTCCCATAAAAATTGTAAACCAGTTGTGCGAAAATTCAGCTTCATAACATTTCAGCTGTCCGATGACGTCACAATGCCACCAGACTTATCCTAGGTTAACATTGTGTACGTTTTTTGGTTTTGGTTTTGGAATAATTGTCTTTTACTGGAGCTTATCCGCTTCGTGCAAATGATCAGCAGCGCCACCAGGTGGCTAAATTTTTAACTTTTGACATGACAACCAATTATATAGCAAGCTGTTAATAAATGATATATTAAAAAAGCGTAATTTTAACAGCAATATTCTTTATTTAAAGCTGCACCTATAATCAATAACAATACAAATTCTGTTTACTGTCAGCAGTGGTTTCAAGTCAAAACTTTTACGGTTCACCGGTAGGTGGCGCTGATGTTGGTCATAATTATGCGCGGGGATGTTAGGCTCACCCCGCATTACTATCAAATTTTCTGGTGTTTTCTCCATATTTACTACTTATTTACCAAATACCGAGTTCTCTATTAAGTAACGATACAACATCGTTGTGTAGCCGCACCCGCTCCTTTATAACCCACAGGCTTAGGTAAAACAAGCAGGTATCTTTAATTTTGATTTTGAAATATAATTTAAAGGGTTTTACTTTTTTCTTCTTATTTGGCATACCTCAAATTAGTATTAATTAGTGTAGCTTATTCTGAAAACACATTCAAGACATGTTCACAGTACACTTTGGCCTATTTAATCTAGAAAAATTTTGTGGCAAATGTAAAAATAAAGATAAAATTTGAAACAGATGTTCTACTGGCCGTGGCCATCTTAATGAACATAGTCAAGTTCCCCATTGGTCGAAGTAGAGCTTCCGCTGCCATATTGCAAAATTGCCTCCGATTTAGTTCCTTTTGTCTTTTACTTGATAACCGCTGCTTTTACAGCAATTTGTTAAGAGAAGTAACTGGTGGAGCATTAAATTCTGCACAAAATAATTCTCTAGAGCGTAAATGCAACAATTTTGTAGAGCCAGTTCTACTGTGCAACTTTTTTCTCAAACATTCTTTTCTATTTGTTATATTAACCTAATTAGGATTAAATATACAGATAGCCCCCTGTATAGTTTGTTTTCTTGAAAATTTAACAGTCAGTAAAGTGTACAACACTTTTGCGAATACAGTAAGCATTCATATCTAGAATGGAAATCTCCACTTGAAGTAAACACTTCAGTTCTTTCAGACTAACTTTCTAATGAAGTTCGCAATTACATTGCTTCTTCTGCCGTCTTCGTTCGTAGGTTGGCGATTATTCTGGCTATTTAAATCTTATTCTCCGCTGCTCTAAACAATTGATTTGAGTTGTAATTGTACCCCTTTCGTAAGTTGCACAGCCATAATGTACTTCTCCTTCCCACGCTTCGTTTTCCTTCTATTTCTTCCTTGGCTAATAAGTTGAATCATTTGATATTTTCTACCTCGCATGATATGACGCAGGTACTCAAGTTTCTTCCTTTTAATGACTATACCGCTCACATTTGATTAAACTAATCGCAAATTTCCCTTTTTGTAAAACGAACGAATCGCGTTTGTTTTATACTGATTAAACTGCATGGTGCTGTTTAAATCAGTGATTTTATGAATTAAAAAAATAATTATTTTTGTCGTCCACAAGCAAAAAGCAAAATACGAAAAACGTCGACAGTAGCCAATGATAACGATGTCAATATCATGAGCGACCCAAATTTTACTGTACACCTACAATAAATATAATAATAACATGCTAATATGCATTAAAAAAACATAAATATATGTTTACATTAAAATTGTATTTTGTTTGGCAGGTTATATCAACTAAAACTAAAAAAATGCACTTTTACAAGAACACGTCACAGCAGCAGTAAATAAGAACGTCAAAATAACAATTAGAATGTGTATAAGGCTCGTGCATGTGACGCAGCTTATCACGTGTTTGGATGGTAAACAAACGTTTGACGTTTACGCATGCCTTGGTCATTTTTACGTGTTTAATACATTTGGTTACCCTCCAGTCACGTGCCAAAATAGTCCCAAGCTTTTTAACAAACGTCAAACGTTTGTGTACCTTCCAAACACGTGATTCTTTGCGTCACTGTGTCCGAGCTTTGTTCTCATTTCGGTACTTATATTTGGATTTTTTGTTATGATCATAAACTTTCTTTAAATTCATATTCTCTTACTCGTTTCACAACTCTCTTTAGATCTTTTCTATTATCTGCTGTCGTCGGTGTATCTTATATTATTTATGGGTTTCCGATTTACCACGATGCCGGCTGCTTCGTCATAAAATAATTCTTTTATTATTTCTTCCGAACATATATTGAATAATATATGGGTGATAATACGCACCCTGGTCTTACCCCTTGTAAAGGTTCGCTGCCCGGCCAAATAATTGCATATGATTTTGATTTAATTGTATTGTTTTATACTTTAAAAGTGGGAGCTCCTCAAAGACATAATGCACCTGTCTAATAAATTTAATTTATTTACAGGTATATTATATTTCTTTCAGCAAAAGCAGGCTTCAATTAACAATAATCACTTGACTTAGATAAATTGCTGTGATTTAGCTTTAGTTAATCTTAAGCAGGTGGTCGTCTCAAGGCAGCTGCACATATTTTTGTACATAAATGTAAAACCATGATTGTAAAACACATGTTGACATGTATCAATGAGTTTGCTGCCTGTTGTGTGGATTATTGGAGCCAATCTAATATTTAAAATTTCACGTTCTCAAATTTTAGGGATTACGGTAAATATTGGGTTGTAGTTATTAACATAAATTGGGGAAACTTGATAGCTTTAATTAGGACAAGTGTTCAACAAAGCTTGGGAGTATGAGACAAAATTTTATTGATACTTCTATACAACCAAACATTAAAAGAAAGTGGGTTTGTAATTTTATGGGAAAAATAAACAAGTCCAACCTCTTGGAGGATGGAGATGAATTTTAATAAAAGAGTATGTTCCCTAAAGGAAGGGATCAATCTTCTGATTCTCAAAGATCATTCAGTATTACAAGTCTGGAACTTGAAACTTCAAAAAAAATTTCATAATAATGGGTTTTGGGCTACGAGGAGCACTTTGCCAAAACCAAAAAGACTTAGGCGTAGATGCTGATTTCTGTCGGTGTGCCTGATTAGACGTATCAAAAAAGGCGCTATTGTCCTTCGGGAATTAGGCGTAGCAATTGAGACGCTATTGCAGGGAAGCCGATTGGAGTGAGTGACGCTATTTCCATATTGGTGACGGCAAGACGCTCTTTTGCGTGTTGTTATTACACATTTGTACGTAATCGATCGCTGTTATTGGGTTAAGTTCTCAGGTGTATTGGCAAGCGGCGCTATTGTCTTTCGGGAATTAGGCGTAGCGGCCAAGGTGCTGTTAGGATGAGACCTAATCAGGTTGAGAGTATTGCGCACAAAGTGACAGCACACGGTATTTCTGTAAAGAGTACCCAGTTACTTACGGAACCTGTACAATATTCGACATTTCTAAGCAGTCCCAAAAATAAGTATCAGTATAAGTAAAACTGGGGTACAAATTTGGATTGGCAACTTTTACTCCACACAACTGACGTGGAAATGCTATATAAATAGTTCCCGCACTCATAACACCAACATTTGCAGCACAAAAATAAATAAATACTTTAAAAGATTTACTGTTGCTTAAATTTGCTTAACATATCATCCTTTTTAACCTCGATAGATACAGGGTAAAACAGATAAAAGTAATAATTAAAACATGTACGGCCGACACCGATCGTCACAAATAAATAATCAAATAAGTATAAACACTGGATTAATTTTAAATAATACTATAAAAATTTGCAAATAAAAATCTCTACGAGACTGCACAATCACACCTTCTCTGTATTTCGATCTTATCGAATGTTTCATTTTTCACCTTTACCACGGCTTTTTAATTGTAATATAAGTTTTGTATTATTTGAATATCTTTTTTGTCAAATCCTTTATTCTTTAAGAGCGTCAGTAGTTGTTGGTGACATATTCTATCAAACGTTTTCGCGTAATGAGTAAAGCACGCGTGTACGTCTTTGTTGACATCAAGACATCGTTGTATTAATATACAGGGTGTTCTTTAATTGCATGTTGATATTTCAAGATTCCTTAGCTAATTTTAAATGAAAAAGTTTTGACAAACATATGTTTTAAAGCACTTCGTTTTGGAGATCCAGAGTGAAACAGCTCATTTTTTTAGTTTTTCCATTTGTCTTACACTTTTTGTGATAATTGGCTCAAATTTGGTAAACACAGTAAATTCTCTGTGATATCTATGAAAGAATATTACCAATATTTAGAGCAAAGACAGGGTGATTATGTTTTCGGGTTACAATCCCTTTTACACTGCCAATCTTATTTTTTACAACGACACTAACTATCCTTCACTAACAAATCAGGTTCTACGTTTTATCTTTTTAACTTTTTAATCTCTCGCTCTTCTTTGATATCCTGTACCGTTTAGAAGTTATTTGGCAAAATATTCAAAAGCTTTTCGAGTCCTTTAGATCGATATGGTTAATTGACTATTTTGTTGAACAACTTCTGTAGGGAAAAAGATTTAAAAAAAATTTAGAAAACGAAGAAGTTTCAGAATGAAACAGGAAGATTAATTATCTAGTACAAAGTAGTCAGTAGCGTCAAAAAAATAGTTCGCCTAAGGTTAAATAGATTGTGATCAGAAAAGTACTACACTACTACTACTACTACTCGCCCAGCACATTTTTTCAGTTTTTGTATTGGAAAACTTCAATACAATACAGAAACGAGGACATTTTGTGAGAATCCAAACAAAAATTAAATAAAACGATAAACCTGACTTTTAGTGAAAGATAGTCAATGTCGTCGTATAAAAAAAGTTCGGGGAGGTAAAAAGATCGTAACCCGAAAAAAATATCACCCTGTACATTTTTCTGAATGTTGGTACTGCTCGTTTATAGCTATTACAAAAAGTTGACTGTGTACCAAATTTATGCCAATTATCACAAAAAGTGTGAAGTAAATTTCAAAAACTAAAAAAAATTAAACTTTACACCGTATATCTCGAAAACGAAGTGTTTTAGGACATATGTTTGTGGGAACTTTTCCACATAAAATCAGCTAAGAAATCACATCTTAAAATAGCAGCATGCAATTAAAAGACACCTTGTATTAAAACCGCATAAAGCTTCTCGTGTGCCTAGACCATTACTAAATCCAAATTGCGTTTCACTGATTTCTTTTTCCAGCTTATTATACATTCTAGAGTCATGGGCGCCCGCAAGTGGGGCAAGCCCGAGCAGTTGCCCCACCCCCCTCTACATATTTAGGTTTTTTGAAATTATTGTGATTTACAATGTACTTATGAAAAGAACGTAACAGTGGACTTTCTTTTTCTCTATTTTTACTTCTTCTTCATTTAAAAAATCACGAAAACAGTGTAACATAAATTGCAATTACGGCCGTTATTTTTTATTAGCGTTATACTCAAAAAAATTCCCTGCGGCAAAGCTTTTGACCCCCTCTGGCAAAAAAGCTGATCGTCGAAGGCAAGTGTCCAAATCAGGCAATTTATGAACACTGCTACAACCATCGCTTATACAGGGTGAAATTTGTTATATTTTACAAAAACAAGACATACTACCAAAAAAATGGTCCTTTGTTCCAAAAGTAGATATTGACTCAAGCAAATTTTAAGTGGCTCACGCAGGTGGTCAAAATGAGTTTCTTTTCTTAAGATTTTATGAGGTTAAGTAAATTCATTTTTTATTTTTCAGTGCAGTTTGGTATAACAATTTGCACTTAAAACATTAAAGCTAGATATGATACTTTAAAAAATATATAAGGATTCAGAAGAAATAAAAAAAATAAAGTTATTTCCGAAATCTGGGGCAAATAAACCAAGTTAACAAAACAATAATTTAAGTTTTCTTTTTGGTGAAATTTCATAACTGCCCTCCCTTTTTTAATACAAGTAATGTATTATATGAAAATTGAGTTGAAAAACAAAAAACAAAGTATTTGATGTGAAACTAAAAATAAAGAAACTTAAATTAACTTGTAGGAAATAGCAGACCTTTTTAAATAGTCTATTTTTTTCCACAATTTATGATAAAGAAAATTACCATGTTGTCGTTTTTTTATAAAACTGTATAATTAAAATTCGAAAAGTCGTGTTTTTCTCAGAAACATTAAAAATGGAAAAAACATTTTCCACATTGACAAGGTCAATAACGAATTTGACGCGACACACAACCCACTTTTTTTGGCTCAGCAGTGACCCACCATACCAAAACATTCTAGTTACGTGCCCAAGATCTACTAATGCGTCAATTTTATCTATAGAGCGCGGATTTCAAGCACTTTTCTTGTGCACAATTATTGTAATCAAATGAAAATCCTTTTGTATCTCCCCGATTCATAAAAAATGTAATCATTTGACACCTCATTTATTTTGTTTATTTTGTTTATTTCCTCTATTTTGCTTATTTTGCTGCTTATTTTGCCAATTTTGCTCCTTAAACCGCTTATATGCGCTTATTTTAGCTTTTATACAGCTAATTGGTGCGTTTTTTCATAAATAATTTTACATTTGCATATTTTAGTTTGAAAAATCTAATGTTGAAACATTAATTAATTTACTATTTTCGGTTTAAACGATTTAGCAAATCATTTGTCGAATGTTTACACCATATTCTACAAATCCCCTGCTAGACCAAACAAACATCCCTTAGAGAAATAAATAGTGCGCTCGGGATATCAGTAAGTTCTATGTTTTCTATCACACACTATAGCGTTTATTCGTAAAAAGGCCAAAAACATTGTTTTGTCTTTTGTTAACGTCAGTAATTCGGAGCATTCCATTGTGTTGTGATGTTTTGTGAATAATTTTAAATTGAAATTATAAAATGCCGAAAATGAAGAATAAATCCATACCGGCAACTTGCGTAAAGATTTGCCTGAATTGGTTGTTGAAAATAATAAAATATTTTGCAGAAGCTGCATGAAAACCGTAAGTTACGCCTTTGCAATATTTTATATTTTCAAAAGCGTATTTAAAAATTTTCTGTTGTTTTCCCATACCATGCTTCAGTTAAATCTTTAATAAAAACATGATTTGAACGGCAAGGAAATTTATATCAAAGTATAGTTTTATGTGTTGTTAATTAAATTTTCTAGTTTTTATTTTGTATTGAAATATTTGTAACAATACCGTATTGTTATGGAAAACAAATAAAAAGTTTGGGGTAAATTTTATTTTGCTTATTTTGTGATTTTTCGTGCTTTTTTTCTGATTTATCAAGCTTATTATAAGCGCTTATTTTCAAAACATAAATGCTTATAAATCCGCGCTCTGATGATTTTATTATTGTTTTTGTCTTTTACAATACTACTTTGTTTTTTTTCCAAACATTCCCATAATTTTCTTTACTTTTTATAGATGTTAAAGTCATCGTGTATTTATTGTAGTGTTTCTATTTTATTACATCTCTAACTTAACTATTATTCCTTGGTTTCGCCTATTTTTGATCTTATGTCTTTCTGCACTTCCTTATATCTGTTTATGTTAGTATTCTTATTTATAGATAGTCAACCACTCATTTCTTTTCCAAGTTCTTTTAGGTGTTAAGTATTGTTTACTTGGTTCTAGTTTGCACTTCTGCACAACATTAACAAATATCATCATTATTTTGGTTATCAACCAATTGGCTAACCAAAAGGGCTAACTACGAGGAACACAACGATAAGTATTAATTGTTACTTGGTACAATAAATAAATGTCAACCCGGAACAAAAAATACCGGTAAATTCCGAAATCAATTAGAGTTACGGTTTTTGGTTACGGTTAAAAAATGTTAATTTTGGTTTTCGTTGCGATTGGGATGTAGAGAATTTTGCGGTTTTTTCCGGTTACGGTTTTTGGTTACATTTCAGCGCACATCCCTGGTACTTATAATGAACTGTTTGAATTCTATAAAAAGTGGTAAATTAGAATGCGTCAGTGATCGAACGTCGATCCTTTCTATTCAATTGGTTACCTAATAATTAAATTACCTTAAGACCTTTTCATGCACAATTATAAAATTTCACTAAGCATATTTCTAAGGCAGTGTTTCTAATAATTTAGAAAGTCGATTGATGTCAAAGTTTAATATGCGAAATTAATATATTAACTACATGTTATTAATGTCAAGCAAAACCAAGGAAAATTTAATGTAAGCCGTCATTAAATTACTAGCGGTTCCCATTTCGATTCTGCCTTATTAATATGGTGGTGTAAATTCTGCAACTTTGTCTGAAAAATAAGCTCATTGGAATAGTTGTGAATGGATGGTTAAATAAACATTTTACAATATTCCCGTAATATGTACTACCTGTAATTATGATATTTAGAATTATACACATTTATATGAGAACAGCTAGGCTTCCGGGTTGGAGCCGCGTCATCGGTGCATGAACTGCCGACGTTTCGTCCTCGGTTCCACGGGACATCTTCAGGGCTGTGGTCACTTAGGGATCTGGAACACAACTGACTCAGTTGTGTTCCAGATCCCAAAGTGACCACAGCCCTGAAGATGTCCCGTGGAACCGAGGACGAAACGTCGGCAGTTCATGCACCGATGACGCGGCTCCAACCCGGAAGCCTAGCTGTTATTAACAACGGCCGCGGAAGCTTGCAACTGACATTTATATGAGTTTAAAAAAAATTTTGTTCCACAATAAAACTTTTAAAGTTATAAAATATGTTTTGCGGAACACTAAAATTAAGTTCTGAGGCAGAATATTATAAGCTCTTGAATTATTATCAAAGTCCGGAATTTGAATTCAAATTCGACTTATTATGTCTAGACTAAAACTTATATTCCGGACAATAATAATAATACGAGGATCGTTTGAAATGTACGTGGCCTAACACAGAGATGGCGCTAATTCGGCGGAATATGCATTACTATTTTTCAGAACCATCCTTTCTTAGGTTAAATATGACAGTATAGAGCGGTCTGTCAATTAGTTTGTATTTGACAGTGCGCCAAAGTGACCATCTCGAGTGATTTCGTAAACAATAGAAAAAACTGAGTTGCAAGCAGTGATAAAGTACTGTCATTTGAAAGGCTTAACACCAACCGAAATCAAAGCAGAGTTGGATACGACATTTGTGAAGTTCGCTCCTTCGTTAAACACTGGGTTGCCGAGTTTAAGCGTGGTTGTGTGAGCACAAGGGACGAAGCCCGCAGTGGACGCCCAAAAACGGCTACTACCCCGGATATGATAGAAAAAGTCCACCGTATCGTACTGGATGACCGTCGAGTAAAAGTGCGCGGGATAGCAGACATAATGGACATCTCAAATGACAGTGTGCACAGAATTTTAACTAAAGAATTGGAAATGAAAAATTACATCGCTGGTTGGGTGCCGCGTTTGCTCACACTGGAGCAAAAACTGAATCGTTTGATTGTTTCTCGCGACTTTTTGGCACGTTTTCGCCGCAATCCGAAGGACTTTTTGCACCGTTTTATAACCGCCAATGTGACCTGGGTCCACCATTACACTCCTGAAACCAGGAACAGTCCAAACAATGAACACACAAATATTCTTCGCCACCGAAGAGGGCAAAAACGGTTTTGTCAGCAGGAATGGTTATGGCAACTGTATTTGGGATTCTCATGAAATTATCTTCGTCGACTATTTGGAAAAAGGATAAACAATAAATGACGAGTATTATGCCAATTTGTTACAGCAATTGAGCGACAAAATCGAAGAGAAATGGCCACATTTGGCTAAAAAGAAAGCGCTTTTCCATCAAAATAACACACGTCTGCAATCGCCATGGCCAAAATTCATGAATTGGGATTCGAACTAGTGCTTCATTCGCCCTATTCGCCAGATTCGGCTCCCAGCGATTTTTATCTATTTCCAATCCTGAAAAAATGGCTTGGTGGTAAAAGATTTTCATCCAATTCCGAGGTAATCGCTGCCGTAAATAGCTATTTTGAGGACTTGTGTTCATCGACCTACAAAGACGGCATTGCTGTTTTGGGGCATCGTTGGAATAAGTGCGTTCAGCGAGCAGGTTATATTGAAAAATAAAATGATTTTTTGTACAAAAAACTTTCGTTTTCTTTGTTAGGCCACGTACATTTCGAACGATCCTCGTATAAGTCACTTGAATATAAAAACTTTTTTTATAGCTGAAAAGAAGTACTTAAATATACAATACGTAATATTTTCTTGTTTAAGCGTAGATCAACACAAATCCAACAAATTTATTGTGTGTACTATTTCACCGAAATAATTAATACTAAATACAAATGTTTGTCTACTTTACCAGAGAAATAATAAGAACAACCTTAAACTTTTATATGGTAATATTAGTTAGGTGTTTTCAAAACAATCGTAAATACTTTGAAATACGATATCGCCTCAAAAAATTTCATAAAAAACGGTCCGGAAATGTTTCGTTACAGAGTTACAGGCTACCGAAAATTAAACAGTCAAATCACGTTTTAATTATTATCTCTGCAATAAATTAAGATATTTGAAACACATTTTATATGGCCGTTGTACTATTGATGATTCACATTTCTTTTGTTTTTTATTTATATCCATTATTCAGGAATGTACGTGTAGGAGGTGTTAAACGTATCTCTCAACACACTTTTAACATACTTTTTACATTTTTAATTTGAAATTTCACCTGGAATATCTTATTCTCCATGCAGAAAACGCAATCTTCTAAGAAATTGCTAAATCCAACGCGTTCCAACGTAATTTAGTTTTTGTGACAAAATCGAGTTGCGATGAAGGTCTGAGTGTTTCCACAGTATGCAAAAATAGTTGTTTAAATTTCAAGAATAAGTTCCACACAACAAAACAATAAAACATGTTGTGATAAACATGGCTTTAGTAACGATTCTTTACGGAGTTACAACCCCCAAGAGAGGGAACAGTCGTAACAGTTCAAAACCCCGCACCTACTGAAAATTATAACTTTGTAAGAAAACCTTTCCACGCCTTTGTTCATAAGAACTCTTGTTGCTTTAATGCGTAAAAACCTTTTCTCAAAGTTTTTACAAATTATTTCAGCATTTCAAGCCAAAAGTTAAAATATTGCAAGTGTGCAAAAATACGTTAAACACACCCTCCCATTTGGGCCCTTGGTTAATGAATTCAAACAAAAAAATGTAAAAACATGGGTTAGTTGCTTCAGTGGCGCACCATGAGGAAGTTTTGGGGGCCAACTCCATGCTGTAAATATATATAAATTTTCGTTTTTTTTTATAGAACAAGGTTACGTATTTATATTTGTTTGTACAAATTACTTCCGCATTTTAAGTCAAAAGCTAAAATATTACGAGTATACAAAAACGCCTCCCATAAAACATGGGTTGGTTGTTTCATGGGAATTTTGGGGCCAATAAAAATCATTGTTAATTTGTAACGCAGTAGCATTGGGACGCCAGTCTAAAAGGACCCCAAGTGGAAAGTGCTGGTTTGTATAATTTAACCAAATATAATATATTGATCTTATTATTAAATATTAGTTGTATAGACTGCGCAACATAATGGAAGTGAATCCAAAAAAAGCGCCGCGTGGTCCACTGCATCTACCATCCCGAGATACAGAGCAAGGCCGGTGGATACGTCCCTGACCGCCGAGTCTGATTTGCAAATGATGCGAGGTGAGAATGAGAATCAACGGCCAGGGCCTCCAATAACCCGAACATCTACTGTGACCTTAAATGTGCTTATCTGCATTGAAAACTGTAGCAGTCTACTGTACAAAATTATATGCGCCTTATATAATGGACGCGTATATACGTGAGTTCCAGTAGTGGCGGGGCCCTCACCACCAAAAGTTTGAGACAGGTAGAAGTACTCCAGATTTAATATACATATAGATTATTCACTTAACATTATTTAAAAGATGCTTACTTTTTATACCAGAAAACGTACTTCAAATTACTTACCTAATTTCTAATTCTACGATAGCACTTTTTTTCATATCTTCAGAACGTTTTAAGGCGAAGTACCAATTTTGTATTCTGCCCTTAATGATTAAGCGCATTGGTTGTGTATCTTTGTTTTAAATTAAAAAGCGGCAGAAGGTCATTCGAAGTTACTTTAATGACAATACTGGATTATTTCTTAAATTCTTTAACTAATCGAAAAATTGTGTACATCATGCCATTGGAAAATACAAAAAACATGTTTTCTGCCTCTTGTAATGTTTTCCATTAAAGACAGCGTTTTTAATTTACACTTGTGTACTTTTATTACCAACGCCCTGTATAACTTTATTGATAAACAACGCAACGGATGCTGTAACATATATTAATCAAAAGTGCGAAAATAAGCAAGTACAAAATGTTAATAGTTATCCTTATCAAAACCTGCATAAAATTGCAAATCTAAAATAAATGTCTTTAGTATGATTATACAACACTATAGTAGAGTAGATGCCTGCCTACCGCGTTATCTTTTTTGTACATTGCCAAGTATCGATGTAATCTAAAATCACACGTCATATAAAGAGATAAGTTTAATGTTAGATATAAGAGCATATTCCCTACGCGGCTATTATTTACACAGTAACATTTGCTAAGTTTATCTTTTAGGTATACAGACATACAGTGTGTAACAAAAGTATGGTTTAAAATTCGCTAATGTCGTTAATTGAAGTTCATTGCAAAATCATTTGAATGGGTATGACGATTTAAATTAAAGGCTGGAAATTTCTAGAAATTGTTTGTTATTATTTTTCCGAGATAATGACGTCATCGATTTTTTAAATGCAATCATGGGTAATTTTTACCATCAGTTGGTGGTATTATAATTTATAAATATTTTTTTGCTCTGTTCGTAGTCCGTCGAGTTGCAATAAAACAGCAAATAAAAAAAGAAAATTAAACAAAAATAATATTTTTTCTGTGACGGGAAAAAAGTTTAACATTTTGTCTCTCTTGACAGGTACTAAAGTATCACTTTTTATGAAATTACTTTTTTCCTTTTACCCGGGGAAAAAAGTAATTACTTTTTCCCCGGGGAAAAAAGTAATTACTTTTTCCCGCTACAACAGCTTACTAGTTTAAAAATTCAAATTCCACGTTGACCAATTTTCCGACTTTATTATATATGTTTTTCAATATATTACGTTTTTTCCCGTCATAGAAAAAAATAGTGTATTATACACAGGAAAAAAGTAAGATTTCAGCTCTCGGTGTGAGACAAACAGACACCTCGAGCTAAAATCTATTACTTTTTTCCCTTGTATAATAAATATCTATTCTTACAAATAAAAACAAGTATGTGTTCATAATGTTCTCCATTAACCACCTAGATGAAGTGTATGAGGCGATGAAAAACAAAAATATGTGCCGAGCACGCAAGTTCTAAGTGAAACTTCTTTACGTATTGTCACTGAAAGTGTTTTTTTGAATCCTGTGATTTAACAGAAAACGAAGACGGTTTCAGTTACAAATCTGGTATTCAAGTCATCTTCTGAATGTTAATTTAAAGTCTACGCAAACAGATGGATTTTTTTACTTGATTTGTTTACTCGATCTTGATTCAGGAACGGAAGAAATTTATAAAGAAAATTTCACTTGTTATTTTTACTATTTATTAAGGTTTTTGCTATGCTATGTCTTACCTCTCTACGCCTACGATGCGTTACGGAAAGCACAAAAAGTAGAATCACCAATGCGCGGCGTTTTAAAAAAAATCATACTATCAAAATCATGACCATATGATATCTATTTTGTGCTTTAAAATATTTCTCAAAGTTTATTTTTAATTTTGTTCGCTGCATGTATATGTTAAAACCTACAAATAAAAAAGTTGGTCGCTTAGTGAACATTTCACTACATCGAAATCAAAAAGTCACATTGGTTATTTCTTTGGGCAAAAAATGAAACTTTTTTGAAAATTAAATAAGATCATAGACATCGCGGATGCATCTGCTTTCAAACAGAAACACAATCACGTCGATATTCCAAGTACTTCTCGAGATATTACGTTATATTTGATTAAAAAAACGCTTAATTAAAAAAGTGGCAATTTGGGCATTTTTCATTACCTAATAAAAACGTTTGGCACCGGTCAAAAAGATCATAAATGGCCATTTTGTATAGCAAATAACGTACTTATCAATAATATGTTGGTGTGATTTGGTTCTACGCAGAAAACAAAATTATGAAAGAAACGACTTTTACCGTTAAATTTACAAGAAAATCTACAAATGTTAATGTTTCAAATGTCAATATTTTAGTTGAAAATGATATATTCTTTGTTTTTGTAAAAAGGAAATACAGTTTCGAAAGTACTGCAATCTTGTACAAATATATTACAAATCATATATCTGGCATGATATGCTGTTCATTTGCTTTCTATATAAGCAAAGCTAAAAATACACTTGTTTGGAGTTGCTGATGGCGCAACTGAACATCAATCGACTCAGTTTGCATCTAGGCGACCTCACTTCAATTCCACCACTTTCGCTCTAGCATTCGCGTGGTTACTCCTGCCGGCAAAGAAGTTTCACTTCAAAAGTTGTTCCAACGCACCTTCAGAAGTTTCGCGTATTAGTAGTGATGCCTCAAGTCAAATGCACTCTTTAAGATCTTTAAAATGCCTAGTTTTGGTTTTGCAGACTTTACTTTTTAGGTATGCCCACGAAAAAATCTAACGGACTTAGATCCGGGAATCAAGCTGGCCACTCCATAGGATTTTGTTTTTCAATCTATTTACGTAGAAAAGTTGGGTTCAGGTAATAGCGCACATTGGCAGATCTTGATTCTCTTCCTCATGGAATAATACCACTAAAACAGGAAAAAGATCGGCTTGGAGAAATTCTAGATATCTTTCGTCAACGTACCGTCAAAAAAGTACGGTCCCAGAATTTGGAATTCGGTTGCGTTGTACTTCTTGCATTCTATGTAGATTTTCTGCTGCCCAGTATCGACAGTTTTTTTATTTGTCGTTCAGTTTCTAAAGAAAATGGTTTCGTCTGAAGATACTGTATGTCTCAATCTCAAAACATATGAATTATTGTTGTAGAACTCCACTATCTCTTCGCAAAATTGTAATCTGCCATTAGTATCGTCTTTTACTCTCCATGAGCCAGAAAGATTTTTCTTATTTTAAAACCCTATGTGCCGTTGCATGACTGATTTTCTGAACGTGTGGATTTCCTTGGAATGTCAACATCAGCATAAAATGTGTGATAGATGGTCGATGGTCGGTGGTCGTTTAGATATCACTAGGCAAATGACAAACCTCTTGTAGCGTTCTGCTTCTATTTCCATAGCATCTGTATATTGCAATGATATGCTTGGTCTTGTAACTACTAGAAAACAATTCCTAAACTGTCTGCAATTCACGCAATTAAATTCAAACTTGCTATGAGACTCTTCTAATTTTCTCAGGGTCGTTATTAGCTTGTAAATACGTTATTTAAATTAATTTTAAATAGAAACAAACACACACAACGATATCAACTTTACAAAATAAGGTTTTATTTAATAAAAGAATTTCAAAATGTGTTTTCCGAAAATTAAATGAATTTTTATTAATTACTATCGTCTTTTTTTATTAAATTAGAACACTTAACTTAGCGTCTTCTTATTATGACATTCCTCGCTCTAGCAAAACGCTGAGTGTCCAACCTCTATTTCGTTCTGTTGGCCTCTCGAGCAACAAATAATACTCGCCCTTAATCCGAATCTTCTTGTATCTCTGTTTTATATTCTTTCCAATTTATTTTTACCACTATCACAAAACGAAGAAACTTCCTCGATCGCCTTTTACTTATAATACTTCTGTACTTTTTACAATTCGTAGATAATCACCTATATTTTCTTCTGATTTATTAAACATCAGTTTACATTACGTTTTAAACTCGTTCTTTCTGTTTTCATCCAGAGGATATCAAATTCTCTGTCTTTTTTTTCAAAGACGAGCCGTAACTAATTAAAACAAATTCTCTCTTCTTCCTTTATCTTTTGTCTTCCTCCTTTGATCCCCATTTTTTAAAACAAACACATAAATCTCATGTCCAAGAGTATCCTTTTATATGTTTGTCACAATGACACTGACATCCTAACTGACATTAGTCGACGCACAAATCAAGTAACTCTAAAACTTTTTATAAACTAAACCTTTTTTAACAATTCTGAATTAAATTATAATTACAATTAACATAAATAGTCTTCGTATCAATCTGTTGTGTTTGTCTTTTCTTTCAGTAAAAAAAAACAAACCATATGAAAAATAACAATTATTAGAATTTATAACAGGAATTCTAGCAAAAATACGCAAGCCTGAGTTTATAAGTTAGAATATTTAAATCTTACAAGTCTTCATAAATCTCCAAATGTAAATTGAACCGCAGCAAGCATTCCAAAAATTGCTTTCCAGCAACCACAATACCCCAGTCAAATCAAACACCTCTAAATATCATAGCAATATATTAAATCCGGATCCTTTCCACCTGTCTTATCATTGACTGCCGTCGGGCCCCCGCCGCAACAAGCCGAGTAAGCATCCATTATATAAGGCGGATATTCGCATACACCGCTATAAAGTTAACCAGTACACCGACATTAAAACAATAGTGTTCACACGCTACGGTTGCACGATTAGGCGCGAACCGACAACTTTAAGTTCGTTTGCAATCCAAATTTCGTGCTACATGTACGCATCAAGTAAGCAGCCTACTTGAGTTAATACTACATTTAAAAACTTAAATCTTACATAATAGACATAAGCACAAATTTCATCGCAGAGCAATTTGTTGTAGTAACTAAACCTACACTCGCACTAAATAAATATTTATGCTGTGTACAGTATGCACCGCTAATTCTGAGACAAATTAAACCTCGCGCAATAGTTTAGGGGGAAGATGGAGCAAACGCACTATTCGAAAGTTGAACATCTTTAACTAGAGTCTACCCGATTGCAGAACTATGAATTATAACTGAGATAACGGAGAGACATGAAACGTGAGCGACCGAATGGAGTTGCGTGAGTTTTCTCAGATTCAGTGGCGCAAACAGTAATAAGCTAATATACAATATGTATGTTGTGAGTTTGCTATGGTTGACGCCGTTTCTCATTTCCCAGATTCCATCTTCGGCGATCTCTCCAGTTTTCCTCCTCTAATCCTGTGGTTTGCATTGCTTTTGCTATTTCCGTATCCCAAGATCTTCTAGGTCTGCCAAGTTTTCGTCTTGTAGGAAGAATCCACTTGCATAACTTTTTGAAAGCTTTTCTTCCGGCATTCTTCTCAAATGCCATATTTACATTTTGCATTCCACGGTATCCATTATGTTTTCGCTTAAATTAATTGTTGATATATGTTGGTATAGTTTGTTTATTTAATTAGTGTACTTTTCATCTTAAGTTATCTTTAAGTGACCCTGAACTCTGGTGGCAATAATTAACACTAAACATATTAGGTTCGGTATATATCGCTACAGCGACGTCTTTTCAGAGGGGCACGATTTGAAGGTCTCTCCCTCCCGTTCTTATTAATTAATTTGTTATTTTTGTAAGGTATTTATGAGGCGTGTATAAAATATAACATTTTAAACAATTTCTTTCAATAACAGAGAGTTAAAATAATACTTTAAAAAACACAGACAATCATTATAACAATTTTATTAAAAACAGCATTTATAACTAGGGCTGAAATTTGTCGCCACTGTTATGATTAAAACTATGAAGACAACAACGTAGAAAAAGATTACATTTAGGGAACTAAAAGTTATACTGTACTGTATTGGAGAAATGAGGTCAGAAATGGGTCACAAGATTACCTTCGCTTTTTTAAAAATGCGTCAGAGACGCCCATGTCATCATTGGATAGAGCTATTTTTTCCTTTTCTTTGATATAAGGTTTGATTGGTTTATTTTTACATATAACGGAGTTATAAGCAAGAAACCTTTTTTTAAATAGTAGGCTGTGAAAAACTTTTTTCTTGTAGTAGGCTAAAAATTAGCAAAAAAAATAAGAAACAACAAAATACTGCATTTGTTTCCGTTGAGTTTTGATCAGTTTATCTTCCCAAAGAATAAAGTTGTAAGCGAGAAATTGTTTTCTCGTGATATGCTGTGAAAAACGAAAAACAAACACCTGGCTGCTTCGGGGAATAAAACTATTAAAAATGTATGCTTCTATAACAATCAAAAGAGATTTAACTTTTAAATACTTTTGCTAAGTAGTAAAACATGAAAAGCAAAATAAATTTAGAATGACAATAAACTTATGTAAAGATGGAAACAAATGGAGTATTTAGTTTTTTATTTCTTTTTTTGCTAATTTTCAGCCTACTACCAGAAAACGGTTTTTCACAGCCTACTATAAGATAACAGTTTTTTTCCTATAACTCCGTTATTTGTGAAAATAAATCCATTAAACCTTATATCAGAGAAAAGAGGAAAAATAGCTATCCAACGATGACACAGTCGCCTTAGAGGTATGTTTAGAAAAACAAAGTTAATGTCAATATCTTTGATAATAACCAAATTATACACATAAAGCGAAAAGGGGAAGTTTTAGTTTTTTCAGTATGTACTGAAAATTAAGCAAAAATTTTAAGATTTGAATGTGGATCATAGTAGTACTTAAGATGCCGAATAATTCTCATTTAACCGAATCTTTATCTCTTACCGTTTAAGAGATTCTTATACATGGATCCTTATCTCTAATACACCCTGTGTATTAAATATGAATCTAGCTAAATCACTAAGTGGCGCTCAAAAGAGAAAATTGAGCAAGGAAAAAAATTGGAAAAGAAAAACTTCCAAACATTAACAGTTCTGCATCAGGTCGTAGAAGTGAATTTTCTAAATCTGCTAGTGTCAGAAAGAAAATTGTTGAAGTAATAAATCAAGCTGCAGCAGAAAACATACATAACTGTTTAACAAAATGCAGTCACCGACTATGAACTTATATCAAAAATTTTAAAAGTCGGAAAAAATACGCAACGTACAAGTCGATTTCTATAAACTAAGGTTGTTATTAGACAAAATTGTGTTTTTACCAGACAATATTGATTGTGATTAACGAAAATAAGATAAAATTACCGGCTAAAGTGTTATAGTTTTTATAAGGTTTAAAATTAAAATTTTTAATACAAATTCTGGTATGTGATTGCTAAACGTAGATATATCTCTTTCTAATTTCTCTATAACAGAACTGGAGTTGGGGTGGGGCCCGTTATAAAAGTTTCCGGGGGGGGGGGGGGGGGCTTACAATTTGAATTACGCCACTGTGTGATGAACACGGAAACATTGCATTTTCTGAAAAAAAAATCGATAAAATACCGCTGTAGTGGAATGTGGAATATTTAATTCTAAAATAGGAGTTGTTTTACTGAAACCCTACTTTGCTTACAGCTGATTTCATCGATTGGTATCGTACGTACATGTTGACGTTTTGAACCATGCGAGCTCTCAGGGCTTCAGTTAAACCATTATGAGGTAGCATAATTTTATAAAACAACTGTTGTATGCTGCCTGTTCATATTTTAATAAAACATATACAATATTATTTTATTTTGTAAGATTCGAGATAACCTTATTTTATAAATAAAAGCAAACTTCCTGTTTATAAAATTTTAGAGTAGAGGACACAGAAACAAACAAACGCTAAGTTTGGTAGGTACAGCGATGAAGTCATGAAACTCACTGGTAGGGTTTATACTCTAACGATAATAATATTAACTGATCAAGGACAGCGGCAAGAACTGTATGCGAATTGGATAACCACTTTGCCATTACAAGCAGTTTGTCTTAAAATTTAATCTGAATTGTTGAATATTTGAATTTGAAATTGAATGCTTTAATTAAAGTTTCCCGACATAATTCAAATGCAAAACAAGCGTATGTTTTGATTTATTTTTAGAAGGATCCAGTTCGAAAAGGAAAGCGAAGCGTTACGTGTAGAGCCGTTATGTTTGTGAATGCTGGTATGGTTTAATGAATACGATATCCAGGGGCAGTAACTTTAAATAGGTTTCCCGGGGTAGTGGCTCAGTGCACCTGTGACGCAATCGGTAGCGAGCGCCTGATCTAAACAAACCGTTACCCCGGTAACAGTCAAACGACGTCACATGTGACGTCAGCCTCGGGACGCTCGCAGAGTTATATATCGACGGCGCTGCTCACGAGCGTCACTGTGCTGCGCCGAGCACGAACGCGAGTGCGAACGTGAAACTGCTAGTCCACACTTTTATATTTTTCTACTTTTATATCTAATATTGTATAGTTTGTTTACTTTTTTTATTACTTAGAAGTATATTTTCTCATCATATTATAAGCTTCTGGTAAGTCCACTTTTTTTTATTAGCACCTAAGTAAATCTATTTAAAATCGCAAATTTTACTAAAAATAACGTTAATTATGCTAGATTTTGTGAAATTTTTCTCTAGGTCACTAAAGTATGTCACATCTAGCATAATTAATCCTAGAATCACATGTAACTCAGCTGACAGCAGATGACCGAGCTTTTAGGGTAGGGAGAACGTAGAGCTTTTGGGCGTTTCTAGAAAACGTGTGAAAATTTCCTACAAAACATATTGTGCTAAAAAGTTATTTTTCTTGTTATCGCGGTGTAAAACTTATCTCTAATACCTACAAACCGATTAAAATATAAACATTAGTAAGATCTGGAGCGGTCGTATCAGCCGATAACATAGTTTCGTATTGGAAAATCGAAGAAAAGCTTTTGCTGGATTAGAGTGTCAGGACGTAGTACTTGAACTACGAAATTTCCACTTGATAAAAGTGTTTGTACGTCACAATGTGGTTGTGTGTGTGTGTGTCGATTCATTTAGATAACTTTATTAGCATTGCGGTGTTTCTCTCTAATAAAGATACATACACGTTGTATCATAAATAATGCTTTATTGGAAAAGTGTGTGCAAGCACCTTATATTAACGTTCACAACACAAAAATAATTTTCTAAGCTTATGTGTTAATAAATGCAAATACATTTGCAGTTTTATGAATTATTCCGCTGTTGAAAGACATAAATCTGCAAAACAAAGTAGATACAACGCTATAAATTATGTAATTTACCGGAGAAGTGTTTAAAACCGTTTTATAAAAGCCTCAAGCGTGTAATTGTGTTTAAAATGCGCGCAAAACAATTTTTATCTACAACTTGTAAATCATCAAACAAGAAAAGGTATATTAGCAAATTGAAACTGAGCTAAAATTTTCCACGAAAACTGTAGGAGAAATTAGAGAATCAAGAAAATTGAGGAAAACTTTTCCCGGTCGCTTCGGACAACTTAAATAATTAATTTTGATCAACGTTAATTGTGAACGAAATTTCGTTTCGTATTTTCGGTATTTTTAAGGCCCACCTTCCAAACAGAAATAGATTTTTGTATATAGGCCATAAAACGTGGAATGTTTTATTCAGTTTGTACATTATGCACATACACTCTTATCGGTAAAGTAAATTACCTAGCAACGCAGTGATAATAAATTTCAGATAACAACTACATACAAATTGCCAATACAATCCTACGCTATTTCAAAGGTAAAAGGAAACGAAAGACACGTAAAATTGGAAAGCCATATGGTTCCTTGAAATTTATTGACCTATTCCTGTAGAAGTGTGAAAAATATCAGTGTTAGGAGAGTAATATGGTAAGAAAATTCTTACTATTACTTGAAATCAGTATCGCGTTTAGAGTTTCTTTCTCGGTAATTGTCAAAATTGGTAATTCGTTTTTAAATCTTAAATCTGTTTTAACTTTAATCAAAATTGTTTTGGCAGAGGGACAGAGGGTTTTTTAAATATATAGAAAGGGAGAATGCTAAAAAATGCTAATTGAGAAATGTTCTTGTTTTCATATACAATATTTTGTAAAATTACACCTTCTAAATTACTTTTTATGAGGAATTTTACCAACACCCTTTTATTAGCATAATAATATGAAGGGCTATTCGTACTCGTAGTGCTGGCTCGATATTACACATAAAATAAAATATATTTTTCTATAGAAAAAATCGTGGAATCTCTTGAAGGTTGTACTTTTTCGGATTAATAGCCGCTTCTAGCTTTTAAAGCTGAAAGCAACCTAAATGTGACTCGGAAATCTCCTCGCATTGCAAGTCATGTTATATTGATATATTGCTGGTAGTTCCAGAGCAGTGACAATAATGTTTAAAAAATGGAGGAATATGAAAAATATTACGAGGATGGGAGTTTCATAATGTATTGAATTCAAACATTTTACCATGATATTGCATAAAACCTAAAATATTATGTTCCATTGTTCTAAAAAAATCAGGCGTTTATTACTGGTGTTTCGTAAATGTACCTTATTCTATTTTCGGATATCAGAAATAAATTTAACGTATATACTGCATGCCAAAAAATTTTGAAAAATAATTATAAATTTTATTATCCTGTTTATTCGTTTTTCTATTCCCTCATATTAACTATTTAAAATTTATGCTGCTATTGTATAGCTCCACGAGCGACATAATTTCATTTATAAAACCGTGAACAACGATCATCATATGTTGTTGTCAAGGTTGTGTTTGTTATTTAAAACCATATTCTACAAACAACTGAAAGGAAACCATGGCGGTTTTAAATATTGTTATATTATTTTCAATGAAATATTCGTAGCAAATTAAACACGTTATCTTCAGAGAATTAAACGAATTACCTAGCTTGCTTGTTTAAAAATGCTTATTGTAATAATACATCTGTTGCATGTTTGCTTGTGTAAGGTCATCTTAAATAAAAATTGCATCCGTATCGAAAAGTCAATGTTACTTTTTTCTACAGTAATTAACCGTTGTAGTTTGAAAGTTAAAGTTGGCTATTTGGAATTTTTTGTAGCATATGTAAGTTTTGTTATGTTGTTACGTAAACAGAATTGTTTGTTTCAAAATAAATGAGAAAATCGCGTCCTTCTAAATCAATTTAGTAAAGTAGATGAGACATCCATAACTAACGACTTAAAAATCTCTCTATTCACCTGTCTATCTATAGATCGTCTAGATATTCGGCAATAGGCATTTTGGCAAGCTTTCCGACTGTTTCATAGCTCAGAATTGTCAGTGGGCCAAAACTTGGCACATTTGGCAATATGCTGTCATTTATAAAGGTAAATAAGATTTACGAACGAGACAATTAATCAGGGCCCTTGTGCTATAAACAGCATAATTTAAATATTATGTAAGGAATTGCTTGAATTTTTCACCACTTTATGTTTTTAATATCTTTGCCAAAGTGTATTTGTAGTGGCATTAATTACGTAAGTAATTACTTACGACACACCCTATA
Source organism: Ctenicera cuprea (assembly GCA_958336395.1). Taxonomy (NCBI): domain Eukaryota; kingdom Metazoa; phylum Arthropoda; class Insecta; order Coleoptera; family Elateridae; genus Ctenicera; species Ctenicera cuprea. The sequence goes on from OY284491.1 coordinate 31,769,851, forward strand.
TAAACCTTTCGCGTGCAGTAAATCTTGTCCTTTTTAACCTTTGCACGTTGGCGTTATCAATATTCAGTTTGGGGCGGATGAATTTTAAGACCATGTTAATTTAGACTAGTTATTCATGAATTATTGATCAAAATAAATAACGATGCATTAATTATCTCAGCGTAATTAAAGTAAACAATGTGCCGGATGTTTTTAGTTTCGAAAGCCTGCACTTAGGACCTCTACCTATTAATAATACTAGTAATATTAATCAATATTAACTTTGCGGAAGGATTTAGGCAATTTTTAATTATAGGGTTATTTTTTTATTACAGCCATATTAAAATTAAAAACATCTTTTTTAACTGCATTTTGTCCATCTATTGCCCTATAAATACCCTTTACCCTTTACACCAAGAACTACTAAATATTAACGTGTCCTTGTGACCCGGTAATCTAGAATAATCCATAACACGCAACATGAGCGATCGTTTGACACGACAAGGGTCATGCTTCAGTTTAAAAAAATGTAATCAACTAGCCTTAGTTCACTTATTTGATAATCCCAAACATGATCTCCCAACAAGACAATGCGATGAAACTAGCGCAATTTAACTTATTCTTTCTAATGAAGTCCACGTGATTTTCTTCGTGACGTAACGATTGTGACCTTGCTGATTATATGAAATATTCGGATGCGTAAATTGTGAATATGTACTCGTTTTATAATGAAAATGTAAATAGAAACAGGTGACTAGGGCGATGATAAGTTTTAAGTGTTGCGACATCGTTTAATTAACCTAAATTAACCTATCATTTATTGTTTGCATGGCTTTAAATTAAAGCAGTGATAAATAAGTGTTCGATTTGTAACGCTGATTTTTTTAAGGACGAACGCGATTTTATACAACGGTTACGCACAGATATATTAAATTATTAACCCTGAAACTTTTAAATGAGAAGGTGCGTTAAGATGAACTTTGAACGACTCATTTCCCTATAATTATATGGCAATTTTAGTAATTGTAAAAATTTTAAACACTTAGTTATACAATGAAATTATTTGAGCAAATTCACTGAAATTTACGTATTATATTTTATTATCTTTCGTTGAATACAGTGGACAATTAGGTATTGTAATAAAATTACTGTATAAGATTAAAAGATATCATTGCACTTATCTCTGGTGAATCATCGGTTTGGGAAAAACATTCAAAGGAAATGCGTAAAAATTGTAATTTGTAGCAAAAATATAAAATGGGATACTAAGATATTTTAAAGCTAAAAAATTGGCGAAGCACATCAGCTGGACTTTATAACCATACTAATATTATGGTATAAAATGCAATCTAAGAGTTAGCCACTACATATGATCAGATGCTTCGGGCATGCTGTGTTCTGCTCACTTGCGTAATATCGGAACAAAACGCTTATTATATCTACGTATTATAAGAGTAGCATTTTTCTGAGTAAAAAACCGTTTTATTATTACTTTTAGGAAAAAGATTGTTTGGGATTCAATAAGACCAGAATCAAAAAACTCAATACTGAGAGGAAGGGAAAGGCTTGCTTCCCTAAATATTAAAAGCTGCAAAAACTATTGTATTATGACATATAAACAATTTAGCTTAAAAATAAATGAATTTTTTATTTTCAAAAATTCATAGAAGGCGTCACAAAACCGTAGCGGATTGCAACACCAACCAAATTGTAGCTAATTCCTAGCCCTAGAAGCAAACAAAATTTTAAAAAAATCGTGCAGCCATTTTTTTTATGAAGTATTTAACATGGTTTCACTTTACAGTTTTCATGGTTTCAAAAATGATCGTAGATAGACATACAGTGTACCCTAAGAGCTATTATACAAACCAAAAATCTATGCAAATCTGACAACTCATTTTTGCGTTATTAAGCATTAAAGCCAAAATTGTCAATAGCCAATTTTTGAGCAATATTTTTTTATAAAACATTGAACATGATTTCACTTCAGTTTTCATGGTTTCAAAAATGATCGTAGATAGAAATACAGTGTACCCCCAAGGGCTATTTTAAAAACCAAAATTGATGCAATCTCACCACTCATTAATGCGGTAATAGGCGTTAAAGCCAACATTTTCAAAAAAAAAAACCTTAGAATCGTAAATGTTCACGATCACAATAAATTCCCGTATTGGAAGTATAGAAAAGCAAAAATGCGTTCTTACCTTGAAACTGAAGAAAACAAAATATTTCACAATGCAATTCTTATAATTTACCGTTCTTGGCAAAGATTCAACTTTTAACTTTCACCTTCACGTAGAATGTTTTCCTAATTTGGCACTATAACATAGAAAATATTTATTTCTAGCGTTTTTTTCTCATTAGTTGGTGACTTTATTAAAATTGCATTAAATAAATGTATGGTTGATATAAATTGCAACTTTCATTTTTTCATATAACTACAACATCCTGGACGTATTTAATTTATTCCGTATGATAGTTTTTTATCCTTGGTGAAGGGTTAAACGATTCGCAGCATTCAATTTAATAAAAAGTTTCATTTACGATCTTTTGTATGAACACTAATCAAAGAGAAAAATCAGAATTTCCATTATTTATGCTGTTTATTTGCAGTCCAAGGAAATAACTTAATTAATTAAAGACAGTTCTAGTATTCTCTGATTATGTTTGCCGTATACGATACATATTAAAAAAGTTGACTTACTCGAAAGTTGTGCTGATTGTTCCAATAAAAATTGTACTTGACAAAGACATATTTTGCATAAAATCTTTGATAAAATTATACAGAAATTCTGGCGTAACAATTATTTTAAAGGCATTAATCAAACAATCAATATTATTGCAGCTTACAATACTATTTTTTTCTACACATTAATATTAAATACAAATTTAACGACTAACCTTCAAACTGTGTGTGGTAAATACATTATTTAATTGTGCAGCAAGTAGGCACAACAAAAAAACATAAGATTCATTTTTAAATACAACTTATTAATTTTGTCACATATAGCTACAGTTTTAAGTAACGGTGAACATACATTTCGTGTGTGATAATTTCTTTTGTGAGGATAAATACAATTTCACTAAAAAATAAATTTTGGTAATATCATAATGAACTAAAATAAAATAATTAAATAGCTTGCAACGCAATTGGCAGATTAAAAATGTAATTCTCGGCGTATCCTTGATTTCTTCAAGTTTCCATAAAAATAGAAACCCTGAAAGCAACCTTTAATGTTATTAGTTACCATTGACCTATTTTTTGCATTTCAAGGGTGTTCGATTTGCACTGTTGCATGTCCAAATTCAGTTGCAGTTCAGAAACCTTAAAATCGAATAGGTGATTTCCCGCCATACAACATGTAACGTTTTCCACGCTAAATTTTATGCTTAATCGATATACGTGAATTAAACCTTCGTGATTCCTGACCGTAGTCGTAATTCGTAACAGTACTCCACTAAATGTGTACCTATATCTTAATGACCTTTTGAGTCGTGCTTTAAGTTAATTAAAACACGCATATTTTTGCCTCACAATCGAACAGTTTTTGCGTGTCTCTTTTTGTTTTTGTTACTTGCTAATTTATTCTTTCCCCAAAAAACCGTCGTAAACAGCCGGCTAATTCATATAACGGGTTTAATTATGACCCCGTGGATCGTTAATGGTCAGACATCCATGAAGCAACCGCCAAGTGCGAGTACTAAATTAGTATTGCCAGAAAAATTAAATTTTGCGTATAAAAACGAGTTTGGCCTTATCGATTGTTGGGTCAATTACAAGCACATAATTGTCTAGCAGTTCTTATTCATGGTTGTTTTTTTGTGAAAATCCTTTTTTTTTCGATCCTTTGATTCCATATATTTATACAAACCCATTGAAAACGCAGCGATAGAAAAAACAGCTGTCATTATTTTCAAGGTGAACATTTTTAAAGTTTCATTTAAAAAATAACGGACAAAAATTTCATTTTCCCTTAAATGGTTTGAGAGTTTATTTAAATTTGCAAACTATTTTGAACCCCTATTGACAATTGCAGTAAAATATATGAAATTTTCACACCCTTCACCACAAACACTTTTACAACCTTATTTAGGAGATCGCAATAATGAAGAACATGGGCAGTCTAATACCTCTATTTCGTACCAGTTCTGGATCTGACCGCGAAACGCTCTTTCCGCTCTAAAAACGATACTGAGCATAAACAGAAGCGGAAAATGTTTTCCCAAATTTAGGGTTGCAAGACATTTGTTCGCAGAATGTTTGACCTACATTATATAGCCAATGTCTGGCAGGCAATGGAAGCAAACAACAAACACATAAATACCAGTTAATAATAGATTAAAGATTCAATTAACTTATCCGCATATTACAAAAAGAATACCGAAGTTAATTTGGGTTGTATTAAATAAACATTTTGCGAAATTTTTCTGGCAGCCTTTAGGCAATAAATCATTCACTTTATGCTTCAAATGTACCATGCTTTGAAACGGCATTATTGATATTTAAATATTCTAAAAAAAAATGTTTTTTGGCAGCTATATATATATCCCCTTTGTTTTCAAGTTTTCATGATGATTAAAACGTTTTTATTCAATATAATAATTTTTAAATTTCGGAAAAGAAAAACTGAAGAAAAAGATTGTTCTTACTCATGTCGTTTTGCCACCTTCGTTAAATTGTCTACTTTTTTTCTATAAAATACGAGCTGTTTGTCGAGCTTTCTCCACATTCGTATTTGATTAACTTATGAAATGTCTAAAAATATTTGTGCCAGTCTTGGCTTTTGTGTACATAGAGACTTCTACCGATAAAATCCAGTGAAAGTGCGTGCGCATATTGCTACCCTGGTTACAGGGGTGACTGCCATCTTCCAGAAGCTTATTTATTCATAAAAGGATTGGTCTAAAAACAGGAGTGTCAACCTTGTTTTGTAGTCTTAGGAAAATTACTCAACATTAATTATGCTCTAAATGCAAATGAAGCTCATGCAGGAATTAATGTTGCCTGTTTTAAGCATATTCAATTTCACCCTCGATCGCACTTTATCTCTAATGTTTTCTTGTTTACGGAAATTTTAAGGGCTATATGAGATTATCTGGGAAATTCAATTTTACGATGTTTATGATAAAAATATAACAATTTGTAAAAAAGGCGAACTGGCACATATACAGAAAATATATTTAGAAGCAAATTTTAATAGTCAGTCCAATGAAATTTATAATATTCGTATTTCTTTTAAGATTTCTTTCACTAAACGTTTATTCCACTACTTCTTCCAGGTTTATTTAAAACAGCAGGATCTCATTTTCAAACTGTGCCTTTTGCAAGGTATTCCTATAAAACTTTTTCTTCAGACGTTTTTGAAAATACATTAGCCAAGGTGGAAATCTGTTTTGTTTTTCTGAACCTTAACTCGATTTACCCGAACCTTTCCATCCCCCAGGTGCTATTTCTTAGTGGTTTCGGCTTTTTCTAACACCTTTTTTCACTAAATTTCTAAAAATAATATAGCCCATTTTCTGTCTCGTTTGTTTATTTTTTCTTTTTCTATCTTTAGTCTTGAGATAACTGTTTCTGTAAATATTAACATTGAGACTTTGATAAGCATACAACAAAAGCGTAAAATTAGCCATTGCATTAAACAAAGATTTCGTGCAATTTAGTTAAGTTTTCTATTACATGCTTATCTGATTACGATAAAGTCCACAGTTAAATTCCTAAATCAAAAATGTTTTTAAATGTTTGTTGTTATTCCATTTTAAGTATAATTGGTGTTTAGATGTTAGCATAGTTTAATAGTATGACGTAGCAATTGCAATTTCATAAATTTTCATGCGAATATGTATCGCAAACAAAATTTACAATCCTTGGTGCAATAATAAAGCATTATTGGTGGGTGGCGCTTCAAAATCGATTAAGCCGGAAAATACTATAGTTATTCGAAAACAAATTTTGTATGTCCACTCAAATACTTGCGTGATTAACCATGCTCAGAACTATGTATAAACAGCGCTCCGTATATCTAAAAATACAATGAGGCAACGCAGTTTGGTAGGTATAGCAAATACCTCCTAATATATGCGGCGTTCGCCAATGCTTTTCGTTTCAGAAAGCTATGGCAAACAAACTGCGTTAGCCAACAGTTTGATTATAAATAGGTGCAGGACGTGCAGGATAATTTGAGATGCTCTTTATTTTAAAATTACAACATCGTTCTGCTTTTCCATAGTTTACCTGAAAAAAATCAATTTCAAGACTTTGATATCGCAGTCAAATAAACGCCCCTCTGTAAAGTTTTAATGGATTTCGTTATAAACAGGAAATCTAAGAATGAAATTTTGATAAAACCCACGAGGACCGCTTGACCTTTTGAAAAACAAAAGTTTTCCATTCTACTACGAGCTGCTCGTATAGGCCAGAAATAAAACAGATTTGATCGTGCCAATTTTCGTCTTCGTGTAGGTGTAAAATGGAATTCTATAGTAGATCCATAACAGTTTCTAACTTCAAAAATCAAAGATCTTGAAAGTTATGAATCATAGAGTCAGATTAAGATACCACGGCTATGACCTTGGGGTGCTGTGTTCTAAAAGGCGCCCCGTAGTCTGTAAATCTACAAGAGCACGGTCCCTAGGAAAAAATTAAATCCATCATGTCTAGTGAAACATTTTAAAGAGTATACAAAATAAATAGCAAAACAAGCATAACGCATGAATTTATTTATATAATTCTTGTCGCAACGGAATTGTCAATTGAAACGCAACAAAAGAAATCAATTCGAAAGCGTGGAGTAATCGATATCTGCTCTAATAATCGACTATATCATTCCAATTTAGCGCTACATCATTATTTGAACTGTTACGACAACAGTGACAGTTCCAGTAGCGTAACGTTTGTTGAAGAAGACGTAACCGGGATGGTTAACGAAGCGTGTGGTGATGAGATACCAGTTAACAGGGGAAGTAAAAACCGAATAAAAACCGGAACGGGAACACGAGACATAACGGGGTCCAAACTATTTCTTGAACCGAAAAAACGAATACACATAAACAGCATCTTGTGCATCTGACCACGAAGAAAACTTTTGAGCAAATTTAGCATTACCGCTGAAGATTTTTGTCATGCAGGGTTAGGATGAATAAGGGGGCACCAGAATCTATATCTACCAAGAAAACTCATTTTAGAACCTATTTTTCGGTATCGATTTGAGTCAAGTTCTCTAAAACTAGCACAAATAAGATTGTTTTAAAAAAATAACTATTTCAATGACGACCAGTAAAAATGGCCCTTGCATTTCTATTTATAGATTTCGATTTGGGGGAAGGGTAGTAATTAGAGTGCAGTCCAAATTTCCGGGTGTAAAGGGGCCCCATGCGGCTTAATAATTAATCAACACATATATGTACATGCATTTCCCTCTTTTTTTAATCAACGCAGTAAAACCGGTAAATAAGCATTAGTCCCAAGCACTCAACTTTATAAAATAAATAAATGTTTTGGTAAATAGTTTAGATTCGTATCATCAGTATTGTTATATTGAACATGGTTTCCAAAAGCGACGAGGAAGTACAGTTTTATATTAAGATAAATAAATCGGTGATTATCTGTACATGTCAGTTGAAATAAATAAAATGTAGATTCATCTTCACAAAAACAAAAATTTTGTTTACTTTATTGATTCTAAAACTTTACTGGGTCAGACTGTCATCAAAAATTCATGTATCAGTGGGAGATCAAACAATGAATTTTTAATTGACGTTAATAAAATTGTAATTTCTTGTTTGATAAGAATTCGTAATTGTCTGTATTTGTTTTACTCTGCCATAAATTTTACATAATTTCTCTTAGCAGACGATCACAGAATCCTAGCTTACTAATTTTTAGTGCATACAATGTAATGTGCTGAACTTTATTCCTAGATAAATATTTGTATGCACAGTTTACAAGAATTGTGCCACAGCTGACACAAAATTAAAATGTTACAAAAATAGGATGTCACTAATTTTAAGCACTTGTTCTTCGACGTAATTATCTCAAATTATAGAGTTTTCAAGGACGAGTGTCATCTGTAACCTCAATTATTTGTTTTTTTCGTTTAATTTTAATGATGGAAACAGAAAACGTGAAATCCATTATTAAATGAATGGAAGAAGGTTCTGATTTAATTTACGAGCATAATTCGTTTATCTTTAATTTTTAATCAATTTTCATTCTGTGCTTCGCTTGTGTACCTTGTCATTTATAAATGGAAGTTATTAATTTTAATGAAAAATATTCGTAATACCTTTAAGGAAATAATGGCATATTTGTTGTTCTGAATTAATGAAATTTTGTTTTCTTATTAAATTATTTTGCTTGTTATTCGAATTTTTTGTATATTTTTTGAAGCTGATGTAACATTCGGACAAATTGTTAATATGTTGAACGTTATAGAAAATGTGATTGATAACAAATACAGCATGTTTCGTTACGAAAGTTGATAAAATAGTTATACGGTACTAAAAACACAAATTCCTTATTTTAATTTATTATGCTGCACAGAAATGAATATGCATTTTTTTCGATAAACGTCATCGTATTTACGTGCTTATTGTAATAGTTACAATTATTTTGATGAACAATTTTACTTTGTAAGTTTGAAAAAATAACCTGAATGAAAATTGGAATTACAGTTTATGTTTACTTAACGTGTTTAGTTATAGCGCATACAGGGGTTGAGATTATTTTATTCAAAAGTTTGTGCCATGTGCAATGGCACAAATAGATTTAATAACTGCAACAATGAGGAAACCCCCTTTAGTTCTCACAAGAACAACTATTTTTACGTTCAGATGTACATTTCGGCTGCTAAGCAGCCATCTTCAATGAACAAAAACGTAAGAAACAAACACTACACCGAAGTGGAAAAACACAACGAAACAAGTAACTTACGCCTGGTGATATCAGAGGCATCCTACAGCTTCCTTGTGTTTTCCACCTCGGTATAGTGTTTGTTTCTTATACGTTTTAGTTCACTGAAGATGGCTGCTTAGCAGCCGAAATGTACATCTGAACGTACAAATAGTTGTTCTTATGAGAACTAAAGAGGTTTTCCTCATTATTTTTATAATTTTCTCACAATTGCTTATTTTTTCATAATTTAATAACTGCAACTGAACCATTGATAGACACAAATTCCCCACGCGGTTAAACTTCGGACCTAATCAATTTTTATTTTTTTAATTTCCCAATCGAATTCCCCACAAGGTAGTATTTCAACCCCTCTTAACTGGAAATGCATTCTAAATAATTGTACAAGTAATGCAGGTATTTGCAGTTGTCTATTCTTTGCTACCCCCACTGTTTAACATGTTATTCATTATAAATTAAATTGTCATCGTCATATAAATTAGTACATTTAACGGTTTCCTTTTAAAGTTGATAACGAGTGGTTATAATTATAATGTAACTAGCAGAACCCGTCGACTACGCTCCCCAATGCTTTTTTGGTAACTTCATACTCGGCGCTTGCCGCTCCGAATGTTTCCTTCGCTGAGTATTAATATTGATAATTATTGTAACGCTACCCAACCCAACGTTTGTGTTCTCATAAAAGCACTAAAAAATACGCAAATTGATACCGTCATAAAAATATATTCCGCTATCGCCAGTTGTTAGAAAAACACAAAATATATGAAATTTTGTTTTTGTATTTAAAACTTGAATTTTCATTTGGGTTTGGGCATTACAAACAATATTTTTAATCCCAATTACTGTAACCTCTGTAGGAAATTCGAGGTTCGGCGGAGTTCAAGGGTAGGATTATAAAAAAATATGAACCGCGTGAGGAATTCGTGTCCGCTCTTATCCATGGAGGAATGAAATTTAAGCAAAATACCTAATTATTTTTTTGAATTTGCTTATCTATTGAAGATACGCACCCACACAGTTTAGCCATTTGCTCGATTCCTATATTGATTTTCCGTCATTAATGATGGCAAGAATAACAAGTCTGTTTCGTATTTTGACTAAGTAATTTAAAGCATTCAAAGTTAGGAGTCGTAATTGCAAAAATTACAAAAATTCGTGTTTTAGACTTTTCCTTTTTACGAGTTAAAAATACATAAAGTTTATCCATTTCCGACAACCTTTCCTTTATATTTATGAACCAAAGCAAAAGCAAAAAAAATAAATTTCAAATTCTGCCTGACTAATTGCTAATGTTTATAAATCTTGAAGTTTAAAAACATTTTCATTGTTCCTTTTCTGTATAGTTATGTTCCACGTATTGTAGCTAAGTACGAGTTGGTACCACATTTTAAGTGCCCCCATAACTACAAATTTCGATAAAAATACAGGAAGTAGCATGACGTTCTAACCCGACTGCATTACTATTAGCGATGTCAGCTGATAAGTGAGTTTGAGGTGAATTTTAAACATGTTGGGGCAATAAAACTGTAGTTTACTATTTATACAAGTAATAAACGGGTGTAGTAAGCCAAGTGAACGTTCTGAAACGGGGTCGTTCTGGGAGATCAATATTAAACTGCCAACGCCCGGTTGCCTAGACACTAACACAAACATATTTACAAGCTCTTTGGAAAAAAGCTACAAAAATACGAAAATCATTACTAATATTGAATATTAAAAAAATTGTAGATTTGCTCTTAAAAAACTAATAAAAAAATATTTCTTCTAGAACAACAATGAGTGGAAAATTTTCGGTATTAAAATTCTTTCACAGTCTGGATTTATTTGTTTATTTTGAACTTGGCTGGATTTTGCTAAAAGATCCTCCTCGTAGTTTCATTTGGTGTCATATTTTTTGTCAGCCAGAAAGTATACGCGGTTTATAGAGAGGATTGGTATAAAAGCTCTTCTGGAAAGCGGATTACAAACTTTTGCTTGGTTACGTACTACAAAAACCTCTTTTCAGAAAATGCAGAATCGTAAACTTTCTAGAGTCCTGCTAAACTACAATCATATTAAAAGCTATAAATTCTAGCAAATCCTATTTACAAACTGTTGTTGCTGCTCTTATGAAATTTAAAGATAGGCGATTCCATTTAGAAAATGTATTACTGCGTAATTTTTGTATTATTCTATGGTTATAAAAGGCAAATAAATCCATAAATACTGTTTTCGTGAAATTCTCTTGTTAGGATTTATGTAAGGCTTTTAAAAATCTTGATTTTTCCGAAATATTTGATAAATAGAAATAAAAACTCGGAATTGACGTTTTGGCAATGAAATAAAAATACAAAATGCTGGCTAGACTTGCCAAGATTCTCTTGAAAACTCACATTTCCTTTAAATTTACCGTTTCTATCCGCAGTGTAGCAAGGTAGTTACTTGTACCGGAATTTCCATACATATTTACTTAATAACCGTAATTAGAAATCATTTTAGTGATATTATGTAGGTATATTAATTTAAATAATGAAGTTTTACAGGCGTATTTTCCTTCATATTTTTGAATTTATTATTAATATTTCATAATGTTCATCAAGTTGAATACAACAATTGAATTTTTAATATCACTTTCCCCAACCTAGCGACGTCCTTTGACAAACAAACATATTCGATTAAAATTGAACCGCCCTTATTTTTTAATTTCTATATAATATGAGAAAATGGGAATAACCGTCATCTAAACAACTCGTGTTCGTTACGTAGGCAGTAAGTGCAATTAAACCGTATAGGTTAACCCATGTAAATGTGCCCTTAACGTTGGCATAAATTTAGTTTTGAAGGTTATCTAATTTATTTATTTCTGTTCCCCACTGCATTCTTTTGGGTTCTCACCTTCGCGCCGTTCGAATAAACAAAAGTAAAAATAGAAATTAATGACGAAATCAGGCGCAGATGAGTCGACTGTCTATATCTAGATCTCCGCGAAATTTGTCAAAAATGCGCGAACACGTTAATTCAGTGCATTCTATTTCTAGAAATGTATGTATGTATGTTCTGGAACAGCCCCTAAAAGGCCGAAGAATTTTTGGCACGGCGCTAGACACATGGTCCGGAAAAAGATGAATGCTAAATTAGAAAATAATTGTGTTTATATCGCATACACATTATTTTTAGAATTTTACGGAACGCTTACCAAGTTGTCTTCACAAACACCGAAATAATATAAAAGAAAAAAAAAACACGGTGAGACTTCATAATGTTCTCTGCATATAAATGTCAAGTAAAATGAATTACTTTTGGTTTTATTTGTGGGGGTGTTTTTTAAAGAAAGGTCACTTTTGAGGATTTTTTTTGGCATGGAACGTCATAAACACAAGAAAGGCTGCCAAATAGGTATGAATCAGTCGTATGGCCAAAGAATGTCATAACATTTGACTTGGTTTTGTTGTTGATATTTCAATGCTGGTGCAGCTTTCAAAATAACACCAACGGCAAAAACTAATTATCAACAATTAGGTTTACAAATAGTTTCACTAAGTATATGCACTGGCATACGTGTAAACTTTGGACAATTCAATTTCATCAATTAATATAATTACGTACAATACAAGAAGCTTTATCTTTATCAATAAGTACTTACACTTACGTAATAGCAACATTAAAAATACAAAACTGCAGAATTCAATTTTATTGCGATAAGAAATACTGGAAATACACTAATTAAACTTTATTTTTTATTAAGTTCTAGTTTTAGTTCGTTTGAATTAGATAATACTTTTTTTATTTTTATTAACATCTTGCACCCAAAAATAATATTAACACTAGAAACTGAACAAAATAGGTCCATTAACTTTTTAGATTTAAACATAAAAATTAATTAAACTAATAAACTGTTTATAGAAAACCTACACAAACAGACATTACAATACCACACGATTCTTGTCATCATAAAACACATAAGTTAGCAGCATACAGGTCCATGATACATAGAGCTTTGGCGCTCCCTTTAAATGAAATTAATTATAATAGAGAAATTTAATTATTAAGCAAATTGCATATAGTCTTAGCTACAATACTAAACTTATTGATACATTAGCTGAAGAAAAATATTATAAATTAGCCATTCATAAAAATTTAGCCCTTATTAACACCCCAAATTCATTCGATACAATTAAATATGCTTCGATCCCATATTTTGGTGACAAAACAGAAAAAAATGCTAAAATTATAAACAAGACACATAAATATAAAGTAAGTTTTAAAACAACTAAAAACATTTGACAACAGATGATTTGCTAAAACCAGGCATTTACATATTAAATTGTTTGCTTTGTAATTCGGTTTACATAGGCCAGACAATTAGAAATTTTGATATTAGGTATCAAGAACACGTACATTGTTACAAATACCAAGTTCTATTGTTGCTACAACAACACCAAATCTTTACTTTTTAATGTAACCTTTGATAATTGCTTGTAAACATAGCGAAATACGTAGAAGGTTAATTTCACAAATATTGTGAAGTAAAAAGCATTTTATTCATACTCAATAATTGATTCAACTTTACTTATCATTACAAGTGACAATGTTTAACACGTAGTATCCGTAAAACGGAATAATCGTGTTGCTTTTTACATTATCCTTGCTTCCCATTTTATGAAATAAGTAAACAACTGAGAAATTAGTACTTCAATAACAGTAGGTAACTATGTTTGAACTATAAATTTGATTAATAGCTCAAATTGATTTAGTTTGACCTCGATACTGGTCGTTATGTATTAAACACCGAAAAATAAGGTAATGAAACAAGATGTTCCAATTTTTCAGCTCGGTATCTGTAAATATCCACTAAATCATATTTACAGTCAAAACACCGAGACTTTTCAAAAATAACCAGTTTAAAAATTGCTTTCAAAAACATTCTGTAATAACTTTGACATCTATATGTTTTTTATTTACAGCAAGATAGTAGGTAGTATAAAATTGCACGTGCACAACTGAAACTATTTTTCTAAATTTTAATGCAGGATAATGAAATCAAGTTAACAATTCTGAGACATTGGAAAGTTAGATAATATTTTTCACAGAGTTGCAAGAAAAGTTATTTTTATAAAAATCCATAATAAAGGAGGCAAATCTAAATTCCATTTTTTATATACAGATACTCTTAAAATAGTCCCAAATATGATACCTTAAAATTTATAAATAAATTCACAGAAGTTATTTTTAATATAGCGCCACGTCATATATATTTTTTAAATTTGTACATTAAAATTAGAAATATTTAAATATCATTTTCATATTTAGTAGTCACAGAAAAATAAAAATTCCACAGAACGATAAAACCTAAACAGTGATGTATTTTTATTAATACCCTATAGATATGTTTCTCGTCTGTTATTGTTTGTATACTATAGGAATATTTAGCTGTTCTTTTTCTTTTTCTGTTTTTAAATGTGTCCACAAATACCTTACTGGTATTACCTTAATTAGAGAATTTGTTTCTTTCTTCTTTCTCGATTAATTTTTTCAAACATTCGTAATTGTGTTGCAAAGAGCTTTCGCGTAAAGGGACAAAAATAGTGAAAAGCTAATAAATTACTGAACAACTGCCTACGAAAAATACGAAACAGATGAGAGCTTTGAAGGTGTGGGTTGAAAGGAAATTTTAAATTTGCTTGCAAATAAAACTTCGTTTTGTTCTCCTTTTGGTTATTTTAACATTCATGAGCGTTGAAATTGAGCCGCCACTTCGCATTTCCAACTTTATCAACATAAAATTCAGACCAGAAATGTTATTTACGGTATTATGTTTCGGCCATATGTATCTGTATGAATAATACGCCTGTTAGAAATCAACAAAAATTCTCTACTGTAGTGTTTCTACTTATTTATTATTCATCAACCATCATCACAATATTGTGTTTTATCAATGATAAATTGATAACATGACTGATTAAAAGTCAAAGTCTTCGTCATAGAATAATAAAATAAAACCTGAATACGTAATGAGTTTTTTCCATCAAAATTCAATATTGAAAAGTCTTGCTGCTTTACAAATGTATCGCACTTGTTTATTTATACTTACCGTTTGCTACTGGATAATCGATAGCAATCCAATTATTACTTGTCGTTTAAAAGTAGTAGCAGGTCAAGGTAAATATGGCAGGTGAATCCATAAAAATTAAAAGGCGTGACAGGACGAAGCTAATCATACACTTTAATGGAATAAATCATCAGGGACACCTCCTATTATTCTGTTAAAATTTTCATTGTGCGTCATTAATGACTACAGAAATTAGACAGTTGTTGCCAAAATACGTCACAGACCACGCAAAATATTTAACCAAACGTAAATCAACTTTCCACAAAAAAAATATAAGCTCGTGTTTTTCAAATTCAGACGTAAAATGCATGTGTCGTTGCTTGCTTACCATCAGAATGATAACCTGCTAATTGTGCTATTGACACAAATCCTTGATCGTATTGTAAATAACCCATGTATAATTAACTGTACATACGTTAATATAACGTACAAAATGCGGGTGTTTGTTATTGTTTATCATAATTAAATTTAAAAATCTTAAAAACCTAATTCGTGTTTTACTTGTACATAACAAAAAATTGTAAAAAAATATTTAAAAGAAAAACATAAGAGAATGGGTTTGTCTCCAGAAGAAAAGTGAAAAACTATTTTTTTAATACAACACACTGTTCACAATTCCTATCACTTGCACTAGTTTTCTTTCCAGAACCCTCGTCTTTATTGCAAACTATTTAATACTGCAATAGAAGACCGCATTTGTACTATAATTATTTTAACTACTTTCACTAAGGGCCGGTCATTCAAACTCCTGTTAACCTTAATTACATAATATTCTTCTCGAAATCACTTGCATTATTAAACGTTTCCAACGAAATCTTTTTTATAGATAATTTTAAGATTATTAGAATTTGCTGGACTTTTTCTGTAACAAACCAACTTAGCTTTTTTTAAAGGTATTTTTTTTTATTTTCTTTTTGCGGCTGCCTACTTGTATTCCAACTACATAAGGTCATACGACCACCATCTAGAATGTCTTATTTTATAAAAACGCTTATAGAAACCCAGGGATTCGAACCCACTCGCCTTCAAAGCGTGAAACTCTGACCATGACCACTTCTCTACCGCCCGCGCCGCCGCCCGGCTCCTTTTATATTTTGTTGATAATAAACATAAAAACTGCAGTATCTAAATTCTTAAAACTCCCCATAGTATAAGGCGCTAGAATAATGAGAAATATTTTTGGAGGTCCAAAGAACCCGTCCTGGAAGTTTCTTCATTTTTCAGTAACTTCTCAGTTGTATAACAAAGTTATTTTCAAGTAGCTCTTAAACCCATTAAGTACAACACCGAAAATGTTTTATAAAACAATAGCTACGTATAATTTCCAGAAAAGGAATAACTTGCTACAAGTACGAGTCGTGTTTTAACGTTTGCATATCAATGGACAAATCTTTCCACAGTTAGAGATATAAACAAAGAATCAGGAAGCAAATTAAAAAGCAATAAATCTCAAATTGGCACGTGACTAGAGAATGTGGTTTGTGCATTACAATATACAACAATTGATTTTCAGTATTTAAACGATTCTTCTAATAGGAAAAATAAAACAATTACGTTTCCATCACACTGAATGATGTTTACAAGTGTTTGTGGTTTTAAAAAGTTTAGAATTTCTGATGTAAATTTGTAATTACATAACCAGTGTTGTGATGTCTTATTATATATTATTATTTCTCATTTCTTACATAAACGTAGAAACAGAACCGCAAGCTTATTTTGTGGAATTTGTGTAACGTTTTAGTTCCAGTGAGAATTATGTATTTCTAATATCCAATAATTGTTTTTCTGATTCGGTTTGTTGCTTTTAATTTCTTTCGTAGTTTTTCGAAATTTTTGTTTTGCATTTCGCAAATTCTAAATACAAACAATAATGTAGAAGTGGGCGCGCGGTAGAGCAGTGGTGCTGCTCTGCCAAACGTGTCGGTTCAAGTCCCGGTTTCGCATTGGATGTTTGTGTCCGTCTTTGTATGTTGGGGCTAATAACCACAGCAGTTGATGCCCCCATAGTGCATGTCAATAAAAAATAATGTATATATCATTACAGTATAATGATAAATTTCAAAAAAATTGTTTTGTAAACAATTTAAACATGGGTTCACTTTTGTAGGCTCTATTTGTTGTTTCTGCAGCTCCGCTCAAATGGAAAACCGGTGCTTTTTAGGTTTATATACCAAAAGTTCCTAAAATTTCTTAAAATAAAAAATAATTAAAATTTTCTTTATTAATAGGTTTCGTAACCATCAATATTGTAAAAAAATGTTGTTTAAATAACAGTTTGCAGTAGCAAACAGTGACGTATTTGTCTCATGAACACGGAGTTCCCGTTGAATCTCGTTGTGTCCTACTCTTGTTACGATGTTAATTCATAATAAAGCAACTTCCTTGCAATTACGTACTCTCATTTGATGCATTTAAAATGCTTTCAGCGCTGAATGTCTCATTTTGTAAATTTCCATGCCAACAAATTTTGGCGTTAAATTGAGTAACATGATTGTTGAAGGTTTTTCGGTGCTCTTATGAAACGTGATTATACCTTTACGCTAGAGGCAAAATTTAACATTGCTCTTATTTAACTGTTAAGTTACTGCGTGCCAGTTCTTTAAATAAAGAAGAACCGTTAAGTACTTTGTCGTTTAACAAGATTCACATTAGATAGTGAAAAAAATAGCGATTAATACCAATGTATCGATAGTAAGTTAGCACAATGACTTGCTTAAGATTAAACTTTTTGTCAGATTGTGGTGTCAATATTGTGCCATGCATTGATGAAATTGAGGATACGCAAGTTACGGAGTGTGTTGAAACTGAAATGACTTAACAGAAACAAATAAAGTTAAATAGCAATTTGTTTCTGATAATTACTTCTAAAATTAAAAGTAAAGTAATTAATCACGCCCACTTCTTTGTGGATTAAAAATAAATGCACAAAATAAGTCATTAACAATTTCTTCCATGGGAATAGTTTAAAGAACGGAAATTGTTCTTAAAAAACAATTTATTGCAGAAATGTTTTTAAGTTGATAAAAAGAAGAAAATTCTAGCGAGTTTTGAACAAAAAAATATTTAAAAAATTTGTTTTAATAAAAAAAAATACAAAAAATAATTTACCAAAATGTCCCAATAAGTATTTAGGATGTCAATTACAATAAAACAATAAATTCAGTGGTGCAGAAAGAATAATAGCAAACAAGAACGATTGCTTCAATTCATGCAAATCGGGAGTGTTTCAATGCTGAATAAAATGGTCACAAATTTGACCCAATTTTCTGTAATTGTTGCAAATTCAATACGCCTGACTTCAATATATTAAGCAATGAAGTGACAACTGCATTTATTTTAGTTAGAAACTGAATTTAAATTTAAAACTAGTGCAAGCTCAAAGCCTCGTTTCACAAACTTTACGTGATTAAACATCAAATGAAGATACTGTGCTCTTGTTAAATGCATCTGCCATGATGCAACATGCCACTCAAATTAATGTTTCCTCTAGCTTTGCGCGTCAAATCGACATTAAGTATGTATGAAGCGGACTTTAGCACGTGTGTAATGCTTCAGCAACTAGATTTTTGTAATTGTAATCGTCATTTAGGCACGCCAATATTAATTTTTTTCAAAGTTTCTTCTTAATTAAAGCATGTTCTTTTTAAAGGTTTAATTAAAACAAGTAATTGGTACAAAATGGCATAGGCACTTAGAATTAAAAGTAATTCACGTTTATTAATATTGCTAATAATAGAATAAGATATTAATTTAAAAAATCCTTACAATGGCCATTCATACACGTGCCACTTAGTTTAAGTAACAACAATGATAACATATACCTGCTTTTGCAATGAATGAAACTGAAACATTAGATCAATATCCTTATTTAGAACTAGCACAGGTTGCTATCAAGTAATAAATCGCCACAGGAACCAACCAAAACCACCACGTTTAGATTTTTTGCTTCATCTTTATTGATCAAACGCGGTATTATTGTTGGCATTTCCAGGCACCCATTAGTCTTTTTTATATATATGTCATTTAATTATTGAAGAAAAATTGAAATACGATATGAAATTCTGTTTTATTATCTGGCAACACAAAGCAAACGTTTAAGGTTATTACGGAAAATACAAAAGTGGACAACAAAAGAGAGTAAAAAAGGAAACTTTCCAAGATAAACTGCTAACTTTTTACTACTGGCTCATTACCTGTTGGGCAATGGAAATTTTCTACCTTTTTCATTTGATTATATATTTTTTTAAATTTGGTTAATTAAATTTTAAAAAACTTCCTTCAAAAACGTGAATTTTAAAGGTTGAGGATAGTTGGTTGACGTTTTCCTGTTATTTTCAAAATAAATCGTTTTTCTACATCAAATCCAGTTCTGAACAAGAAGCACAAGGCTGTTTCTCTTTTGAAAAGTGTAAATATAACACGATTCCTATTTTTTATGTTTTAAATAACTTCAGATCTAAGATACAAGTGTAATATATCATCTTATCATTTAGATTTCTAGATTATTTGCTTAGCCTCTATTGTATATGTTTTGCAACGTAACTACGACGCAATAATTTAATCAAAAATTTAAAGACTTTTATTACATTCTTCGTTCTAAGCTCAAGAACATACTGTTTTTGAATACCACCAGATCTGAAAATACACATTCACCTTCATTTTAAAATAGCTTATCCAATACAACGGATTTACATGTAAATATTTAAGATTTTAATGTAAGTTATAAGACTTATAACGTTTACTAAGAAACCGTCCCATGAAAAACTTTTCGCTTATAAAAAGTTATCAGAATTATCAGTAAAACAAACGGTCACTACGTCGAGCCAAGTAGGAGAGTTTCCACCCTTCCCATGCGATCTGTACTATACTTACCACTTGCGATACTTTTGCGATTTATGTATTTATCACAAACATCGGCTGAAATTGTTTATTATAAAAACATATTTTCTTTGTTTTATAACTCCCGCTGTACATTAATTAGCTTCTGTGAGATTGTTTACGTCCCGTGTTTTTCTCGTTGTTTTACTATTTGCCGCAATATTTTGCCAGTGAAACAATTATTTGTAAAAGCTGTAGGATTGTTTTCATAAGACTTGTTTTGCTTTCAGCGAATACAAATTGAAGGGATATTGTTGTACTAGGGTATTTTCGCGTTTAAGGTAAAAATAGCATTGCTACGATTAAATATCTCCCTTCGCGACATAAAGCAGCAAACATTATCGTTTATCGTCATCCCACGTACCTCATTGTATGGCAAAATCAATACGTTAAATCAATAACTTTATAAGGCATTGTATTCGTTATTTCTCATGTAGGCATTAGATTCGCCACGGTTTGCGTGAGTGGGTGTATTAATGAAGACAATTTCACTTCAATAAAATTGGAAAGTATTTGCAAAAAGCATATGAGATGGAAATCCTTTTAAACATAAAATGTGATTGAAGATTTAGTTCGTAGTTAATCTTGGATAACGATGCCATTGAGGCCCAGTCTTGCGTAGACGCTGGAAGCCCCAGGATCAATACACGCAGTTCGCGTCATGACGAATATAAAACTGGGTCGCACCCAAACATCCAGGCTGACACAGATCTAGAACCCCAGCTCGTTCATCTGCTTTAACATATCAATAATTTGATTGTTGCCTTTTTTTTCTCTTTTTAAGCCTATGTTTCTTCTTTTCAGATCACGTACCTTAATTTCGAAACTCGCAACATTTTAGATATTTACACGTTAATAAATTCAATGTTTTATTAAAATTCCTCACAACCGAAGAACGAAACGTAAAAACCCTCACAATGCATATAGAAGTACAAGTAGCCCTGAACTTCGTCATTTCGTACCTGTACAACAAACTCCCTCGACGAAGGGTCAACATATTCGGAGAAGAACTTGAAAAAGCCTTAAAAGACAAATTTCAAGGACATTGGTATCCAGATAAACCGTTCAAAGGGTCCGCGTTCAGATGTATAAAAACCGGCGATCCAGTTGACAAGGTGCTAGAAAGGGCAGCCCGAGAAAGTGGCGTTCCTATCCAGGACATCTTGGAAAACCTTCCCCAAGAATTGGCTGTCTGGGTAGACCCCGGAGAAGTCAGCTATCGTATAGGCGAAAAGGGAGCCGTAAAAATTCTTTTCAGCGAAAAGGGCGATCCTCAAGACGAAAGCTCCGCCGATCGGGAAGTGACGAAAACGTTCAATCCCGAAGCTCAGTGTTTCAAGCCCATCGACTCCGTTAGTTCCAGTTTGAGCAATTTGAGTCTATCTCCAAAAACGTCTCCTTTCACATCTCAGTCCTCGGCCGTAGGCCCTCAAGTACCTGCTACTGTCGTCCAAACCGGAAACCAAAACATCAATCACCTTTCGTCCTCCTCGACGGCTCCGTCGCCCACCTCTGTAGGGAACTCCTACAAAGGTTCCCCATCCCCAGTTCCTTCCTTTATACCTAGAACTACCACGCCACTCACCTTTACAACAGCTACCTTTGCTCAGACCAAGTTTGGAAGCACCAAATTGAAGACTAGCAGCAAGAGAGCAAATCGGTTAGTACATGAGCCATTATTTTTTCTTACAAGTGATATATTTAAATATTAAAATCAAAACATACCACAACGTACAATTATTTTACTCATAACTAATAATTAGACTCTCTGATTTCTTAATTACCACAATGCAACAATTTCATCAAGTGCAATTAGATTAATGACTGATGCTAATTTATGGTTTCTTTTTGCTTTAGAATGTCTCCAACCGAGTTTTCGAATTACATCAAACAACGTGCTATGCAACAACAACTTCACCAACAGCAACAGGCACAACACCATTCCCCCGGGGGTCGCGCACTCTCCCCGGATCCTTCAGCATATTATTTTTCTCATGGTCCATATGCACCCCAGTTCCCTCATCGCTCCATGTTTGAGTCTTCCAATCAGTTCCTTAGCGCTGATCTGTATCCTGGAAAATTACCGTTTGAACACACACCTTTGGGATCATACTACCCTAACAGTGGGGCCATGGGTGCCCCACCATCAGCACCCACTACTCCCCAAGACAGTAATAAATTGTTAGACAATTGGCCGTACCCTTCTGCAGGCCAGTATCAACACCTCCTGGTGGCCAACTGAGGCTTATCCTAGAGGTGTTTATCCTTCTCTCGGTTATCTGCAGTTACTTATCCATTTGTTACCATCATGCAATGTTACCAGTTTAGGTGCAAATTTATTGAAAACGATGGCATTCATTATGGTAGCAGATGCGTTTTAGCCGTAGTAATAATTAACATTAATTTGTTAAACAAAGAATCCCAGCTTGAAAACTTGATAGTTCTTTTTTATGAACTTTAGGTAATAGACTAGATGTTTCTTACTTTATATATGGTGTTTACAGTATTCTTGTAGAATAGAGTGTTTTCTAAATTTTTTATAATGTATGTATTTTTTATTTTTGTATAAAAAAGCTCAAGCTGTCATCTAGTCCCAGAGATTATTATACATGTTCAATAAGTGTTGTTGGCATATCATGGCGGGTTTTTTAGAACTGCGTGGCCGAGATACAAATGGTCCCTCATTCTGTGTTATTTTTTGAGTCAGTATTGCTAGTGCATGCCATAGCCTGATTTTTTTTGCTGGGTTCCTAGATGCTTCCTCCTCTGAAGCTAAAAGCTTACTTTATACCGCTTGAATTTTGTTACTTTATTTTTTCACCAATGTGTATTTTAAATTGTATAGATTGTTAAATACAATATATATTTTGTTACTAGTTTGATTGCACTTGGTTATTTTGTATGTGTACCTGACTGACATTGTTATCTATCTTTCTAGATCAATTGCTGTTGTTGTTCTCTAGCCAATTTGTTACCTAATTAAGTAGGAATTAATGCCAGAAACAAAACGAATGTAGACTTGGCAAAATGTGGTTAGTATGTTAATTTCGTTTTATGCAATTGCCTGTGTTCTACATGGCTTTTCACTTTTATAATCCACAATCAAAATTTTCTGGGCTGTAATGTAGTGCAATTTGGAAACTTCACATAACAACAAATTTGTTGATAGTTCGTCATAAAATTCTAGTAAATAATAAGCACATGTGTTAATTTATTGGGTGAATATTCTCCTTTTAGTGATAAAAAGTATTTTTTCTAAGGAATAAAAAGGCGCTTATGAGTTATGCTCTAGGGTTTTGAATAAGGGACGGGACGTGTTTGCCTTTCTTAGATGGTTGTAAGAAGTCTTCAACGGTGTCAGCGTTACCTGTTAGTCTTTAGCTAATTAGAGACCGATTTCTTCTTCCATTTTACTGTTTAAGAAGTTAAGTAGTTAAATAATTTGGAGCACCCACACCTCCTAGCATATCACATGGGTTTTATTTTAACCAAACCGCTTCTTGAATGTGAAGTGGAAGATAAAAAGGATCTCGTTAGCAAGACGTAAGTTACAAAATGTATATGATTCAAATTATAGATTACTCAATTATTTTATATACTTGCTTGTACGTATTTGCATTTTACCTATCTAAGATCTGTATATAATCGTAGTTAACTTGTTGTTCATGTATCTTTGTAACCGTGTAGCCTCATTAGGGTATGATACAGATGAAACACAGTTCTTTAGTAGTAATCTTTTATAGTTCTATTTTGATGACTTTTTACAGTTTTGCGAGTGGTCACAATAACATTCTGCACCCAGTCAGCCTAATGTACTGTACAGGATTTTCTAATATAGCTTAACATTTTAGAAATAGTAGGTTGTATAAATAAGTAACTACCAGTTCAGAACACAACACCCTAAATCACTTGTACTGCTAATTACCGCAGTGGGTGTTTCATGATTCTACGAGAGACGATCTGAGAAAAACGTGTTCAGAGCTTTTGTGGCCACTTGTATGTTATTTATTATTAATACTGATACAATATTAAGTAGGGACTGACGCCCAAAGGAATGTGATGGCTCTTTTTTACTATTATAGGTAGCTAGGCTAGGGAACTTGCGACAGGACAACCTTGGTCCTTTCTCGGGACTGCAGGATCAGCCTGTGCAGGCCTACATGTGTATGTCGCTACTATCTGTGTTAGTTTGTTATAATATCTCTATCTAAAGTCGTAAAGTTGTAGTTATCTACATTGATATAGTGAGAACGGATTTTTCCATCCCGTTATAAAATAAATATGTGTATAATAGTCTATAATTTTTCATATTGTTGTACGATTTTTAAGTTTATATTAAAATGTTTGTGCATTCATAATGCGCTTTTTCTTCAATAAAAATCCTTCTTTACATATTAATCAGACATTTGTATTAAATTCATTAATCACGTAAAATACCCTTTGACAAAATAGTAGCTAAGGGCAAGACCTAGGACAGGCTCTATAGAGTTTAGGTAAAAGGAAAAGTTCTAAATTAATTTAATCACAACAAGCATATTTTGGTTGGGTAAAGGAAAGGGGCTAAAATGTGGAAACATTTTTTCTTAAAAAACGTATTCTCAAATTACCTCAGTTCTTACCAAGGGCCAAATTTTACTGTAGAAAATACTAAACTATCCCTTGATATAGACGTTTGACAAAAACAGCGCAGTTTTTGGCCGAGGCTGCTTTCAGAAGATGCAGGGATACTCATACCCCCTGCCGTCTCTCTCCCACAGCCCTGTATATGACATTCAAAATAAGTAGGTCAAGGTTTACAAGGTCAAAACAGATCAATAAAGGCACACAAAGCTTCCAGGCTTAAACACAATCTTGTATGCCTGTCTATGCATAATTAAATATATTTGTTTTCTTTTTCCTTATTGTTAGGGAAAGTTGTTTTTGTGTTTAAAAAAATGTCTTGAATCAATATATTAAATTAGTACAGTTTTAAGATTTGTTAAAATTACTATTGTAGTTGTGTGTATTTAATACAAATGATTAATCTACTTATGTTGTAAAAAACAACAAAAAAAAAACGCTTGTATCTTTCAGATCAACCTTCTCAAGATATACCTATAAAGAATTTAGGTAAGCTTATAAGTTTTCTTTAATATTACAATGCAAAGTAGTATATCGATTGGTGGATGGACTTCCTTTCCACTGTATACAGTAAATGTTAAAGAAACTGTGGAACTTTTAGCTCCGAAAAAATTATTTTTATAATGACATAAAAGTAACAACTAATTTATTAAAGATGATGTAAAACCTACTTATATTTTGGTTACAAATAAAAATTAAACAGCAAACAGTTTTTTATATTATGTAACAGCAACATTGCACCAAATACAAAGATTTTTTATATTTTATTGCATTGATTTAAATTGTGATTTCTGTTTATATCATTTAAGTCATCATAACATATAAGTTGTAGAAGAATGAGCAACATTTCCCTTCGACTTTCCTATACTTTTAAAATTGTATTATCATATTTCAAAATTGTGTTTGTAGAGAACGGGAGTGCAAGCTACTAACCTTAGACCAATGGCTGCAGACATGTCTTATTGTATTTAGAAACCTACAATTTTATTATTACGAAATATCGATTTTTAGATTTTCTGGAAAGATTCCTTGGGCTTAAACAAAACCAAAACCGTAAAGACATTTCGGCCTTCATAACTTTGGTAACCACCCTGAATATGACTAGGCAACTAAAAATTAAGCTGTGAACCTTATTCTACTATCACTCATGACTCGTGAGCAATTTTGCCTAAACAAAATTTTTTTATTGATTTTCAAAAATTCATAGAAAGCATCACATGGCAATTAGTGGACTGAGACACCCACCAAATAGAACTCCTTCTTAGCTCTATACCACTACAGTTTTTTAAAAATTGTTTAGTTTTTGAGCAGTATTTTTTTTAATGTCAAAATTTTGAATTTTCTTTCAGTTGACAGTTTTAGTAGTTTCAAAAATTCTCGTAGTAACATTGTGCATCCCTAGGGCATTTACCACATCAAATGTCATCCCGATCTAATAACCCATTTTTGAATAAATAGACTCCAATAATTAGATGAACTTTTTGGATTTTGAATACTTCTGTCCAAATGGGACAATCAAGAAGAAACAAATGTTTGTGCTAAAAAAATTACCAAAGGTTATTCTCCATTTTTTAAACAAAAGAAACACAGCAAGCTCGGTCTTAAAAGGATGTCAAGTCGCACCACAAAAGAGAGGATTCCCCTTCTAAGTCGTACCTATTAATGATAGGCAACTCTAAATGTTCTTTAAGGGTCACTAAACCTCACTGGGAATAATTTGTAAATATGATACTGCATTTGTATTTATCTTAAGTAATCATCTTAAATTTAATGCTGAACACAGCAGCATACATTTTTTCCTTTTTACTCCCAAGTTCGCCTGACCACTGTTGCACTATAGCACATAGTTGCATTCTTGTGGTGCGGCCAATCTATTTAAAACATCAAAATAATAACCCATGCACACGATTTTCAAAAAGTAGAGGAATTACAATTTAAAAAAAAACAACATGCACGATTCAAAATCTCGACCATATATGCGTCACAACACTCTAGAAGCATCTGCCACTAAGCCACAACCTCTATTCATAGCATATGCTAAAACATGGAACCTATACTAAAACTACGCAGCATGTAATCCAATGACGTTATGCTGGCAAAATGTTGCCAGCTATGAAAAAGGCCCCAGCTTTAGTAACTTTATAATTCAACTTAGACCTAATAAACTATATTAAGGTGAAACATCTACTTGAACTGTTTTTGAGTAACCACATTCAACTTTTTTTTTATTAAATGGAACACCCTGTATATTTTTAGATTTTCGTGTTGGTACATTTTGCAATTCTCTTCTCACTTATATCAAATAAGTAAGAGTTGAATTAAGAAAATACGGTCTTAATTATTCAAAAAAGTTATACCTTCTATATTGCAAACCAAATTAATATTTTGTAAATTAGTGAAGAACAAACCATAGCAGCCAGGTTTCGAATACAATAAAAACAACCTAGCAACACATTGTCGAAATGACAATTTCCTTAAGGAGTATTTATTGTTTCTGTTTTCTTTTGTGATAATAATGGATTCAATAAAAAAAATTGTACATGCTGCAGATGCATGATAAATTTTTGTAGCATGATCTTGAAGAATACTTGGGCTACCTGAAAACGTGCACAATGTAATTTCACATCATGATGACTTCTATATATAATACTTTTGGAAATAGTTGAAGTGGTACATATAGACCACTACAGTGGCCACCCAGATTGCCGGATACAAACCCATTCAATTTTTTTCTTTTGGAGCATTAAACAATATCATTATTTACTTTGTTTTAGAGCCAAGAAGATGAATTTCTTTCCTAGTGGTTAATAATATTTCATTTTTAACTACTGGTTAATAATGAAAACAATTGCTACCAATCTTTAAATTCACCATAAACTTTCATGTAAAAATCTTTTGATTTTACTGGTAATAACTGTTCAGCAACACTTTCTGCACCTTCCCTAATTTCAGGAGGAGTGCAGTTTTCACTCAAATCATCAAAATTGGACATTTTATAACCACTATTATAAAATATATATTTTACATAAATGTCAATTGAAATTAACTATTCTCTTATTTTCAAGCAAGGCTAGATACTTTATTTTTGTGCATATTCGCATTTGTAATTTTATTTTTTATTAATGTAAAGTCAATTAAT
Organism: Ctenicera cuprea; assembly: GCA_958336395.1. Classification (NCBI taxonomy): domain Eukaryota; kingdom Metazoa; phylum Arthropoda; class Insecta; order Coleoptera; family Elateridae; genus Ctenicera; species Ctenicera cuprea. The sequence continues at coordinate 31,797,466 of OY284491.1, forward strand.
TATAAAAGGAATAAAGGTGCTACTAGTGGAAAAAATAATATATAAACCACGGTAGAGAAGACTTATAAGCCTCGCAACTTATTTCCCTTGATGCTTCGCATCTCGAGATATAATTCTGCTTGGCTGGGAAAAATGGCTTCTCTACCTTGGTCTATAATATACTATTACATAAATGTCAATTGAAATTAACTATTCTCTTGTTTTCAAGCAAGGCTACTTTATTTTTGTGCATATTTGCATTTGTAATTTTATTTTTTATTAATGTAAAATCAATTAATTATAAAAGGAATAAAGGTGCCAGTGGAGAAAATAATATATAAACCACGGTAGATGCTTCGTATCTCGGGAAATAATTCTGCTCGGCTGAGAAAAAAGTCTTCTCTACCTTGGTCTATAATATACTATTTTAATTTATAACCCAGAAAATATTATATTAAGTACCTACAAAAATTAATTTAAAACATTACATATAATTATATTATTATTATTATTAAATATGAAAACAAAAAGCCCTGGATGACCCCAGAAATTTTAGCATTAATGGACAAAAGAAGAAGCTACAAAAACAAAAACCAACAACAATACAGACAAACACATCACACAATACAAAGAAAAACGCGGGAAGCAAAAGAACAATGGTTAAATGAGAAATGTAAAGAAATAGAGGAATTAGAAGCAAAACATGATGCTTTTAACATACATAAAAAGATTAAAGAGATTACAGGCTTTCCAAAAAAGTACAACAGTAATAAGATCATGAATAAAAATAATCAACTAATAACAAACAAAGCAGAACTACACCAAGTATGGATGGAATACATAAAAGACATGTTCGAAGATAAGAGAACAGAACCTCAACATGTAATTTCGGAAGAGCATGGACCAGACATACTGAAGGTAGAAATCACTAGTGCACTAAGAAACACAAAAAATGGTAAAGCTGTCGGACCAGACCAGATTTATAACGAATTTCTGAAACTCTTAGACGAAGAAAACATTGAATTACTTACCACCCTGTTCAATTCAATTTATCAAACTGGAATATTACCAAAAGACTGGTTGAAATCAGTTTTCATCACCTTGGGAAAAAATCAAATGCAAACAAATGCGATGAATTCCGTCTCATAAGCCTTATGAGTCATGTACTTAAACTATTTTTAAAAATCCTACATCGCAGAATATACAAGAAATGTGAACAAGATCTAAGTGACTCACAATTTGGATTTCGGAAGGGGTTTGGAACCAGAGAAGCGTTATTTAGCTTATCAGTACTACTGCAAAAATGTAGAGACCAACAGAAAGACGTCTTCATTTGCTTCATTGATTACGAAAAGGCATTTGACCGCGTTAAACATAGCGAATTAATGAGAATACTGGCGGAGAAAGGTCTGGACTACGCAGACATAAAGGCCATCAAAAATCTTTACTGGAACCAGAATGCCACAGTAAGGTTGGATAATGAAAACACCGAAGCTATTCCAATTAAAAGAGGCGTTAGACAAGGTTGTGTCCTCTCGCCTTTATTGTTTAACATCTACTCAGAAGAGATCTTTAGAAAAGCTGTAGAAAACACTGAAGACGGCATAAAAGTAAATGGTGAGTTATTTAACAATATACCGTTTGCCGATGACACGGCAGTGATTGCGGATAGCCTGGAGGGTCTGCAGCGCTTGATAGATGCAATAACTCGAGAAGGAAACGCAGTCGGATTAAAAATAAACACTAAGAAAACAAAATTCATGATATTCAGCAAAATACCAATAGCACGAGCCCAACTGACAATATATAACCAACAAATCATGAAGGTATCAAAATTCAAATACCTTGGCTGCTGGCTGACGGAAGATGGAGACACGGATCTGGAGGTAAAATCAAGAATAGAATTAGCAAGATCGTCTTTCCTAAGAATGAAACAGCTACTTACCAATTGCAGCCTTCAACTGGCAACAAGATACAGATTCGTGCAATGTTACATATACTCAGTGTTACTATATGGCGTCGAGACCTGGACACTCACGACCAACACGGAAAAGAGATTAAACGCGTTCGAACTCTGGTTATTCAGAAGAATGCTACGCATATCGTGGACAGAACACATTACAAACGAAGAGGTGCTGAGAAGAATGCACAAAGAAAGGCAACTGCTAACAATTATAAGAAAAAGGAAAACAGCATACCTGGGACACCTATACCGAAATGATAAATACAAGGTTTTACAGCTCATCATGGAAGGGAAAATTGATAGAAAAAGGGGACGTGGACGAAGAAGATGTTCCTGGCTTAAAAATATCAGAGACTGGACACATATGAGTACCCATGCATTGATTAGAGCAGCTAAAGACCGAGAAAACTTTGCCGAAGTTGTTGCCAACATTCATTAATGAATACGGCACTTTAAGAAGAAGAAGAAATATGAAATTAGGCATATTGTCCATTTTTAGCAACGTAGGTATGCACAAAATCATTATTAACAAAGTTGGTAGGTATATGTACCTATACACTAAAATTAAATAAACAGAGGATTTAAAAAAATTATATTGAGAAATTTATTCAATCGGTTTTAAGATAACAGATAATGCATTTTTTTGTTTTTCCTCTGCATTTGTCTTAGCCCGTTATTTGGAAACAGAATTTTTATTGCTATTCTGGGATTTTATGTGTCGTAAACCCTTGCCGTTTGTGGCAAAGGTGCCAATCTCTGGCAAAAGTAGAAAAAATTAGAATGAAATAAGTGTTACCCAACAAAAGCAGAGAGACAGGAGAAAGGGACACTACATAAGATGTCAAGGAAAGGCAAAAAAGTGTCATAATAATGTTAAAACTGCTTTACGCTGTCTTTGATAATAACCAAATTATACACAAAAAGCAAAAACTGAAAATTTTAAGTCGGCCTGTACTGAAAATTAAACAAAAATTCATTGATTTGAATGTGGATCATAGTAGTACTTGAGATGCTGAATAATATTTCTAATTTAATGGAATCTCTATCTCATTGTTTACGAGATCCCCATACATGGGACCCTCATCTTGAACACCCTGTGTATAGCCCTAACCAATTCTTTATGTAGGCTAAACCGAGTTTCAGAGCTAATGTGGTCGAGGAAACTCGTACTTTTTGGAGTAATGTTTTCAATAGAAATTACTTCGTTTTTTACTGTTACGTGATGTTGAAGGTTCATTTTATTTCTCCATATTATTAATATCAGTAATGAGCAAATAATGTATTGTTACATAAAATGTATTTTTCTTTACCTTCTTTTATGTTTACTGTTGGCTAATAAATTCCACTAAATCCGTTTTTTTCGCTCCACCAAAAATCTTTTTTACTTTTTTTGGACAGTTTTTATAACTTTTTAGGTGCTTTACCATACTATTTGGATGGCTAACATTTTTTGCGTTGCAAAAAGTAGAAGCTACACTTTTTTTTCATTGTGGACACTTGTTTATAATCTACTTTAACCATTTTTTAACGTATATAAATTAAAAATATTAGGAAATAAAATAAAAATGCAAAATCCAGATTCATGACCAGCTGGTTAAAAAAATGGTGGTTGAAACTGACAATAATATTCAAAAGGACAGTCGCTTTTCAGAAATTATCAGTCGTTTTGGTCACTTTTGGGCCAAAAATGACCACACCATAAGTGACCACCCATCATACCTAGATCATAGATTAAGTTACTACAATAAATTTTAATTTCAAGCAGCTCAATTTCTCGTTGTTATTAGTTAGGGACACTACAGGTAATTTATCCAACAGATCTTGAAAGGTGTCGCTGTAGAAGCGAAAATGTTGCCTGAATAATTGTTTATGTTCCATTCTTGGAATAATTTATTCCACATAATTTCAGCATTTTGGTAATAAACATAAACATTTATGATCCTCCTCATCTTCAGAATGATTAAAAGCATTCCTTTACAAAATATATAATGCCACTTTAGATCAAACGTATTTATTTTCGAGGTTAGGCAAGAATTGGCTGGAATGTTATTTGCAACAAATCACTCTTATCTGATTGGATATTACACAAATATCTGCTCGCTCTCGTCAGGTGACAGAATACTCTAGATCATGATCTTAAACACAACCATAGTACTAAAAAATTATAAACAAATTTCAACAATACCACACTTCAGAAAAGGCATGTAAACCTTCCTCTGCTCTAAAATATGGTTCAATCAAGTAAGTTACTTTTAAAATTATTTAATATTTTGTCAAAAATATAATTTATTACTAAAATCATGTACAGAATGACATTTACAGCAGATTTAGAATTGCATTTTTACAGCAGTATCCTTAACATTATAAAAAAGCAAACAAAAGTGTCTAATAATAACTTCCAAGACTTATGTTCTACATCTCTGTGTTCAAAAATATACATATATATGTTGCAACATTTGTTATAAACATACAGAATTAAAATCAAGGTGGTATCACCAGTATTTAAATATTATTTTTCTCATATTTAAGAAAATCTCATTTCTCTGTTATTAGTAAATAAAACAAAATCTGTACTGTTACAATTTATGTCATGTTCAACTTTTTTTTTTCTTCCATCATTGCCAATAAATTTTCGAGATTACCACTCTCATATATTCAGCAGCCAATAAACCAGCCCCCTATTAATATTACTTAAAAGTTTGTATCATATTTCACAAGAACCAGTCTATCTGAAACTTTTCTTAATAAGCATAGTCAAAAAGATAACATGCCGAAATATACATAAACGTTGAATGCCAATAAAAAAAAAGTTATAGAACACTAGATTCAATTCAAGTGAATAGAAAATATGAAAAAGAGTTCAACTTCATATTTGCGAAATCTGTTTACTTCAACAAAATAGTTGTACAAAAATAAATGCATGGGCAAAAGGATTGAAATGTATTAACAAAACAATGACAATTCCACAGCCCTACATCACTATACAAAAACTTAAAAGTAAACCTATTCAAAAAGATATTGCTTTAATTATAACATACCCATGATTAACTTAAATCTACCAAATAAATGTTATGTAAACATAAAAATTAAATACGCAATTAAATAATTAAATAAATGGTTGGTAAGGATAAAATAACTCCAATAGTAACTCTAAATTTTATTTTAAACAAACAACCTGCAGTTTGTCAAACTTTTATATTAAAAACTTGTACTTATTTAAAATAAGAATTGTCAAAACTAAAAACCTCAGAACGGATGAGCACTAACAACATGATTGCGCAGATCTTTGGCAACAGCAAAACCTACATCACAAATCGAACAAAAATAGATATTTTTATTGTGAATCGGTTTTGGTGTATTTTCTCCCGAATGTCGTTGCCGATCATGTACCTTCAAATGAATTGTAAGAGCATTTTGTTTATCAAATACTCGTTCACACTGATTACATTTATAGGTATCACTATAATGTTCCTTATGATGAACCCTGACATGAGCATTCAAGGTATCACTTCTACTAAATCCAGCCGAACAGTACTTGCAAGGATTTGGTTTCATAGATTTTTGGTTGTCAACTACTTTATGCAATTGCATATGTGTATCGTAGGTCGACTTTGATTCAAAGCTTAATTTACAACTGTTACAATTCAACACTGTAGCATTAACATTTCTGTGCGATTCGAGTATGTGTATTTGTAAGGCAGTATCGTTCACAAATTCCTGGGAACAGGTATAACATTGATATTTATTAGTTGCGGCAGGTGTAGAAGATTGTGGTATCTGTTTCAACATTGTTCTAACAACTTTTTCCTGAGATCTCAAAATTTTCTTTCCAAATGTACCTCTTTTATGCCAACCTTGATGTGAAGAAAGTGCACCCGAGTTGTCAAATACCTTTTTACATAAATTACAAGGAAACTTTCGTCCATATTTCTTTTGTAACTGCGGTTGTTGCTGTTGTTTTGGTTTTGCACTTGGTTGATCATGCTCGTTCGACATATGTTCATTCAACTCATCCAAATTTTGAAATGGTATTTTACAATATTTACAATAAACTGCAACCTGTTTTGATTTGTTGTCAGAAGGCTGCTCGATCAGATGCTTTTCTCTATGCCGTCTTAGAGCAAAATTAGTCGAAAAAATAAGAGTACAAATATCACAAGTAAACACAAGGGGTTTCTTTTGTTCAACTGAATCTGTCTGGTTAGTTAGTTTAGGAACATTTTCGTTTCGATGTTCTTGTTTGTGTTCTTGAAGTTCAGCAAAGCCTGGACATGCTTGATGGCAAACGTCGCACCAATACGTTTTTATTATTTTACCAGTTTTCGAACTACTTCTACTACTTGGATTTAAAACAATACCATGGCATTTCATATGATTTCTAAGATTGTATTTGCTTGAAAAGACCTTAAAACACTTCTTACAGGTATAGTAAGATTCCGAATCATCGCTATTTTTGATAACTCTGGCCTTGGGTGTCCGATTTTGATTTGTGGGTGCAACCTCTACTTGTGTGTTCTTAGTTGATGTTTTTTGAGCAAGTAAACGTTCATGCATTCGTTGATGGTTTCCCCATGCACCTCTTGATGTTAAAACTTTTGCACACTGAGCACATTGGCGAGGATACTCGTTGGGCATGTGGTGGCCAGAATGATGCTTTTTATTATGGTCCCATATTCCTCCATAACTTACATAATGTTTATTACAAACAGTGCAACTGTATTTTTTACTCAGATCTTTTTTCTCTTCTACAACACTATCATGTGCACTGAGAACGGGCATCTTTTCATGCAGTAATTTATGTTGCCGTAACTCGCTTTTGGTGTTGAACGTCTTATCGCAAATTTCACATATCAAAATGGGACTAACCATAGTACTTTTATAACCCTGTGTTTTTGCATCCCTATATACTTTAATATTTAAATGGGCACTTCTGTGTTGATCAAGTTCGGCTTGTAAAGCAAACTGTTTTCCGCATTCGGTGCACGTTTTCTTTGGATGCTTCTCCATATGCTTTTTCCACTCATCCAGACTTTTGAATAAATCACCACACTCTGGACAAGAGAATTTAAACTGATCTGAACGCTGATTTGGTGGTGTTTTCACAACATTTTCCTCACTTTCTTTTCCATGTTCAAAACTCTCGTGCTCTTTCAGTTCACTAATTAGTCGAAACTTTTGTGGACAATACATACACACTAAAATTTTACCAGTTTGATCGTGTGATAGTTTATAATGACGTAACATATTATGATATGAAGAATACAGTTTGCCACAACCTACTGCAGGACATGACGTTGGTTTTGATGATTTTATATTACGAAGTGCATGCGGATTAAGTACTTTTTGTGGTTCTACTGCATAATCGGGATCTTCTGGTTCTAACGCAGGAGCAGCAGAAGTAACTGGTAAGTTAACAGTTCTACGTCTTTTAGGACCAGTATTTTCTGCATTTTCCTTTGATGGATTAGCATCAACAGGTAAAGATCTTTTACTAGAAGTAGGTGGAGGTGCAACTTCTTCTTGATTTATAAGTCTACATTTATGGAAGGTATCATACGAATCAACAGTACTACCTTCAGCAGAATCATGCTCATTTTCGCAATGAGCTTTGAAGGAATCCATAGATGGAAAGGCCCCAAAACATATATCACAAAAATATCTCAAAAAACATGAAATATGCAAGTGTTGTTTGTACTCTTCCACTTCGTTAAATGATTTAGAACATAAACAAACATATGGAGGTGCATCTTGTAACATTTCCATATGTTCTACATCAAAATGACTGCAAAAATCTTCATGAAAACTAAAAATACAATTGCACCTTATACACTTATAACTCTGATACAATCGTATTTTGATTTCAGGATTTACTGGAGATTCTGATAGACGTTTGAGATTTTGCAAAAGATCTTTTGGACAATGACAATAATGTTTCATGTATGAGGATCGATCGCCAAAAGTTATCAAACAGTTATAACAAGTAAACATTGCAAACCAAGTGCGCTGCTTCTTTAAGTGAGCAAAAAGATCTTTCAGATCTTCAAACTTTTCATCGTGGCAAGCACATGTTAAAGTGTCAGTCATTTTTACTATTACCTTACATTTTTCTAAATAACTAATTTCTACCTTAGTAAGGGGCATATTTTCTATGGGTACCTGCTGGCTAGAGTTTGATGATCGTTGCTGTAGTTGCAAACCAGCAGCAAATTGTATTTTCTGAATTTCTGTTTCATTACCTGAGGTACTTCTTGCTCTTGCAGAAGTTTCAGCAGGAGTAGAATTTGGTCCTTGTTTGTTTTGAGCAGCATCTGCATTTTCTAATTATATGCAATAAAAAAAACAATTAATAACAATAAATTCTAGTTTTACTTCATTGAAGTTCATATTGAAATTTATGTATGAATAAAATACTTTATTACTTCAACAATATTTACTTCTTTAAAACCTTGCAAGTATTTTGACATGTTTACATGCCGTTATCAAAGGTAATTTTAAAAAGTAAACATTTGATGTTGCTATAGGAACAACAGAACTTGATGACTTAATCTTTGTTATCAGAGTTTGCAGATGATTTTATTTTTCATTTTAAAACGTCAAATGTGGGTGAATTTAATAGATGTATTTGCTCATTCATTGAAGGTACAGTTTTTAAATGTTTTTAAATTCCAAATGCGTCCAGTATATTTAATTATCTAATATACGTTTATCATCACAAAAGTGTCAACATTTTATAGTGTTATTAGATGTCATTAAATGATTGTGTTCTACTAAGTGTTTAGTGTAATTGGATTTATGTGGGTGTATATATTTGTAACAACATAGGTGTTCTTTGTACGTAATACCAATATTTCTAATTGTCTGACCTATATAAACCGAATTACAATGGGAGCAATTTAATGTGTAAATGCCTGTTTTTTCTTTAGCATTAAACAAAGTCTTTAAAATGTTTTCGGTTATTTTCTAAATTACTTTACATTTATTTCTTCTACTTATAATTTTAGCAGTTTTTTTTTATTTGTCGCCAAAATATGGAATCGAAACGTATTTAATTGTAACGGATCAAGTATTTAGATACATTTTTGGAATGGCTAATTTATAATTTCGTCCCTAAACAATGTATGAATAAGTCTAGTATTATAACCAATAGTTACTATATGCAATTTGTTTTATAACTGAAATTTCTCTATTATAATTACTTTCATTTAAAGGAGCCGTTGAAGCGCTATGTATCATAGACCCGAATGCTGCTAATTTATGCGTTTTATGACAATAATCTTGTGGTATTCAGGAGTATTCAAGTTAAACAATTTTCTTATTGAAAAAATTGACTTAACAAACGAACTGAGTTGATTTAATTATTTGAACTTTGCATCAATCAAAATTATTTTACTTTTAATAATAAAATTTATTTCCAAAAAGATGGTTTACCCACGGGAAGTCCAATGTCACCTCTTTTGGCTAATGTATTTATGGAAAATCTAGAAGAACAAATATTTGAATCAACCCAGTCTGAGAAAGTTATGTTTTAGTTCCGTCACGTTGATGATATTTTAGCATGTTTTGATAGTCCATTTGAGTTAATTAAAGAATTTTTAATTTTTATTGCTTGCATCCAAACAAAACTTACACTAGCAACTAAACAAAATAATTAACTTTCTAGATGTAAACAAAAATTAATTCAACTAATAAAGTTGAATAGAAAACCTACACAAATAAACATTACAATATCACACATTCTTGCAATCATCAAACACATTAATTAACAGCATACAGATTAATGATACACAGAGCTTTAAAATTTTCTTTATATGAAATTAATTATAATAGAAAAGTTTCAATTATTAAACAAATTGCATAGTAATGGTAATAATACTAGACTTATTGATACACTAATTAAAAAAAAAATTGATCTTTTCACATTCTCATCTTTTCACATTTATTGGGCGTTCTGGAATGAGACATCAAATCATCTGTAAACACTGATAACCAAGATCAAGTCACCAAATTCTATTGTTACTGTAGTGGTGTTTACTTTTTAATATTGCCTTTGATAATGGCATGCAAACATGTCGCAATACGTATGAGGTTTAAATAAATAAATATTGTTAAAGTAACAAAGTATACATCAATTAATAATGAAACTGATTCGTATTTAAATTATCAAGTACCTTTAGATCTCGCAGTTTCGTTGCTTTTAGAAGAGTTTGTGTTCTTTTCTTTACGTCGGTGGATTATATTTTCATGCTTCCTACGATTTCCAGCACTACTAAATACTTTATCACACATACGGCAGTTTCTTCCATCAGCATTCTGTGGTGTATCTAATACCTCTACACCATTTACTGCAAAAATAAGTAAATCATTGTAACAACAGTAACAAAAAGAAAATCAAACTTTCGTTGACCTATGATAAAAACAATTGAATCTTTACAAACAAAAAAGCTTAGCTTACCTAGTCCATTAACTTCTGATACTTCTCCTAAATAAGGAGGAGCCGATTCATTTTCATTTGTCTGATTACTTTCAGCAACTTCTTCATCATCACTCTCATTCATAAAATTGTGCACTTGCTCATCAGGTGGATGAGGTGTTAATGGTGGTGGCAAATCGTATATGTCTTCTTCCATAGGCTCAGTTTCATATGTATTTTCCATTGGTTCAGTTTTAACTTGAATAACCTAAAAGAATACTAATGAAATACACAATCTATAACTATATAATGAAAATTGCACCTACATCATCATCGTCAACGACAATTTGAGGAGGCGGCCGTTCTTCACCATCTTCCACAACTTCATCCTTAATCTGTATACTCTAACAAAATTGTTTTACTCTTAACATTCAATTCATACAATTGTTGGAAGTTACAAGTAGTAGTTAAAATATTATATAAAAATTATTTATTTGATTATTTAAAACAACTTATAATGTATCCTGCACACACATCCACACACATACAAACTGTTGTAGGTATATCTAAAATTGAATAAAGCACTTCGCCTTGACTTTTCTATACTTTCAAAACTTTTACTTTTCTTATATTCAACAGTATTTATATACAACATTATAACACCAACAGCAGTGGAAGTGATAAACTGCACGCACGTTTACTGCTCAAAGGGTAGTGGGAACACGTCATACAAATCTATCCCATTTGTTGCCTGCACTACACAAGGATGGGAAGATACAGGTCGTGTAACAACATAAATAGTTTAGTTCGTTATATTTGTGGTGTAATTAATTTTTGCATACATCGTATTTTTTATATCGATTTTTCCGACTTAAACTAATATTGTCGTTAAAAAAACATGAAGTACCTACTCCTAGTTACTTGCACTAACTAATAACGTATTGCCATAGCCGAGTTTAGTAGGTACTTTTTAAATACCTTAATAACAAGTTTAATGTAATGTGCGATATAACGTGCATTCAAAAAGAAAAGGGTCAAGTAGACTTTGGATGCAAGTGTTTTGCCGCTCCTACCAAGTCTAGCACATGCACCGTGCTTAAGCCATACTGGGTAGGCTTGGTAAAACTAATATCAAAAGCCCACTTTATCCTTTTTTTTGTGAACGCATGTTACATATTATGTTAAGTATTTTATTTATTACATTTAAAAGTTTATTTAAAGAAAAATCAGTCACATCTAAGCAAATGTATGATCTTTTTCAGGTTCCTACTAACTATCAAAAATTAGAATCCATGACTTTTCCAGGATATCCATGACCAAAAATCATACTTACCCATGACTTTCGACAAAAAAAAAATCAATAAAATTAGGGACGCAAAAATAATCACGTTTATGCGTTTTTTATCAATTCACACGACAGTTTGTGGCGGTCTCACTTGGACCTAATCATAAGCCATATTACGTTCCTTGGAATTTAACAAGGATAAAAAAAGTACCTCAATGATATTTTAAAAACCTTTAGTGACAACAAATGACAACACCCAATATTTTTTATTAACACCATCAAATGTAAAATTAACATTCTCTTTCAATATAAGGTTTTGCTTACCAAATATTAAAATATCTGTAGTTTTTCGTGTTTTTAACCGACTTCAAAAAAAGGAGGAGGTTCTCAATTCGTCTGTATATATTTTATTTTTATTTTTTTTCTTTATGTATGTTCGGGCATAACTTTTTTGTTTATGAACCGATTTTAATGATTTTTTGGTGTTGGGTTCAGTATAGTTCCAAGGTGGTCCCATTATAATTTCATTGGTATTGGAGCTTGAACTTCGAAGATACTCCTCAAAATCTATTTTTTTAACGGACTTTTTTAGTGTTTCCGTATTTCATCTTCCGTTTCAACTAGCAATCGTTACCTCATTCGAGAAGCATCCTTACTAGGTCTACCCATCACTTAAAATTGTAAAATAATTAACTTTAAAAAAAAAGAAAACCGACTTCAAATAAAAACACAAAAGTAACATAAGTTAACTAAAAAGCAAAAAATAAATGTTTTTCATACAACAGTTTAATACTTATTTGTTGTTCCCTTTAATGTAATTAAGAAATTGTTGTTTATTATATAATTATTAATTGTTTTATAATTTTTAAGTCGGTGCCAAGTATAACATAAAAATTATATACCTTGCTACAATAACAAATTAGATTCGAATGTTTATGTTTTACTTGGCACCGACTTAAAAATTATAAAACAATTAATAATTATATAATAAACAACAATTTCTTAATTACATTAAACGGAACAACAAATAAGTATTAAACTGTTGTATAAAAAACACTTATTTTTTGCTTTTTAGTTAACTTATGTTACTTTTGTGTTTTTATTTGAAGTCGGTTTTCTTTTTTTTTTAAAGTTAATTATTTTGATTTATTTTTTATTTAAAAATTGATAATTAAAATAAGTGTGCTATAAAAAAAACAAAAATCTAGTAAATAACGTTTCAAAAGTGCCACCCTCCCTACCTAAACTATTGAGAATATCAATTTTTTTTTCTTTATGAAAGTTGTTGCCTAATAAGCTACTTTATGTCGTATTCCTTAATTTTCTGTGTCTGAGCAGTAACGTCAACAATGTTCTTAAATGGAAATATAAATAAAATATTTTTTTAGGCGCTTAGATATTTTTCGTTGTTTCAATGATATGAAACATTCTTTCTCTTACATTCTAAAAATTTCAAAAAAAGTGTAAGAACTGATTTAAGTAAGCAGGCTATTTATTTGAACAAAGACACTTTAAAATGTTTGTTCATTTATTTGGCCATTTTTAAGTGAAGGTTCGTAAACTTCTGCGAGTCCAAGATCTTAGTGTCAAAATGGATGATAGCCGTTTTCGTAAAGTATCTTTATTATCATTATAACCAATGAAGCCAATTTTCAACATTTATTGAATTACTTTACTTTATTTTTTGGTCTATTGTAAAAAAAGATTAGTATTTTAGCATTCAAATTGTGTCTGTTTAAGTTTGTCGCCTGCTTACTTGCATCAGTTTTTTCCTTCTCGAAAATTTTGTAATGCGGTAATATTAAAGTTTTATATCATGGAAACGAGAAAAACATTCTATCTAAATATGAACCTAAAAAAAAATTTGTTTGCAATTTAAAAAAAAATTCAATGGCATTACTGCATCATGTTACAGTGCAGAAAATTTTTTTAAGAACAAAATTTGATATTCTCGCTAGTTTAGGAAATACAAGAGAGTGTAGCACTTTTGACAACTTTAATAAATAACACAGTTTTTTGATTTGTTTTCATAGCACACCTATTTTAATTTGCAATTTATAAAAAACAAATCAAAAAAAAACACGAAAAAACAGAGATATATTAATATTTGGTATAAAAAACCTTATATCATATTAAAAGAGAATGTAATTCTGCATTTGATGGAGTGAAAAAGTACTGGCTGCTTCATTTGAAAAACAAAAGTTAATGACAGTAAAGTTTTGCAAAATGGACATTAAATTATGTACACCCTATGTAATAATCTGCTGTTTTTAACATACCGCTGATTACTTTATAACATGTTAAATTCTGTGCAATATAGCGATGGGTGAACGCTTTTGGCATCTTAAATATAATTTTTATTAACATTAGACCACAAATTAAAAAAATTGGAAAAAAAAAAATAATTAACTTGAAAACCGCTAATTTTAAGATAGTAAATACCCTAATACTTGTCTATTTAGAATTAAATGCAGAATCTAAGATTGCAATAATATACAGAGTGTTTCATAAAATAACGAAGTAATGTGCTGTACAGGCATAACTAAATACTCAGTACAACTGGTATGAATTTTAGGTTATGCACAGTAACCCTACAAACAATTTTTCAAAGAACAATTTTTTGCTGACTGCTGTAATAAAGACGTTAGAAAAGAATCTCGCACTAATAGCTCACCCTGTATATTATTCGTTAATACTGAAATACTCTTGACAACATAATAAGTAACTATTTCTCAAGTATATGACAATCCAGGCACAGTGCTTCGCTCATTTTTTAAGTCTCCTACTGCTCTCCAAATGAAAGTAGAAAGCCAATTTTTTTATTTTTGCGGAAAAAAGTTGGTTGGGATTACCGATTAAGAACTAGTGAAATAAAATTCCTCAGTCCAAACCATGGTGAAAACCCCTTACCCCGACCATTACTGCCTTCAAATATTAACTTGAGATTTTTATTCTACTACAGCTGATGACTTCCCTTCCCTTAAAATATCGTTCCCTCTTTGGTCGGTACCCGTTCACTGTATTGTTCTAAAGTTTTACTTGTAAAATTTTGTATAGGGTTAAATACCTGGGTAAAACCAAAACCTGCATTTATGGCTTAGGAAATAACTAGCGAAGTGGCTTAAAAATATCCGCACTTACGTCGAAGTCCTTTTCCGAAAGGTATAGTAGTTTTATGTCACAACTCCACTTTGAAGCATAGCTTTCTTGAACAATACGGGTGATTTCTACAATTTCCCCACCATTTTGGTCCCTCGAAACCGAATATTAAACCAGTGTTTAAGTAAAAAAAACAACCACACAGAAGTACCTCAACTGCTAAGGAGCGTATTCAACAACAGAAGTAACAAAACAACAAAAGTTGGGAACTTCACTTAGGCAGTTGCTAGACAAAGTGAATATACATTGAAGTGCATCAAAATTGTTTCAGATTCCAACTGAATATTGAGATGTGATCATTATTTACTTATTAACAAAATTCGATTATGCAACAAATAGAAAATGGGAATCAATAAATCCTAGTGGTGAACTTCATACTATGAAGGAAATGGCTAATTTTTTGATTCATAAATGTCAAATTCTAGAATCAGTTACTGAAAATTCTTCAATAAAAAGTAATTAAAATAAAAGAACTTCAAAATTCAAAAATTTATAGACGGCATCATAGAGAAATGTGCTAATGTTATTACGGAAAATTTCAGTGAGATTGGTGTAAAAATCAAAAGTTTACTCTACTGTATATGTCTAAAAAGTGCAGGATTCAATTTTCTAACGAGTATTTGGGATTGTTTGAAGTGAATCAAGAGTCGTTACAGGAGATGAAACGTGAGTAAACTGGGATTCAGAAACAACGCATGCAATGCATAAGGGTCAGCTGGAAGGATTATACCCAGTGTCTTTTGCTACCCCGAGGAAATGCTGTTGATGCACTACATGCCATGTACGACAACAATCACTAATGAATGATGATACCTACTTTACTGTGCTGCAAAATTTAAGTGCTATCAAGGAGAAATGACCAGGAAAGTTGAAAAGAATTGTCTTGGCTCTTCATGACAATGCTCCTGTGATTATTTATTTATCTTATTTAGAAATTTGAAGAAAAACTGGCGTGGGCGGCGTTTTTAAGCAATGAATAGCTTAAAACCGCTGTACCAAACTGATTTGAGAACCAAGACAAAAAGTTTTATTTGTCGGGTATTTCATCTTTACGTTCAAAGCGAAGGAAGCGTGTCAGTGTCGAACTCAAGGGAGATTAAATTGAAGAAGGCTACATTTTTTTTTCCTTTTACCTCGACTCTCATTGTACATTATCAAAAAATTGTAAGCACCGCCATTCTAAAGCTAGAGTATTTGAAAAAAGCTTCCAATTTTGCCTTATTACTGCCGTCTATCAGACTTTCTATTCAAATTACGTTTTTGACAAAAAAAAAATAAAAAAAATTGCTAACTTCCGTTTCTGGATCGTAAAAAAATTCCTTTTGACCTGATGAATTTGCGTTGTAGCTGTTTATTCCAAATTTAAGAAAGAACGGTCCAGTAGTTCTTGGAATATTTAGTGTTACACACCGAGATATATTTATAATAAAAAACACGTTTTTGCGATTTTGTATGTTCAAATTTGGTCAAGATCTCAGTGTCAAACATTTTCACGATCATAATCACAACACATTTTCATACTGGAAGTATTATAGGAAAGTAAAAATGTAATAAAATTCGATTAAACTTTCATGCAATTAATAAACACCTAAAAGTTTTGAATTGACACAGTGTCACATTGCTATCATTATCCTCTATTAGAAGTAAAAGTATAGTAAAACAAACACACTAAAAAACTCTTACTATGTCAGCTATATTACTGGAAGTCCATGTATTCATCCATCCCAACAGCTTTGACTGATTTTCACTGCAAAATTTTCTAAAATCGTTCCAACTATTTACTCTCGAGAGACATCGCTCGCATATCATGGTTGATAATTTATCATTTGCTTGAATCTGTTAACAAAAACCATAAATTATATATTTTTTATTTCATTTATCATCAAACATAGTCACACATAACTTTTTCCAACATCAAATTATACATCAATGGTACAACTGCAACTATGAAATCATTTTGAAGACGTTCTTAATTTAGAGGTTTAACAAGAAACCATTAACTTACTCCTTTTTAAGTGTATTGTTTAATGTTTCAGTGGAAAATATGGAAAACTTAATGGTTCTTTGACATCTTTCTTAATACTTGTACTTGTTATGAAACAAAATATGAATCCAATTATGTGAAAATTAATGGTACTATTTCATGAAATTATGAAGATACAATCAAGCAAAGGTATAGATTTTTTTTATTCCTATGTATGAAGGTATTCAGTTAAGTATGAAATGGTAAACTCAAAACCATTGTCCAATGTTATCCAGTAACTTCAATTTTCTAGTCTTCGTATATTAAAAAATATATATATATTTAATGTGAACATTGCATAAAAAAAGAGATACCATATGAAGTTCTTCTAGTAAAATTACAAATCTACCATTTAGCTCAGGGTCTGTCTTATAAATCCCATATCCTCCATTTTGCAGTCTTGATAGGTTCCATTTTGAACACTCAACAGTATTCCCAATTTTACATAATGCAGTTACAACTTTTACCCATACATAATCGCGAAAAGGTTTGTACTACACTTAAAATTTGTATAGATACTGAATATTCCAATGAATATACATATTTGCTTGAATTCCTTTGTTGTTCATTCCATCATGATAAAGGGTTACAAATTAGAAAGTAAAATAAAGCACATGACTGAATAACTATTATGTGCATATTGGTGGGCATTCGATATTTTTTGGTTATTTTCCACGGTAAACTTGAAATTACCTGTTACTACCTGAACTTGGTTACCATGAATTCCTGCAATATGTATCTACATGAAGAACAGCGAGACCACTACAATAAGGAAAAAAGTCAATATGTTTCCTAAGCAAACTGATCCTTATTGCCTATGGAATCGAGGACACTCCTGCATCATTCCAATTTGGAGAACATTAGAAATCAAAGAAAAATATCTAAAATACTACTTCGAACTTACTGTCACTCCAACACAAATTCGAATGTTGTTCACAATTTCTCGGCTACGAGACGCATCTTCGAAAATGGACTTCAACGTGCCCAGTTTCTCAGACAAGCACAGTCGACAACAGGAGCTAAAATTGCCCCACCTGCGTTCACTCATTGCACTGTATTTAATATAACTTGTCCACCATAAATTTCAACTATAAACGCAGTTAGTTTCATAAACATCAAACGATCAACATTAGATTTTAACAGTAACAAGGTCCGCTTCCTTTCCGCTACCTTTCACAGTACCACACACAACAACACGCCATGTCTGTTTCGGCATCCCATCCCATCCCCACCACACCACATAGAGATGTATGATGCACCATTTCCAAGCGTTTCAATGGTAGCAAATAAGCGATGAAGCAGATCAATTTTGCTGATAATGAAGGTTTTCATTTGCTCTTCAACTCCGGAAATCATTTTGTTTTAGAATTGCGTTGTATCATTAAAGGTTTAGCAATTACGAAACATCGCTTCAACGACAAAGAAAACAAAGGTCATTAACTTCTAGCTCATCCAAACATCAATCGCTTTTTGCTAAATCAATAAATGTAAAATCAATTGACAAAGTTCTGTTCAAGCATTGTTGCTACAATTTAAAACCGTTTATTATTCTGTTAGGTATAGGTACGGTAAAGTTTAGAAAATTGCTAGGCTTCATAAATGTGTTACAGTTTCTTTCCGGGAAGATAAGAATGTGATTTTGCGTGGAAGTTCATATTTGTTAAAGATAATAATAATCTGCAGTACTTATTTAACCATGTCTGAAACAACGTGTAATTTTAATCTACGCATTTATAAATTGGTTCTTTCTTCGTATCATTGACTAACGTTAACTCAAACAGTCAATCTACTAAAGCTTAATCCAAACTTTGCATTATCATAATAAGTTTTGAAGTTTCTACAAAATATTGTTTTCTATCCCCATGGTCTATCTTTTTTTTAATATGAAAATGCAATACCTATTCAGCTGTTTGTGTTTGTACGCCGCGCTGTGGTAAATAAAATAAATGATAAAAAATCAAAATCGCCTAATTACGATTTTTATTATTTATGGTATTCGATTTGTCTTTATGGCTTATCATTATTTTTATTTTCTCTACTTGCACCATGGGATTGTATTGTAATTGTGACCAATTTCAATTCAATGATTTTAAAGAAATACGTGTTTTGGACCAAAAGAAATCCAAAAAAGTTGTTTAAAAAAATGCCTGTGCATGTGACTGTGTCCGTGTCTCTGTATGTGTGAAATGGTTGATATCTTAAGAACTATACTAGACCGATCTTGTTCAAACTTGGGGCAATAGTTTTTTCAAAACGATCCGGCACCGGAAATAGAAATTGCACATGTTCTTTTGCTATCATCTGTTTCCGAAGCCATTTTGAGGAATTTTAGTACAGCGCCTGGTAGAAGGCACTAAGTTAAATCGAAAGCTTTTTTCGACGCTGGACGTACCAAATGGCGGGCGCCACCAGTGGCGTAACTTCAGATTTCGGACCTGCGGGCAAGATAGAGAACCCCCCCTTCTGCCCGTGCCAGAACTGGTTAGCGGAGCGCTGTAAAACCTGCTGCATGTGAAAAATGTTATGATGCTGACTTCTATTAAGTCGCTCTTTAAAATAACTTGACATCAAAAGCTGTAAATGCGATATATTGTTTAATTATTATTGGTTTTTATAACAGGAAAATATTACAAAATATCATAAAACAATAAGAACCAAAACGTATTGATAAAAAATAGTAAAAAAAAACATGTTATTGTATAATTTAGAGAAATTTTCTCCTTGAATTTTGGTTAGACAATTGTGTAACACATGCACAGTTGCACACAGGCCGCCTGTGGAGCTTCCCCCTGCTTTGTCTTGGCGGCAGTGGCGTGTGAGCGAGGGTGGACAGACAGGTTATGAGAACGTAAGAGTGTGGACAAGAATGCCACGTTTCTGATTGGTTCCGCCATTAGGCGACGGCAGGGTTTTAAGAAATGGTGTGAAAATAACGTCAAATAGAAATAGAACAAAAAAACATATTATTAGATATTAAGTGTTTATTTATTCTTCAAGTATCATAATTTAAAAATTATTTCTAAACTATTAGTTAAAAATTAATTAAAATATTTGTTCACGTTCAAATATTTGTAGCTACAAGAAAACTTTAGTTGGGTTGTTAACCTAGACAGGGAACCCCCTAGGCCTTCAAACCCGGGAGATATAGCCCACTCTCTCTCTCTCTCCTCGGTAATTACGTCACTATGGCCGCGACAAGTTCATGAAAAGATTTTAAAATGTGAAGATTTAATGCTCGGTTTTTTTAATAAACGGGAGATGATAAAATAAATCGCTTTTCGCTGTAGTTTTTAGATGCAGTAATAGATAGGGGAGTTAATAATCTCCCTCTTTTCCATTTTTTGACTGACAAAGTGTTTCTCTTGCCTTTGGTGTTTTTTTAATTTGAAGTAATCTCATATCATCTCATATAGGTAGTTATAACAAGCGCTTTGATACTACCATTGTTTTTATATCCTTAGATATAAAAACAATGATACTACGCTGGCGAGTACTTGAACGACTGGCGGGGCATGCTGGTAACCCCACACCATTTAGTGGTGACTTTCCTATAGGGGTATTTTTATTTCATGAACATTTTCGATTTCGAAATTTTGGCGGAAATACGTCAAGTTTTGGATTTGGACGTCCAACAACTCAAAGCATCTGTCTGTGAGCAGGTGTAGTGTAGGAGGGTGAATCGTTGGTTCTGTCTTATCTCCGGAATGGTTGATTCATTCTCGAATGTGGGAGTAGATCAAAAATGCATGTACAAAATAAGTTTTCATAAAAAAAATGCGACACCGAAAACGGAAATTAGACATGGTAGCATTTTACGCCATTTATTACTCAAAAAGAAGTTGCCAATAGGCATTAACTTTAATTCATATAATAGCTTTGAAAAAATACATTGTTCTTACCACGAACGAGAATTTTTGAAAAAATTAAATCTGTAAGTTGAAAACTATTTTCTCAAGTTTTGGTAGTTTCAAAAAACTATTTCACAAAAACGCGCAACACGATTTTTTAAATTATTCTATGAAGTCTTGCATGAATTTTTTTAAATCGCAAATTCATCCCCCTTTATGTATTAAACGGAGAACGATGAAACATTTCTGTTTAAGGTACATTGCTCATGACTGATAGTAAAATAAGATTCACAAATATTTTTAGATGGAGCTTGCAGCCTTGTGCGCTTTTTGCTGCAGCATTATTTGAGTGGATTAATATTCTCCATCACATCTAAATTGTGGCTTACTAATTCCCTCTTTAGTCTCTGTTTTTTTTCTTTGTAAATACATACAGTATTAAATTTTTGCCTTTTTCTCAATATGCTTTAAAGTACGAATAAATGAGAAAATATCCTATTATAAGCAGAATGCTAGTAAAAAATAAAAATTGAATTTACTTCCAGATAAACCGAAAATGAAGGTTATAAAACCATAGCTTTTAGGTTTATTGGGTTTTACCCTTTTACACTCGTAGTGTTGTCAAAGGATTTTTCATTAATACTTCGTTTCAAATAATCAAAAAACATCTAATAATTTCTATATAAATGTTCACCCATTTAGTTTTAGTAGATACTACCGTGCGATTATAATAACTAGCGAGTTAGCGACTGCATAAGATCAAATTATTCAATCATATTAACTGTTGAATAATATACTGTCTCTTCTCTGGTTAGATTGTTTCCAAAAACACACCACTCGGCTCCAATAACAATCTCATTGCCATTTATTAATTTAAGATCGTTAATCTAATTCGCACTTTCCTCCACTATAGCCTCAAACACGTACTAGACTGCTTTTATGCTATCTTATAATTTGCACCTGCTCCACTATAACTGCTAACCCGTATTGAACAGCTTTTATACACACTTACTTTTTAGTATTTCTAAAATTATTGAAAATACTCCTATTCGTTTTGTTATAGCTTTTATTCAATGGAAATCTCTATTTTATTCCATATAACTGGTTTTCTTTTTTTTCCTTTCGGAGAATGAAAAATTCTCTCTCTGTTTTTCAGGACGAGCCGAAAAACTAATTTTTAAACAAAAATTTCTCTTACTCACACCCCCTTTGAAAATTCTTCACGCCCTCGTAGAAGGGCACGCCCGCCAGTTTGGGAAACCTGATGTAGGTAAGTAGTTAAAAAGTAATTTAAAAAAATGCGCATTGGTTAAGTTTGTGCAAGAAAAGTTCCTGTGGGCATTTCTTTTTGAGTTCTTATTTCAAGGGGGCAATTTTTTCTACCTTCTTTTGCCCCTCGCCCCCTTAAGGCGCCAATGCTCACATTCTAGTATATTGGTTTGTGCTCACGTCCATACAAACATTTTTAAAAATCGTTTTTTTTTAAATTCCTGGATGCCCAAGACATATATTTGAGTGATAATAACAGATTCAGAAAATTTCACAATCTAAATATGAATCCACACTGTAAGTATCGGAAAGTAAAATGAAGAAAGCACGAAATTTAATAATCCAGCCAATTTTTGTAGATTTGCTGTGTAGACTTTTAGAGGGTGGTACGTGGCAATAAATAGAAGTGAGATTGCTTTCACAGTTTTCAAGAGATCAGTAATTTACAATCGCTCAATAATTTTTTTAATGTTCTTTTTATACTTAACAATACTTAAAAATAAAAAGTGAAAAATATTTGAAAGATGATACTTCCAATATTCTCTCTGTTTCCAAGGAAGTTGTGAATAATGTCTTCGTCAATAAGCGACACATCTTCCATTGGCCATCGGCCATTTCGGAAGTGTTATCGTTGTGTTTCTTCAGGTAGCCCATTTTTCAGGTTTTCTGGAAATTGTATACCTTTATTGAACTCATAATCGACTTACTTATGAGTTAATTTATTAGGTAAGTTAAACTACAGATAATTTAATCTAAAGTTTTAACAGTAATTTGGGCAGCAACCTGTTTTAATTGGGCGGGAAGAAATGACCAAAAACACTATATAAGTAATCAAAATATATATTTTGAATTGATGTAGTTGCAGTAAATAATACAAATACTTAATTTTATCTTCTATTTTGCTCATAGGACATCAGTTTAATTCTAACCTACAAAATGTCGAAACGACATGCGGAAGAAACTACCAGCAGCGGGCAACCCGCTATCAAGAGGATTCATTTTGAGCCCCATCTCATTGGGCCCGTTTCTACCCTTGAAGAAATGGATATTAAAGTCTTGTCATTTCAGAACAAGAAGTTGGCTCAGGTTTGTTGAATAAGTAGTTTGTATTTACGATTGTCGAATTTTTCATAAATGTTTTTCATTTTAAGAATAAAGAATGCATGTTTTTCTCAATAGCGTATTGAACAACGGTTGCGCACTGAAGCTGAATTACGTCAAAGAATTGAACAACTAGAAAAACGCCAAACGCAAGATGATGCTGTACTCAATGTTGTCAACCGTTACTGGAATCAACTCAATGAGGACATCCGTGTGTTGCTACAAAGATTTGATGCAGAAACGTCGGATGAATCTGAAAACAAGAGTAAGGATAAAATAAAATTTCATTAATAAGTTCCGGCAGTACTTAGTTGAAATTTATATTAGTGCATAAATAAAATAATAACTTCAACAATATTTATTTATAATCTGATTTCATAACCAATTCAAATTTTAACAACTTTAACCAAAAACTATACAAAGGAATTTAAACAAACATTAGAAAATTGCCAGATTTGTTTAACATATTATCAAAAAAGACAAATAATACATACAAATCCACAAACACCAAAACTATAAGGTTTATTAAAAATACACAAACCCAACATACCCATTAAAACACATGCTAGCGGAAATACTAAATAATATAGTTATCAGTTTTGGTTATAAACCATAAATTCTTCTGAATTAATAAATTATCTAGCTTAGGTTTACCACTGCAAAAAAAGCTAGTTCGTTTTGCTGCTAATAATATGTTTTTCCCACGACCCCCCAAGAAAGCGTCCATATTCATTCAATGCAGTAGGTACGAAAATTGACGATTTTATATGCATGCGTTATTGACTTAACACGCAAGTGTTAGGAAAATAAAAGGCAAAGCACTTTAAAGCATCACGATTGGCTGAACTGCTGTAGAGGTATCTGGCAAGTTGCTCGCGATTTGCTGTAGAGCTGTAGGCGTCTTGTCAGGAAAATGCAAGTGTCAAATGTATATTTTATTGACAACAGTTACCCTACATATTACACATTATTAAAAGTATTTCTGATCATAGTTTGAGCAATTTTAATTTAAAAATATGGATATTGACTCGAGCAGTAATGAATTTACGGAATCCAAACAGCATTAAACCAGTTCGTTAGATCTATTACCCAAAAAGTCGCAGCAAAGGTATGAAAGGTATTTTTTTTGGGTCGTGGGAAAAATATTGTACATAACTCGCTGGAAAGTGACAAACACACTCGTGTGATTTCCGCACTCGTGTGTTAAGAGTCACTTTCCATGCTCGTTATGTAATAAACTATTACAAATTACCCAGGATTGTATTCTTTTGTTAAACAGTATTCTTAACAAAAATGTTGAACTAATAAAATTGCCAAAGTTGATTCAGTTATTTGAACTTGCATGAATCAAATATATTTTACTTTTAATAATAAAATTTATTTCCAAGAATTTACTTTAAAAAAAAAAAAAGAAAACCGACTTCAAATAAAAACACAATAGTAACATAAGTTAACTAAAAAGCAAAAAATAAATGTTTTTTATACAACAAGTTAATACTTATTTGTTGTTCCGTTTAATGTAATTAAGAAATTATTGTTTATTATATAATTATTAATTGTTTTATTTTGAAGACGGTGCCAAGTAAAACAAAAAAATTCGAATCTAATTTGTTATTGTAGCAAGGTATATAATTTTTGTTTTACTTGGCACCGACTTCAAAATTATAAAACAATTAATAATTATATAATAAACAATAATTTCTTAATTACATTAAACGGAACAACAAATAAGTATTAACTTGTTGTATAAATAAAAACATTTATTATTTGCTTTTTAGTTAACACTTATGTCACTTTTGTGTTTTTATTTGAAGTCGGTTTTCTTTTTTTTTTTAAAGTTAATTATTTTACAATTT
This sequence comes from Ctenicera cuprea, assembly GCA_958336395.1. Lineage (NCBI taxonomy): Eukaryota > Metazoa > Arthropoda > Insecta > Coleoptera > Elateridae > Ctenicera > Ctenicera cuprea. The sequence goes on from OY284491.1 coordinate 31,822,359, forward strand.
TAAGTGATGGGTAGACCTAGTAAGGATGGTTCTCGAATGAGGAAACGACGGCTAGTTGAAACAGAAGATGAAAGACGGAAACACTAAAAAGTCGGTTAAAAAAAATAGATTTTAAGGAGTTCCCCGGTGTATCTTCGAAGTTCAAGGTCAAATACCAATGAAATTATAATGGGACCACCTTGGAACTATACTGAACCCAACGGAAAAAGAATCATTAAAATCGGTTCATAAACAAAAAAGTTATGCCCGAACATACATAAAAAAAATATATATACAGACGAATTGAGAACCTCCTCCTTTTTTTGAAGTCGGTTAAAAAGATGGTTTACTCATGGGAAGTCAATGTCACCTTTTTTAGCTAATATTTTTATGGAAAACCTAGAAGATCAAATATTTTTAATCAAACCAGTGTGAGAAAGTTATATTTTTAGTTTCATTATTTTGATGACATTTTAGGATGTTTTGATAGTTCATTTGAGTTTATTTTTAAATTTTTTATTTTTATTAACAATATTACAGTAGAAACTAAACAAAAGAAGTCTGTTAACTTTTTAGATTTAAACATTTAGATTTAAACATAAAAGTGCATTCAAATAATAAGTAATAAATAAGAAAAGATTTGGTTTCAATTATGGCTAGAATAGACCACTACATGTTTCGTTCTTGTTTGAACTCATCAGGTGGACATAATTCTAACCATAATTGAGACCAAAAGCAAACAGGCATATATACGCCAGAAAGTATAAAACTAACGGGGAATTAAACTAATAACGCCCTCTATTATGTGCGGCGAGAAAAAGTTGCAAAGCAACAAACCGGCAAAGTTGCGATCGGAACCTGCTAAGCAGGTATCTGCGATCGCACCGGTCTCTAAGCACAAAACACAGAAACGCCCGTGTGGCAAGAAATAAGAAAAGATTTGGTTTCAATTATGGCTAGAATAGACCACTACATGTTTCGTTCTTGTTTGAACTCATCAGGTGGACATAATTCTAACCATAATTGAGACCAAAAGCAAACAGGCATATATACGCCAGAAAGTATAAAACTAACGGGGAATTAAACTAATAACGCCGTCTATTATGTGCGGCGAGAAAAAGTTGCAAAGCAACAAACCGGCAAAGTTGCGATCGGAACCTGCTAAGCAGGTATCTGCGATCGCACCGGCCTCTAAGCACAAAACACAGAAACGCCCGTGTGGCAAGAAATAAGAAAAGATTTGGTTTCAATTATGGCTAGAATAGACCACTACATGTTTCGTTCTTGTTTGAACTCATCAGGTGGACATAATAGACGGCGTTATTAGTTTAATTCCCCGTTAGTTTTATACTTTCTGGCGTATATATGCCTGTTTGCTTTTGGTCTCAATTATGGTTAGAATTATGTCCACCTGATGAGTTCAAACAAGAACGAAACATGTAGTGGTCTATTCTAGCCATAATTGAAACCAAATCTTTTCTTATTTCTTGCCACACGGGCGTTTCTGTGTTTTGTGCTTAGAGACCGGTGCGATCGCAGATACCTGCTTAGCAGGTTCCGATCGCAACTTTGCCGGTTTGTTGCTTTGCAACTTTTTCTCGCCGCACATAATAGAGGGCGTTATTAGTTTAATTCCCCGTTAGTTTAATAAGTAATAAACTTGAATACTCAGTTTATAGTAGTGCTGTCGAATCCGTTACAGTTTGAAATCTGAATTTTGAATTAGGAGTTGTTATCCGAAATCCTCTACTTTTACTATCTGGGTAAAACCGTTAGGTATCCAAAAAATCCGCTAATCTAATAAATATATACAGGGTTGGTTATTCAAATTCGACCCTCACCATTGGGATCTCGCTTATTATAAGAGATATAAATTCGGTTAAATTGCGGCAAAGTTGCAGAATTTTATGCTGATTAACAGTCTAAGAAGAAAATTAATCTAACTGCATACATTATGTTTTGTAAATATGCGCAAAAAATCGATTTTTTTTTTTGTCGCCATCTGCTATATTAATAAAAATTGGTGCTAAGAATTAATCACATGCTATAAGCCAATTCACGAATTTTTTTGCCACCAGCAAACTGTATTTAAAAGAAAACTAAATTTTTAAGAATTCAAATTAAGCTGAAATTAAGTTCACAGCGCTAATCGATATGCGAATACTGCAAAAAACAAAAACTGACCATCATATATTCCCAATCTTCTTAAACTGTATTTCAAACATTCAAACAATAAAAATCCAAAATCTGAATTTGCATAGAAAATCTTAAATCCAGATTGACATATGAACGGATTCACATAATATATTCAAAATTCGAATCGCTATGTGAAATACAAAATGCAGACCTAAATATAAAATTCAAAGTCCAAATTGGCAGAAAATTTGGGTAAACTTGAATACCTGATTTTTTTAACTTATACTATATCCGAATCACTGCCTACAAAAAATCCGGAATTCGGAAAATCCGAATCTGATTGCCAACCTTAGTTTATAGAAAATCTACAGAAATAGACTATAATACTACACTGTTCTTGTCATCATAAAACACATAAATTATTAGCATACAAGTCCATGATACACAGGTCTTTAGATAAAATTAGTTATATTAGAGAAATTTCAATTATTAAACAAAAATTACATACAGTAATAATGGTTATAGTAAGTACTCAGCCTATTTTTATTTTTATTATTAATTAATGAGACAGATTGTAAATTTTCTATTTAAAAATTTTATATAAATACTTCATCCGATACAATTAAATACACTTTGATTCCATATTTTGGTGATAAATCGAAAAACCGGCTAAGATAGTAAACAAAACAAATAAATTTGAAATATTTTTTTGGTATAACTAAAAACACTTTAAACACATTGTCTAATGCTAAAAAAACAGATAATTTACTAAAATCAGGCATTTTCAAATTTAATTGCTTCCCCCTGTAATTCAGTAGGCCAGATAATTATTTAATTAGAAATTTTATGTTAGGTACAAAGAACAAGTATGTTGTTACAAATATGAACACCCACATAAATCCAATTACGTTTAACACTATAACGTTTTTACACTGGATGATAAACATAAATTAGAAGCATTTGAAATTCACAAACATTTAAAAACTGTATTTTTAATGTGTGATCAAATTGATCTCTTAAATTCATCCTTATTGGAAGTTTTGAAATAAGAAATCAAGTCATTTGCAGACATAGATAACCAAGATCAAGTCATCAAGTTGTATTGTTTCAATAGCAACACCGACTGTTTACTTTTAATCTTATTTTTGATAATGACATTGAACATGTCCAAATACGTACAAGGTTAAAATGAATAAATATAGTTGAAGTTATCAATTATTTTATTTATACATTAAGGATAAAATAAACATCTGATGAAATTTGCATGTAATTTAAATTTTTAGATGAAAGTGAAGCCACTACATCATTCTTAACACAGTTATCGACGTGGGACAAGGAGGAATTGGATGATAAATTAGCTAATCGGGTACAAGTCTCGAAGCGTGCTGTTGCTAAAGTTATTCAGGCATTCGACCGTTTAATGCAGAGAAATGAAAAAATTACAATGGTGATTAAAGGAGAACTGGAAGGGCGTAAGTTATTTAAATTATAGTTCTTTTCTAGTATTTAGTTCATATGTTCAGTTGCTAATATATTGTTAATTTCTTTTAGAAGATGCACCATCAATAGATGAAGTAATTAGAAATACCAATGTAGAGTTGCAAGCCGAAAACCGAAACCTTCAAGCACTAAACACAACCTTACATGAAAAATATCACACAATAAGCTTAAAAATGTCTGAACTGCAAGATTCAGTAACAGCAAAAGAAACGGAAACTGCTGAATTAAAGAATCAAATTGACGACTTGCAGTATGAACTTGAAAAAGTACGATGTCGTAATGATAAACTCGAAAATCACTTAGCTGAAGCTATTGAGAAGCTAAAGACCTATCATCAAATGCATGGCGAGCAGGAAAAGGATACACAGGCACAACCAAAACCAACTATGCAATCTGGTATTTCTCAAGTTAAATTGGAAGATTTGACAAAGGAAGTTGAAGAGTGGAGGGAATTAGCCAATAATCGTCTGCAGGAATTAGATAAGTTACATCAAACTCACCGAGAAACTCTCAAGGAAGTCGAGAAATTAAAAATGGATGTATGTTTTCTCTTTTTTGTTTCTTAATTTACTATGTATGTACTATACAATTTGGTAGGTTGATGCCTTTATTTTCTCAGGAAATATTTGGAATTAAACAGAAAAGCTATTAAGTCTTCCCCATAATATCAATTTAGTATAAATGAAGTTAAACAGGCAACATGTTTTTGATAAAATCCATCATCAGGCCACAAATACTGTGTGTTAATGAAACATGACGTACCCCCTTTTTTAATTTACTTATTAAGATCAACAAATGAAATTTTAGTATGTTTTGTAGACCATAAAAACGCATTATATGGGCAAAAAATTTAATACAATACTTTCACTTCCGGTTTCACAAGAAATTACATCAACTTTCTTATTTTTAATGGAACATCCTGTATATTTTTGTATATTCGGATTTAGGATGAAATTCTGTGTCTGCCTATGCCAATTAAGTGAAGTTTTGCATATGTATACTTATGAGTATGCACGAACCCTGGTTACTTGGTCTTATTCTGTAGTGTTTAAGAGAGAGCACCGAGACAAGGAAACTACTAAATGTACTATTTCAAGAATGTGCTGATTCGCGCTAATATTGTTTTTTGTTTACAATAAAGATTGGAAATCTGTCAGCCAATTTGATTGTAACTACAAAAATTTATAATTTTCAACAATGGTTAAAACTAAAACATGTTTTGTTCTGATAGATTGGACCCCATCAAGAAATAAACTGACATAACTTAACATATACGGTCTTTATCGACAATAAAAATAAAATATTGACAATCGAGTACTTTTTCTAGGTTTTTTGTCTCGGATCTCTCTGTCACATGTACTGCAAAATTGAGACCTGCATGTCATAGCAACAAGCGGTTCGTGCATCCTCCTTATGTTTTACATTACTTCGTGGTTGAATTACAAAAAGTTTGTATTTTCATAGTTATTAGGACTATCTGAACAAATTTACCGTAAATGTACCAGTTTTTGAAATATTCTGAAAACACTGAAATTTTATTTGTCTGTAATCACTATTGTCAAATTATTCAAGATTTTTATAACAATTGATATTGACATAAAACTATCAGCAGAATGCAATGGCATAATTAGACTTGCTAGATGTTTCTTTGTTTTTGAGACGATAGTGAATTTTTTTAGTTTCTTATGGCCATCCTATGGAATTGTTATAAATAAACAAACTTCACAAATAATATGTCAATTGTCACTAAAATGAAACAAGTTTATTACCAAGGTCTGGCGCAAATGTCTGCAATCGAGGTTAAGTATTAAATTTGATTTGAAAACATCCAACCTAAAATAGTCTTAAACGGTCATTTAAAGCAGAGAAACAAATTTAATTCTTAACTTTGATTGTAGATCTGCCACCGAATCTAGGTAATAGCATCGTGTATCAATCATCAATTGCAGCGCCTCCAACATACAACTCTCCTCTTAATTGCGATCAATACATGGAGTTGCTGGCAACAAACTAAAAACAAATTTTACCGAGTCATGTGCTGCTTTCTTTGTACTGGCAGCAACTGTCGGAGTTATGTTGCCTATGTATGTATTGCTGTAACGTATACTGCAATGTCTCAGTATGATAGTGGCAATTCCGTTCAATAACATGTCAGCAGTTGCATAAGCAATGATTGAGCTGTAGAAGCAGCTGCTGCATGCATTGAATACATCCATTGTTTACTGAATTGTAAAGAAATGATTTTTTCTGAAAACAAATTAATGCTTTGAAACTCAAAAAACATTGTTGTGCTCTTTTCATTTATATAATAAACGAAATAGCGTGGTATTTATTACTGCTGAGGTTAACATAAACAATCAGAAGCACATTTACGACAAATAAATTAACAAAAACAATACATTTTTAACAAAAGTTAGTTATTAGATTGATTACTGATTAGAACACAATAAATGCATATTTGTGTTCCATGGTTTATTTGATTTCAGAATAAAAAGTTTGCCTGTAGTTTAGTAAACTATTACAAAAATTTAGTTACAAATGACATCATTTCATTATTTTTTCTCTATCAAGTTGTATAAAAATCCAATATGACATCCATGACATAAGAAACAAAACAGTTGGCTATTGTATCTCAAAAACAAATGCACCTTTGGCAATTTTGATCATGGTATCGAGAGCTCTAGATTACTCTGCTGCCCAAGTTATACTGCCTCTTACTGCTGGCCCCTGGTCCGCAGCTCAGTCACTATGCCTAATATATGATTGGTAGCTCCTTGGCACATGAAATATGGTATCAGATTTTCTCCATAAATAAAATACTTGTCACACATTCTATCTAATAGGATAAAAAGCTTTTACATTATTTATAAATAGAGATGTACCGAATAGTAATTTTGTTTACTGCCTAATACCAAATATTCGGCCAGTCTCTCACGGCCTAATACCGAATATTCAGTCACCTATTTGGCAAAACATTTGGCCAACTATTTGGTCTAAGTTCCGAGTAGTCGCCCAAGAATTGAAATTTATGCCAATTATGCGGCTTGTGCCAAATACTTACTGGTAATTAACGCGTGGGTTAATTGCTTTACTTAAGCAGATACCGTCCCATGTGGCTACCGAAACTGTAATTTTGTTTGAATGTCATTTAGTCTCGATTATAGCATCCAAATTGTCAAAAACATGCAATTTAGTATTGTTTTTATTACTTTCCTATACTTTCAGTATTGATTTCATGCAAAATTTCAAAGTTGAGATTTTAACGGAAATAGTCGGGGGGGGGGGGTCCATGGACCCCAAAAAAGTAATTTTTAAAAAATGTCTGTCAGTGGGTGGGTGGGTGTGTTACGCTCCATATCTCCGGAACGGCTGGACCGATTTTGATGTGCTTTGGAATGAGGGGGTATATCAACAATTCACCGACAAAATAAGCTTTTAAAAAAAACGAAACCGGAAGCGGAAGTTAGACATGTTTTTTTGGTAGCATTTTGTTCAGAAACTGAATTTTGGAAATTTTAATAGTGGAGATTAAAGAAGGCCTTAGGACAAATCAAACTATTTTTTACCGAACTCTCTAGCTTTAAAATGGCGGCCGCTACGAATTTTTGAACATTTCGACTTTAACGCCCATTTACTCAAAAACCAGTTGTCTAATTGGAATCAACTACATCTTGTTTGGTAGCCCTTCAAGGGTACTATACCATGAAATATAATTAATTTTGAAAATATAAAAACGATCGCAATGACCACTCCAAAATTCTGGAATTTTTCAAAAAAATATTTCTCAAAAACTGCCCACACGTTTTTGTTTAAACTTTTTAAGCTGATAGAGCTGGGAATCTTCTACAATTTGTTTTTTTGAGCATTGATATAATTTCACTGTGACGCCCTCTATGAATTTTTGAAAATTGAAAATTGGTACCCTTTTATTTATTTAACAGGGGGCAATAAAATATTTCTGTTAATGTGAAATAGCTCACCACTGATAGCAAAATCCGAATATAATATTTTTTCGATAATTTCATATTTAGGGGGGCTACTGTTCCTCCTCCCCACCCAAAATTCTCGCTACAAAATTAAAAAATTGATTTCTTCTTTTGTTTGCTCTAGGAGAATCTTTTTACAAAAAATCAAAAAATTGAATTTTTTTGTCCCTTATTGATCTTTTTGTCCTTATAAGAATTTCACATACTTTCTACAGCAGTTGTATTCTTGTACTAGTCGTTTAATGTTCAGTGTAGGCTAACTTTTTTATTTTAATAGATAGACTCGCAAACCCAAGAGCAAAGTGGTAGGGCAAATTCTTCTCGATTGTATTTAAGAAAAAAACTTGAGTTTCCAATTTTAATATGGCGGCCACGGTAAAAAATAACTTTTTTTTAAATGGAAACGTGGCATTTTGGCTTTAAAATCAGAAAGGTTTTGAAATTCTAAATACAAATTAATAAGAGTAATTTCTTGCTAAAAACAATACTTCTCGAGTTATTAATTTATTTTCAAATATCAATTTCCACGCTTCCGTTGATTCAGTCCGAATATTTTACCCAACCTTATGCTTGCCGAGCAGCGGTCGGTCTTTCTTCAACCACTTCAAGATGTTACAACTTATAAGAACTATTTACTTTAACTAGTCGTGTCTAGACAGGTGTATATCGAAAGTGTTGGAAAATATAAAACAATGTATTTAAATGTATAGGAAAGTCCAGGCGAAGTGTTTCGCTCATTTTGTAGTAATAAAATGCCGAATATTCGGCTGACTCGAAAAAATATTGGACTTATCCAAATATTTGGCAAGCTTCAAAAAATGGCCGAATATTAGGCCATTATGCGGCCCACCGATCACTCGGTGCACCCCTATTTATAAACTTTTAAGCCTGCCTAAGTTGACATGGGACACCCTGTATAGACTCCAATTTCCATAAAAATATCTTGAATAATTTGGCAATAATAACATTATTATGGAAAAAATCGAGTATGGCAAATTTGTTTAAATTAGTTGCTGTGAGTGAAGCAACCCCGATTCTATTCTAGAATAGGTCATACTAGGTTCATCTGTGGCCGAGCAAAATTCTCGCCAAATTTGTGGAGCGTGCTTAGTATCCCAAGAGTTCAAGAAATAAAAGCGCTACTGGCCTCAGTAGAATGTTCGATGATTTGAACTCTTTTTAAAAACTTTAGATTCTCCTATCTAGTTAATAGAGAAGCACTAAGCAGCGTCAGTGGTAGAAAACGGGCACATGCATACATACCTGTAGATACTTTGTCTTAAGATAATTTTCAACAACTTAAAAATTTATTTTAGATCCGTCAGTTACCAGAAAGCGTAATTGTAGAAACAACCGAATACAAATGTTTGCAATCACAATTTTCAGTGTTGTACAATGAATCGATGCAATTAAAAACCCAGTTGGACGAAGCTCGACAACAGCTGCAATCAAGTAAAAACGCACATTTAAGAAATATTGAAATGATGGAGGTATTTATTAGTCCAAAGTATTATTTGTAATTGTAGGAATATTTTTATTTTGGAATTTGGATTTTTTAGAGTGAAGAACTAATGGCCCAGAAAAAACTTCGTCAGGAAGTCATGCAGTTGGAAGATTTGCTTGCCCAACTTCGCAAAGAGTATGAAATGTTGCGCATTGAATTTGAACAGAATTTAGCAGCAAATGAACAGACTGGACCTATCAATAGAGAAATGAGACACCTTATTACATCTTTACAAAATAACACCACGCAGTTAAAGGGTGAAGTACATAGATACAAACGCAAATATAAAGAAGCAAATGCTGAAATTCCAAAGGTTTGTTGCTATTAAATTTTTAATATTTTAACATAACTTGAAATGCTCACATTGTAGTCATACTTTTCCAACAATGTACAGTAAATTTTCTGAAAAATTGGAAATAACAGTTTTGGTGTCCTCGTTTCAGAATAATATAGTTTGTTTTTTTTCAGTTACGCAAGGAAATAGAAGACTTAAATACTAAGTTGAGCCAGCAACAAAGCATTTCACAAGAGAGCAAAGAAAACATTAAACAAGAAATTAAAGAGGAAGAAAATGCAAGCGGTGAGGGTAGCGCACAAGTGAAAGAAGAGTCCACAGGTACTCCTTCTGTTAAAAAGGAAGGTGAAGAAGAAACAGAGGTTAGTAGTAACTAAATGCTTTGTTTAAGGTAATTTGGTTTTGTTATTATGATCTACTAGTGTTACCCCAGCGCACAATGCACTGACAGACTGAGCGTTGACAGAACTGGCGAAATGCTAAGTCATGTGATGCATTAGTTCCAATAATGAGACGCGGGGTTAGTGTAGATGTCGCCTCAAGTGAAGCGCGTCTAGCAGACACTTATATATATTGTAAATTAAAATAATTATTATTGAAAAATCGACGTAGAATAAAAATAGAAAAATGTTTCATGTTCCATCTGAGGATAGAGACCTTTCATTGAAAAAAAAATGGTCCAAATTGGTGAAGCGGTAGCCGCTGGAGGAACCGGAGAAGAAAACGCTTTGAGCTTTTATATATATATGGATTAGTGATGGGCGACTGAAAAAACTCCCGTAAGGGAAAATTCCCGACTTAGGTTTTTTCCCTTTATTGAAAATTCGGGAATATTCACAAATTTAAATTTGGCGCCAGACTATCAACTAACCTGTTCAAAACTGTAAACATTAATCAAGACAGTTAAATAGTAAAACGTGAAAGTTAAGAAGGTGAATTTTATAGTACATTACACTATTTGGTTGGTAAGTAACAGAATTGAGGAAAAGTTTGAAAAATCGAGATTTCCGAGATTCTGTTAGGCATTAAACAACCGTGTAGAGTATAACGTGTTTCGCACAATCATATTTACAAAATAAAATAAAAAAAACTTTTATTTGTTTCTAATTTAATTATTTTGGCAAGAGTATTTTTAAAGCATGGGGTGGCGTGTAACTATGGTAGATTGTGCGAAAAATGATAAAATTTCCAAACATTATTTTAAAATTTAATCTTCTAATTTTTACAATCCCACACCTTCGGTGTAGGGAAGTATTGATTTCATGAAAATTTTTTATTTTAAATTTATATGGGGTGACTAAAAAGTAACGCATAATATCTTTGTAAATATTGATTCTATGTAAAATTTGTCTGAATAAAAGTTGTTTGTTAACTTTTGTTGCATACTCTGTTGACGTTCCAATTTTTTATGTGTGATTTGTAATTCGGTTGCTATGCCAACTGAACAAATTTTGAAATTCAAAGGTATTTCATTCAAATATTTTGTTATCCAATCCTATCAGAATAATTTCGTACCAGAAAAAGAAAGTATTATCGAATCCAAAAACTTAAAAAGAATGTAAGCTGCTATTAAAAAATAAAAGTAGGTTACCATAGCTACTAAATAATTAAACGTATAAAAAATTAAGCATTGACCAAGTGTGTGCTGAAATTTAACAAACAACTTTTATTAAGGCTAGTTCTTCATAGAATTAATATTTACGAAGTTACAGACACTAGAAAAACCTGGGAAAGACAGGTGAAAAATAGGGTTATGTGGTATCAAAGTTAATGTCTTTGTTCAACTCGTCTGATTGTAACCAAAAATAAGGAAAAGGGGAATTTTCCTGTTTTTTCTTTTAAAGAAATAAATGCCTGGTGTTTTCCCATCTTTTATTATTGTTAATACTTTTGTCATTGAAGTGTATTTTATTTATTCCAAATTTTTACATATTGTAATTAAATAGTCAAAAAATGAAGTTCAGAGAAAAATGAAAAAAAACTGTTAACTTTTCTGTTTTTCATTTTTTGACATTCTGATTTACAGATAAGTTTTAGTACTTACTGGGGATACAAATATGTAACTAAAGAGTTAAAAAAATCCTCATGGAAAATAGAATTTGGGCAATATATAATATAATTAAAGCTATAATTGCTGCTATTTTTATGTTATTTATTGCTTTTATTTTATTATTATTATTAATTAAATTTGCACATCGTAGAACGCAGATCAAGAATGGTTGTAGGCATAAAATTAGTGAATCACGTTATTATTTACAGCAAACTGAGGAACAGGAAGGCGACAAAGACAAAACTCCTGGTGCAGCAACTTCTCCTACAGCAAAGAAAGATGGTACTGTCAAGCTGGAAAAAGGCGCAGTTAAGAAGGAACCTGCCGTCAAAACTGAGAAGGATCATCGTGAGCTGCAAAGGGCAAAAGAAGCAAAAATTGCTGAAAATGAAATTATTAGAGATTTGAAAGCTCAGCTAAAGTAAGTGTTTATTTACTGTTGTTGCATCAAAATAATTGTTAACATTCTTTAGAAAAGCGTTGAATGAACAAAAGGAAATGAAGCTACTTCTTGATATGTACAAAGGAGTCAGCAAAGAACAAAGAGACAAGGTCCAACTCATGGCGATGGAGAAGAAATTGCGCAGTGAGATAGAAGACATGCGGCAACAGATGAAGAAGATGCAGGTGTGCATTTTATACTATTTATCCAATGTTTTCTTGTTAAGAAGCAAACTAACTACATGTAACAGTTTTATTACCAGGAAAGCAAGCGTGAGGAACGAAAAAAGTTGGCTGATGAAGAAGCAATTCGTAAAATCAAACAGCTAGAAGAACAGAAATACGAACTACAAAAACAAGTGCAATCGCAAAAACCTGCAGAAGGAAACTGGCCAAGTCATACTGCTTTACATCAGCTGAGGCCATTTGTTGGCTCCTTGGAGGAAGAAGCTCTCTTGAATGAGATGGAAGTTACGGGACAAGCCTTTGAAGACATGCAAGAACAGAATTCTCGCCTAATCCAACAACTACGGGAAAAGGACGATGCAAATTTCAAACTTATGACGGAGCGGATCAAATCGAACCAATTACATAAATTGGCTCGAGAAGAAAAGGATGTACTTAAAGAACAGGTTGGTACATTAACGACCCAGGTAGATTCTGCTAATGTTGTAGTGCGAAAGTTAGAAGAAAAGGAGAGAATTCTACAGAATACTCTTGCAACTATTGAGAAGGAATTGTCACTTCGACAGCAAGCTATGGAAATGCACAAACGTAAAGCTATTGAATCTGCACAGTCAGCTGCTGATTTAAAATTGCATTTAGGTAAGAACATAATAATAATAATAATAATTAGCTTCACACTCCTGACGGAGTATAGCTGCTCCGTTTCCAGAGACTTTGTAGATCCGATTGCTGGGGTGGATCGGTCCCCATTTTACACTATGTCCTTTACACTCATTTACTACACTTTACTTTGATTACAGCTTGCCATGTTCCTTCGCTTTGTTTACTAATTGTCTCCATGTTTTTCTGTCCGTTACTTTCTTCTTCCATGTTGCGACTTCCATTGTTTGTAGGTCTTTCATTACTTCATTATACCATGTTGTCCTTGGCCTTCCTCTCGTTCGTGCTTCACAAGGTTCCCACTACATAATTGCTTTCGTTATACTTCCTTCACTTCTCATTACATGACCCAGCTATCTGATGCATTGTGCTTTTATGAATCTCACAATGTCTTCTCCATTGATGTCTTTTAATATCTCGTGATTCATCCTGGCTCTGCTCTCTCCTTCTTCATTTCTTATTGGGCCAAGTATTGTTCTTAATATTTTCCGTTCGAATATCCCTAGTTCTTCTGCTTCTTTATTTGTGAAACACAACGTTTCTGCTGCGTAAGTTACTACTGGCCTTATTAGGCTTTTATATATTTTCATTTTTGTTTTTATCCTAATTTGTTTGTCTTTTAACAATTTGTTGTTTGCATAATATGCTCTGGTACCAGCCTGTATTTTTTGTTTTATTTCACTATACAATTATCTTTTTTTGTGTTCTTGCTATTATGACAACGTCATCGGCATAGGCGAGTACCTGCATCTCTTTAGTTATGATTGTGCCTTTATATTCTATGCTTCTCATTACTTTTTCTAGGATGATGTTAAACAAAGTTGCCGATAGTGCATCGCCTTGCCTTACTCCTGCATTTATTTTGAATGAGTTCGTGTCACCTTCTTTTGTTCTGACACATATTCTCGTATCTTCCATAGTCATTTGTATTAGTCGTATCAATTTGTCTGGTATTTTCATTTCTCTCATTGTCTTTATTAGTTCTGGTCTGTTTATTTTATCGAAGGCCTGTTGGAAGTCGATAAATAGAAGATAGATGTCCATATCGTGTTCATGGCTCTTCTCCATTATCTGTTTTATTGTGTGCAGCGCATCTATTGTTGACTTTCCAGCTGTAAATCCATGTTGATAGTCCCCTATTATCTCTTTTGTATATTTTATCAATCGCCTGTGTAGTAGCAACGATAGAATCTTATATGCTGTATTAAGCAGTGATATGCCCTGTAGTTGCGGCATTCTTCACAGTTTCCTTTCTTTTTTATTGTAATTATTACTTCTTCCATCCATTCTTTTGGCATTTTTTCATGTCTCCATATCTGCTTTATTAATTCATATATTTTTTATGTAATATTTCTCCCCTGTATTTTAATAACTCCATTTATCTCATCTTTCCCTGGAGCCTTTCCGTTTTTGAGGTTGTGTATTACATTTTTAAGTTCTTCATACGTTGGTTCTGATATTTCATCATTATTATCTTCCGTTTCCTCGTATTGTTGTTCATTTCCTTCCTTTTCTTCTGTTGGTACATTCAGCAATTTTTGGAAGTGCTTTTCCCATATTTCCTTTATCTTATCAGGGGAATGTTCTATGTTTCCATCTTCGTTTTTCATTCCTTTTACTTTAATTAAAATCTTTTCCTTTAATTACAATATTGTTTCTCCTTTTTTCTTTTTCTTGTTTCTCTAGCTTGTTCTCGATGTTTTTAATCTTCTTTTCAAGCTCACCTTTTTCATTTTGCCAAATTTTTGCCTTTTCTTCCCATTCTGCCTTTACCGTTTGTAATTCTGTTTTCAGATGTTTAAAGTCCTCTTGCATTTCTGTTAACTGTTAACTGTTAATCACCTTTTATCTCGTCTTTCACTTCATCTAGTTTTTTTTAAATCGCCTCCATGTAAGGTAAGAACATATTAAATCAATATATCTATTTACGTTATTTAAAAAAAAATGGTACGACAATTTAAAGCCTTTCTCATTGGTCTAATTGAGAAAGAAAATATTCTTTTTCTAATAAACAATGGTAAAAGCAGTATGATGATGAGAGATTTTTGAAAATAATTTAAAGGATTGTTTCCAAATACTGCAGATTCCCATTTAGTTAATGAAATATTTGGGAATAAATGGAGAAAGATACCTAGACTTGCAGACATACTTTAATTTATTTATGGATTTCCTGAGCCCCAAAATTTTCTAAATCGGAAAGAAGCCCTCAGGACAAATCCAACGTTTTTTTCCCAACTCTTGAGCTTGAAAATGGCGGTCGCTACGATTGTTTGAAAATTTTGACTTTTAACGCATTACTACTCAAAAATTAGTTGACAGAGTAGTAGCTCCAGGCAGACACAATATTACTATAGTATATTTATTTCCCAAATAGAGCGTGCAAAAACATTTTCGTTTAGTGTTTGGATTCAAAATTTTGGAAATTTTCAAGCTAATATTGCTCGAAAACTGACCATACGTTTTTTTTTAAATAATAGGCTAATAGAGCTAGGGTTAAGCAACATTTTAGTACCTGTCCCAGTCCCCTAATTTTTCTGTGATAGCTCTTCATTGAATAAACGGGTAAAGATAAAAAATTTTTGTTTTTAGTTTAATTGCTCATGAGTGATAGTACACCAAGATACAGCTTTTAATTTATAGGTGTAGCAAATTTAGAGGGATTAATTTTTCCCCACTAAGTAAATTTTTTGTGGATTAATTCGTTGCTCCGTTTTTGGTTTTCTTTAATCCCAAGTAATCTTTTTGCAAAAAATAAAAAATTGAAATTTTTCCATACAGTGATCGCCAAAAAGTCTACACTATATGGGAAACTTTTTTATTAATGCTTTTGAATGAGTTTTGGCATTAATTTGAGCACGATTAATTAACCAGAAAATTTTCAAAATATTTGTCATCTCACAACCATTACAATGCGAATATATTTGAAATTTGATAATGGCCTGCAATGTTCTTATTTATCAAAAGATGGAAAATTGTCATAAGGAAAAGTTGTTTGTAATTACAATAACATTCTAAATACGAATTGTTTAGTTCTTTTTTTTCAATAATATTTAACATTAATTTTGCAGCGTATTTTTTTTTACAGTTGAGTTAATATGAAGTATTTAAGATAAACCGTAAAACAATATTGCCTTAATTAAATACTACATTTCCATATGTCTTCCTTCTCTTTCTATGCATATTATTGTCCATTTGGTAAATTCTGTAGTTACATTTTGTTAAATAAAATTGTGAATTCAAATTTCGTTTTACTATAACTGTATTTTGGATGAAACAAAATATATTACTGATAATTTATTTACAGAAAAATATCACTCGCAAATGAAAGAAGCCCAGCAAGTGGTGGCAGAAAAGACAAGTTCATTAGAGGCTGAAGCATATAAGACAAAACGATTACAAGAAGAAATAGCCCAATCGAAACGTAAAGTAGAAAGAATGAAGAAAATGGAAATGGCAGGAACTACATTGGATGAAGTGATGATGGAAGAAATTCGGGAATATAAAGAAACCTTAACTTGTCCTTCCTGCAAGGTTAAAAGAAAGGATGCTGTGCTTTCGAAATGTTTTCATGTGTTTTGTTACGATTGTCTCAAAACACGGTATGAAACAAGACAGAGAAAGTGTCCTAAATGTAATTGTGCTTTTGGAGCAAATGATTATCATCGGCTGTATTTGTCTAATTAAATATTTGGATGTAGTTTTATTTTATTTACGCTGAACACGCTATGTGCTCTTTAGTTATAATTATTATGCATTTCACTTTTTTTAAGTATATCAATTTGTAGATGTAACTATGTTTGTCAATAAATGTTAGAATCAATTGACATTTACATCATTATTACGAAATCTTAAAGAGTATGTCATGATATTGTTTTCTTAGCGACCACCATGTATCTGTCGTATTAGATATATTCAGAAAACTACAGTAAAGGTTTATATTGCCATTTGTGATTGTTTTCTGAATATAGCTAAGATTTGAGGCAGGCTGGTAGAGGACAGGTCTAATGCATTTTTTTTAAGATTGCTTGATATGTGGCACCATTGTGTATGTGTGTTATCACCTAGGTAAAGAATTAGAAGTGGCCAACAACGTATTTAATTAAACAAATGTGCTAGTCGGGTGTATATTACATATTAGGTATACGTTGTCCGCACTGAAAAAGGAAGCAAGGGAGAGTCCTTCACTACAACTCGTTTAGGTATAGAATTAAAAAATTGGCAAAGCAGTTCCCCCACTCTTTGCGCTATTTTAAGTATTGTTACCGTGCAAAAGTAGATTTATTTAACATTGTAGGCGGCAAAAATCTATGTTTGTGTAAAAAGGGTCGGGAATATGTAGATTTGGCCCACTAGCTGCTTGAGCCGATCCTGGTTCTTTAGTCACTGTCGTCGTGTAAAACGGATAAAAATTTTAAAATAAGTACAACAATTTCAAATGTGTAAGAGAGTCCAAGCTCTTTTCGTTCATTGTCCGTTATTGCTGTGCAGCAGAACTTGAACAAATTAAGTTAGCTATACACTAAAATTATCTATTAAATAAAAAAACAGCAATTATTAAACAAAACTGCCATATTACTTTCATTTTTATAATACCTAAAACAGAAGCAGTAAGCTATTAATTGTATGTTTTGAGCACGTTTACGAAAACAAACTCTTATCATAAAATACATTTTGTTTTGCTTATAATCACGTTTTAGGTAACGCTGAAAGAAATCGTTCTCTGAATCGCTTGGAAATGCAGCCAAAATAATAATGAAGCCAATAAATATAATAAATAAAATCCAAGACAAAATGCTTTTGGTTACCACTTACCACTCCCGCCATCACCAGTGTGCTATTTGGTACCGTATTGTGAACATTAGAACGTGCGGTAACTACATTAAATGAAAAGTTCAGGATAAGTGTCAAAATTATGATATGAAGAATATGGTACGTATATGGGTACAGTGGCGGCGCTTGAACTTACTACGTGAGACCCGTGAGAGAGACATTGACACAATTTTTATTAACTGTTCTAAAACGCCGTTTCTTCCCTTTCACAAAATGGTCAATCACTAATTCAGTAAAATTGTCGGTATTTTAATTATTAATTAATTATTCTATCTTCAAATATTTAAAATTTGTAACAGTGGCCGCTGGCAGGAGAAGACACCGCAGTCCAATCTTATACAGAAGAAATAAGCACAGATTTATACATATTTTGTGTTAAACTTCTGCACATATTTTTAATTTTTTTCTATTGTCAGTTTGATTGATTTGTAAGTTAGAAAACGAGCAGGCCCGTACTTTAATTATTTAAAGCTCGGCACGGTGCTTTAAAAATGATCATGGCCAATATTTACACCTGCATTTTAGGCACTATTGGAATGTGACTCGTCATCCCGTGGAAAGGTTTGCTTATACGATAACATAAACATATGTAGGCAGCACCTTTGTTTCGGTGCCAATTTTAGCCTGATCCGAATTCTACGATATCTAGATAAAATTATTTGATTTAAAATAACTATCTTGCCCCATCTGCCATTAAACATCTTTGTTTCTATTATACGTTGCTATACAACGACGACTGCTGTTTCGAAAATATTAAAAAATTGCACGGGAATGTAGGTTTATTTTCAGGAGCAATTTAATGCAATTCAAAAAAAATTCTTGAGAAGCTGCATCAGAATTGAGCATTGGTTTTCGGTCCAAGGCTCCTCCTAGATCCCTGCTTTCGGGTCGAGCGCAAGCTTCCGATTCAAAGCAAACCAATCCATCAAGCTCCTCCTAGAGTTGTGCTTCCGGATCGAACGCAAGCTTCTGGTGCGAAGCAAACCAAACCCACCAAAGCGAGTTCTGTCTAGAGCTCAGCAGTGCCCGGCAACTTAGTTTTCAGGGTCGAACACGCTCCTCCTAGAGTCCTCCTGCTTCCGGATCGAACGCAAGCTTTCAGTCCGAAGCAAACCAAACCCAGCAAAGCGAGTTCCTTTTAGAGCTCAGCAGTGCCCCGCAACTTAGTTTTCAGGGTCGAACCGATCATAACCTAACGATCCAAAAACCAATGCTTGAGAACCTGCCGCAGGATTGAGCATAAACTTCCGGTTGAATGCATCAAAGCTACCAATCCCGTCAGGTTTCTGCTAGATTCCTGCTTCCGTATTGAGCACAAGCTTACGGTGCGAAGCAAAGCAGCCCCGTAACCTCTTAGAGTTACTGCGTCCACCCGAACCCGAGTTCTGAAGAAGCCGCTGCCTCTCGACGTACCCGTGCTAATTCAGAAGGAAATGTTTCATTTTTTTTGTGCAAATTTACTAACTGTTTTTGTTACTTATTTAACCTGATTGTTTAATGTTCTTGTTATTTTATATTATAATGTAATTTTGTTGATTAAATACCTTTGCAAACCATGAAGCTGTTCCACTTTTGCTACCACACAAAATATTGTAAAAACAGCTCTCCTGTAGTAGTAAAACTTAAACGGTATTATAAGTTTTAGAAAAGTGAAGCATGTTACACTGAACATAATTTTTAAATTAATCGGCCCTAAACATCGAGACAATATTAATATTGAACTGCGATAAACACTGCAAGTTATGGGGTGGAAAGCGGGCCACAATATGGTATTGATATTAAATGGCAACATATGCTGCCATTTAATATTTTTAGTGAGGGTGTACCAAGGCACTGAACAATTCTAATGCCATACTGTGGCTCCCTTTGGCTTTCGTATTTACTGCAGTTCAATATCTTTTTGTATTATTTCTCTATTTAGGGTGGATAGTTTTAAAAAGAACACCCGCCATATATGGCTATATGTAATATTGTTTGCTTCACGTGTTTGTTTACTAGGGCGTCGTCCACGTTGTCGCTCTTATGAGCTGTGGGTAGCTAAAATATTCAAAAAATTAAATTTAGTGTATAACATGCTGCCTTTTTTGCTAAACAATCGTCACTGTTAACAGAAACGATTTTGAATACTTTTACACAGGCATATTATCACTTAAACACACACATCTCTTTACGACTAAAAATGCAATGTTCCAAGAGATTACTCGGGATGTACTACATAACAACTTTCATCTGATGCCAACAACCAAATAATTGGTTGCACTCTGTGGACGTACAGTAATTATCAAAATTGTTTTTACGTTCTACATGCGAAAGTTAAAGAGGGGAAAAAAAATTAAAAAAAATCAATGTTTATTTTTAATGATGTGATTACATTATTAATTTGTGGAAGCTAGTAAAAAGTAAATTATTATTACAAGTGGTCGTACATAAACATTTAAAGGAAATCGATGCTATGCTAATATTAATATACCAAAAACACAGAAAGTAACAGTAAGACAATAAGTCTAGGTACCTACTATTCGTTTTGTTATCATTTATCACCGTCGCTATTTCAATTTATTCATTTTTTTTGAGACGGTGTTGTCTTCAAGTTTTCGAATCAAACGTTTTACTAATGACGATCAAATTGTATTGTCTCATATGACCGGAAACCCCAGTTACGAGGTCATTAAATAAAGTCTTTATTTATAAATTCTAGCTTTACTTCGTTGAAGTCCATATTATTGAGTATACATACAATACTTTATTACTTCAACAATGTTTATATTACCAAATCAAGTCACCAAGCTCTACTGTTGCTATAACATCACTAACTGTTTACGTTTTAATACAACTTTCGATAATGGCATGTCAAAATACTACATATAAGGTTAAAATAAATAAATATTGTTGAAGCAATAAAGTATTTTATGTATACTCAATTAAGTAATGTCGATTTTCCGCCCTATCACAATAAATTGCTGAATTGAGATTTCCTCGATCGGAGTGGTTGAGGTTGAAACTGAAAGTCGATTTTATTTTATGCACAGGATTCTTTTCTGTACTAACGTGGTGTTAACTTATTATGGGTTTCTGTCATGGGTTGGTAAAGTAAATTTGAGACATAGTTATACGACTCCAACCAAAGAGAGCGCTGTCGTTGGTGCTCCCTAGACAAGTTTATTTGAACGGTAAATATAACCATTGCGTGTTGGAAGCTAAAGCATACTTACCTGGCGTAGGGGTTACCGTGATCAAAAAGGCGGTTCCCCCAGGGTGAGGCCCTTTCATTGCACTACGATTGGGCTGACCCCTGCGATTATCCCTAATGTGGATAACTCGGGCGCGTAATTTTTGGTAGTCGGGACTGCGTACGCGCTGTCCCGGATAATTAATATAAATATAAATAGTGAAAACAGTTTCATGTCATCTATTCTGTTCTGAATAGTGTTCGTAATAAATTGGAACCAATGGAAATAGTTTTAACCGTAAAATTATTAAAATGTGTAGTTTTTTTTTAATTTTATTTTTATGGTTAAAACATACCAACATTTAACTTGTGTTTTTTTTATTAACACCCGATATACAAAAAAAAACTATACAATAGAACTTCAATTCTAGGTCAACTTAAAATGTTTTCTACTTCACGATCACCTTCACTATCTCCATACAATTTTATTACATTATTGTTTGCTCAATCTATGCCCTCGCACAAGCACACATTTCCGCACAAATACAAACTATTAGTTATTAAACATTTGCATGGAGGGGCACATCTTTTGTGACAAGAGCACTTTGTTTTTTTAATACCTGTACTTTTTACCTTTTCTTCATGCCAACCAAAATCTGTTGGGACAACTAGATTTTGATGTACCATATAACATCATCCCCAAATTAAAGCCTGGAAGTGGACACGTTGTAAGACTGGAATTAATGGTGGCCTTGTGGGGGACAGAAGTTCATTTGTCAACTGCTTCTTCGAGAACAAATTCTATCGAAGAGTCCATATTTTGGTTATATTTTTAATGGGTGCAAATACTGTACACGTAAACTCTTCCGAAATTTTAAAAGGGTCTTTCTGTCAATTCTAAGGTTATACTTAATTTACAAAATAAGTTTAGGACTTCAGCGTTTGCCTTTTGAGACGCGCCCCAGTAAGTATGAGTCTACCTTTTTATTAAAACATGCTAAAATATTAGACATTGGCAGAAATAACTGGGAAAACAATAATGTGTTTTAAATTGATATGCTACGTGTCATATTTATCTTGTTTAATGCGAGAAAATTAAGAAAAATATATAGATTTTAAAATTCAACACCCTCACCAGAAGCCACTCGGTCACAATGTGTAAAGAATACTCTAAGGAACATTTTAAGACTACCCAAATATTGGCCGCATCAAGTGGCCCACGGGAATTAATGTTTTTCTCTAAGCTATAAAAGGTACCATAAACGACATTCAAAAAAATTTAAATAAAATATCAGCTCTTCCAAGGTTGCCTGGTTGTGCGTACATACTTGGAATTTCATTTTTTCAATTTTTTTTTCTACGAAAAAATTACATAAGTATATTGTAGTACAGGCACTGAGAAGTTTAAGTTTTACTGTAAGTAGATTAAGTTTAGAATTTGTATTTATATCCTTTAATTTATTGCCTTTTATAGCGGTTTCTTGGGCTGATGATGAACTAAATGTTCGAAATCGGTTACCCTTAACAATTAAAAGGGTTGAGAGATATAGGTGTTTTTAGTATATGTAACTATATTCCGTATTATGGACACTTCTTTAAGTGAAACTCAGAAATATATTACTATACATATTACAGTCATAAATAACAAACTGTCATTAATATACGCCTATAATTTGTTTTTGCTTGGATGCAACGTTCATTATTAAAGAACTTTGGGATGCAGTAATAGTTATATTCATTACTAGTAATAATTATTATATTTAATGGTTAAATGGTAATTTACCATATAAAATACGGTAATAAATTTGGTAAATTACTATTTTACATCCCTTGTTCTGTGTAAATTGGCAATTGTCTGATGTACCTACTGAATTTCTGGAGAGACATTAATAAACATTACCAGTAATATATCTCGTAATTCTGGTCAGAGCAGACTCCAGTGTACCATTAATTATTACTGGTGTTTCTACAATGATTAGAGTTTCATGTGACTTACCTACGTTGTACATTAAGGGATGTCATTAAAAATATTGTACTAACGTAAAAGCAAAATTAGGATTTCTTTGGTTAAATCATACAACTATTTTGTAAGATATATTGCTTTAATTATGATAAGTAATGAACTTTTCTTAACGGTTTCTAAGGTTCTCTCAACTGGGGAACCTAAAAGCAAACAAATCGTGCGGTAATTTATTAAATATCAAAGTTTTTTATTGTTTCTTCGTTTAGACACCACCACTGTGAAAGGCCCTCTTTCTTCTTAAAACTAAATAAGTAATTACAGTTTTTTAGAAACAGTTGGATAGATAGAAATACATATACTTGGAGAAACCACCAATGAGTGTGTTTTGAATCTTTACTTTATTCTTTCCACCTGACGAGAATTATGCCTTACATTGTCGTCCTGCGCCTATTCAGTTTGTTGACGCTGGTGAAACAACATAGTACATATAAATTTTTAGTTAAAATGAAGAGAAACTACAAATCTCTTACTCTTAAAGAAAAGTGCAAATTTTTAGAATTTCTTGAGAGTGGGAAAAGTATTCGCTTTGTAGCCGAAAGATTCAATGTGCCAAAATCAACAGTATATGACATTAAACAAAAGAAAAATAGAATTCGAGAGTTTGTTTCAGCTACATTTAGACAACCAGGTATATACGATTTTATGAGTTATAGTTTTTAAAAAATTAAACGGGGCTTATATGTAGGTTCCAAAAAAGTTCATCATCAAAATGAACATCCTAAGGTAAAGATGGCTTTGTATACATGGTTCTTCCAATTTCATCGGAAATTTTAAGGAAAAAAGACAGAATTTTTTACAGAGAAATAATGGCAAAAGATGATTTTTTAGCAAGCTCTGGTTGGTGGGATAAGTGTAAAAAGAGGCATAGAATTCGATTTTTGAAAATTTGTGGGGAGAAAGTGTTCGGTGACAGATGTGCGGTAGCACCATTTTAAGAAAAGTTCCTAAAGATGGTCAACAAAATGAATTTATCAGAAAACCAGGTGTATAACGCTGACGAAAGTGCGGCATTTTGGAAAACTTTACAAACTACTACTTGGGTTCATGAAAAGGAAGAGTCAGCTCTCAGCAGAAAAATTTCCAAAGATAGTTACCACTACTTGTTCTCGGTAAATCCCTCAACCCCGGATGTTTTAAAATCGTCGAACTCTTCGTCGAGTGTAGGGCCAGCAAGAAGGGGTGGATGACCCAAACAATTTTCATGAAGTGGTTTAAAACATGTTTTATTAAGCACGTAAAAAAGTTTTTGGGCGAAAAAATGTATCACAAAAAACGCCTCTAATACATAATGCTCTCTCACGTCCAACAGAGGATGCATTAAATTTTGATACAAACTTCAGAGTTATGTTTTTACCCCCCAACTGCACAGCCATATTACAGCCAATGGATCAAAATATGATTCAAAATATTAAAGTGGCTTACAGAAAAAAATTATTGACTCAGTTATTATCTCAAGACAATGATTTAATAAACACTTTAAAAAGCTACAATTTGTAAGAGGCTGTCATGAACTTCAACAATCTGAATCGGTAAATACAAATTTAAACGTCATTACGCAAATGTTGAATTCTATTGATCTACACGTTAGTTCTGAGGAAGTCTTTAATTGGGCAACTGGACAAAATGAAAACATGGCAAATTTTACAGATCAAGATTTAATTGCTGAGCTGACGATAATGTGTTGAATATCACCGATTCCGAATGTGAGCTTGTAGTCTAAGAATCTTGTAATAAAATCATACACAAAGATGCTGTTGGTCATTTTCTCAGTGTATTCAATGAGCAGAAGAAAATAACGTTCTAATGCAAGATGTTCTTTTATTAAGAAAATTCAAAGGAAAAGCCAGTAAACATTTTTTCGAAAACAAAGCAGCAAAAAATTAGTTATTATTTCAAAAAAAAAGATTGTATGTGAATGTAGTTTGCTATTAATTTGTTTATAAAAATAGTTAGAATTTATTAAAAAACTTTCTCGCTTGATTTTTGTTTTTTTTTTTCAAATATTTCTGTAATCCGTAAAATTCGCAAATCTGAACTGGACGGGGGGAAATTTTATCTGTCCGGATTACCAAAATTGTACTGTAGTTAAATTTTCAAGATATTAACATTAACATCGCTTTTTACTTTCCCATACTTCTGCTGAAGTAAGCAAAGTTACGATTTCATGCAAATTTTTGAATTTCAGATTTTAAGGGAAATACGCGTTTTGGGGTCCAAGGATCCCAAAAAAATGGCTTTTAAAAAATGTCTGTCTGTGGGTGGGTGCGTGCGATTCTCTATATCTCCGAAACCCCTTGTATGGTTTTTATAAGATTTGGTGTGTGGAAGTTTTTTAGTTGCAGGTAGTTCTTCGTAAGGTCGTTTATCGGGACTGGAAACTGAAATTAGACCTGTTTTTTGGTATACATTTTTTTCTAAACACTTTTTTGACATTTTGAATACATAGCGTTGTAGTGCATCTAAAGACAAATCAAATGCTTTTTTACAAATGCTGTATCTAGTATTTAGTGAAAAACCCAAACGCCAGTTATCAACTTTAAACAGTTTAAGAGCCTATTTGAAGCAGGTTGTTGGGATTAGCAAGAATTTTCAACAATATTAAAAATTAGGGGAAAAACGATGCTTTTTAAATTCAAATATTTTTTATTCCTTGCATATTTTAGATAACTTTATAAATATAGTTGTTGTAACTATTTTTGATGGTTGTGAGCGCACTTCCTGTGTAGTCAGCAAGCGAACTGTACAGAACCAACGCGCTGGGTCTGGAGTGGGCGACTTGTATTGACTGGAGATGACTAAATTTAAATCACTTCTTAATGCGAGAATATTTAAAAGGTAAAAAGTATGGGAAAGTACCAGCGACCTGTTTCGCCTATTTTTTAAATATGCGTCAAAGACGGCGATGTCATGATTGGATAGAGCCCTTTTTCCCCTTTTATCTGATATACCTAAGGTTTAATGGGTTTATTTTCAGAAATAACAGAGTTGTAAGCAAAAAACTGTTTTCGCATAGTAGGCTGTGAGAAACTTGTAGTAGAATAAAAATTTAAAAATAATAAAAAGCAAAGGGCTGCATTTGTTTCCATTAATCGTTTTATTAATCGAGAATGGTGGTAATTCAGAGGTTAGACGTTTAGCCTCTAACGCTAAAGGTCTAGGGTTCGATTCCCCGCCGATGCCATGCAGCAATAAAAATCTATGCCGCAACCTGCCACTTACATTCCCCAATTTGGTGTAGGTAGCCGTGGAGTCTTAATGCCTGAAACCTTCTCTGGTATTTAGTCGTTCGAATTCGACGTTAAACTGTAGGTCCCCCGTACTCGTGAGAAAAGTTTTCATTTTTAAATTTATTATTTGGGAAGATAAACTGATCAACTCTAAATGAAAACAAATGCTGATTTTTTTGTTTTGGTAATTTTTAGCTTACTACAAAAAGTTTTTTCACAGCCTACTACAAGAAAACAGTTTTTCGCTTATAACTCCGTTATTTGTGAGAATAAACCTATTAAACTTTATATTGGGAAAAAGGGGAAAGAGAGCTCTATCCAATAACAACATGAACGCCTTTGGCGATATTTAAAAAAGCGAAGTTAACGCCAACATCTTGAAAATTTAACGACCTATGAAAATTTTGATTTCAGATTCGAAATTTGTACAAAAGTCTCTTAATAATGTCAAAAACATTTTGCACTATCTTTGATAATAACCAAATTATACATAAAAAGCGAAAACTTATTATTTTAGTTTTTTCAGTCTATACTGAAAATTAAGCAAAAATTTGAATGTGAATCGTAGTAGCACTTGAGATGCTGAATAATTCTTCTCATTTAACCGAATCTCTGTCCCTTATCGTTTACCAGATCCCCATGCATGAACCCCGTATTTTGGACACCTTGTATTTTTGACAGCTTAATTAACAAAAGTATTTTAAAGAATTTGGTACCATTGGGATACCTTGTAGTGTAGGCCTAAGAACTCGCAGTTTGAACTATTTGTCCATAAATTTTTACATCAATAGTCTGCTATTTTTAACATACAGCTGAATGGCCGAATACTTTATAATGTGTTAATAGTCCATGGAAAATATGATGGGTGAAGGATTATGATTTTTAAAATATGAATATTGTAATATTAGTCCACAAATGTCAATATTTTTGAAAAATCGAATAACTTGAACATCGTTAATTTTTAGATCATGGTACTTTAACACTTTTATAGATAGAATTAGACGTAGAATTAAAATGTAATGACATATGGGGTGTTGTATCTATATAACAAAATAATATGCAAGACAGACATAATTAGACACCCAGTATAATTGGTAATAATTTAAAGTTGTCCAGCAGTTATTTATCAACAGCTTTTATTAAGGAAACAATTTTCGATTCTTAATAGCTTAAGAAATAATAGCGGGCTGGCACTTACATGACTCTCACTGCATAATCAATTTATTCTGATCTTAAACAAAAAAATATATTTACAGAACCCAAGCACCAGTTATGGAAAACTCAAGAATTCCAGTCGTGTCACGAATCAAGCCACCACAGACGATGCTCCCAATGCCAAAACCAAAAAGATCGAAATCCTTCTCAGATCTTACTGACGCCTCAAAACCAGTGTTTAAATCAACATCTACCTTCAACTCGAACGAAGCCAAGAAGCCTTTATTAAAACATGGTGTGAAAAGTATACCGGAAACGTGCTTGGCCAGTTCGCCGGGCAAGAGGAGTCGCATCGCGGTCTGAATTTCCCTGGTGGTGATCGCCGAACGCTTGTGGTTCATGCAAACAGCCAATTGTTGCTGCTAAATCCGCCATAAAACGACCAGCAACTGCTGGTTGCGATGAAGCAGTCAAACCCACAGTTTCTAAGTCTCTAAAAATTCCACCGTATGATTAAAGCAAGATTCAATTTATTAACCGAAAAACATACCATTTTAAAAAATGACAATTTAAAGTTGCAAGGGGATTATGATGCAGTTAAGATGGAAAATTTGGAATTATTAAATTTACAAATCGAATACGTACGTTCAAGAAGATACAGCCTTGCTGCTGGGACTGCGCAGAAACATTTTTTGTAAACACTGTAAAAATGCATTGTTTTTGATAATAAATGAAAAATGCAATGTCTTATTTTCTTTCTGGAAATATTTCCTGCAGCAGTGTAAAACAAACTAGAGCAACTAATAAACTGAAAAGAATTGAAAATTATCTGGAACTCATCAACAAAACAATTCAAAAATGGGGTCGACCAGACCCAAGCCGTTGGATCGTTAGTTTTTCAACCCACTTATTGAATGGAGAGTTAACATTTTACTGTGTGATAAAAATTTGTTGTTCGATTTTAACAAAAGTCCTTGGGCGACCCTATAAAACCTTTCCATTCCCATCTTTAAACCATTTGGAATTGTTCCATGACTTATATAATCTACAAAATGTGTATATAGATATGGTTGTCTGAATGAGTATATTTTTGACTGATAACTATTGTAGGACAATAAAACTTACTCATAATAATTTATTTATTTACAATATATAATTATGGCAATAATAATGATTTTTAAAAATAGTCATCAAGAAGCACCAAATATTTTACAGCATCCACTCAGATTTGAATAGGAAGTCATAAAAATCACATGGAAAACTATGAAACATGCATGCAGAATTTGTATTAGGTCTTGAACACAAACATTACCCTTTGGTTCCGTGAAAAAATAATTTTGAAGGTTTTAAACTGGACGTTTTGTTTTTCATGGCAATTATGTCAGCCTTTCGGTATGAACATTTAAATATAACTTAGGTATACACAAAACACTGGTGTATAACAATTACAAAACTTCACGATTCATATAAAAAATCACAATAGCAAAAATGAATGTAACAAGTAATTTGAAAATGCATCGCCGTTTACAAACATTAGTGATAAAACGCAATAAATACTTCTAGTTTACAACTTAGGCAGTACTATTTATGGGTGAAGGTATCTCTAAATTATTAACGGATTTTAATAATGCTCCATTAGCATTACAGTCAGATGGGGCAGCTATAGGCATCGAAGACGCACTCTGAAAGCTTGTTTCTTCTAAATCTCTTTGCAGTTTTGCTAACGGTGGACATTGTTGAACTACAGTCTGTATACTATGTAAAATCTGTAATAAATTGTTAAATGATTACTGAAAATGACATGAACAAAGTTTATTTCAGTAATTTTACCTCTAAAGCACCATCAATTGCTTCATATTGTTTTTTGGCTTCCCCTATAGCTTCCTTCCAGTTCTCTGATAATACATGTCGACTATCCAAAAATTCTTGCTTTAGCTCTACTAATTGCTTTTCCTTTTCTTCTAATCTATCTTTTAATACTGGTATCTGTAAATAAATGTTGTAGTTTACTATTGTATTGTTTAAAAATAACATAATATTAAAAAGACAGAATCGAAGAAGGATAAAATATAAAACAAAAGGTAGACTCTTATGGGTGTGATTATATCTCATGTATTTGAAGTTACAAATTTAAAATTTTAGGGTATCGGTCAGTGCATAGAGGGACGTTGTCACTATAGGTATCATCAAGGTTGCTTGATAAGTTTAGGGTAGTTGATTAGGTCACCTAATACAAATGTCATTGAGCCAAAAAGCACGAAAATGGCGACTGCCTGCTCTACAAAACTGCCTAATCTATTTTTTTTGTTCCTCATCTGTTAAACTAACAAAAGCTGCATCGCATTAGTTGTCAGTTACGAATAGATTTATGTAAGTTTCAAAATTAAAATTTGTGATTTGAACAAGTTGAAAATCAATTTGCACCAAAATGGCGTCCTATGAGATGAGCTAATCAACTATGCTAAGCGACCTTGGGTATCATGTAAGTACTCCCCTCCCCATCCACCCTCACTTCAACATTCCGAATGGCGCCC
Source organism: Ctenicera cuprea (assembly GCA_958336395.1). NCBI lineage: Eukaryota > Metazoa > Arthropoda > Insecta > Coleoptera > Elateridae > Ctenicera > Ctenicera cuprea. The sequence goes on from OY284491.1 coordinate 31,852,034, forward strand.
AAAATTTTTTCTGACGAATTATGAAAGAGGTCATCTTTTTTAGTATGTCTGCGTAAAAAGAAAGTTTTTGACAATTCAAACAAAGATTCTACAAAAATAGTTATTTGTTGTCAATAATAAAAATAAAACATTTTTCTGCCATAATTAGACTTTGAGTACTTTATTTAATTGTTTGTATTTAGAAACAAAACAATATTTAGCTGAAATCACGCCTACTTACAGACAAACAGAGAGAAGACGGCAAAACGAAAGAAATACAATGTGGAATGTGCAATGGCTAAAAGAAAAAGAAATCAAAAACCAATATATAAAGAAGGAAAACAGAGAAACAGAAAAATGAAGAGAATGAAGAAGTAGAAGAAACATGGAACAATCACAAAGGAATTATCAAAGAAACGACAAGACAACTATTGGGAAACAAAAACGCAAAACAAATAGATGGATATCAAAAGAGACATGGAAAAGAATAGAAGAAAGAAGAAAAATTAAACAGAAAATACTGGCAAGCAAGAAAAAGAAACGCAAGACAACTTATCTAAAGAAAAAGATAAACAAGTTAAAATAAGTGCTAGAAATGATAGGAAAAGAAACAGTAAGAAGAGCAGAAGAAGCAGCACAAAAAAACTATATGAAAACTCTTTACGACATAACAAAGGAAATAACAAGAAAGAAAAGAATAACCGAGACAATGGTGAAAGATAAACACAGACGAATGGTTAAAACAAATACAAAAATCGAACTTTTTGAAAAAATTTACGAGAAAACAACACTAGAAGAAACACGACAAGAACCTAACCAAACAAGAGAATAAATAAAAATGAACTACGAACAAATTACGAGTGAAGAAATTATAAAAGCGATAAAATATCTAAAGAATAATAAAGCAGCAGGTACAGATGATATATCAGCTGAATTAATTAGAGGAGACGAAACAATTGAACAAATTGTTGCAGAGCCTACTAAATAAAATATGGAGGGAAGAAAAAATTACCAGATGAAGAAATAATCATCAGGCTGCCAAAAAAAAGGAGATAAAAGAGAGTGTACAAATTGGAAAGGAATAACATTGTCATGTACAGCAAGTAAAATACTAACAAGGATACTACTAAACAGAGTTAAAGATGGAAGAGAAACAGCTCTGAGTAACAACAAGCAGGTTTCAGGCAGAGGTGATCATGTGTAGACAACATATTTATACTAAGTACCATCATCGAAATAGCAAATGAATGGCAAAAAGAACTCCATATAAGCTTCCTAGATTTCGGAAAAGCTTCCAACAGAGTAGACAGAGAACGATGTGGAAAATATTAAGAACATATGGAATACCAGGGAAGCTTATTAATATGATCAAGATCTTGTATGAAAACTACACAGCAAAAATTGATATAATCGGCAAACTAACAAGAAACAAAGACAGAAAGTAGGGTCAGGCAGGGATGTGTCTTGTCACCGGTTAATATTACTGATGACAGAAACCAATTGGAAGACATAGACGAGTTTAGTTACCTAGGAAGCATAACAGATAGAAAGGGTGGAAGTGAAATGGATGTAAGAGCAAGAACTTCCAAAGCACAAGAAGCGTATAATACACTAAAGAAAATTTGGCAATCAAGTGAAATACATACAAAAACAAAAATTAGAACATTTAGTAGAAATGTAACAACAGTATTGCTATATGTGTCAGAATCCTGGACAATTAGCAAATACCCTGTACACCCAAATTCAACTTTACAATATGTGGAGGATAACACATAGTCTTGACTAAGGTGTAACAGAAAAAAAATTCGGCTCCTGCAGATTTTATTAGTGAGATCTGCAAATGTCAAATTTTTTGAAAATAGGTTGTTAACTTAGCAATGTCAGAACGGAATTTCAAAACCAAAACATATTCAGAAGGGCAACTAAAAAGCGAATATTAATATGCAAAATATACAGGGATTTCTATTTAAAAAAAACTTATGTTTGCTATGCCACTCTTATATGGAACCCTCTGTATAATTGAAAATAATTTTAAAATGTGGTCCTATTGGTCCCCCCGAAAATATTTAGTCGAAACATTTTTCTTTATTTTAAATAGTAAAGGAGATATCGACCACCTGTATAAAGAAACTACAAACCTTCCTAAACAAATGCTTAAGACAAATGGTAGCGATATACAGGGTGTAAATAAAATGCCGAAAAAGCAACACGTTATAGTAATCACCTGTCAATGATAATACCAAAACTGACAATACAAAATTTGAAATTGCCTTCATTCTTAAGCAAAAGACCTCCAAACATAACGAAAAACGCGAAAATTGAACGAAATCATCAAGTGAGATTCAGTTTAAACGTATGGGCAGGAATTTTCGGGGATGCGGTAATAGGTCCCCTCATGTTACCTAACAGAATAAATGCAAATGACTTTTTGTTATTTTTAACAACGGATTTGCCAAAACTAGATCAGCAATTTCCACAAAGATGGATTGGTCGCGGTGGCCCCACAGCTTGGCCTGCTAGGTCGCCTGATTTAACACCTTTAGGACTTCTTTCTTTGGAGCTACATAAAAGAAAAAGTATATGCAACTCCGGTTTCCACCTTGGCTGAATTGGAAGGGCGAATAATGGAAGCATTTGCCACCATCACCCCAGAAATGCTCCAGAATGTACTAAGAAATATTTCGGAAAGAGCTCAAGCTTGTCACGTGGAGGGAGGTGGTCATTTTGAACATTTAGGTTAATAATTGTTTGTTTTGGCTTGTTAAAATAAACTTATTTTCTTTGTAAAATTGTCAAATAAACTAATCTAATACTAATAACTAAAAAACTACTACCACAGTAATAAGTTTCTGTTTGGTGTTATTGAATTTCAAGCTTTACAGTAATGCCGTTATAAGCAAAAACACAGTAACACTAAAATTTTCAAAAAATAAGTTAGTTTCACCTTAGTCTTCATGATACGTTATTCTACGTATTTAGTAAAACACAACCTTAAACAAGTAAAAATGCCTTCCAAAAACCCCAGAAACATTTCACCGATTTTCTCAGCTTCCTGTGTTTCTACTTATAACAGCAGCAGATAACAACGTTGCCAGATTTAATTTTCTTAAATTGGCTATAACTCGAAACGGAATCAGTAAATTATTATACAAACAAAATATTCTTCTTCTAAGAGCCCTAAATATTCACCCCACCTACTTTTTTTCGCCATTTTATTTACACCCTGTATTGGCCGAACAAAATCACCAATAAACAACTGTGGGAAAAAACAGAACTAGAACCTATACAGAAAACTACAAAGAAGAGAAAGTGAAAATGGATCAGGCATACATTAAAAAAACTAATCGCTGATATTACATAACAAGCTTTAGAATACAACATCAAAGGTAAATGAAGAAAAGAAAGACCAAAATGTGCATGGCAAGGGAAGACACAACGAAATCGATGAAAAGGATTAACATGGAATGAAATAAAAGAAAAAGCAAAAGACAAGAGTAAACGGAAGAAAATGTGTGAAGTGTTGTGCACAGTGAGAGGAAATATGGTCAGACTCTACACCATGAAATAAGTGATAAAAAACAGTGAATATGGTGTAGGATTGGCAACTATGACACCACTTAGACATTTTGCCAAAGAATCGCTGGAAATGGCGCCCTATGCTTCTTGAAGGAGCGAAAGGACTGCACACACGCACGAATTCTGTTTTAAACAAAATTACCTCTTTCTGTGCTGCAAACAGTTTACTTAATATTTCTATCGAAGGAGTTTCTCCCGCTTCTTCCCATTTTTTAATAGATTCTGCAGTTTCTTCCTGTTTAATCTTCAATTCTTGTTCAGATTTTGAACAAGCTGTTGATAGTGCACACACATCTTCGTTGAGTCTCTGAAAATATTTATTAACTTAATGGATTTTCATTTGATTCATATTAACTACTTACCTCGATTTCTTTTCGATGTTGGTTCACTTCTGATTTAAGATCATCAATTTCCTTATTTTTTCTGTTTAACTGTTGCATTAACTCGGTTACTTCACTTTTCAAATGCGCACCTAATATTTCCCAGTCCTTCAGTTGTTTAACTACAACTTTATTGGCTTCTTTCTGTTGTCCCACTTGTCCATAAAGAAGATCCCTTTCGTCTTGCAGTTCATTTAAGCAGTCATCATTTTCAATTTGTATAATGCGTAATACTTTGAGTAATTTGGTTATAAGATTGTCAACTTCAATTACTTGGTCCACCAAGGGCACCAAAGGACATAATTCAGTCAACGAGGGGATTTCACCGGTAAATGATGTATTCAGACTTTCAGTAATACTTAAACTTGCTTGTTCAGAAAGTTGTCTATGTAAAATGGCTTGCGATAAATTATTAAGGCTTTCGCTATGAGTGAGTCTTGCAGAACTAAGCATTCCATGTCCAGATGATATCATGTTATGTGAGTGTCCGTCAGGTATGACTACATCCTCTAATACAGGTTCCATCATTAGGCAGGGTTCGGTTTCAGAATCCAACATTTCACCTGAATCTGAATTATCTGAAAATTATAATAGTATATTTACTGGTATAGGTTTCTAGAAATGGTAATAGTCTAACCTAATGAAATAGTATCTCTACTCAGTTCCTTCGAACTAGCAAAGGGTGTTTGTGCAGTTGCATTTTTTATTGCATTAATTATCGCAGACACAAATGAAGAACCTCGTTTTGGAGAAGGGGATTTTTCTTTAAACAGTTTCTTGTTTTTCTCCGGTGTAGCATCAGGACTACTGCTGCTGTTGGTATATGCTTCATTATGGAATATGACATCCTAGAACATTCAAGTTATTATAAAGGTTTTATGTTCTGTGGTTATTGTTTTTTTTGTTTAATTTTCTAGCTATGCGGAGTATAGTCAGAGGAAGAAAGGTAATGTTATCCTCAAAAGTTTTAAATTGGAGATTTTAACGGAAATGCACGTTTTGGTTCCGAGAATACCGAAAATTATTTTGGGTTTAATAAATTAGTAGTTACACTAGGATAAAACCGCAACAAAACGAGATTGATTCTCCAAAAAAAAAGATAATGGGGAGGAGGTGTTGTCTTTCAATATAGACATGGTTGAAAAGGAAGCTCACATTTGTATTCTACACATGTCGAATAGCCGAACTGCGCAATTGCGATTTTCATACCACTCTCCGGTCACCCCCACCATCCATTTGTTTTTTCAAAAATTTATGGATTTAGACTTCAAAACAGATATGAAAATATTAAATGGTAATATAAACAACTTTCAATTGAGAAAAAAACGATAGGGGTTTTTCTGTTGGTCATTTACCTGAACAGTTTGATTTCTAAAGGTGTATATAAACTTCCCGACTAACTTCATGGGGCGATTCCCCAGTCAATTTTAAGAAAAAAAGTTCCCATGCACATGTGTCTAAAACGCTTCTGAAGGAAGCTACGGCCTCCCAAAGAGTGCAAATGAATTTTATATTTTAATTAATACTTTAATATTGAAATTTGACATACGGTTTAGTACTAGTAAGCAGTACTATATAACAACATCCGAATAAAATTACTTAATCCAGAAGCATCCCAAATTGGGGGAGCTGGGCCATTTTTATTTGTTTTATATTATAATTTCTGTAATCTCCAATTATTTTACAATTTTGAGTTCGTGATATGATTCTACGTTAAAAAATCCATAAAAATGGTACTTTGTTTTCTTTTGTACGTCTAGCCATTTTTTGCCCTAGGGAATTGTAGTTTATATACCTACACCCTATGTAGGAAACGCACTATCCATTTTGAGATATCAACAGATAAACATTGGTTGCAACACTAGAAAACACAACATATCATAAAACCAAAAGACTGCTTCAAAAATAGGGAGGGGTGCTCTACTTAAATATAGACACGCTAGAAAAAGAACCTTAGATTCGTATTCTACGCATGTCAAATAGCCGATCAGCATAAGCACGATCTTTGTAGCCCCGCCTCCCCTAATTTCCCCCAGCAGCAATTTTTCAATATTTCCAAAACGTAATACTTTCGGCTTCAAAATCTGTAGGTATGAACATGTTGCATGACAACAGGAACAACTTTTTCATTAAGAAAACACCACACAGATTTCTTTTGCTTGTTTACCTGAACAATTTAATTGGATAATCGTCAAAAAGAACAATTACCACCAAATTATGAACTCGATTTTAGATTTCAACGAATTGTTTGCAATTAGGAAATACCAAATATCAAAAAATTTCAAAAAATTTTGAAAATTTCCAAGATTTTAGAATTTTCAAAATTATTAAAATGAAAAATCTTCAAAATTTAATAAAAGCACCATTTTTAAATTTGTCAGAAAATATCCGGTATAAAATACGAAGTTTGAAATATTTTCAAAAATTTTAAAACGTTTTCTAAATTTTCATAAAATTGGCAAAAAGAAAAGAATTCAATAAATACGAGGAAGGTGCCGTGGCGGTTGTCAAACAGCTTTTTTCCTTTAATCTTAATGTAACATGAGATTGTGACTACAATAAACGAAAAAAACTAGTATAGAATCGATCCCTTTTTAGCGTTTCTTTTTAGAACACCGTGTTTTTATATTTAGTAATGTGACCTTTCCTAAGTTAATAATCAGAGTTGGGCCAAATTGAACTCCAAATAATATAAAATATACGTACTTCAAGCTCTTGTTCAGAAATACTATAGCTGTTCACTAATTCTTCAACTAAGCCATCCAAACGTGATATAAGAGATGCTAAAGCCACTGCTGCACCCGAAATATGACCACCTTGATAAATCAGCAGTTCCCGGGTTCGTACTTCAAATGCACCTAAACGAGCTTGAAGTCCCATGTTTTCTTGTCTTCTTTGTTCACCGAGTCTGACAAGGCGTTTAGATTCATCCTGTTTGTTTTCAATTTCCTTATCTTTCTGTGCTATTACTAAATTAAGTTTTTTAATTTCAGCCTCAGTTTCCTTAAGGGCATCTGATAGAGTCGATTTTTCAGCTTGCATGAATTCTTGCAGTTCAAGGCCTTCGGCCTCGAGATCTTGTTGTTGTTGCAGAAGTGCCTTTTGAGCAGCAATACTTTTGTCTAAATCCCGCTGAAGGGATCTACAGTATGCGTTAAGTTCTGAGATTTCATTTTCTTGTTTTATCACTATTTGGCCAACTTTCTGATAGCGACTCTCTAATACCAATAAACTATCACTTGTGGAATTTTCATCTAAAAGCAAATGGTGAATTAAGTGTGGAAAATTATAAATATACACTTCACTTCTATGTATTTATTACTAAAAACTATTTTTATTAAATTAAACATTGTGTAAAACTGATCATAATGTTTTGTATTTTCTGAGAAAAATTTGTAACCTTCCAAAAATTTACTTAAACTGAAATTTATAAGATTCAACAATATCGGAAAGATCTAGAAGATAAAATACAGAAAATCAGGGTTCTGCAGAAACATAAGCTGGACTGGACTGGCTTGAAGTTCAAAACTTCAAATAATATTTTGTAAATTTTAAAAAAGAGGAACTACAAGTAGGTATTACATTGCAAATTTGGTCAAGAGTTCCTTATGAGAAGTGAGAACTTCTAAATGTATCTCACCTCCTTTTAGCTCTCAGATTTCCCACATTCCTAGAATATTAATAAACAATGACTATGTTTTTTTTATAAATTCTTTCACTAATGATGGATTACTAAAACAGCATTAAAGTATCTGTTTTAAACGTGTATGTTGTAAACGCCGTATTATTTCATAATATTCATAGTTTTTTCCAATAGATGAAAATATTTTGAAAAAAATATCAAATTTAAATGTATTGTATTAATATATACAAATAAATTACTAGCAAGAATGGGAAAAGAAATTGAAAATTAAACTTACCATCAGGAAGACTGTTGTCATCGCCTAGAATGGCTAGAACTCTTTCTGTATTTTGTCTTAATTCTGCTTTTAAGCCATCTTTTTCTAATTTCTCTTCTTTCAGTCTTAATTCAACATCACACAAATTTTCAGTTTTTTCCTTATAGTCGGTAAGTAATTTTTCATGTTTATCGGTTAATGTTCTCAGTTGCTCTTGAAGTTTTTCAATTTCTTTAATTTTTCCATCAACTTGTATTTCTTTTTCGCACATTTCCACATCTTGAGGTTGCGCGGGATTACAGCTAATGCCAGAAAACGCCTTTTCAATATCTGTTTGAGTGAGAGCAGTTTGTATGCTGATTTCGTGGTAGATTTTGGTTTTTGGTGGATTCTTTTTTCGTGGATAAGGCGGTATTGATTTTGGTGTTGTATTTTCTCGTGAAGTTTGTCTTTTTATTGTGGAAATTCGATTTCCAATACTTTCTTTGCTAGATGATTTCTTTTTTTGCAGCTCTTGCAAGCTATCTGCTGATTTTTCTTTTCGTCTGCGAGGTAGTGTTGCGTATTTTTCTATGGAGGAAAATTTACTTTCAGTAAGTGGAGTACTACGTTTGGTACACAATTCTAATCCAGGTACACCCCTCATTGATCTCCCCATTAGTGGGGCTGGTCTGCTGTGTATCGATGGCCATCTGCCATCATCAGTTGGTGTCGTTATAGGCGTTCTTGTAGTTGATGAAGCTCTAGACGATGCTGGTTTTGCGTTGCTTTCCTTTTTGGCCGAGTTGAAGGTTAGATTATTAGGAACTGCTTTAGTTCTTTTACTAGGTGTTTTTGTACTTTCTGGTTGTGAACTTGGGGATTTGTTTTGTGATTTCTCGGAGGATTTTCCTCTAACACCTGTAAGTGAATTCTTAGGCGTTGCTGGAGGTCTAGACCGTGACCTTTGCGTCAAGGACGAGGCAGTTTTCACTTTTAGTTCGTTTACCATAAGTTTTTTCTTTGTGCAGTTTGCATTTATTCGTTTGGATGTTATCGAGGAGGCACTTCCAGCTACGGAAGAGCTTTCACTTCCTCCCTCGCTAGTTCCATCACATGCCCTTAGTTTGTAATCTTCAAGAAGTGTAGAATTCCTACGCGCTAATAGATCATATGCCTCCTCATAATTTGAACAACAGCTGATAATGGATGACTCATATGAGCAGGCCGGTGTTACAGTTACAAATTCTTGTGAATTTGTACTGGTACTACTGGAGGTGCGTTTGAGAGGACAGGTTTCTATCACTTCTACACCACTATCACTTCCTTCACATGATGGAGGTTTAATATTAATGCTGTTATCTAAAAGTGTGTTTTCCCCTGCTTTTTCGATTACTGTGACATTGGAGATGTTAAAGCCATGGATTGTACTGTCAGCTTCGACTTCTTCACAGTCATTACTTAGTCTTCTTTGGGATACATTTTGACGATCAGATGTGTCGGCTTGAAAATCATTTGAAACACTGTCCATTGTAATGAAATGACGGTCCGATTTTCTATACTGCAAGAAAATGAAGTTGTTAGTGCATGTACTGATTGTTATAGCTTCAGAAAGTTAAGCATTGCAAGTATAACCAATTCTCAACAGCATCTAAATAATTAGGTACAAGTGAAAGCCATAAAATCTAAACGGTGATTTATATAGAACACATTTATATTTGTACAGGCGTTATGCATCTTCCTGCATACTAACAATAGCTCTCCTAAGTACTTACTACATGAATAGTGCTTTCTACTCTGCAATGAGAATTGAGAAAAGTGAACGCTCTTTAGTATGATTATATTATACTTTAAATGGTTTTGAACTATAGACATATTATGATCGAGCTGATAAAGTAAAAGTACAAGTATGAATCTGTACTTCAAAAAGAAATGTATAACTGTTGTACAAAGTTATACAATAAAATTGCGCGTAAAATTGTTTTAAAGATTTTACGTTTCTTCATTTAAAAACAAATATTTTAATTGTCACACTATCAGATACACAAATTTTTTTATACAATTATAATGGTTACCTACAATAAAGAAAACACTAAAACAGAAATCGTGTCATTGATCAAGATCAGTAATTAATTTGTAGTTTGTTACTAATGATGTATCAAAATAAAGTTTGTCAGACAAGAAAGATATACCAATTTAATTATTATTTTCAAAATGTAATGGAACTGCAGATTAGTATCGATCCAACAATATATTTATGGAAACCGTAGGTTCACAAATTGGTCACGCAAATTATTCCGTATTTAAACTGTATTTCAACCGTTATGACGTAAATGTTCTGGTTAATTTCAGATGAAACAATTTACTAACTTCAATAAACATACGAGTGCCATAATAGATCTAACTAGAGTGCACTTGGCGAACAGAATCACCATTTGCATCCGTTTATTGCTAACATGATCGTCAGCCAGCAACATGCATGAGACGAATTGTTTAAATAGGAGAAGGTCATATCTCGAATAAAAACCTAATAGAACCAATTTGTTACCTAAAATGAGCATAAAGGTCATCTGAGGTGCTTACAAGGTTGTGTATTAGACTGACAGGTTAAATGAAACGTCGACTGGACAGCATTAAATTAATCTTAATTTAACCTTCACCTTGCTTAACTTTTTTGCCGCGAATCAAGAAATAATTGGGGCCAAATTACACGTTTCTTACATGAACTCAAATTCTAGATCAAAACTTTTCGGTTTAAATTCGTGAAACTTCTTCCATAATTTATTTTTGAATAATAATAATGTTTCAAGGTGTTAATATATAAACGTCAAAATGGAGTGTTTATATGAAAATTAATTGTATTTAACGTCGGTCTATTTCTGCTGCTAACGCTATACACCAACGCCAGGGAGTCCATCGCACCTTTAAATTCTGCCGCACATCGATTTTCTACGAATAGCGATTATTAACGTGCAATTGTATCGTTCCTATCACACGGAACTCACATTTATACACCTCTCCCGAAAGATGGCATATCTATCGTATGGCGATCATTCAACCCCATACCATCACCCTGAAAATTAATTTCATCTCAGAATGGGATGTATATTTATCAGTTTATGCTCAATAAAATCTTAAATGAGATTTTTAATTATTTATTGTCTTTAAACTTAGCTTAATTTAGCAACAGTTAAATTTGTAGTAATTAAAATTTTTTCTTGGAAGTTCAATGCTTAGGTACCTACTTTCCAATTAAACATTTAAAAATTTCTGTTATGCGAACAGGGTCAACCTTCGACCAAGAACTATTGCGAAAAGTGAAGAGTTTCTGACAATAATCCTTGAGTATTAATTTCGATCTGCTTTCTCGTCTGCCTGATATCCCAAATCGTTAGCAATATTTTACTTTATTATTATTTATTTTATATTGCAAGTGTATAATTCCTATTGATCTAATACAATGTAGGTCTATGACAATTCCAATCCTCACTGTCGGCTGATGAAGAATTACTACAGAAGGGCGACACAAAAAAAATCTTGCCTTTTAATTAACTCTTATATTAAACGAAAACGGTATAGTTTTTGTTTGCCTTTGCCTTTTCTTTCTCATTCACAAAATGGTTAATAACGAAGTCTCTAAAATTGTCAATGTTTAAATGATATCTTTTAACTCCCCACTTAAATAAATAAAGTTTTAACACCTGACACTATGCAAGATAAGACAGAGACACCGCATCCTATTATTACAAAAAATAAAACAAAATAAATCACTTTACAACCGCATATCATGTTTTTAATTTTCAAATTGATTAATGTGTATGTTAGGATTTTTTATTTAAAACTGAACCTTAAAATATTGCTTTCCGAATTCATTTTGATGCCAGATATCTTTATAAATAATCAGTGCTACCACTACCGACCAAACTCCCACACGCGTTTGAACCTGCGATCGGTTTGCGACATTCTTTCTCGCGGGAACGTTTGTTTATACTATACTGTAAACCAAGGCACAGATTTCGTGATAGAACATATTACAATTAGGTTGTTCAGACGCAACGCTTCATCAATTTCAACTTTACTTCCACTTCAACCAAATTTTGTTTGTTGTAACAAATGATTTTGGACAACCCTTGATATAGCTAAGCAAGCTGATATTTTATTAAAACTTAAAAACAATGGCTCAAGTTTTTTAAAGGTGTCCAATATTATGAATAATTTGTGACGTCACAAATTCCTGTCGTCATGGAAATAAAGTTGGAATCAAAACAGTGTTGTGTTTGGACAACCTCATCAATAAATTATATGTAGCTTGGCGTAAAAATTGTAATAAGAGCGTACCTACACAAAACAAAAGAAACAGAAATAAAGAGGCGTGCAGCGTTAAATACATATTAAAATATAACATCCTTTGTTTCCCCCCGTTTATATGCCCCCCCTTTAGCTTTTTAAATGTTTCATGTCGATTGTTAACATATGCACGGTCTCGTTATAAAAACAAAGTTGTTCGCCTAACACGCGCATATCTTTTGCCAGCTTCTTCTTCTGAGACCTTTGCTCTCAAAAAAGCGTTGTGACTTTCTCTCCCATGCCTGTGGTAAGCGTGCTTAATGAATCGCACAGATATAGGGGACTTACTGCTTAACACAGGCTCCGAACCCCAGGAAGTGCAAGCACTTCTTCTCCAGGAAAAATATTTTTGGCAGAATACCTCGCTGGTTTCCGATTTCCGATGTTCCGGTACTGGGATTTGAAACCCAGACCCCACCAAGCATAGCAGTCCCACGCTCTACCCGCTAGCCTACGGACGGCCATGGAGCGCCAAGTGTAAAGTGAAACTTTGCTGTGCATTTCACGGTATTGAGGGCAAATTGTTCCAATAATTATTATATATACACGCGTTTAGCTAAATGCTTTTTATTTTAATTATACATTGTAGATTTAAATAAATTCTTAAAGATTTAATTTAAATATTCCAACATTAATAAAGTATTAGATATTTAAATAAATCTTAAAACATTTATTTTAAATTTTTAAATATTTAGTAAATCTTTATGTATTCAGATAAATATGTACATATTTGTTTTAAAATCTTTCAATATATTAATAATATTCACAGATTTAAATAAATCTTTACTGATTTAAATAAATCTTTATCCATTTAAATAAATTTTTACAGATTTAGATAAATCTTTACAGATTTACATAAATGTTCTAACATTTAATTTTAAGCTGCCATATTTAATGTTAACCTGTTATATTAATTTGACCTTGGTAAGCCCAGCCGACTGAGGAGACCAAGACCCTCTACACCAATAGTAAGGCTGCACATGGTGGGAGCGTTCGACGCCAAACAGACTGAAAATTAGTTTTTCGAGGGAATTTTTATTATGTGAATAATAAATTATGCAATATTCATGTTGTTATTTACAATTGAATTAATATCTATTTTACAAATTACTGAAATGCGAAAAATACAAAAAACGTGTTCATAATTGTTGAACGTTACCACCAGTGTAAACGATCTTGGTCTTCTATGTCGGTTGGGTACACAAGGTCAAATAAATATAATTGAAAGCATATATCCAAAAATATCTATTTTAAATGTTGGAAACTGCAAATTTATCTAAATATATTAGCGATATATTGTTAACAACCACTGCAAAGTGGTTTAACGTTTCGCCTTTTACCTTAAACTGTTAATAGATGAGATGTCAAATTTCTTTTTATAAAATAATTTACAAAAATTAAGAAAAACATAAAAAAATAAGAATTTTTGTAGGTATACGATTTTTGTCTGGTCCTTTTGACAATAAATCTAAAGTACCGCAAACAGTGCAGAAACTTCTGTTGAAACATTATCTGAAGGTAAACTTTAAGCTAATGAGAAGCCTTGTTCTATTTGTGTTCCTAACATTTTTGCTATTTATCAATTAGACCCCCACAGAGCATCATTGAAACGCTCCCAGACATTGAGAACCAGATGTAAATAGCATCTATTTTTGGAACACACGAATTTTTAACGAACCCTCGTTAACATTGGTCAGGATTTCAAGTAGTCATACAAGTGGCTAATCGTTGAGGTGTGTGTTGACAGACATATTCTTTCAATTGCAACCACTCTGAGAGTAGAACGGCATGTTCGAAACCCACATCCTGAAGCCGGGAAAATGGAAGGAGCAATGACTTTGTTAAAAACTAGGACCACCTAAATCGTCATGCACGCATTTTTTAGAACTAAATATATTACAGTAAATAACATTTTTAGGTCATTTCGAGTTATTTAAACATCACACCCCACAATAAACATAAATATTCGTGTAGGTTTGAACTCACCTTGGTTTAATTAATATTTTGCGAAATGCTGTGTAAAATCATAAATAAAAAAGAAATAGTACCACCCATTTCACGTACTTCCTATGTTACATCCTCATTAACTCTAAAATTACAATAGAAGTCGATTTGTCCTATAGAAAAAAAACATATTTATTTTAGAAGACAATACATCGCAATTTATTAGAAAGGATAGGATAGGACACTTGGCCTAATTTGTCCTGCATGCACAGTTTCCACTACAATGTCGAATAAATTTGCACTTATACAGGGTGTTAATGAATTGTAGGGACAAACTTCTAGGGCTTGCAAAACACAACAAAGCAAACAACTTTTGTTAATAACTGTGTGGTCATAAGTGTTTCCTTTCAGGGATAGAGCTTCTCAAAGATTCTTTAAAAAGCGTCTAAATGTAGGCAACTCAGTTTACTACCTACTATTTGTTTCCATAACGACAGGATAAATAAAACCCCCTTTCCCACTTTTCAAATTCAAATTAAATTTAAAATAAATTAACAAAATGTTTCAAAACTAAGCAATAGAAAAAACCAAAATTACAAAACAAAAATCAACTTTTTGAAAAATTTACAATAACTAATTCAAAAATTAACAAAATTATAGTAAATGTTCAAAATGTTTCCCCCCAGCTTCTACACACGAAGCACTTCTACGAAGTAAATTCCTGCGCACCGCTCCAAATATACCAGGAGTCTGTTGAACTTCTTCACATGCAGCAACAATACGCGCCGTAAGTTCTTCTACAGTCTCAACCGGGGTAGCATACACTAACGTTTTAACAGGACCCCACAAAAAGAAATCAAGTGGGGTCAAATCAGCAGAACGTGGTGGCCACGCCACATGCCCTCTTCGACCTATCTATCTGTTGGGAAAAGTGTTATTTAAAAATTCCCTGACTTCCGCCGAAAAATGAGTAGGTGCACCATCGTGCTGCAGCCACATTTGAGGTGGAACATCTTCCAAAAGTTCAGGCAGGACATGGCGCAAGAAATTTAAATAAATTGCTCCTGTTAACCTTTGCGGTAGCAGATATGATCCAATGAGTCTATCGCCAACAATCCCGGCCCAAATGTTCACTGAAAATCTTCGCTGGTATCCTTTTTGAACCACAGCATGGGGATTTTCATCGTCTCAAATGTGGCTGTTTCTACTCTTGAATATTCCTTCTTTCGTAATAGATGCCTCGTCACTAAACAGAACGTTTACTTGGAATTCTGGATCCTCATTACACCGCCACAAAAATTCCTGGCAAAATTCTACCCTTCTGGAAAAATCTGCTTGAACCATGGCTTGTACCTTCTGTGGATGGTACGGATGTAGCTGCTGCTCATGTAGTACCTCCCATACTGAAACATGGTTCACTCCCATTTCTTGAACTAGTAGAAGGATTTTCAGCCACTCTCTCCAAAACTTCTTCCTCAAAATCCACCGTTCGCCTTGTTCTGGTAGCTCCACAGTTGTGTCTGTTGACAACGAATGTACCTTCCTCCCGCAGCCGACGTGAAACTACACTAAAGGCCTTCTGCGATGGATGATTCCTATTCGGAAAATGTTCTTGGTACAGGAGAGCAGCTTCGCGTGCGTTACCCCAAGCAGCTCCATACATGAACATCATGTCATGCTGTTCGGCAAAAGTATAATTAGTCATAACACAAAAATACGAAACACAGAACGAAAATATCGAAGAAAATAATTATCAAAAAAATGACAGAACGAAAAAAACGAATTATAAAAGGCACAGAAAGAAACGACCGCAAGAAAAGTCAAAAAATATCACAAAAATATCGAATTGTGTCAAAATCGACGATATTTGAATGCATGTATGTTTTTTTTTTCAAAATTCCGTGTGACCTGTGCAAAATAATGAAAATGCAATTTGAGTTGCCTATTTTCAGGTACTTCTTAAAGAATCTTTAAGAGGCTCTAATTTCTAAAGGAAACATTTTTGACCACATATTTATTAACAAAAGTGGTTTGCTTTGTTCTGTTTTGTAAGACCTAGAAGTTTGTCCCTACAATTCATTAACACCATGTATACCAAGTGCAATTAATAAAAACAGAAAAAAATTTCGAGCTAACGAAGCAGCGAGATGACATTTACTGCAAATATTAAACGGACATGGGATATTCAGTAAGAATATTAACCCAGAGAAAAAAATGACACTGAAATTTTGTACTTGTGCAAATTGCCACTGCAATATTGCATTTGCGCAAATTTCCGCCGAATTTGCTCTTGCGCAAAATTTTCAGTAAAATACCACTATTTCCCTGGAAACCATGGAAAATAGCCGCAAGCTGTTGGTTTTTTGATCCGTCAAAATATCGCTAGACAAAAACACGTTAAAAATGCCACGAGACCGAAGGTCGAGTGGCATTTGACTGTTTTTGGTAAACGAAATTTACAATAATTTGCAAGTAAACACAAAACATTCTCTTAAATAATTTTAATCGCGAGTGGTACCGGGTGATTGTAAAAAAAATGATTCAGTGCAGACCACGACCGAAGTGTTAAAGTTGGCAATACGTAAAAATTTTTTGTTAGATACATTTAGTTAGATACATTAAGTTAAATTGAAAGGATTTATTCAACAACGTATAGCAACAGGACATACTTTACCTTACTTTTAAGAATACTTTCATTCACTGTTTCAATGAAGGAACTCCCGAAACATGTATTATCACCAATTAATTTACCATATGAAACTAGAAAGCTCAGGGAACGTGTACGCCAAAACTAAGCAATTATATAAATCAAGGCATTCCGCAGCTTGAAAACTCGATGTCATTTTACAGTTTACTATAATTCCCGTTTTTATTGCCGTGATTTAAAAAGTAAAACCGGGCCAGCGGGTGATCCAATGGTTAGAGTCCCAACCTCTAGAACTAGACTCCCAACGGCAGTAGGTTCGAATCCTCTGCCCGTCGGAAAATTTTCTGAATAAGTTAAACCCGCGTGTCCATGGACGGTGTGTGTGATGTGTATGTTGAGTTGCATGTCTTTCGGGGTGGGGCATGTTAGACCGGTGAATAGCGCTAAGTGCGCTGAGACCTGGTAAGGGGTGGGATGGGAATCATGGAGTCGTGCTCACGCACGGCCTCATGATTCTTTAAAAAAAAAGTAAAACCATTGTATTGACTCGTTTAATATATTGTTGAATAATGTGTAGTAGTATGCTACGTTTAACTTATTATTTCACTCACATGTCAGCAAATTAATTACAACTCTCGACTTTGGAACTTTACAGAAAATAGTTTACTCGCATTGTAACAACCAATGGTAGCCGGTTCTTTTTGGCTCTTGACCAATTAGACCCTGACTAGCCGCAATAATACCTTTTTTAGGAAGCTCCTGTGTTATCGGTCTTGTATAACCATAGCAACACGTCAACAGAATTTTTGATTTTTTCATTTAATAATGAAATATATGCATTAATACGTTATTACATAACAAATAATTATAATAAATAATAAATTAATTTTTCGTTCGTGGAATATTCTACAAAACACCACTCGCGAATTAAAAATTATCTGTAATTCTGTCTTTCATTGCGAACTGAATTGTGTTGAACGCCCTTGGGACTCATGATATTGCCTAGCAAAAACACAATTTCGTTGTCAATGAAGCGGAAAAATATCGACAATTTTTAATTCACATATGGTCCTGCTGTCGATAATTTTGCACCAGTGCAAATTATCGCTGTAATTTTTATTGCTTAAGTTACTTTAATTGCTTATGGCTGCTATTAGAATTCTGCAACAAAAAGGTATAATGCCTGAAAGTTCGTTCCAATAATCCGTAAAATATCTCTCTTACTTACAATGTTCTCAGATAATTTTGTCTATGTTCATCACTTGCTCTTGTGCTTGTACTAGGGTACTTTCTATTGCAACAAGTATTCGTGTTGAACGTTATCAAAATTATCGGTAAAATTGGTAAGTACTTGAGATATTACTACAGACTATCACACACATTGTATTTCGCCAATCAGAGTGCTTGATTTCCGTATGACCAACCAATTAAATTAATTTGTTGGTAAAAACACCACTGGTAGTGTTAAATAATTGATAAAAGCATGGAAAAACGTTTACTGACAGTACCGACAAGTAAAAATTGTAACTGACTACAACACGAGAAAAATGACGATGCTTTTTAATATTCGCTGCAATTAAAGATTAAAAACATGCACGTAGATAATGAGAGGGTTGCGGGTTGGGGCCCATAAACGTGCGCAGCCAAATTCATTAGGGTGTGCCTAGTACGGAAATCAGAATACCCCACCGACCAGTAGGGGCTACGGCCAACCCCCCCCCCCCCCCCCCGGTGATAAGGGGACCGGGGAAATTTTGAAAAATTAAGGAAACTACATGATTTGGCTATTTTTTATTTATTTATTTATTGCCACTTCAGTTTTACCCGACTAAAATGTCACACACAGCCTATATTAGGGGCGCTGTACTCGATACCGGCTGTTTTATGTTGTTACCTAGGTTTGGCAGCAGATGGCTCTGCAATTAAAGTTAACAAGAACTTCATTCCTTCTTCTACTTTAAGCTCACATTTATTTTAATATCGTCTTTAAATTATCCACTTAATACAATTTTAGGTTGGGTGTTTTCAAGATCAAATTAAATTCAAACGTCATAAAATTTAATACTTAATCTCGATTGTTCCTGCTGCCCAACCTAGTTAACACACATAAAACACCCAACATTGACTGCAGCGCCCCCAACATACAATATAGTCAGTACAATAATATAACACGTGACTGCGATTTTCCTGTGATAAATTTGGGTTGATCCTTAACTCGTGCTAGTTAATTTAAGACAATTTCAATCGTACTTTACGCTCGGGAATTTATCTTCTTAACTGGCGCTCATTAACAATCAATGCAAAATTGCTAGGAAAAACGGGATCACTTATTATTTTACTTGTGATTGTGACTATCACATACATTCTATTTAGCGAATCAGGTCTGTTCGATTTCCGTATGAACAACCAATCAATTGATTTGTTTGTGGAAAAAACCACTAGCGGCGTTTAATAAGTGAAAACAGCTGAAGTGTGAACTTCGAGTAGACTTTCCTATACGAAATATTAATACTTGCCGTATTTGCTTTTTGAGTAAAAAGGCGTTAAAGTTGAGATTTTCAAAAAGTTGTAGCGGACGCAATTTTGAAAAAAGGTTTTTGATTTGCCGTAAGCTTCTCTCATTTCACCGTATGTTAGATTTCTAAGCAAACAATTTATAATAGGCAACCCTACGATGTTGCATATCGTTTAAGAATAGTAAGAACGGAACCGCCCGCCCTGCAGCTGATTACATGCGCTTCGGATTTTGGATTAAAAATCAATATAAATAGTTTAAGTAATGAATTATCAAAAATATGCAAATAATGAAAAATATATTTTTTAACTAGAGCTAATTGATAAGCCTAGTAAAAATCACGCAAGTGCAGGAAACTGCGTTGTTGATTTTAAAAAGTACCGTTTTGTTTTCTTAAAACAGTTGAAAGTTCTTGCTGATCCTAATAAAGTACTTTCAATAATCTATCGAACTGATAAAAGTTTATAACGGTCGGCGTTTGCGTTATGAATAAATAATTAATCAATTTCAAAACCTTCAAAAATTCCTGGAAGGCGTCAGAGTAATGTTTGGGAGATTAGTAAAAAATAGATTTGTAGTTCAATGCAAGCTCTATCGGTTCAGAAAGTTTATAAAAATTCATGTGGGCTATTTAAAAAAACATTTTTTTGAAAATTTTAAATATTTTGAAGCAACGCTTTCAGATTTTTGAAATTAATTTTACTTCATCGGTCACTACCCAAAAAGGTCTCTCAAATAAGATGTAGTTGATCGCGATCAAACCACTACTTTTTGAGTAAATGGACGTTAAAGTCGAGACGCGTAGTTGTAGCGGCCGCCATTTTGAATTTAGAGAGTACGCGTAGTTCCGTTAAAATCTACATTTCGAAAATTTTATCGAAATCAATACTTCCCTATACCGAAGGTATGGAAAGTAAAAACTATGGTTAAAGGACTACTGATAAGGGCGACAAGTTAAGATCATAGCTGCACTACAACACGTGTAAGATGACGATCATTTGCGATAATATTCGCTGTAATGAAAAATAACCAAAATAAATCGTTATTTATAGTATGTGATATAGTCATTGCAAACATAACACGCAACCGCAATTTTCGCGCGACAAACTTGCGTTGATATATAACTCGTGTTAGTTAATTTAAGATAGTTTATCGTATTAACTAACACATCGAAAAATCGGTTCAGCACGAATGCTTGTTGGGGTGAGTGTGCTCGAGTGTGAAGCACCAGTGCAGATTAGCGCTGTAATTCTGATTTTATTGGTGGAAAGCTCGAAAGTCGAGCGTTGTAATTAATCTGATGACATTTGAGTAAAAATATTGACTATTAACTAATCTGATTTTATAGTATTATCTTTTTCTACGACTATTTTAGAATATAAGCATTCTAATACAATTTTTAATTACGGAAGAACTTACATGCTACACTGGTTATAGAATATTTCACTCTAACACTGTTAGTTTCATTCTAACACTGTTCTGGGTAATACAGGTTGCGCCTCTCGTCTATCACCTGTTTTTATGTTTTGTTGACTGTTAAAAACAAAGCGTATTTTTAACCGACTTCAAAAAAATGAGGAGGTTCTCAATTCGTCTGTATATATATATTTTTATGTATGTTCGGGCATAACTTCTTTGTTTATGAACCGATTTTAATGATTCTTTTTGCATTGGGTTCAGCATAGTTCCAAGGTGGTCTTATTTTAATTTCATTGGTATTGGACCTTGAACTTCGAAGATACACCAGGAAACTCCTCAAAATATATTTTTTTCTAAGCGTTTCCGTCTTTCATCTTCTGTTTCAACCGTCGTTACCTCATTCGAGAAGCATCCTTACTAGGTCTACCCATCACTTAAAATTGTAAAATAATTAACTTTAAAAAAAAAGAAAACCGACTTCAAATAAAAACACAAAAGTAACATAAGTTAACTAAAAAGCAAAAAATAAATGTTTTTTATACAACAGTTTAATACTTATTTGTTGTTCCGTTTAATGTAATTAAGAAATTGTTGTTTATTATATAATTATTAATTGTTTTATAATTTTTAAGTCGGTGCCAAGTAAAACATAAAAATTATATACCTTGCTACAATAACAAATTAGATTCGAATTTTTATGTTTTACTTGGCACCGACTTAAAAATTATAAAACAATTAATAATTATATAATAAACAATAATTTCTTAATTACATTAAACGGAACAACAAATAAGTATTAAATTGTTGTATAAAAAACATTTATTTTTTGCTTTTTAGTTAACTTATGTTACTTTTGTGTTTTTATTTGAAGTTGGCGTTTTTTTTAAGTTAATTATAGATAGGAAACTTAAAATTTTCTTATTTTTTAAATTTAATGACCTAAATAATTTATAGTCGTATTAAAAGTATAGTCTGTAACACGTTTGGAATGGCTATTCCGCACTCGTGGACCGTCACCCTTGCCTTTCGGCTCGGATGACACACAAACTTGTTACAGAATATACTATTCTTTACGGTTTATATATATTTAATCCATAGTAGTCATGTTTGACATTTCTAATTTATAGTTTGTTTTATTGTTTTCATATGCATCTACCACGATGTTCAGTTCTTTATTTCTGTAGCTATCGATATTAAGCTTTTCTGATCATATTGTATGATTAGAGTTAAAAAAAATTAATATTAATAAACGTAGATAGTTTCCGGAAAATTCAAATTTGTTTTACAACTTTAAATAGTTATCTCATATAAAAATTAAATTAATCGTTTTTAGAGGTCTATAGAACCGTTCGTGGATCTAAAATGTTGATACTTGTACAAATCAAGCGAATCATTGTGAAGAGAAATGTTAAAACGGAAACGGTGTGAACTTAAATTGACGATACTAAAGTTTTTTTATACGATTTCCATTTCAATGAACAATGCGTACCTAAAAAAGTGATGAAATCATGTTCGTAATTGACAAAAGGTTATTATGGTAAGAAACAAATTGATACGTTTAATAAGAAAATCGAATTTACAGCAATTTTTACTAATTTTGCAATATAAATACCATTATAAAATAATATTTGAAAATTTTAATTTAAACCTACACCAAAAACTCGTACAATGCACAAATAAAATAAAAAAGTTACGGTTGTAATTTAAAGAAAAACAGTAGGTACGTGAAAATCGGAAAAGACTAGAATTTTTGGGGGGTAAACGGCGCTTAAAAATTTTGTACACCTACTTCCATAAACATGGATCCTTTCACATATTTCCACGTAATTCCACTTACTTCCACATACTTCTACCGTACTTCCACTTACTTTCATATACTTCCACGTATTTCTACATACTTCCATGTACTTCCACACACGTCTTAATATTCATTTGAACGTTATAGAAACTAAAAATTTCAAATCAGTCGCATGTTACGTTAGTAAATTTTATTGCGTTATAGTTTACAAATATAAAAAACGATTTTACAAAAAGTAAAGTTTAAGAGATTGGCAATTGCACTCGGATGAAACCCCAACAAAACGTGGTTGGTCCGCCAAAATACAGGTGTTTGGGGTACCCTACTTCAATATAAAGACGCACTCGAAAAAGTTCCTTAGGTCTTCCTACCACCACCAACGATTTTTCGGTATTTATACAAAACACCTGTGGTGGATTTCATTTTGATCGCTTAACGGAACAGTTTAATGATTAATCGCCGAAAACATAGTAGACCTTATAGTAACACCTTCATAAAGACTTATTTTACAATTCAAATCCACAATAGAACACATTTTTACTGCACCAGATTATTAAAATATTATGATTGAAGATAACACCACTCAGCCAGTTGCAAAAAAACTGCAATCTCGGACTGGCAATGCATCGAGCTCGCATCCAACAGTAACAGATTGAAAATAAATAGTCAGCCAATTCTGCACTGCAGCAAAAAGATCTAAGTCATAATAATGATTCGGATTATTTTTTTGTACTTTCACATACTTCCACTTTTACTCCTACATACTTTTACATACTTCTACGTACTTCCACCATACCTGCATAGTGCAACTAACCCGTTTGTTAAATAATTTCTTAAGTGGCTGTACAAAACGCTCAAGCAAAACATAATGGCTTCTAAAAAATAATTTTTCTAATATTTTCTATAATTGAATGATGTTGTTGAAGTGCGACAACCCCTTAATTTATTCATTATACTGCCATATTCCGAATATTACTTTAATTGATCAGCACGTAGCCACCGGTCCGCATCAAAAAAGAAAAAATAATACAAACGAGCCAAAACAACAATTATTGCTGAACTGCTTAAATAAGAACGTCAACAATTTCAACGACGATTTGTGTAGAATGATGGTTTCATGCAACATTCCATTAAATAACATGGACGTTCCCGAATTTAGAAATTTCTTAGAAAAATATACAAAACAAAACGTCGTTTTCCGGAGAACAGCTTCCAGAACGTGCATTCTAAAACTATACGAAGAAAATCTTCAAAAAATAAGAAACGTTGTTTCGAATAATTGTATTTGGTTTAGTGTTGACGAAACCACCGATGCTAAAGGACGATACCTATATAGCGAATTTTATTGCAGGTGTTTTAAACAGCAGTCCTTCTTCCAGTTATTTAATTGCTGTTAAACAACTAGAAAAAACCAACAATTTGACAATTTCACGTTTTGTCAATGAAACCCTTTCGTTACTTTATTTGCCAAATCAAATACCACCAGAAAGGATTTTATACATGGTGACTGATGGTGCCGCATACATGGTAAAAGCAGGTCAAAATTAAAAAATTTTTTTCCCAAATTTAATTCATGTAACTTGTTTGGCCCATGCGATGAATAGGGTGGCCGAAGTGGTTAGAACTGAGTTTCCTTTAGTCAATAAATTAATTAATAACGGAAAAAAGGTATTTTTAACACCTTTGATTCAACTTCTGCTCAGTCTATAGCAGATTGTCAAGATATTTTAAAGTGTCCGGAATTGCAACCTCAGTTGTCCTACATAAAGGCTTATTTTTCGGAAATTCCTAGCATCATTAATAAATTCGAAACACAAAACCTGCTTCTCACTGAATCTTTAGAATTAACCGAAAAATTTCATTCAATTTTTTATAAAAATAAAAATAAAATATGCAAAAAAAATAGCAGCAAAATGGACGATTTAATTCAGAAAAACAGCGGACTTTCAACTCTGAATTCCATAAAAAATATTTTAAATGGAGATTTCTTAAGCAATGGCTACAATGACGAACGTTTTGCAGTTAAAAATTCACACATTTATTTAAATATTGTCCAGTAACTTCTTGTGATGTAGAAAGAAGTTTTTCCAGCTACAAAAATATATTGGAAGATAAGCGGCAAAATTTTCTCGTTGACACCATTGAAAAGCACATGATTATTTATTGTAATAAATAGGTTGTGTTATTTATTGATTTTACTTCTACCTGTATTTTTGTATATGCAAATAAAAAATGCAGTTTTAACTGAAAATAATAATGCGTTTCTATATTATGTAAGCCCTTTTGATTTTTTGAATGTTGAGTGTTTGTAACTAAAAATAATGAAAATCATTAATTGTATTTTTATCTTTTTCTTTCAACGAAAAATTACATTTGATGCAAAACGTGCTTTAACTCATATAATAATTACTAGTATTAAACTGCAGATTCAAATAAACGTCAGATTTTCATATTAGGCACTAAATAAACAAACTAATTTTTTTTAGTGCATATCGCAAAAGGTTACTGCATATTCTTGCATATATTGAAGGTTTTATGCGGCATATTTTAGTGCATATATTGACGGTTTTATGCGACATATGTTGGTGCATATATGCACTATCTTTACAGCATATTTGCCCAACTCTAGCTTATAGCATTAATATTGTAAAGTATAGAGAGAAAATAGTTACATTTTCTCTACGATAAAGCATGAAATTAGTATTTAATAAAAAACATAGATGGCGTCACACTTGACCACATTATTGCTTTTGGGGATATTAAATTAATTGTTAATATCGGAATTTTTTGTAAATTTTACACAACTTGCCCCACAATTCAATTCAATTGAACATTAGATTGTCACCGAATTTGATGTTCGTGCATACAATGTTTTATCAACCATAAATTAAGCGATTTCTCCTAATCATCCCAATTTTTCTAAACAAGAATGGAAATTTTTATTCGTTTGAGCCTTGATTTCAGTGTGTAGCTTCGGTTGAAAGCAAATGCTGGCCAAGATTCGCTTGATTAACAAAAAGCAGACCACTGACTGTTCAAGTGTAGCGCTAAATTAGATTCAGAAACAATTGCAATGCAAAAACTGGTAAAGTAACCATAAACAATAACAATACGTGTTTTTCAGTAAAACTACTCTGTGCAAGATCATTTCTGCGTTCCGCCGACTGTTGGTGCAAATTGAACGAACGTGTTTTCTGCCAATTTCAACTTTTCTTTATTAACAAATAAAGTGTACTATTTATTGTTCTGGTGCACGCTTGTAAAGCGGATGTTCACGGTTCACATGATGTCCTTGTAGGATTTAATTGCAATTTTATCCATAACAATTATATAATAAAGGCGTAGTTTCCGCTATGCCGTTGAATTGATTTTTGCAGTTGTCAAAACCTCCACGTTAATTAAATTTTTAAATAGTCATCAGACAATATATTCACTAATGAAAATTAAAGCTTGCAAACTTCCTGATGGAAATAAAGTATTATTTCTTGAAATAAATCGGACACCGTTCGTTAAGCGGTAAGTGCCCTAAGCACGGACGTGGAAAAAATTAAAATTGATCATATGCATATTGTATGCAATTGCTTATGTAAAATTTGATTCCATAATTTGTATAACAACCGAGATAAATCACAAAATTATAAAATTTGCATGAAAAATTTGTAATAATTTACTCGACTTCCGCAAATGTGTTCGAGAAAGTTCATTACAATCAAGAACTTACCTAATTAAATATAATGCTAATAAAATTACGTCGGAGCAATAAATGTAGAAACATAAATTATTTATTTATTGTTTGCACTGCACCATTCACTGTTAATAGTAACCCAATTTTCTATTATTACATTTCAAACATTATTATAAAAAAAATTCAAAATTCTAACAAGGTAACCTTTTCAAATTTAACTAACTTACGGCTTTTGTTAAACAAGTCAAAGAGCAAACAACTTTCAAAGATCCTACCTACTTTACTTCTACATATTTCATGTATTCAAACTAAAAATAGTCAACTATTTGCATGTTTAGTGCGAGAATCGTCTGTCAAGGATTATCGATTTTATTGACACGTTTTGTTTGTATTATTGATTTCTAGCAAAGCATACGTTGTTTAAAAGTACAAGACTACCAATAAATGATTTTTTAAATTTTTATATCATAACCTTGAAGCTCCAACGGTTACGTGCGAGGGTGCGTTCGTGTCTATATCATCGGAACCCCTTCGTTTTTTAGTAGTGTACGGTTTTTAACCGGAAATGTAAATTAGACTTTTTTTTGAAACGTGGTTGTACTGCATCCAAAGGCAAATCAAATACTTTTTTTCAAATACTGTATCTTCAAAACGAAGGCCGCTACGAAGTTTTAGTTTTGAAAATACTGATTTTAATGCGCGATTACTCAAAAATAAAATATCCAAGCAATAAAAATTGTCATATTATTTAATAGCCCCTTAATAATTGCAATCATGCAATGCAAATATATTTTCGAAAGTATGAAAATTGTAAAAATGCCACATTTTCAAAATTGTGGAATTTTTCAAAAAATTATTCCTCAAAAACTGGCCACACTATTTTTTTTAAACTTTGTGAACCGATGGAGCTCGCATCAAACAACAAATATGTTTTTTACTAATCTCCCAAATTTCACTTTGACGCCCCCCAGAAATTTTTGAAAATTATAAAATTAATTAATTATTTATTCAAAAAGGCAAACGCCGATCGTTATAAACCTTAAACAGTTCAATAGACTATTTGAAATAGTTTATTAGAATAGAATAAAAAAAAGCTTAAATTAGGAATGTTTTACTAAATGTTGTTACAATAAATATAATTTTTTTGTTATTTAATTCTAAAACATAGAATACAGTTTCTAACGAGTCTTGTCAATACATTTTCCACGCAATGTACTTAAAAACAGCATAATGTTCACAAAACCTGATTTAATTTCCGGCAATTGTTCACTCGTGTTAGCAATTACTTTCTTTTATTACCATTTAATAACATCAAATATAAAATCACTTTTTTCCACTATAAAAGTGATTTATGTACAAGTTAATGTGAACTAAAGCTAATATGTGCTGCACTGCGATTTTATTGAATTGCTCTTGGACTTGGACACAACAAGAGAAAGTTTTTTTTTCTGTATTTGCGTTATCTATCCTTCAGAACTTTCGCTATGACAAAACCCCATAGAAGTAAATGATTTAATGCCAAACCCGCGGCCAAACCTAACTTTGTCTTACTTGGCAAGAGTTTAGCTATTCCGGGCGGTATCATATGAGTATGGACACACACGAACAATGGTAAAGCGTTACTTTACTTTTACTAGAATACAGACAATATTTATTCATCTCATTTTAAACTACCGAAACGGATTCTAAATAGTTCAGGTAATATCACTTGATTTTAGATTATTTTAAATTATTATCGGCGACTCCAGCTAACGTTCTGATTTCATAATAATTGAGATAAATTTTCATTTAACATTAAGTAATTTTTGAAAATTTCTATATCTTTTTTGGTTATATTTATCAGTTGGTTCAATCCCATGTAGTTTCAAAGTAGGTTAAAATTTAAATTGGTTCTAAGCTTGGGCATGTAGAATATTACATGTAAAATATACTCATTATACATGGTTATTTTGCTGCGTGTAGAATAATACCGAAGCAAAATCAGACAGTTTAAACGCAATTGAACATGTATACAACTAAACGAGTGCCTCCCCTACACCTAAGTAAAATAACACTAGCAAAACCCGTGCGCTACGGCCCACGCTTTTATTGATGACTTCTTTTAAAACACGCAAACTTTTGATATCGAGTGCCGCACTACGTGACTGTTACGTAAACGTCGGTACCGGCAACCAATAATAAATAAGCTGTGCGAGATGTAAGAGCATAGTCGTCGTCACCAAAAGTTGAGACATGGTAAACGGATTCGGATTTATCATATAGACAGATTGGTTGCCTACGTTGCAAGTGCTTACTTAAAAGTAAGAAACTTGTGAATCTGGAAATGTAGAAAAAAAATTAGCAAAAAGATTCCATAAGACAGTCGAATAAAACCCCGAAAAAATACTAAGATAAGGAAACTTCCAGAAAAAAATTTTCCAAAATAATTCCTACAACATCCCGAGAAAAACTTCTTTGAAAAGAAAAAGCGGCATAAAAATAAATTAAACTTTTCCCCATTTCCAGGTGAGCGAGTGCCTTAAAAAAAACTTTTCAGATTTTTTTCGGACTTTTAAATACGCACTAAAAACATTAGGCGAACATCTTTTGTGTACCTGAATTTGCTTATCTGCATTGAAAACGGTTCAATGTACAAACGAATCTGCACCTCATACAGGGTGTTAATGAATTGTAGGGACAAACTTCTAGGGCTTGCAAAACACGACAAAGCAAACAACTTTTGTTAATACATGTGTGGGCAAAAGTGTTTCCTTTCAGGGATAGAGCTTCTCAAAGATTCTTTAAGAAGCGCCTAAATGTAGGCAACTCCAATTTACTACCTACTATTTGTTTCCATAACGACGGAAATTAATACAGTATAAGTAAAGCCCTCTTATCAAATTCAAATTAAATTTAAAATAAATTAATTAACAAAATCCACCGTTCGCCTTATTCTGGTAGCTCCACAGTTGTGTCTGTTGACAACGAATGTACCTTTCTCCCTCAGCCGACGTGAAACTACACTAAAGGCCTTGTGCGATGGATGATTCCTATTCGGAAAATGTTCTTGGCACAGGCGAGCAGCTTCGCGTGCGTTACCCCAAGCAGCTCCATACATGAACATCATGTCATGCTGTTGGCAAAAGTATAATTCGCCATAACACAAAAATACGAAACACAGAACGAAAATAACAGAAAATAATTATCAAAGAAATCACAGAACAAAAAAAAACAAATTATAAAAGGCACAGAAAGAAACGAATGCAAAAGTAGTCAAAAAATATGACAAAAATATTGAATTGTGCCAAAATTGACGTTATTTGAATGTATGTATGTCTAGATCGTTGTTTTTTTGGCAAAATTCCGTGTGACCTGTGCAAAATAATTGAAAATGCAATTTGGGTTGCCTATTTTCAGGTACTTCTTAAAGAATCTTTAAGAGGCTCTATTTTCTAAAGGAAACACGTTTGACCACACATTTATTACCAAAACTTGTTTGCTTTGTTGTGTTTTGCAAGCCCGAGAAGTTTGTCCCTACAATTCATTAACACCCTGTATAATGGACGCGTAAATTTGACTTCTAGTAGCGCAGGCCCCTCACCACTAAATATTAGACTATTAAATTAAAATTTAATATCTCAGAATGGTAAAAAACTAAAAATCAAAAATTACTTAAACCAATCCCGGAATTAGGGTAGGGCGAGAGGGGCTTCCGCCCCAGACGTAACAATTTATAGAGCGCAGTTTTATTTTATTTTATTTATAAATTATTGTATATTTTTTTTATGGTGCCGACTTGTTTGACGTTTGATAGTAGCCGACAATTAAAAATTTTTGCGGTGCGGTACGTTTGAATAGAAAATAGGAAAAGCTGCGCGTTCGTACCATTGGATAGTCGCACGGCTTACCCCTCCCCCTACAAACCATGCAGACGAATGATTTTCTAGAATATATCATACATGTTCTACATATTTTACACACTTTTCTACGTATAATGTAGAAAATAATTTTCTACTAGTAAAGTTACAACCCTGGTTCTAACCAAATTCAATATCCTTTTAAATAATTTAGTCATACTCGGTAGATCAAGAAATTTATCATTATTTTTAACACGGATAAACAGGCCACACAGTCCTTGCCAATTTTCTTAACTATCTACGGAAGCTTGGGAAGTGTGATAATTCCTTATTTTATCCCACAGAATATTAATTTCAAACGGATTGAGCAAACTTTTTTAATAAGGGAAGTGCTTTTTGCACTTGTTATTACAGAGTATAATTGGATAATTAAATCCGCGTGGTACGTTTAGTAATTCAGTTCAATTAAAGGAAAGACCAGAAATTTACAAAAAAGAAACAAGAACATTCGATTGCCAACCATGTAAATAATAGCGGATTTAATTGAAAGGTCCTTTGTCGTACAGTTAGCTGCCTGACAATTTTCTGTAAATTACTGTAATTGTATTAAAA
This sequence comes from Ctenicera cuprea, assembly GCA_958336395.1. NCBI lineage: Eukaryota > Metazoa > Arthropoda > Insecta > Coleoptera > Elateridae > Ctenicera > Ctenicera cuprea. The sequence goes on from OY284491.1 coordinate 31,882,650, forward strand.
CAGATTTAATTGTTAACTATTTTAGACAAAACTATTTAGCGTTTTAGAATTGTATTTAAATAAATATTTACCGTTTGTAGTAGTTGCCTATAATACAACGAATACATTTATGTGACCACCAAGATTAACTTATCGTATTATTGAGGAAAAAACTGATAAACTTATCACTAATCCACTTCGACGCACAATAACGAAAAATAGTGGCTATCCCTTTTATAAAAATAAAACGGAAGTGATCATTCCTTTCCCTACTGCTGTTTCAAAAGAATGTGATACACTATTACTACTAGCAGCTACTTTGTTTGAGATCGAACTAGGAGGACAATTAATAATTGTAATGAGTCATTCCCACATTCTTCTAAAAGGAAGTCGTCTCGAAAAAATTCAATAACTCGTTTAGGTTGTTTTCGCAATTGATAGTTATTACTAGCGAGCCACACAACGGCTTTTCTTCCTCATTTCTCACAAAAATTGAAAGATCACTCCCAACAGCGTTAGAAAGTTAGATTGTGGTGTAATATAAGAGCAAACTGCGATAAGAGCAAAAGAAAATAAAGTGGATATTCCCATATTATGTATAAAACAATAGCTAATAAAATTATGTGGCTTAAAAATTTTAGTTTATTATTTCACTTTTCATTTTTATGTTAAGTCTTCACACATTCAAATACGTTCACATGACTTTGTATGCAAAGTACATTTGTGTGGTTGTACACATCCGTTACAAAAGATTTTAAATAACAAAATACCTCTATCATGTTTTAGATAATGTTTTATATACGCAATTTTAAGGAACTTAAAACTTTGTTCCAAATAAATTAAACTTACCTAAAAAAGTTGGGCAACCGCCACGGGAACTTCCTTGCATTTATGGAAATTTGAAATTTTTATTAATATATTTAGAAAATCATGACATATTTACGGAAATTTTAAATATTTATAAAATTCTGAAACCATTTTTTATTTGAATATTTTCTTTTTATAAAAACGTCATTTTTAAAATTTATATTCTGTCAAATTAAACATTCGCTGTTGGTATTTCATTTTAAATCACTCGTTGCTTAGCTACAAATAGATGTTTGATGAATTTTTCTCCAAGCAGTCCGGGAAGGGCTGCTAAGCAACACTTCCCGACCTTGGCCTGTAATGTGCCATTTCCCGGACTCAAATCAATGACGTAAAGTGGTATATAGCGTACAGTATGAAATAAATAACTATTCCGAACGCATCTATTTTAAAATAGGTTTCTCCCCCCCCCCCCCCCCCATTTTTGCAAGCAGTCGAGTGGTTTTATGATATTTTGTGTTTTTCAGTTGCAGCTAATGTTTATTCCTTGAAATCTCAAAATCGATTTCATAATTACCATCTACTATTATTAAATAAAAATGCATTCTTTACAATTTAAGGTTATTTTTCATGTCGCAAATCGGCGATGAAAAAAATTCATGCCAGTGAACTGCTGCATTTTAAACGTTTAATGAGATGTTCACTGACGAATTAAAAGATTGAAAATTTTAAATAAGGGTCGGTTGATCCTTTCAATCCATTATTCATTGTCTGTAGAGCGTGAATATAGGAAAAAATACTGCGACTTAAAGCACTAATTTAAATTAAGTAGTTTTTCGAGTCTCGCCACAATTAATCCCATACGGCTTTACTTCACTTTAGTGATTTTAAGTATACCTGGTTTTAAATGATGATGTATAAATAGAAAACTACTAACTTTTTAAAAATCTGTATCTACTTGACAACAAATAGAAAGAACTGCGGACATATGTTAGTCCGGAGAAATTCATCACTTATTTTGACTTTCGTGGTAACTTCTTTTGAAATGGACTTTATTTTATTTATATATTTATTATCGGGCAGTGCTTCAATTTCACTTTGTTTAGTTTCTGCTGTTGAAAAAAATCATTATATTAAGATCAGTACCGCTTTTAAAATCTAAACCAGAATTGATTCTTATCGCGTTCGCGACGACCATAACAATAATGATGGCCGATGGGCTTCGTGTGAGGTAGAGCGAGATGCATCTATACTCGTTATACTGGATACGCAGCAAGCCACCGAGGTCGGCGACAGCCCGCATCTTGAACGTGATTTATGTTTTACTTTTGTAACACTTTAATTCTTGTAAATTTTTAAATTTTGTTTTTACCATAAGGACGATCAATATTTTGGGCATAAAAGTTACTCTTGTACCACGAGTTAAAAATACACCGGTATAAATAAATAAAATCGCGAATTCCAACATTTGTATAAAATCTCTACACTAAAAGTATAGAAAAGTAAAACTAACTGAGAAAAATTATGCAGACTTCTTGCTAGCGCCGACTTGGTGATAACTGGCACACACAGATCAACGCAGACGACGAATTAAATTTAATAACAGTTGTCAACTGGTGAAAGCTTATTAACAACAACTGTCGAAAATGTCACGGTAAGCTAACGCAATAGCATTCACATTTAACGACTTTAAATGCTTATAATTATAAATAATTAAGGCGTGAAAATCAATCAATTTTAATAACAGTTCATACATCCGCGCCAAAGTTTCAACTTCGATTTCATTCTTCTTTCTATATTTGTGTCATACCGTTACTGACTATCCAGAGGGATTAAATTAATGGGATTACCTTTGAACATCTTGGTTGCGATGCTACCTTTTTTGCGTTCGATACCTGGCATTATGGATGCAAAGTGTCTGGAGTGGCGGCTGGTATAGGGAGCGCAACGGAGCAATACCCTCCTAGCTATTTGTTACGATTCCGTGTTTTTTTTGTATTATTACTGTTTAAAAAGTTCATATAATTGTACACACAAGAAAACATTTTTGTTGCAATCGTTAGTAGCACGAAGTTATTTCGAATTAGCCAAGATGAAACAAATGTTTTTAGAACAGGGCCTTGAAGGTTGGAGCTAGATGCATGCCGGGGATTCTACAAAACGGATTGATAAAGGAACTACACGAGCATTGGCAAATAGGGGGATTCACAGTGTTTCAATAGAGTTACGGAGGCATTAAATAAGTTACCGTGTGGATTTGTTCATTATGCGCGCGGCATCGTTTGTTTCGAATTGTCACAAAAATGGCTACGGACATATCGGCAAGCAGTTTGGTCGAGTTAATTAATCAAAATAATTTACTTATAAAACTCAAAGGCCAAATTTATTTATATGACAACGTGAAACGAATAAGAAGACACATAAACGTGTTACAAGAAAGTTTAATAAACGTTATCCTGCCTCGATTTTAGGGGGATCGCCGACGTTAAGCATCTTAGTAGACAAGTGAAAAGACAAATGCTTGGCAAAATTAATATAATTATAATTGAACATAATTAGACTGTAGGAAAAAATCGACACATTCTTAGTAAAATAATAGTCTGTATTAAATATTGGGGGTATGTTTGAAATTACTGGCTTGGATTTTTATAGGTCTATCGAAAATATACAGAACGAATTAATTATCCAAATTAGTTATATAGCTTAAAAATTGTTAAAATGTTACTGTTCAAATTTACTCCCGAAGAAATGTAAAACTTTCCATTTTTTTAAGGTTACCCTAAAATCTCATGTGCTATTAAAACCCGTTCAAACAGGCCACAACCATTCTTAAAAATTTTTCTTTGCCTGCGGCGTATTTCTCATACTTTCATAAATTGACCCCCCCCCCCACTATGCCAAACCACGAGCCGCTACTGGTTTCTATTTGGCACCATTACACCTTTATTCATAGATGAAGTAGGGAATGAAATACCCAAAGCATTTTTTGAAGTTCGCTCCATTAAGAGAAAAAACAAGATATGCAATACTATCATAGTCTTCTCAAAAGCATTCGTATAATCATACAAATACTTTATTTAGAATGCGTAAATAATTTTACATTGTACTATGTCACTATTACTTTCACGATGTTGTATTTTTGTTATGCACATAATTCTGGGTGGGTCCGATACGCTCCATATATCCGGAACGGCTGGACCGATTTTAATGTGCTTTGGAATGAGGGGATATATCAAAAATTCACCTACAAAATAAGCTTTTTAAAAAAAACCGAAACCGGAAGCGGAAGTTAGACATGTTTTTTTGGTAGCATTTTTTTCAGAAACTGAATTTTGGAAATTTTAATAGTGGAGATTACAGAAGGCCTTAGGACAAATCAAACGAGTTTTTACCGAACTCTCTAGCTTTAAAATGGCGACCGCTACGAATTTTTGAACATTTCGACTTTAACGCCCATTTACTCAAAAACCAGTTATCTGATTGGAATCAACTACATCTTGTTTAGTAGCCCTTCAAGGGTACTATACCATGAAATATAATTAATTTTGAAAATATAAAAACGATCGCAATGACATCACTCCAAAATTTTGGAATTTTTCAAAAAAATATTTCTCAAAAACTGCCCACACGTTTTTGTTTAAACTTTTTAAGCTAATAGAGCTGGGAATCTTCTACAATTTGCTTTTTTGCGCATTGCTATAATTTCACTGTGACGCCCTCTATGAATTTTTGAAAATTGAAAATTGGTACCCTTTTATTTATTTAACGGGGGGCAATAAAATAGTTCTGTTAAAGCAATATAGTTCATCATTGATAGCAAAATCCGAATATCATATTTTTTTGATACTTTAATATTTAGGGGGGCTACTGTTCCCCCTCCCCCCAAAATTTTCGCTACAAAATTAAAAATTTGGTTTTTTGTTTTGTTTGCTCTAGGAAAATCTTTTTACAAAAAATCAAAAAATCGAATTTTTTGCCTCTTAATAATCATTTTGTGCTTAGAAGAATTTCACATACTTTCTACAGCAGTTGTATTCTTGTATTAGTCGTTTAATGTTCAGTGTAGGCTAACTTTTTTATTTTAATAGATAGACTCGCAAACCCAAGAGCAAAGTTGTAGGGCAAATTCTTCTCGATTGTATTTAAGGAAACAACTTGAGTTTCCAATTTTAATATGGCGGCCACGGTAAAAAATAACTTTTTTTTAAATGGTAACGTGGCATTTTGGGTTTAAAATCAGAAAGGTTTTGAAATTCTAAATACAAATTAATAAGAGTAATTTCTTGCTAAAAATAATACTTCTCGAGTTATTAATATATTTTCAAATATCAATTTCCGCGCTTCCGTTGATTCAGTCCGAATATTTTACCCAACCTTATGCTTCAACCGCTTCAAGATGTTACAACTTATAAGAACTATTTACTTTAACTAGTCGTGTCTAGACAGGTGTATATCGAAAGTGTTGAAAAATATAAAACAATGTATTTAAATGTATAGGAAAGTCCAGGCTAAGTGTTTCGCTGATTTTTTTATTTTAACCTTATACGTATTTTGACATGTTGACATGTTATTTCCAGAGACAAGATTAAAAGTAAACAGTTGGTGTTGCTATAGGAACAATAAATTTTCATAACGAGATCTTGGTTTTCGACGTCTGCGTCCAGATGACTTGATTTCTTATTCCAAAACGTCCAATAATGGTGAATTTAAGATATCAATTTGCTCATTCATTAAAGGTACAGATTTTAAATGTATATGAATTTCAAATGCAGATATAGAAAACCAAGATTAAGTTATGAAATTGTTCCTATAGCAACACCAACTGTTTACTTTTAATCTTGCCTCTGAAAATGACATGTTAACATGTCGAAATACGTATAAAGCTAATATAAAAAACCTGTTGAAGTTAAGAATTGCTTTATTTACAATAAATTAAAATGAACTTAACGAAGTAAAGCTCGAAGTTAAATAAATAAAATAGGATTTAAATTATGCAGACTTCTATGTGGTGATTAGCCCGCTTTCTACTTACATATTTCTACTGACAGCACTTATCTACAAATGTGTATGGATTTTTACCTTTAATTTTATGACTCAATTCTTACTTGATTTTGGTTCGAATGGATGAAAACAAGAGTTAACTAAGGAATTAGCAAACGAAAACATTTAAAATTTTGGAAAAAAAACCTTGTTCGCCCACAGTCAACTCAACATAAATTCCATTCATTAATCACATTTGGATACCTACGTTAATCCTCTTTTAATCTGCAGTAGGGATTATACGAATCCTTGTTGTCAGTTAGCTTTGTTGAGGAATGTAGTAAATTTTATATTTTAATAATATCTAATAAGAATAGAAAATGTTATTTTAGGGATAGTTTAAATAATTTTAATTCATATTTACTTTTTCTTACCTTTAAATAACATCTTTTACTACAACATTAAAAAAGGGAATTTAAATAAATATCCAGTAATAATTAAAAAAAATATAGACTTTATTGTGCACCAGTCTTACTATTTTGAATTACTACATTCTAAAGCTGTGCTTGAATTATTCATGCGTCCTACCTCTCCGTTCTTTCGGTTGTATATAAATAAAAACTTCCCGTTGGCCGTGAGTACTTAAGGTTTTTATATGACAAAAATAAAAATATAAACTTCCTCGGTTCATTAATAGTAAATAGGATTTTCTTAATTTAATTTGTAGTTTTTTTAGTTGTTCTATTCCACATTGTTTCACCTAAAAGTGACGGCAGATTAATTTGAATGTATTTTAAAAACTATTTAGTTACTACCGGTTACTAAGACATTAGGGAAAGACGTCAATCTAAATTTAAATCGTCTAATAATAGTGAATAAACTATGTAAACATTTTGAAATGTATTGACTTTTAATATAAAAAATAGTGGAACCCGTGGGCTACGGCCCCCGCTTTCTTTCTGTTTGTTTTGTTGGTAGTCTATATTTCTATATTCTGTAATAAACCCGGATCCTTTCTCCTGTCATAACGGTTAGTGATCACGAATTCAGTACATATACAAAATTCGGATGCTTTTCCTCTGTCGCAACTTGCGTGAAGCGTAGTCCACGGGTTCAGATAGTTCTATTAATTTGCAATTGCTTTAATTGTTGTAATCGTAAATGTTTTTTTTCGTTATTTTAACTGTAGCTCCCAATATTTGGGCCAACGAAGCGTGGAATTTGTGAATATGATCGTTCACTGTTTCAGCTGCCAGATATGCTTACAACGTTCTAAGCAAATTATGTTTAAGTTGTTTTGTATACTGTAAGGAGAGGCTTAGTTTTAGTATAGACACAAACAGGCAGACAGATATTATTTTACGCAAAAAATGAATATTCCTTTCCAGGTAAAAGTATTAAAACTTGTTGGTTTAACTGTTATTTTGTTGCTTATTTATTTGCCAATTTATTTTGACCAGATGAGTAATTATTTGTCCAAACAATATTACCTTTACTTCGCATATCATTTTAATCATATTCATATTTGTATTTACACAACTGGCGATAAACAAATGGCCGTTTCTAATAAAATTGTAATATTTTTCTCTGTGCAATAATGTTTTTATTATACCGGGTGATCGTAAATAAATTATTCAGAGCAGGCCATGACCGAAGTGTTAACGTTGGCAATACTTAATATAAGCCAATTGTCAAATGTTGACACTTGTAAAAATACGTGTTTGAGGCTACAGTGGAGGAAGCTGCGAAATTACATCAAGGATCTTGAATAAATAAATGGTAACAACATTGTTATTTAGAGCCGAGTGGTGTGTATTTTTGGAAATAATCTAACCAGAAAAGAAAAAGTATATCACACAACAGTTATCCAGTCAAGGACCACAACAGTAATTGTGAAGAAACTAAGATAAGTGTCTGTTTTAAGAAAAACAGAATTATAAAATTTCTTGATTTGTGTTTCTATTTTTTCATTGTATCTTATTTTTTTAAAGCTTGGTAACCCAGACATTAAAAAAAATTCATAAAAAATAATTGGTAATTGCGAGATACAAGCATTCAAAGGTTGTCTTCAGGTAAGTGCTTTGGAGCTACATTGTTATAGGCTCATATCATAGCAATACTAAACAAAAGAACTGTACTATTGCATTCTTTCCGACCCGCCAGAATGGAAGTAAGCCATAAATAACCAACTTATGGCAACAGTAGTGACTGCAACATAAACGTTCGCCGAAAACAATCTAAAAACTGGGTGGAGAAGTAAACTTCCGTCGTCGTGTTATGGTGAGGCAGTTGGGGATTTAGTATTATAGTATATAGAAGTATACAGATAGAGTAAAGATAGTATAATCGAAATTATACGATACAGCATGGCATTTGTTAATCACAATTACATCATTTTAAGTAAATTTTTATAAAGCCTTCTTAATTACCAACATCCCAAAAATTTGTCAAAAACGTGTTCAGACTTTACTTGTTTATCTTCCAACGTCCAACATGTAGATATACACTAACTAGAAATTAAAAATATTACCTACGCCACACCATCTGCTACATTTCTACTCTATCTATATGTAATGATTATCATAACATGAACTTGATTATAAACCACCGGATGTTGTCTATCAACAGCCTAAAGTTACATTTTATCCCAGTGATGTAGCTGCATCTGGAAGTCCGACTCAATGCACAATAAAAATAAAACCAACCTTTTAATCAGAATCTTGCGTGTTTGTTACCGCAGTGCACAACACAACATTTATCTGATTACAAACTTGCGGAAAATTATATAGTAATTAAAAATGCACAGGTAAACATTTTCCATGGATTCAAATACTGGGTCAGTGCCTACTTACGACTGTGTGTGTGTCAAGGTATGCATGGTCTTTGACTTTGGTCAGTTGATACCTCCTAAGAGTTGTTGTTACCATTTTTTTGTGGTACACAATATAAAATCCACAGAGTATGCCACCTAAGGCGCTAAAGACAAGGAATAAGGAAAGTTAGAAGTAACATGAACACGATAATGGTGTAATCGACTTTGTTTCCACTTCAACAAACTGTAAATTGTACTTTCAATATTATATTGCAACTGTTTCTTTGTACGTGGCTTTTTGATGACACTTTTTTTTAATTAATTTTTTATTAAGTTAGTGTATCAACAGCTTAATATAAGGCTTTAAATTTATTGCTTTTAAATTTTAATATTAATTTAAACAAGATGTAAATAGTTATGACGAAAATACTTTACTAATAGGGGTTCTAATTTTAATTTTATTAATTGTTATTTTACCAAAATTGAGCACACGTTTCCGATTCGTTTAACAGCGAAAATAAACAAGAAGTAAATGCACCTAATAACTAGATCCACTAAATCAATGTTTCTCATACTGAAGTGCGCGTATTCGCGTAGCCTTGGTGATACCCAAAAAAATCAGCTATACGTCGCTCGTCGGAAAATTTTGTTTGACGCAACAAAGACGAAATACATTTTTTACTCCCATGTTTTAATTTACTTATCAAGTAAAGATACTATAATGATACCCATCAAGAAATATTCCAAACTGACCAATAGCAGCAAAGCATTGTTTTTGGTAACCATGATTGCAAGAGTTGACATTTCTCAGTTAACATCGCAAAACAGTTCGAGTTTTTTTTAAGTATAATGTTCAAATATTTATTTTTAATGAATATTTTTTTAAATTAACAAGTCGTAGAAAAAAACGTGTATGCAACTCTTATATAATGGCAACTTATACACTCGTTTGAATAACGACACTCGCTTCTGCTCGTGTCGTAATCTCACTCGTGTATTAATAGCTATCATTATAGATTCGTTGCATATAAATTTTTTAATGAATATATTTTTCAATTAACTGGTCGTCGAAAAAATAGTGTATGCAACTCTTATATAATGGCTATTAAAAAACTCGTTTGAATTAATCTCACTCGTGTATTAATAGCTATCATTATACATTCGTTGCATATAAATTTTTCAATGAATATATATTTCAATTAACTAGTCGTAGAAAAAAATGTGTATGCAACTCTCATATAATGGCAATTAATACACTCGTGTATTAATAGCTATCATTATAGATTCGTTGCATATAAATTTTTTAATGAATATATTTTTCAATTAACTGGTCGTCGAAAAAATAGTGTATGCAACTCTTATATAATGGCTATTAAAAAACTGTTTGAATTACGACACTCGCTGCCGCTCGTGTCGTAATCTCACTCGTGTACTAATAGCTATCATTATAGATTCGTTGCATATAAATTTTTTAATGAATATATTTTTCAATTAACTGCTCGTCGAAAAAATCGTGTATGCAACTCTTATATAATAGCTATTAAAAAACTGTTTGAATTACGACACTCGCTGCCGCTCGTGTCGTAATCTCACTCGTGTATTAATAGCTATCATTATAGATTCGTTGCATATAAATTTTTTAATGAATATATTTTTCAATTAACTGGTCGTCGAAAAAATAGTGTATGCAACTCTTATATAATGGCTATTAAAAAACTCGTTTGAATTAATCTCACTCGTGTATTAATAGCTATCATTATACATTCGTTGCATATAAATTTTTCAATGAATATATATTTCAATTAACTAGTCGTAGAAAAAAATGTGTATGCAACTCTCATATAATGGCAATTAATACACTCGTGTATTAATAGCTATCATTATAGATTCGTTGCATATAAATTTTTTAATGAATATATTTTTCAATTAACTGGTCGTCGAAAAAATAGTGTATGCAACTCTTATATAATGGCTATTAAAAAACTCGTTTGAATTACGACACTCGTTGCCGCTCGTGTCGTAATCTCACTCGTGTATTAATAGCTATCGTTATAGATTCGTTGCATATAAATTTTTTAATGAATATATTTTTCAATTAACTAGTCGTAGAAAAAAACGTGTATGCAGCTCTTATATAATGGCAATTAATACACTCGTTTGAATTACGACACTCGTGTATTAATAGCTATCATTATAGATTCGTTGCACATAACTTTTTTAATGAATATATGATTCAATTAACTAGTCGTAGAAAAAATAGTGTATGCAACTCTTATATAATGGCTATTAAAAAACTCGTTTGAATTACGACACTGGCTACCGCTCGTGTCGTTCTCTCACTCGTGTATTAATAGCTATCATTATAGATTCGTATTATTTTATTATTTAAATCACATACAAAGTGTATCAAATTATAGGCACTGTTGCTGTCTTTCATATTATTGGAGCTACAGATTTTGGTTAATTATATGAAAAAAGTATAACTTTTTATACTGATTATTACGTCGTATACAGAAAAATAATTTATTATCTCCTTTTGAGTTATTTCGTAAAATACCCTTTTTAATGCAACATATTTTTAAATATTCCGAATGAAAATTGAATTCTAAATATAAAAGTTACGATCCAGTAGTAACCTAAAGTAGATAATAAGAACGTTACCAATGATTGTTTATATCGTTTAGCAACGAAAATTATGTCTTAACTATGAAACAATTTGATGCTATACTTCTCCAATAACATTTTTATTTTCTACTTTAGTTTCCTATTGCATTCAAGGTTTTTTTTATTAAAAATTGATTTTTTTTTCATACCATGCAAAAATATACAGGGTATTCAATTTTAAGTATAAGTATTTTATCGAATAACTAAAAAATAGCTCGCTGATATTTTCCCATACTTTTACGTTTTAAATATTCTCGCGGCAATAACTGATTGAAATGTACATCCAGTAATTCACACGCAGTGCAAGCTGTCTGCTCAAAACCCAAGGCGCGCCTTGGGCGTGGAGGGGGCGTTGGCATGGTTGCGTCAAGGCGCTACGGCTTCGAAACAAGATACCGTTATAAAAGCATTATTTCAACAGTTATCAAAAATATGCAAGGAATGAAAAATATATTTTTTAACTAGAGCTGTTAAAATAACGCAACTTCCGGAAAACGCGTTGTTGACATTACAAAGTAGTTTTCTCCCTCATTTTTAATATGGTTGAAAATTCTTGTTAATCCCAATAATTTTGAGAAGGAATTTTAAGTCAAGGTTTTGACTTCTAATCAAGTCGAGTAGGTATTATTTATCGTTATATTGTCTCAGTCATTGCATATCGTATAACAATTAACCAAGGGGAAGCTGCTAAGCTGAACTGAGTCAAGATCCTAACGAGCCGCAGCCGATGGGAACCGGGAAGTATTATATTACGTTTACGCCGTACCCACACTTGATAAAATTTATGACACACTTGACACTGGCAGTCTCAATAATCAGATTCTTGGAAAATAAATTTTGTTTTCATAGGATTGAAATCAGTCTGCAGTCTCGCGCGAGTTACTATATAATTATCTAATCTATGTATACTCTTTAATAATTTTGTCAATGAAATACTTGTGTATTTTTTCAACATAAATATATTTTTTGTGTCCCTGCTGTCCCAAAATTCCTATAAAGTATATGTCTATGTGTCATAAAAATTAAAAAGAATTTTAACTAATGCAATTGGCAAATTGAGAATTGCTCCCCCCTTTCCCCAAAATGACCGTCACTGCCTCTGTTTACTGGGTTTAAACGAAAACAAGTGAAAATATTAATTATCAACAATAAAAGTTAACAGTTTGATCAGACTGTTATATTGTAATATTCTGAGGGCTGTAATTCTCAAGAAAACGTTTCCAGACCCATGTTCATAGAAGTTTTCCTAATGTCTTTTGATCTGTTCTCAAAATATTTACTTTCATTTTGGAAACATCCTGTATATCAGAATTGTTCGACTAAAAATGTAAGCTTATTGGGCTAAAATTAGTTTTGCGTAACAGATGTCCATAAAATTTTATAAGCAATATTTATAAAAAAATTTAAGAAAATAAAGATTACTTTGTGAAAAAAGTTTTAGAAGCACTGCAACTGGACTTAAACTTATATACATCAAAAATAAATGCTCCAAATACTCGTAAAACAAAATTATCCTTTTACTGTTATTACAGCTGTGGAAATAGATTTTAATGTATACATATACACATAGCAGACTTAAAATTACCATACGGGTACAGGTATGTACTCAGTAAAATTTAAAAGCCGGCCTCGGTAGGATAGTGGCTCGGTCTGTTGCACCGTAATGATCTGGGGATCAAACCCCGCCAGGGCATCGGTGCTTGTGTCGTCACAGCAGTGTTGGTGACCCTGTAGGTATAGGGTTAATAAACAAAAGAATTTTTTTTATTTCTGCATTTCTTACGTGAAAGATACCATATACATTGTATTATTGTAAGATTGGTATCTTGTTGAGACCATTAATTTAACAATAGTATACGAAAGGAATTTCACACGAGGTAGCTTTCTGTATTCAAATTTTACCAATTGCAAAGATGTAAACAATTAAAAATTAATGGGTGAGAACTGCTTTTGAAGTTACGTTCTCGGTTACGTTAAAATTAATTCACATCAACTGGAGTCTCATTATAATAATTAAACGATCTTAGTATTTGAAAACAAAAGACGTAATAGTGTAATCTTAATATAAAAGTTAATAGCTATTGTGTTTAATTTTTATACTATATGGTAAAAAAAAAAGTTCAAAGAAAAAATATTTTCATCTGACGTATTTTTCCCACGTAAGGGTGAGAGTGCATTGCATTACATAAGTTCTTTAAAAGGCACTTGTGTATTCAGCTGTTGTGTAAATCTATTTATTCAGAATGGAAATAAGATATTTAGTGCTATAACGTGTCCCATTTTTTTTGTAAATAAGCTGATAAAGTAAGGTTTTTGATTTTATGTAAATAGTGCGGCGCAATATTTCAAAATAATAATGGTGTGGGTTGTTTAACTATTGATATAAAACTTTGCGAAATGTTTGATTTTTTAAAATGTTTTTCATGGAGAATTATTGGCTAAACAACTGCTTAGCCGTCCGATTCGTGTACGAAAGAAAGATAATGAGAAATTAAAAGCTTATACGAAAAAAATGCTTTTAAGATTTTATAAATGTTTTCAGTTCCTTAAATAATTCTGAGATAAAGGGCACAGAAAAATAATACCGGGCTAAAAATTACAATGTTACTAATAAATAGTTAATAACAGTAATAAAGCACTTAGTGTTTGTACACAATTTGTAAATAAACACAAAAAAATGAGCACGATAACGGAATCTACCGAAATAACAATACAATCCCCTGAAAAAAGAGTTTTTTTAAATTTATTGTTAAGGATTATTGAGCGCCGCTCACATTAATACAGTGGAGACGACGAATTAGGATGGATTATTGGGGGTACCATATACCGGTCCCCAATAAACATCCCTACTAAATTGTCGGTACCTTGCAATTTGACCAGCTTATAAGCCAGCTAGACGACAGTTTAACAAGGTTCCGGGAACTTGAAGAGCATTCAAATGACCATAAAATGATGACCTTCCAAGAAAGAAACTTCCAAACACATTTTAAGAAAACTGTGTCCAGATGAGCAACCATAGCAACCATGAGATCACGACACTTCAACCATGAAGTATACGACTAGAGAGAGAGTGTCCAGATGTACCAACGGCGGATTATTTCTTCCTTTACTGGAGGATTCGGTGAACTTAGGTTTTTCCTTTGAATACATTTTATAATTTAGAAAGAAAATTAAGTAATAATGTAGAATAAAAGCAGGACTATGCAAAATCCATTAGCGAATGTCTCAACGTAGGTCACATGGAAACAGTTCCGCTAAAAGATACGCCAGATTGCTATTTACCCCATCATGCGGTCATTAAACAATCTAGTACCTGTACCAGATTAAAAGTGGTGTTCCATGCATCACCGAATAAAACGTAAAATTGTTTAAGCTCGATTGACAATTTGATGATCTGCACTCAGAAACAGCACAAGACCACAAGTCTCTCTTTTGTATGTTAACGTAGCGGCACCTGCCCTCCTGGGTTCTATCCGCCACCCCCGGCTTTTAAGAACAAGCTACCAGTATCGACATCGAGCTGCGAGCCCTAGTCCCCTCTGGTGGGGGCGAAGCTACATAAACCTCTACTAATTCTGCAGATCAGTATCCGAGCTAAAACGCAGGTCACCCGTCGTGGCGACTGTAAGCCTGCTCAGACTTTAACCCCTGCCACCACGTGTCCAGCCGTGACCGTCGCAAGATTCGGTTGTAGTAGCACTTCCTGCAGATGGGTTATGTAGGTCTCCGTCAAAGTCACTAGTTGAACATTAGGAGCAAAGCAAGCATGTGCCGAAGCAGTGCTACCCCTACCAGTTTAGGCTGCTAACAAGTCTTAGTACTGGTCAACTGCGAACCGCCCACAGTAGGTCGGTAGTCGGTTTAATAGTGACCGGTACTTTAACAGCATCGGGTGTGCAAATGCACCACCCCCCTGGGTCGACATTCTGATTATGGGCGTCGGAAGGAGAAACACAACCTCGCCCCTAGGGTTAAGGTCTCTTATTGGGCCAACAGTATAATTGCTAGGCCAATTTATAACTCGTTGGATCTCCCAAGCATATTAACTGTTTGTAGCCACGGCTAGGGAGCGGGTGCTTACCGCTCCAGAGCGAACTTCCCACCCTTAGATGTTAGGACCCATCCTTAGGGATAGCCATGTTCCACGTCGTGAAATCACCAATCAAGTGCTCTATGGTCCCAATTAAGTAGACCTTGAATCCTTTCCTCAGAACGCTCCGAAAAGGTGTGGGTGTATTAAATATAATTCGCTGAAGCGATCGCCGCAACGTCTACCAGCACGCCACACGCGTCTTTATCAAGATCATGTTCTTGGTAACGTGGGGTACTTGGTACCCTGCCATGATGTGCACCCAGTGGTGCACCGAGACTAATTTTGAATATTAACACGATTTCGGAGACCAATACGTTTTAAACGAGGATATCACGAAAATGTAGCGCCAAATTTTAATACATCCAAAACACCTCAATTACCATAGAATATTATAGAGTAAAACCTCAGAAAGATCGTATGCAAATTTTCCGGTTATCAATGCTTAGTTACCACAACAAACCCCTTCCACGGGGGCGGTTAGTTCTTAAAGGTCTTGTTTGGTAGCAACCAATATTCTAATAACCAGCTTAAATGTTCTTTTACTGCGTTGCATTTATTTAAATTAGTTTACGACACATAGTCCTTCGGATCAATTACATTTGTCTCCAAAACTTACTAAGCGTTTTGTTATTATCAATTACTTAATGGTTGAATATTTATATTAATAGTGTATCACCACGTTTCTACCATACAATCAATTCAAATTAAGGAATAGCGCGAGACAAGAGTAATATAGGGAATGAAATGATATTTATAGGTACCTAAGGATGTATGAAATCATTTATTTTCCTATTACAATTCGTGTTGATTATTATTATCAACAGTTTTTCCTTTCTTAGCGGGGTGTTCCAAATAATACCGTTTATCACACATAAACTCCAAACATTTTTAATATTTGAATTATGTGTGATTATTACAGAAATATTCTTTTTCATCATCCTAATATTACTATTCAGGCACGGATCTACGGGGAGGGGGGCTATAGGGGCTCTAGCCCTCCCTTAAAGCTTCATAAAAAATAATTTTATTGAGAAACATTTAATGAAAAGACGCCTTGCACACTAGAGCTTGGTGGGTCGATTGTATGCGAGCTTACGACTAACAGGTTACCAGCGTCCGCGCCGCACACCGAGCCGGTATAGTGGCAGCAGTGCTAATACCTTAGAAGTTACTGTTCATGAGCAAAACGTTAATGCAATATGGTCAGACAATTTACAAAGTATGGGAAAGTAGAGGCGAAGTAATTCGTTTATTTTGTGTTCTTGTAGTGGGGATCTTCTATGCAAAAAAGTCAAGAATATGACGGTAGCACCCCCCTCCCGGCAGTAATTTCCATAAAAGTGTCCTGGACGCAAGAAAATGCCTCTGAAAATGACATATCAACATGTCGAAATACGTATAAGGCTAAAATAAAGACCTGTTGAAGTATGAATTGTTTTATTTACAATAAATTAAAATGAGCTCCAACGCAGTAAAGCTTGAACTTATAAATAAAGTTAGTTAAACAATTGCCAGGTGTTAACAAACCGGATTTTTGCGTGTAAATGTTCATAATGTTAATGATTATTCAAGTGCGCTTAATACAAATTTCTTAAAACATGAAATGGTTTCCGTGATATTTATTACACGGGAATGCGACAAATATTGTTTATTTAGCATCCATATTGTACGCCAAACATTTTCCAAATCGAAGACATCCCAAAATGTTGGTTAAGTGATTACGGTAACAATTTGCAAATGCTGAACCAGTTAAGTACTTCACGAAGAAAACGCAGAGCTGATGAAGATAACGAGTTACTGTATTCTATAAAAAAAATTAAATTTGCACACTCAGTATAAAAAAGAACACTACATTTTACCACTGAGCTAACATCAGGTAGGTAAAACTACAGCAAAGTAAGCTTTAAAATGCGTATAAAACCAAACCTTTTTTTTTCTTATAAACATGCATTAAATTTTATTTTATGTATTTCAATATTTTCTACATGTTTCAAAAATTATTACCGCGGCGCTTAGAAAATCCTAAATTTGTTTAAATGAAATTAAACGATAAATTCAAAAATGCAAATGTATACAGTGTTCCATTAAAAAAATGAAATGTAGGGAATCGAATTTTACCAAATATGGTTGCAATATGCGAACACCCTGTACAAGATAACTAAACTTCAAACAGTGCCATTTTTACTTGAATATAGGCCCTTATAAAGTGCAAAAAGTTCTTTAGATACTGGCTGTTGAAGATGGAATTATGTTGAAAAATTAAATATTTTCAAAACAATTAGTGTGTAGACATTTAAAACCAGATATCGTTGGAAAGAGAACAATACCTTCCCATAATTATACTCTGTATAGCAAGGAGGGTAAAACTGGGCAGTCTAAAAATGTAATAATATCTGAGATGTTTTATTCAATATAAAAAATTGTATACTATCACATTAAGCCAAAACACCCTGTATACAAATTAACAACTTCAGGTTATACACAGTACACAACAAACCACTTTTCTCTAACTGTTATAATAAAGTCCAAACGCTGTATATACAATGATTATGATTACGCTCCAATTTTCTAATCAGGATTGGGTGCGTTGAGGTCATAAACTCATAAAATAGAATCTAATTCAGATTAGGAAAATAAATGGCTGCAATTGCAACATACACATATATATTATAACTGTCCTAGGTTCCTACGCAATATAACAACATTGCAGACCAGAACCAGACACTTGCTTTCACCATATGCGTTAATTCCATGTGGTATGAGTCAGTGACTCATACGCAAATCATTATAATATGCAATACGGCATTGACCACTGTGTTATGCATTGTTCTGTTGATCCTACACAAGAACCTGCTAGCAGCCTTTACCTAAAACGCCAAGAACGTCTAACTAGTTATTTCGAAATAGTTTACACAGGTAAAGGAAAAATTTATTTGAGAATTGTGGCATTTTTCTAGCTATTGTTAACGGAATTTGCTATTCATCGGTCGGATGATAAAACGAACATGTCCTTTTCCACTCCAAGCTGCCCATTTTTCAATTATATCTCTGAATCTATTTCAACCATTGTATAAGAAATTTAGAAACAAGTCTGTGAATAAAATAGGCAGCAGAAAAGATTTCTGTAAACGCCAAAGAATTCCACTATAAAGTAGTCTTTAAACACAGTTTCCTAAAGGGCACCGGAAATTAATTCTTGAAAAAAACTCTTTTGGGAACTTGAATTTGGGCATGGAGAGCTCCCAAAACTACAACATTATTGTGAGAAATAAATTGTTTAAAAAAAAACAACAAAATAAATAGGAATAAAAGCAAAGAAAGCATCATCAAGTTGCTTTTTACGCAATAGGCATCTTTTTGTGCCTTTTCCACAGATTTTTACCAATTTTTACGTTTTTATACTTTCAGGAATAAATAAGGAAGTATCAATTTCATGAAAATGTTCGTACTCGAGATTTTGGCGGAAATACTTGTTTTGCACCTGCAGGAACACAAAACTTTTTACAAAAGGTCTGTATGTGGGTGGGTGGGTATGTGTATGGTGTCTCATAACGCCCGAACGGATTGTCATAATTTGATGAGCTGTGGAATCTGGGGGCCTATCAAAAATTTACAGCCAAATTAAGTTTTAAAAATTTTTTTTTTTTTCGGAATACGAATTAAAATCAATCTAAAACGGAATTTAATAGAAAACCTTATGATAAATCCTACCCTGTTTTCCGAACTTTCTAGCGTCAAAATGACGATCGCAATGAGTTTTTAAAAACAGAAACTTTAACGCCTTATTACCCAAAAACGAGTCAGCAGGTCGTGATCAAATTTGGTATTATTATAGCTCTAGGGGCCCACACAATGTTATTGTGTTACTAACTAAAAAGTACATTTTTCAACAAAATATTGCTCAAAAACTGTTTTTGAATGTTTTTAAATTTTGTAGGCTAATAGAGCTGTGATGCCTTCTATGAATTTTTGAAACTTTTGGCTTTAACACCTATTTACTCTAAAACGAGTTATCCGATCGGAATATAATTCGATATTGTAAATGACTTAGGGGTATACAATGTTACAAGCTAGGAGAACATTGGAACTACTAAATCTGTGATGTGAGAAATTCAGAATTTTGACATTTTCAAAATAATATTACTCAAAAACTGGCCATATGATTAATATTATTAAATTTTGTAAGCTCATGGTGCTAGAGATTAGCTACAGTTTGGTTCGTGTCTCAATCTGCTATTTTTTTGTGAAGCCTTCTATGAATTTTTGAAAATGGAAAATTCACACCTCTTTATTTAATAAATGGGAGACGTTAAAAATTTCTATTTAAGCTAAATTACTCATGATTGGTAGTAGAATAAGATTCACAACATAATTTTTTAGGTACGGCAATATATTGGGGGATTAATTTTCCCCCTCCCACCAGATTTTTGGCGGGCGAATTTGTGTTTCCGCATTTGGTTTTCTTCAGTACCAAGGAATCCTTTTCCGGAAAATTATCAATAGTTATTTTTTTTACACTGAAAACAGTCAGGTAGTAGTTATGGCTTAGCTCGTCATATTATGTTTTTCTCGCGACGCGACTGATATCTTTTGTAAACTGTTCGGCGTGTTGCATTTGGGCTTTGCGGAACAATATCTGCGTTTATTTTGTACTGTCGCTGTTGTGGGGCTACAGCGTTGTGAATAAAACTTTTGAACATAGCAAAACTAAAAGTTTCTCAAGTCAGGGGCGTCGCTAGTGTAAAAAAACGTGATTGTATACATATATTTCATATGCAATTACGTATTATTTTGTTTTTCAATAAAAACGGGGGGGGGGGGGGGGGTAAATTAAAAATATAAAGTATATTTTATATGCAATTATGTATTATTCTGTTTTTATCAGTAAAATCTTTGGGGGGGGGGGGGATAAATTACAAATGGGGGCGCTAGCGCCCTAATGACGCGCCAAGTATAGGAACATCCAGGCAAAGTGCTCCTCCTTTTTTTTTTTAAATTTCCTCCGCCTAGTTTATTTTTATAAAACTTATTTTAATCTATGGATGTCTTGAGAATAAATCCCACACGATAAAGTTTTTTTTTTAGAAAAATGCAACTGTGGCAGCGAACTTTGATTTTTGGATATTAATAAATAGATCATCAATTAATAAATAGGTACTCCTTTATAAATCGCAAAATTTAGTATGTAATATGATAATGAGATAGTTGGTACACTCGATTCAACATGTTCACGATTACTTTATTTTAGGAAAGTCCCTTAAACTTTCCCTTAAAAAACGTTGATAATTATAAATTTCCATTATCTCTTCGAGAGGATATAAAATAAATGTTTAAGCTTAGGATTAAAGCCAGAAGAGTGATTATTAAGATTCATAACAAAGAGTAATAAATTAATATAGATTTCTCTAATTTTTGAAAATTCTATTTGCATTTACCAAAAGCGTCAACCAACTTTCCAGTTCGGATTCTGCATATTATTATACGGAACTGTCGGTAATTAAAGGATTAGCTCTGTACTCGACGCCCTTTCAAATAAACTCGAAATACGTAGGATTACCGTAGTTATGCAGTTAAAATCTGGTTTAGTTTGACAACCCACAATTTCCACATTCTAAAATTTCGAACGCTATAATAGTCTGCTTTCAACAACATATTTGGATTTCAAAAATTTTAAACGTTATGTTAATCTGTTGTGAACAACATATTTGGGCTTGGACCCTTGTTTTCATAGGTGCGTAGGATACCAATTAAGTATTACTCATCCGATGTCGTTGGCTTTTTCGTCTTCACAAAATATAAAAATAGAATTTTCAGTTCTTCAACTTCGGTATTTGTATGAATCTGGTCTCGATCTGGTAATAGTATAAATTCCTCAGCCAAATATAATAACAATTACATTTCACTTGTAACAGTTGGCTGAATAACGAAAATGTTAATTCTAACTTCTCTGCGGATAGTCAAGGTAAATGTTTTGATTATTATCCATCTTTATTAAAATTCTTTTCCTGTACTAACTGAATTTAGTTTGGAATCAGATTAAGTTGTATAATAAATTACCAATGTTTAATTTATATACATAAATTTGAAGTACAGTAGAATTTGTTTGGCGGTGAATACAAATTTTTAAACTGCTGGAAAATCTGGAAGAGGATTGCCAAATTTACGTAATTTTAACCATCAATCCATTTTTAAGTATTCAAATAATATACATCAAAAACAGTATTGGAATTTTGGTCACTAACTTTCGTAAAATTCAGAACCATTAAACTGTTAGTACAGGAAAGTATATAGATTTCATGAACATTTCTGATTTCGGAATTTTGACGAATACATCTTTTGGTATGGCAAGCTGTTTTACTTTTTAATAAGTGTTGTGAAATCGGTATTACAAAGCATTTATAATATGTGCTTTTTATTTCAGAATCAGGAATGCATTTTAGATATCAGAAATGCATTTCCGATATCAAGAATGCACTTTAGATAACAGAAAATCATTCCTGATATCTGAGATGAATTTAAGTTTAAATAATAACAAAAATTGTTTTACAGGTTTTTTTATTAAAAACGTTAAAAATATCGCACTGAAATGGTCAGTTGTTGATTTCCAATATAAGTTTATAATTTTACAGTGATATTATAGAAGGTTAAAAATATCGCAGTAAAATGGAAAATGTATTTCAAATATTTGAATTTTTGGCGGCAGAGTAGCCGAGTGGTTAGGGCATTTGGCTGCTACGCGGAAGGTCTTGGGTTCAAACCCCAAGACTGGATACTTGGCGGGCGGCCTACCCAGTCGATTTTTAAAAATTGGGAACCAAACCCCTCGAGGGGTGAGGGAAGTAAGGCAGCCGTCTAAAGGCCGGGACACACATGACCGCACCGCGTCCGTACCGTGCCCGCACCGCAAGTCGGCCGACTGTCGGTGACGATGACGGGAAACCACACTTGTCCGCACGTGATCCGTGTCGGCCGTGCCGTGCCGTCTGTCTCACGATTGCAGTGCTATTTCGTGGAGACAAAATGTTGAAAAGTTTTACAAATAGTGAATTAGGGATGGTATCACTTGCTTTAGAAGAAGAAGATGTTAATTGGAGAAGAAATCATTAATTTTTTTACATCCATTTTAATATTAATAATATTTATTATTATAATAATAATATAAGAGTATTATATTAATTTAATATTCAAAATAAAATTCAAAGCGAAAATGTTTAATAGATTGAAACTTCGTACACCGCACCGTGCCCGTCAAAAAGTAAACAAAACTAGTCGGGCACGGTGCGCCCTAGGTGCGGTGAGGTAAGGTGGGGACTACGCCGTACCATAGATTAATAACTCCCTAGATCACTGATTTAAATGGTGTAGTAGTTCTGCTCGAAATAGTGACATTAAACTATCCTAGGTGGCAGTACCCGCAGGTACTGAAAACTTACTCAAGTGAATCGTGGTAGAATAAAACCAATGAACCACTTAACTGGTCAACTTTGTTGAGGATTAAATCTTGAAGCAGGTAAAAGCACTGAGCAGGGTTTCCTTTCTACCTGTTCAAGTATTATATTAATACATTTTTGAACTATTAAGCTTAAGTAATATTTTTATAAATAAGAATATTAAAATTACAGCAAAAATAGTATACGTTATGATTTATATATACATTTATTATGTTTAACGTGATATAAATTTTGATGAGGCATTTCTCAAGAAATTCATATCTTGTTTATTAAAAAAAAAAATCTCAATTTATGACAATAGTAGCTTTATTTAGGAATGTACTATTTATACTTTTAATTAAAAATAGAGAATACATTTCTGAACTAGTAGCCGATTGTTGTTTAACATTGCACAAAAGTCCAGTAATCTAAATTTTAGGATAGAAATATTAGAAATAATTGATTAATTAACTAATCTTATTGCTAGTATGATGTTGCTTAAATATAGCTTAAATATACTATTATAATTGTATTATAAACTTCTCATTGAAATGTGGACGGAATCCTGAACAAACATAGGTAGTAAGCTTTCGTAATCTTAAATATGTGACAATTTGCGAATTTTAGAATTCATTTTTACTCCACTTTTAGGTTTTCGAATATATTTTGACTCCCAGGTAGTTTGTTTTTGCAAACGTACTAGTAAGCAATAGCGAATTATGAACTCTCTATGTTTTATGCAAGATTCAGTAGCAGTAAGAAAACCAGGAAGTATGTGTTACTTTTACAACCGCATTAGTTAGATCGTTGGGCGCGCAAAGTCTTCCGAAAACAGATACATTGCAGGGATAAGCCTTTTGTTTTATAAGTTCGGTGTCAGTTTTACTCTTTCTAATTTTAGGTTTTGATCGCAGACAGCGAGGTTCTGACAGACCTTTGAGTTCTTTTTCGCATGTGCTGCATTTAAATTTCTATATACATTTTCGCAATACGAATCCTGCAGTGTACCGTATAGAGCAGTCTTCTAACGTGATTTCGCGTGTTGCAACACTCTGTATACTTATCTTGCTGATCTCGGTGTCCTCTTTATCCTTATTATATGCATTCGCAGATATCAGGGCATTTGAAGAAGATGGTGGGAGAGGCATTGATAAATCCTTGATGTTAAATACAAATTCTACTTGATCCTCTTCACAGTTTGAATTTACCACCGGTTTTTTTAAATTTGCACCAAAAAAATGTCGGAACAATAATCTAAAGCTTCTTGCAGTTGGATTATCATTAAATCCACCTTTCTGGCGCAATACAGAAAATGTATCTTCTAACGCAAGGCTGCCCAACCCCAGGCCCGCGGGCCACATTGTGGCCCGCGAACGAATTATAAGTGGCCCGCGTGAACCAGTTTCAAAATTCCCGCCAATTTGAAAAAGTGTCGCGCGCCGCGGTATAACAAACGATGCGCCTTGTGCGCGGTCACGTGATTAGCTATCCCGCTCGGAAACTGACAGACCTTTTGTTTTGTTTTTAATTAATTTAGCCAACGAAAATATTGACCTTTTTCCCATACTCAAAGATTTGAAAGAGAAGCTCAATATTGCCAACTGTACTAAGTACGAAGCTAAAATTAGATGCTTATTACACTCGTTTGAGAGCAGATTCCAGGACTTTGAAAGTACAAAACAAAATTTACAAATTTTTGTTAATCCTTTCACGCTCAGTTTGATTGAAATAATCAGTTATCCTGCCAATATTCAGTTGGAACTCACTGAACTGCAAAATCATTCTGCACTAAAAAACCTTTTTGCAGAAAAAATATCTTCAAAGTCACAAACTTTTTCAGAAGAATTTGGACATTGGTGCCAAAGGAAGACTTTCCTGCAATAACTGACCTGGCTTTTCAATTTTTAAGTAGTTTTGGATCAACATATGTTTGTGAAAAGTTTTTTTTTCAAATCTTAATTTTGTAAAAAATAAATACCGCACATCTCTAACTGAGCAACATATATCTGATTTGTTGTTACTGTCAACATGTGACCTGACGCCTAACAGAAAAATTATTAAAACAAAAACAATGTCAGAAATCACATTAATTGTACCAATTACTTGGATTTAGATTTTCGTTACATAAAATTTTGTTTCTTTATTTGGCAGTAGATGCTATTTATTTTATTATTTTAATAAACGACAATTAAATTTCAAAATGTTGATTTTTTGTTGCACAAAACAAGACTTTAAAAAGCTTAGGTAACAAAAATAGGAACCGTCAGTTATCAGTGGCCCGCCAGTGATTTTTAAATCGTCAATTTGGCCCAACTGTTAAAAAGGTTGGGCAGCCTTGTTCTAACGCATCTTGTGTAAGTCGTCGTGTTAATAAATACTCAACATTGTATGCTTTTTTTAAATTTTTATGTAGCAACAAACAAGCGGACATTTTTTCTAAACCACTTTTTAGGGTTCTCGGAGGTTCAAAACATGTATTTCCGTTAAAATCTCAAAAACGAAAATCTGCATGAAATCAATACTTCCCTATACTGAAAGTACAGAAAAGTAAAAATATACTACATAAGTACCTACTTTAAATTTATATAAAATAATTTTGCATAGAAATAACAAAATTTTCAGAGTTAGTAATACCACACATCGTTATTACCTGTAGTATTCGTAATTGCGCTTACTAAAATAGCAAAATCTATTGTTAATAGAGTAGTTCTTAAATACTCCAAGTCATAAGCCAAATAGGTACCACAGTAAATAATTACGTATAAGTATGCTCAGGTAAACGAAATTTACCTTTTCTGAGATTAGGAATTAGTTAATTGTACGAAGTTGAAAACACGTGACTTGGCTATAGCCATTTCACTCAACTTAGCGTCGAACGGCAACATACCGCGCAGATAGTAGCGATAGTACATGTCTGTTCCAAACGATGACAGCGACGCGATGCGGGCTGTTCCGGTACTAACCAAATAAGCATAACCATTAGTCAGATATCTAAGGAGTTATTAATCTATGGCCGTACTTATCCATTGTGCAATTCTCTCGCCGTGCGACGTGCGACACACGGGCGTCAAACGGTGCGGGCACGGTGCGGCCATGTGTGTCCCGGCCTTAAGGCGTGGTGCTTACCTCACCACCCCGTACTTCATATAAGAGTGCGAGACGGGGGTATTGGAAGCGATGGTCCGGTGGCCCTGACCCACCGCATTGCAGGCCAAACTCGTCATTGGAGTGTAGTGCTACCGACTTTACTTTTTATTTTTATTTTTATTATGACTGTGATATCAAAAACATTGAAATTGTCGCTGTAGTTAATAATTGTTGATTTCAATATCAAGCACATTTCTAATTTCACAGTGATATTAAAAACGTTCAAAATACTACTGTGTATTTGAAATATTAGATTTAAAATATTTCACAAATATAGCTTGATGCCTATTTTTGTAAAGATGAAAACAGTTTGTTGTGTACTGTAGGAAGAGGTTGAAGTTTTTGTTAACAATTAACGAAAACATTAACTTCCTACAACTAAATTTATATTTCCCTTCGTAACAAAGAGCGGAATCAATCTAGATCATATAAAAAAACTAAGGAGTGAAGCCTTATGTACGATCGATAATATTGAACGCTGTTATTCTTAAACTCTGGCGACCAACAAATTCCTCCCTTTAATGCAGATTCCTACATCACAATCTACCGAATTCAAGACACCTAACCTATTTATACCTATAAGTACGTCGATTTACGATATCACTATAATATTTCGAACCTACACATATTTGAAATCAAAATTTTAAACTTTACAGCGATATTTTCCGTGTTTTTGTTATGAGACATAAGATAGATGCATACCACATATTTTAAATCTAACATTTTCAATTTCACTGTGATATTTTCAACGTTCTTAATATCACTGTGATAATAAAAATTACCACATATTTTAAATCGACAATTTTTGATTATTTGCCGATATTTTCGTGTTTTTAATATGACAGCCATATTAAAAATGTTTACCAGATTTTATATCTAACTATTTCAAATTTACTGTAATATTTTTAATATCACTGTGAAATTATAAATTTATATTAGAAATCAAAAACTGGTCATTTTAGTGCGATATTTTGAACGGTTTTAACAACACAGTCGCAATGAAAATGAATTTCTGATGTCTGATATTCATTTCAGCTATCAGAAATGCTTATCAGGTATTTGAAATTAGTTTCAAATATTTTTCAAGAAAATCACAAAAAGTAAACAATTTTAATGCTATTTTCACCTTTCTCAATAAAAAGTAAAACGGTTTGTCATATTTTGGAGATCCAAGAACTCAAAAAAAAGCCTTTTAAAAAAATGTTTGTGGATGAAGCGATTTAGATGAGCTTCTGGGAATACAGGTGTATACTAAAAACATACATCAACAAAATAAGCATTCATTTATTTAGTTCACCCATTATGCTAGGTTGAGCTACAATTTGATTGGTGTCCCCGTCAACTAATTTCTCTATGACGTGATCTATGAATTTTATTAATCAAAATTTATAGCCCTTCATTTAATACACAGGGGATGATAAAACAATTCAGTGCAAGCTAAATTGCTGATGAGATAGATAAGATTCACAACTTATTTATCACGTACAGCAATATTAAGGGAGATTAATTCCCCCCCCCCCCCCCCCCCCCCCAACTCACACCAGACGAATGTTCGCTTTGGTTTCTGGTTGCCTTTAATTCTAAGGAATATTTTTTCATTAAATCACTATTTTAATTTTTTTTCTCAAAAAATTCCAATTTCTTACTTCAGACGCGAAATTTTCGGTTTACATTAAATTTCTCTCCAAGTTTGTAAAAGATATTCCATAGACCGAAGCATTCACTCTAACGACGCATGAATGAATTACACAAACCGAGCTACTTTTGAAACGAGACGGCCGCTGCTGCAGCACTTTCTCTGTTGATAGTCAGCAGTCAAAACAAATGGAAGTTTCTCAAACAATCTATATTATTATTTTTACATGAAAGTCTATAGTATATAAACTATTTTAGGATCGTGCCGTGTTTCTACGGCATTTGGAAGAAACAAAATGTTTTTAATAAAGTTTATACCATTATTTTTACAGGAAAGCTACAGTATTTACACTACTCTAGTATTATGTAGTATGTTGCATGCGCCCGGTACATTGATAAGAATGGTGCTATCTTACAGTCACTGTTGGCGCGATCCTATGTTCGCCGTTGGCACGTAAAACGTTGATAGAGAAATACGTTTGAAAATAAGAAAAGTAACAATTACTAAAATCTGGGATAATCTCGGCGAAGTACTTCAATAATTTTTTCTAACTAAATTAATAACTTCGCTACGAATTCAGAACCACAACACAAAAAAAAGTATTTTTCAGACACGGTTATAAAATTTTCATATTTAAATTTATGTACAAATGTAATGCTATTGTATTTGTCTTAATAATAATTCGTATTAAATACGCATAAGCAAATCAATGAGTTGAGCTGGATTTGTATTATTTATTGGTGCCCCTAGGCAATTTATATTTCCGCGACCCCCTTGTAACGAAGCAGTTTTTACGAAATTTTTGCACTGCTGATGATCGATGTTGGACCTACATTGTGATTTATTGATTGTTTGTGTCTGATTTACCCTGTTTTTATCAAGGTTTAAAAGGATGAGATGTTGAGGTTATTTAAACATCGCAGGTGTGATGTTTGTTTCTACCTGGAATCCGTACGTTAGTTGTACAGAATCAAGCTGTCGATCTGAATTTTTATCGCAATTTCCTCATAATGAAACTCCTACTTTTTGGGAGTGCTAATGAGTAGTAAAACTTTGATAGGTTACGTAAGTCGAAGAACTCTTTGTACTTTCAGTCTGATTAGGTCTCTTCCTAACAGCGCCTCAAACGTTACGCCTAATTCTCAAAGTAAAATAACACCGGGGTTAAAGAAAGTATACTGATAAGAGAAGAAACTGTACCGAAGAGTTTCTGATTTCGCCAATATGCTCCTAGTAGGCCAAAATCTACACTAATTATTTTTTTATTGAAGTTTCTAGGTCCAATACTGCAAATTCACTAGTAGGGTTTCAAAAACTGACATTCAGATCCCAGCGATCTCAATGATCTTTGAGAATCAAAAAGATTGGTCCTCTCCCTTAGGAAACATACTCTTTTATTACAATACTATCGAACCTCCAAAAGTTTGTATTTCGTTGTTTTTTCAATCAAATTGCACCCCACCCTCTTTTAATGTATCATTGGCTTGTATCAATAAAAATGTCGCACGATTTGAAGCTTGTGCTAATTACAATTAGCTAAAACTTAACTACAAATAAATAAAAAATAATAATAATTTCTACTATTTAGGGAATTTTAACCACTGCATCCTGTTTGGCGCCCTAGAGAGGTTTGCCTGTTCGCAGATACGGCTCTGCGGTGGGGTAATTTTGTAATACTACCTGAAAACAGTATGCTTGATAAATATTTCATATAATTTTGAAATAAATTATATTTGTTTTATTATTACTAGTTTAAAAGTACTTAACTTTACTAACAGTGGCGTAACTACCATGGGCCTTAATTAGGCACGGCTTTAATATATATATTTTCATTTACTAGACTGCAAATATTTTTTTTCCTATCGAAGAAATTGTTCTTATTATCAATTACTTTATTATTTAAGTATTTTTGAGGATAGGGCCTTCAGGTATCTTGCCCCGGGCTCAAAATCTGAAGTTACGCCGCTGTTTACTATCTTCAAAAGGTATGCAGGTATTCTAAATTCTTCTTAGCCATCTAATTTTTTAAAACTTTAGCAGAAAAATTGTGAAGTTCTTCAAAGATTCTAGTTATTTACATATCTATCATTTATTTATTTATCACCACTCAATTTAAATTCTTGTAGCAGTAGAGATTTTGATCTACAATTTACCTAAATGGCAGAAATTAATTTTATTACTATTATTACGAAATTTAGAATGTTTGAATCATTAATTTATCTGGAAAATTCCCATTTGAGATGTATAGCAACGATGCGGTACCAATCTTAGTCCGTGTACTTCACTCGCTTACTTGCTTAAATTATTTGAATTTGCAATAAATAAAAGTTTGTCGTGACTATACCTAGATCTTTTCACTTGACAACGTAAAGATAAGATCGCAATGCAATTACTTGATAAGTTTCCTGGCCAAGAGTTGCACAATTTATTTTAAAGTCAGGAATTTTAAAAAATTTGGACACGATTGGTTCGCTTTCTCTTTAACAATGTTTATACAGCGCTAAATCTGGTTTGAACTTTGCAACTTTAATGCCAAATTAATTTAAAAATAGCGAGTACATGCACTGGAATAACCACTGTCTGAACTCTCGATATTTACATTACACACCTCGTCACTGGAAGTTAAAATTAATTGCAACTGCTAAAAATAAGCGTGCAGACAAGAAATGTTTGTACAATATGTCATTAGCACTAGTTCGTAATTAATTAAACTAAAGTTAATTTAAACTTTGAATGTAATTAACTTAAACGTGAAGAAATGAATACCATTTACATTTAATCGTATCTTGAACAGGATTTGAATAACCAAGACAAGATTGGATTAGTCTCGTCCTGAATTTAAATATTATACTATCCGGTTGTGCCTTTTTTAGATCACTATTGACATTTGCAACTTATTTCATTTAATTTGGCGACAGACATCTGAAAGTTTAAAATGCAAACATATCAAAGTCTGCCAGCATAATTTAAGCTTGTGAAACGATATACCAAACAAGATTAAAAACTGTTGGAGTAAATTAAAATATATTGGTAACTTCTTTCTGAATTAGATATTCCCAGCCGGCGGTACCGGGGTTCGATACCCGACGAGGTTAGTGAGATGCATTGAATAGCTTATGCAATGTGTCATCCTTCGGGAGAGTTATAAAACTGTGGGGCCCGTTGCAATAAATACTTGCACGTTAAAAATCCCTACCTATGCAAAGACAGAGGCGTCGGTGATGAGCCTTAAAAAATTAACTAACGGTAGTCCTTTAGAAATCATTAAAACCACTTTTTTTTAAATTTACAGTTAAGGTTTCCGGCAGAATTAGAAGAAGCAAACGAAAGTTTATGAAAGCTATTTTTTACCTCTTGACTCTTTTTACTGAAGATACTTCCTCGGACCGATGTAGCTTTAAATCATCTTGGGCACGCCTATGGCTGTATCTGTATGGTTCGGGTTAACGAGTGTATTGACCACAATGAATCAGAAAGAAGACAATTAAAGGTATTCTCAGAGATCAGGTACATATTTATATAAAAAGAAAGGTTACCAAGGGCATCAGACTGGATTGACAACTGAGCTAAAAAGACCAAAGAATGTCGCAGAGGCTGCGCGTCCAGAAATACGCATGAACGCATGTAACTCGCAGATGCACGAGATTGGTTTTTGCTCTTGTTTCATTCCTAGGATAAGAGAAATATTAGCCTGGACAGAAATGAGAAAACTTCTAAGAATATTTATTTCTAGAATGGAATTCGAAAAATTTTACTTCTATCTCAATGTTCTTATATGAATATTTTGAAAATTTTCTCGAACTGGAATTTATTAAGAAGCTTTCTACTGTTGCTTGCACATTTCTCAAATCTTTAAACATTATGATCAGTTTTATGATGGAGCAGATATGCTAATTAGTGGAAACAAATTACAACTAAAATTTATGTCTATCAGTACGATCATGCAAGCGAAAGTACATGAAACGACAAAAATCGTAAAGCGCATGCAGGCATGAAGTTATAAATATAAAATATAACGAGGAAAATGTCTCGTAACAGCTCATTATACTGGTGTAAAAATATCTATCGAGGCTAATTAAACATTTTTATTTCTGACCTTGCAAACATCAACATTCACCAACTTTTTGAATTTTCTAAATCCTAGATTAAATTTCAAACAAGTCACAATAAAAAAAAATCCTCGACATTAAGTTAACATTAAAAATTTATTATTTAATTAACCTTAATTTTGTATAAAGTAAGTAGGATTTTATAAGATGAATTATAACTTCACATCAACATGTAGTGGAAAGAATGTATAGGCGTCATTCTACAAATGTTTAGAACGCTTAAAATTAAATATTTTTGAAAACTAAAGGAGTATCTCTTCATACTATGAAAAAAAATGAGCGAAACACTTCGCCTGGACTTTCCTATACATTTAAATACATTGTTTTATATTTTCCAACACTTTCGATATACACCTGTCTAGACACGACTAGTTAAAGTAAATAGTTCTTATTAGTTGTAACATCTTGAAGCGGTTGAAGAAAGACCGACCGCTGCTCTGCAAGCATAAGGTTGGGTAAAATATTCGGACTGAATCAACGGAAGCGCGGAAATTGATATTTGAAAATATATTAATAACTCGAGAAGTATTATTTTTAGCAAGAAATTACTCTTATTAATTTGTATTTAGAATTTCAAAACCTTTCTGATTTTAAAGCCAAAATGCCACGTTTCCATTTAAAAAAAGCTATTTTTTACCGTGGCCGCCATATTAAAATTGGAAACTCAAGTTTTTTTCTTAAATACAATCGAGAAGAATTTGCCCTACAACTTTGCTCTTGGGTTTGCAAGTCTATCTATTAAAAAAAAAAGTTAGCCTACACTGAACATTAAACGACTAGTACAAGAAGGACGAAAAGATTATTAAGGGGCAAAAAATTCGATTTTTAAATTTTTTCTAAAGAGATTCTCCTAGAGCAAACAAAACAAAAAACCAAATTTTTAATTTTTTATCGAAAAAATTTGGGGGGAGGGGGAACAGTAGCCCCCCTAAATATGAAATTATCGAAAAAATATTATTATATTCGGATTTTGCTATCAATGGTGAGCTATTTCACATTAACAGAAATATTTTATTGCCCCCCGTTAAATAAATAAAAAGGTACCAATTTTCAATTTTCAAAAATTCACAGTTTGTAAAAGATTCCCAGCTCTATCAGCTTAAAAAGTTTAAACAAAAACGTGTGGGCAGTTTTTGAGAAATATTTTTTTGAAAAATTCCAAAATTTTGGAGTGATGTCATTGCGATAGTTTTTATATTTTCAAAATTAATTATATTTCATGGTATAGTACCCTTGAAGAGCTACCAAACAAGATGTAGTTGATTCCAATCAGATAACGGGTTTTTGAGTAAATGGGCGTTAAAGTCGAAATGTACAAAAATTCGTAGCGGCCGCCATTTTAAAGCTAGAGAGTTCGGTAAAAATCGTTTGATTTGTCCTAAGGCCTTCTTTAATCTCCACTATTAAAATTTCCAAAATTCAGTTTCTGAAAAAAATTGTACCAAAAAAACATGTCTAACTTCCGCGTCCGGTTTCGGTTTTTTAAAAGCTTAATTTGTCGGTGAATTTTTGATATACCCCCATATTCCAAAGCACATCAAAATCGGTCCAGCCGTTCCGGAGATATGGAGCATAACACACCCACCCACCCACAGACAGACATTTTTTAAAAATTACTCTTTTGGGACCCCCCCCCCAACTATTTCCGTTAAAATCTCAGCTTTGAAATTTTTGCATGAAATCAATACTGAAAGTATAGGAAAGTAAAAAACGATTTTTTAAAAATACACTAAAATTTTAATTAAATAGATTTTTATGATTTCTCAATTAAAATTCATTATTTATTATTTCAGTTGTTTTCGTATGATACAAGTGAACTTTCCGTTGTTTCACATCTTTTAACTATTAAATTTTAAGGATCTAAATCGACATGTCGTACTACATTTTAAGCTTTAAATGGCTGCTGTATATTGAAGTATTACGATGGTAAAGTAAGATTGGAAATAGAAAATCAGATAATCAACAGTTATTGACAGAAAATTACTCAAACTTCCTGCATAGCAACCAGTGGAAAATTCTTCTGTATCGAGCCAAGGCGAATTTTCTTATGTAAAACTAACACTGGTTGCTATGCACGAAGTTTGAGTAATTTTTCTCGATAGTTTTTCGATTCACGAATGGTATATGATTGCAGGGCTGAGAACAACTTTCAATGCAAAAATAGCTGCTTGGTAGTTAAATAGCAATTTAAATATAAATAAGAAGTGAAAGTATTGATTGTATCTAATTCCAATTCGAACAAAATAAAACAGAATACATAATAACATAAACATACAGATTCTTACAGACCTACACTGTGTCTATAAAGTATAAGTATAAATTTGGTGTGTTTTAATGGGAAATTAAATACTATTTACTAGCCCACGATTAAATTTTGTATCATTCAAAATGGCGGCTGGCCGCCCTTTATGAATTTTTTTTAAATGGAAAGGGGGGTCGAGCGACACCTCGTTTGAAAGGTCTTTCAGTTCTGCGCCTGATCCTAGAGTTTCAAAAAAAAATATTCAGCTATAACAAAATGACAATGTTTGAAAGTAAAGAAGTCTATTTAAAAAAAAAACAAGAATTAAAGCAAAAAGAAATTAAATTAAGTGTTCGAAATGTTCACCATTCACTTCTTGCCACATAAAAAGTCGGTTATGAAATTCCTGCCTTACATTTTCATAAGTTTCTGGAGTGATATTTCTGCAAACTTCTGTAATGCGTTGCTCCAGTTCTTTAATTGTTTCTGGACGGGTTCTGTACACTTTCGATTTCAGATATCCCCATAGAAAACAAATCTAAGGGGGTTAAATCTGGGGAGGAAGCCGGCTATTCTACAGGCCCCCGCCTACCAATCCATCTCCCAAGAAAAGGTCCGTTGAGAAAGTCAGAACCAGGCCTATAATAATGAGGCGGCGCACCGTCTTGTTAGAACATAACGTTTTCGGTATTATTTCCAGTCACCTGAAATATTTCTGGGAAAATTTTGTCCTGCAAATGAAAAAGTGGACTACTGGATAAAAGAATCAACACAATTTTGAATTGAGTGAGTCCATTGGTTTAAAATCCGCCATTTTGTTATGGCTAAATATCTTTTTTTGAAACTCTAGGACCAGACGCAGAACTAAAAGACTTTCAAATAGGGTGTCACTCGATCCCCTTTCCATTAAAAAAAAATTCATAAATGGCGCCCAGCCGCCATTGTGAATAATAAAAAATTTAGTTATTGGTTAAAAAATAGTATTTCATTTCCCATTAAAGCACACCAAACGTTGTGGTAAAATATCAAGTCGTTCAAAAGTTAGTTAGAGGGGGGGGGGGGGTACTTTATAGACGTTATAAAGATTGTCTCTATTTTACTGTAACCAATGAATAAGATAAGGCAGGGATAGGCAGCCAATATATGCAGCAAGGGAGATAATGGGCGGACCAAGTGGGGATTTGCGCACCAATGGATGCTTTCTAATTTAAAATCAATGTGAACTATTTAAGTTAAATTTAAAAGCATCCATGGGTACGTAAATCCCCACTTGGTCCGCATTTGATGTCGCATCATTGTTGAACTCATTAGTTGCGTATCCCTTCCCTGTTGCATTCATTAGTTTATACCTATGTTTCCAGTACAGTAGCGATATTCTTTATACGTATCTAAATTGAACAAACTATAGATATTATTAATTAAAAAAATGATACTATAACAAGTAAGGTCAAAGGTAAGAAAATTCGAATCATTTATTTGTGTACATCCACACTTGCATCCGAAAAAAACTTTTGGACATAGGAAAAGTAAAAGTTTCTCAAGTAGAGGAAAGTTCAAGCGAAATGCTTCGTCCAGTTTATTTTTTACTTTGAGTTTAAACAGTTTTTCTTTCTAAAGTTGTTGTAAGTGTTGCCAATTTTTCAGGGATAATTTCAATAACTTTTCTTTAAATTCAAAGCGATTCCACTCTCATAACTTTTGCTTTTGCACGCTTTGCGGCACAGTTTTACATACATAAGGTACATAACAAAATTATAAGCATTAATTTATATTTTTGTTATCCCTATGCATGTGCTTTTCCTAAGTTCCTTTCAAAGCATAAGTTCCGCTTTTAAAGGTCTGTATTGGTTAGTTATTTGGAATTTTTAAACGAACGTTTTCCACAAACCTTTTAAGATTACTTAAAGTTGCAGGTACACGCTCACTTAAAGAAGGTTGTAACAAAGGAGGGCTCAGATGTTTATTGCTAGCAAGCACTTAGGATTAAATACTTGTAAGATTTTGTCTTTCGCCAAAGAAACGGTAGGGTGGTTTATAGTTCGAAGTAAGCTACATAAGTTTTGCATTAGTCTATTACAAGCTCTTCCGTCAGCAATAAGTCAAAACTTGGTAGGTACTTCAATTTATCATTAATAAACCTATATTATCAAATTATTAACTGCGTTTATTTGGTTCTTGGACATCAAAAACAAGGGTTCATTCCAATCAGCTGGTGAAAACCATAAAAATGTAGAAAGTACTGGTTAATAGTAATAATAAAAAATACTACCATGTGGACTTATCTTATCAGGAGAATCATATTTATGTAATTTATTACAGTTTGTTTGTAAAGCTTTTTAGAAATATTTAAAAAATCAGATATCACGAAGTTTCAAAATTGTTGCTAAACTGTTTGCAAATCATTAAATTTTCTTTATATGAGTATTAGAAATTTAGAGAATCATTTGCCCAGTTTTTTTTTTGTTAATATGAAAAGTGTGGATACAACCGATATTTATCTTTTGAGGCTATGGCGGTTTCTCGAACTGTCAAAATTACAATTTACTTTCGGCTTAGACCGCGTAGTCGTTTAGGAATTACAGTATTAGCTCTAAAAGTTTGAGTCATATTTGTTCGTAGGCCCCGCCTGCCTAAACAGGGCCGTGTTCTTGAACCTTGGAGCGAACACGGATTTGATCTTAATGTATCTTACCTTGTTTGTCAGGAGAAGAATACTTAATCGGCTTATGCCTCTTAGCTGTTTGTCAAGCCATACAAACTAACGTCTTGTAAGACATTGCAGCTTGCATCTTCAGAGTGATCAGACCACTGAATTCAAATTCAGGAGGCAGAGGTATTTAAACCCTTTTGAGCCAGTCGAACAGAACGGCGGAGTTCTGATTGGCTGTCACCGTTAGGCAAAGACGGATCTGGTGGAGCGTGATCGTGAGATCGATGATGCTTACGAGTCCTTAGAGGATGAACTGCTGGAGTCTAAGCTTCACTGAGTTTAAAATCATCCTCTCTGTTTATGTTGTTAGACGGCTATTTCTTAATTTCAGTTGCTTCACGTATGGGTACGAGAGAAGTAATGAGGTACTCTGGCGAATACTCGAGCGTTCTCAAAGACTGTCTTGAACGTGCCCTTTCTTAGAAGGTACAGCATAAAGACCGTCTTTAGGACTTATGAAACTCTGAAAAAAGGTCGCAGATGCGCATAAGACCAAATATCAAGCTTAAAATCAGCCAGGATCGACAACATCCCATGCTTGTGGTTCAAATTACATCGGACAAACTAGTCGTTCCATTGAGTTAAGATTGCGAAAGCACAAAGGTGATTGCAAACACACACGAATCACAAAATCTACGGTTGCTGAACACAGTGGTTTAGCTGGGCATAAGATGGACTTTGAAAACGCTCGAGTACTCGCCAGAGTACCTCATTATTTATCTCGTACCTTACGTGAAGCAATTGAAATTGAGAAACAGCCTAACAACGTAAACAGAGGATGGTTTTAGACTCAGTAAAGCTTTGACTGTAGTAGTTCATCCTCCAAGGACTCGTAAGCATAAGCATCATCGATCTCACAATCACGCTCTACCGGATTTGTCTCCGCCCAACGGTGACAACCAACCAGGACTCCGTCGTTCTGCCCTCTGGCTCAAAGGGGGTTAAATACCTCCGTATTCCGGATTTAAAGTCAGTGCACTGATTAGTCTGAAGATGCAAGCTGCAATGTCTTGAAAACCGTTAGTATGTATGGGTTGATAAACAGCTAACAGGCATAAGCTGTTTACTTTTCTTGTCCTGACAAACTAGATACATTAAGAACAAATCCTTGCCAAGGTTACACACGGTCTTGTTTCGGCAGGCAGGGCCCACGAACAACTATCGCTAAAACTTTTAGAGCAAATGCTTGTAAGGCAGGCAAGCTACAGGTCGGTCCTTACCTGATTATGCTGGGTGTAATTCCCAAATGACGACGCAGTTTAAGACGAAAGTAAATTGTAATATTGACACAACCGATATTACTAATACTACTTACGTTAATAATCGGTTGTCTCCATACTTTTGACTAACTCGAAGTAAATTTTATAATACACCATAATTAAACCCATTAAACTTACGTTCGTTTTATATCTTATTATCAGCCTGTATTAATTGTTGGTATCAATCCAGAGAATTATCTAATCTAATGGACATTAAAATAGGGTTTTAGAGTACTTTTAAATAACCATAAAGTATTATTATTATCTAGGCTTATTTTAATGCTATTAAACGATATACTTATACATTCTGTATTAGTTTATTTAACCTTATCATTAAGGTCACAAAAATATATAAAAAAAAGGTTACATATAATTTAACACCAATTTTTATGACTGTTCAATAAAAAGTAAAGTTTTTTATTTTCTAAAAATTAGCTTGGATAAATGATAATCGAGTACATAACAATTCATGTTGAAAGGCTTGCTAATAAAAAATGGCTTATATATTTACTCATACAGCATACAACTTTGTAATTAGTTCATAAGGAAATTAGTTAAAGTTAGCCAGGTAGAAATAATTAATTTTGCATATGACGCCGTGTGTGCAAATTTAACACTTCAGACACGAAGCTCACATCCGAAGAAATATTTTAACATGCACTCAATGTTTAATAATAATAATTCTTCTCTCATATTAAATTTACGCTTGATAAAAGAAACGCTCAGATTCGCACGTATAATAAAACTAGTTGCCAAGAAAAAAATAATTAGATTAATTCTCACCTGGACATGTTACGAACAAAGCTATGTTAATCAGTTTTAATTATGTCCTAATGACATTAGAAAGTAATTTTAAAATTTTTAGGTAAACATTAATTTAAGTATTGCATAAAAATTAATGAATACAATAAATTACGCAATACATAACGAAATTCAACGTTGTTGCTAAAAATAGGAACTGGAAATGCATAATACTTTAGCATGTTTAAAACGGCGAAGAATTTTACGGAAATTTCCACGTAATATCTACCTGCCCATATAATATTCTTGTGTACTTTTAAACCGATGGCTTTGGGCTATTCTGATGACCAGACTGCCTTGGAAGGTCATCCGCATAGTATAGAAGAAGAAACCTAACAGTACACAGTGAAAGATAAATTCCAAAGCCACATCAAATTTTTTATGGCAAAAATTCGTTCTTAAAATAAGTAACAACTCAGGGCTATTCCGTCATCTGTGTCAAATCCGTTAATCTCTGTTTAATTTATCATTTAAACGTTAACGATATTTGCCCGTTGCTTTTACTTTCCCATACGTCTATTGCAAAATGTTTATTCGCAGTTCTTCGATTGTGTGATTATGATTAATTTAGCAAAAACGAGTCGTGATAAAAAACCTTACCAGTTCATAAACAGTGAGTTTCTATAAGAACAAGTTAAGCAATTCACATAAACTTAAAGTTTCGTAATACTTCTTGGAAGGCGGGTTACTGTGATACCCACATCGAAGCGTTTTTGAAAATCTTTTTAAAAACTTGTTTCTGTGAACACTAACCGCTTACAGTTTGGTTGGATCGACCATTCGCAAAAATGTTGTATCTAAGTGCGTTCTATCGTAACTGCAAGGGAAAATGACTCATAATTTTTCACACTGCAAACAAATTCAAAACTGTTCCGTGGATTACGTTGATTCTGACCTCTTCGAAAAGTGGTTTTCCGAGCAATTGCTGGCGAAGTACCAAATATGGAACCAAATTCTGTTATTCTTGTGGACAATGCGAGTTAGTACTTCGGACAACTTGCGAAAATTACGTCAAGTAACACAAAAAACCTGACATACCTGATACCTAATAAATTTTTGTGCGCTTGTAGAAAAAAGCATCGCGGCCCGTGAAGTTTTTTTTGAGACAATAAAAATCATGCAAATTAAAAATACATGGTGGAAATTAGGCTGAAGAAAAGGTATACGGTTTTACGGTTGAAAAATACAAAAATTAAAGCAAGAAAAAAAATTAAAAAATAACAACGCGCCAGCGTCGATTTGAACTTGCGACAGCCTGTGCAATACAATATTGTGTTCCGTCAAAAGTATAGCGCTATAACTTCGGCTAGCCGCATAGGACAGAAGCTTGGCAGCCGACCGCGATTTGCAACTGATTAGATGCGCTTCGGACTTCGGACTAAAATCGCTGTAAAAGCTTTATTTTAAGAGTTATTAAAAATATGCAAAGGATGAAACATAGTTTTTTAACTAGAGCTAATTGATAGGCGTAGTTAAAATTACGTAACTGCCGGAAAACACGTTGATATTAAAAAGTATCGTTTTTTTTCCTAAATTTTAAAATAATTAACAATTTTCGCAGATCCTAATAAAAATTAATAACGAGCGGCGTTTGCGTTTTTGATTAAAAATTATTCAATTTCAAAAATTCCTAGAGGGCGTCAGAATGAAATTTGGGAGATAAGTAAAAAACAAATTTGTTGTTCATGCCAAACTATCCACTCAGAAAGTAAAAAAAAAATGTTGTGGGCAGTTTTCAAGGAATTTTTTTTGAAAATCTCCAATATTTTGAGCCGTTAGTATATTTACAATTTTCACATTTTCCAAAATAGGTTTGCAGCACTTGATTTAACTTATTAAGGGCTATCAAATAATATAATAATTTGTATTGCTAGGATATTTTGTTTTTGGGTAATCGGGCATTACAGTTAAAATTTTCAAAAATTTGCAGCGGCTTTCATTTTGAAGATACAGCATTTGGAAAAAAGCATTTGATTTGCCTTTAGATGCACTACAACGCTATGTATTCAAAATTTCAAAACAGTGTTTAGAAAAAAATCTATACCAAAAAACAGGTCTAATTTCCGTTTCCGGTTCCGATTAACGACCTTACAAAGAACTACCTGCAACTAGAAAACTTCCACACACCAAATCTTATAAAAATCGGTCAAGGGGTTTCAGAGATATAGGGGAACGAACGCACCCACCCACAGACGGACATTTTTTTAAAACCACTTCTTCGGGATCCTTGGACCCCTAAACGCGTATTTCCGCTAAAATCTGAAATTCGAAAATTTTGCATGAAATCATAACTTTCCTTACTTCGGTAGAAGTATGGGAAAGTAAAAAGGCTATACAATTTTTGCCCTAAACAGCTCCATAAAGAAACTACACATCTTTGAAACTGGTGGTGAAAAAAAAGGAAAACAATTGTATTTTAAAAACAGTTTGAGATAAAAAATCGAAATTTTACAGACAGCCTAACCGATTGGATGCCTGAACTATTTTTTTAAACTAACAGGGGTTTCATCTTTCCCTTGTAACACGCTTTTTTTTAACCTTTTTGTTTTTTTTTATTTTCGCTTGCAGGGTAGTCTTGTTGCAACTCGCCTGAACTAACCTTTTCCTATAAAAATTAAGCGGTTCCCTTTGTCTTTGTGTAAAATGCCGTGACGTCCGAACATGGAACGCGAAGAAGTTTCTAAGCGCTGGACAGGAAGGGTTAATAACGCTCCGGTAGGATGGCCCCCAAGATCACAGGACGTGAATCCCTTTGATTATTTTTTTATTTTATGGATAAGATAGTTTGCGATTAAAAAACACAACAAAAACAACCAAGATAAATCTACAAGAAATCAAGGCACGAGGAAAGGGTTTCTGCAGAATCCTTAATTTGTTTTTAATCAGTTATTGACGTCAAGATATATTTTTGGCGTCAAAATTGTTTCCTTGACGCCAAAAAAAAACGTATGTCGATTTCACCGACGTCAAAAATGTATTTCCGGATCTAAAAAGTATTTATATACGCGAAAAAATCACTTAGGGACTTTTAAACTTTAGTTTCTGACAGGGTAATTTGATTTTCAGACGTCAAAAAATAATTTTTGACGTCTGAAAATTATATTTTTAATATAGGCATTAAAAAAAACTGATTAATTAATATTTCAAACAAAAATTTTGACTTAACTTGTTTACCTCTGAACATCGCTGACGCAATTTAGAATCGAATTAAAAATTTTACTTTTTTATTTTATTTTATGATTGACGCATCACGCAAGGTCGTTTTTAAGAAAAACAGACTGGTTTGCCATATATTTCCAGCGCGCCCTCTTTTGGCAGGTAGCTCTTCTATAGGTTAATATTGCAGTATGGTTCTAGTTCATGCTACTATCATAATTATCCCGTTAGGTGGC
The DNA here is from genome assembly GCA_958336395.1 of Ctenicera cuprea. Taxonomy (NCBI): domain Eukaryota; kingdom Metazoa; phylum Arthropoda; class Insecta; order Coleoptera; family Elateridae; genus Ctenicera; species Ctenicera cuprea. The sequence continues at coordinate 31,924,711 of OY284491.1, forward strand.
AGCATTTTTCACGTCAAATTAGACAATGTTTTGACGCCAAAAAATTAATTATTGACTTCTGAAAATAATTAATTTATGTTTTACGAATCTTTTTTTGTTATTCATGATTTGTTTGACGTTAAAAAATCAATTCGTATTACTACTATAGTTATCGAATTGTCTATTTGCGCATCTTCAACATCCGTATCACCTTGCGGCGTCCGTTACCTCCCACCACCAATTCTGCATATTTTCAATCATTTTAGCCTAAAACTTAGTCTAAATGGCCACAGGAAGAACAGTTTATTCTGCAAAGATTTAATTTTGGTTGATTATCTGAACAGCTGATTTGAGCAAAAAAGTTCAAAATCCTAGTGCGAAGTGAATCCATAAAAATAAGCGAAACACTTCGCCTGGACTTTCCTATACATTTAAATACATTGTTTTATATTTTCCAACACTTTCGATATACACCTGTCTAGACACGACTAGTTAAAGTAAATAGTTCTTATAAGTTGTAACATCTTGAAGCGGTTGAAGAAAGACCGACCGCTGCGCTGCAAGCATAAGGTTGGGTAAAATATTCGGACTGAATCAACGGAAGCGCGGAAATTGATATTTGAAAATATATTAATAACTCGAGAAGTATTATTTTTAGCAAGAAATTACTCTTATTAATTTGTATTCAGTATTTCAAAACCTTTCTGATTTTAAAGCCAAAATGCCACGTTTCCATTTAAAAAAAGTTATTTTTTACCGTGGCCGCCATATTAAAATTGGAAACTCAAGTTTTTTTCTTAAATACAATCGAGAAGAATTTGCCCTACAACTTTGCTCTTAAGTTTGCGAGTCTATCTATTAAAATAAAAAAGTTAGCCTACACTGAACATTAAACGACTAGTACAAGAATACAACTGCTGTAGAAAGTATGTGAAATTCTTCTAAGGACAAAAAGATTATTAAGGGGCAAAAAATTCGATGTTTTGATTTTTTGTAAAAAGATTCTCCTAGAGCAAACAAAAGAAGAAATCAATTTTTTAATTTTGTAGCGAAAATTTTGGGGGGATGGGGAACAGTAGCCCCCCTAAATATTAAAGTATCGAAAAAATATTATGATATTCGGATTTTGCTATCAATGATGAGCTATATTGCTTTAACAGAACTATTTTATTGCCCCCTGTTAAATAAATAAAAGGGTACCAATTTTCAATTTTCAAAAATTCATAGAGGACGTCACAGTGAAATTATAGCAATGCGCAAAAAAACAAATTGTAGAAGATTCCCAGCTCTATCAGCTTTAAAAGTTTAAACAAAAACGTGTGGGCAGTTTTTGAGAAATAGTTTTTTTAAGAATTCCAAAATTTTAGAGTGATGTCATTGCGATCGTTTTCATATTTTCAAAATTAATTATATTTCATGGCATAGTACCCTTGGAGGGCTACCAAACAAGATGTAGTTGATTCCAATCAGATTACTGGTTTTTGAGTAAATGGGCGTTAAAGTCGAAATGTTCAAAAATTCGTAGCGGCCGCCATTTTAAAGCTAAAGAGTTCGGTAAAAAATCGTTTGATTTTTCCCAAGGCTACTATTAAAATTTCTAAAATTCAGTTTCTGAAAAAAATGCTACCAAAAAAGCATGTCTAACTTCCGCTTCCGGTTTCGGTTTTTTTTAAAAGCTTATTTTGTAGGTGAATTTTTGATATACCCCCTCATTCCAAAGCACATCAAAATCGGTCCAGCCGCTCCGGAGATATGGAGCGTAACGGACCCACCCACCGACAGACATTTTTTTAAATTACTTTTTTGGGGTTCATGCCCCCCTCCCCCCCCCCGACTATTTCCGTTAAAATCTCAACTTTGAAATTTTGATGAAATCAATACTTCCCTATACTGAAAGTATAGGAAAGTAAAAAATAGGAAAAATGGATCGAATCGAAAAATATAACTTCTACCGTGGAAAATAAATATGTAGTGAATAGAATTTTTATAGGAATGACAATATACATTCCATTTATTACTTTTCTACTGTCTGTGCTCTTATCATACTGTTAGTAAACATAAAAAATTTCGTGAACACCTTGTCTGATTAGTGATTAAATATTTGCATTGCCTTATCTAAAGATTGCAACAATGTGAATGTACTTTATTTTTGTAACAGCGAAAAGGATATATACTTATAAATATATTAATCATTTGTAGTTGTACGAATAAGTAAAATATGTTTGTTCCAGTCTTTCATTCGAATGCTATTTTTCGAAGAGTAGTTATTAAATAAATAGATATTGTTAAAGTGATTAAGTATTTTATATACAGATACTCATTAAATATGGACTTTAACGAAGTAAAGCTGGAATTGATAAATAAAGTTATTAAACAATTGACAAATGATAAATTCAAACATGAACAATTATACCGTGTGTTCAAAAAGTAATTACATAAGGGTTGGCCATGGAAAATAAAATTTCTATCTTTGCATGCTGTAGAATTTAACTGTCATCACTCTGTCAGTGTCACTACAAATAACAAATTACAAGCTTAACCTAAAAATTGTAAGTGACATTATATTTTTTGTTTAAATTCTAAAGCATGCAAAGACAGAAATTTTATTAGCCATGGCCAACCCTTATGTAATTACAATTTGAACACACGGTACTAAAACAAATAAAATTATTCTTTGATTTTCGTTTCTAGACCTTGCCCCGAACCAGTAAAACCTTTTGAGGGAATTCTTATTAAAATAAAGTTTTTCACAAAAACAGTCATATATCCTATCTACTCTTCTCTAACTTAATTAAAGTTATACACACAGAATTCAAAATGTAGCATTCGGGTCAGGGTTAATTTCTAAAAGAGACGTTTAGAAAAGAAAAATTTCCATGTAGAAACAAGCGAGGAGAAAGGATTTTAGTGTTTTCCTACGATTTATATACCTACAAGTATGTGTCAACGATGTCAGGGAGGAAATTGTAGAAGAGGACAAGTCTGCACGGTACTAAAAGGGTGTTGGCATAATAACTATGGTCTACTTTTCGAAGGGAGTGACACAATCGATTTCCAGGCAAAAACAAACGTAATCGGGCTCACTGTTGAGTGTAACGATAATTATTGCAATAATAAGTCGCCTTTTTCTCTCGTTAACAAGTTTTAAATGCTGATTGATTTAGGCAACATGTAAATTTCTTGGTATTTTAAGTTGACTTTTGCGTGTTACTAGAGTTTTCCGCAAATCACAAAAATGTTTTTAGCGTGACGACTAAAATTTAAGCTATTATAAAAGATGAAAAGATTTAACTAAACATCGGAATTTACACTAATAAGAGAATAATAAAATATTTAAACCGAAAAACCTACTTTACTTAATTTTCAAATCTGCAATTTTAAGTCGAAATCGAAACGTAACCATTTTTGTTATACAGGGTGTTTGGGTAATACATAACCAAGTTTTGAAGTTGAGTTCGACACATTAAAATAAGTTTCTTATAAATATATATCCGGAAACGCCTTTTACAGAGCAGTCGGTTTTTCGTCAATAAATTTGCCTGTAGTTGCATTAAAATTTTGAAATATACCAGCAGTGCTCATTTGGTTCAACATTTCTGCATATTTTTTTTATATTGCAGCAAGGCGCATTATTTTGTTTTCCTAGATCTCTTCGATATCTACACTTTTGAAGTATCTGTCTTAAAAGTCGCATTCTTTACATACAACAAAGTACTGTTGTTCAAAGCCGGAAAATTAACGGTTTTCAAAATAATTTGATTTTTGTGAAAAATGGAGTTGCCATGAAGATCTGAGTGCTTCCCGAGGATGTGTTAATAGTACGTAGTAAAGTGAGTCCTGCAGTTCAGTATTCGTATTTACAGCAACTTCTTTTGTTTAACACTTGCTGTAAATTGTTTTACAATAAACTAAACTTCGTCTTTCAAAGTTCCCAGACTTTCATGGCAACTTTCACAAAAATTGAGTCTCGAAAACAGTTTGATTGGGGGCTTTCAACTCGAGTGCGTTTTACATTGTTGCATGTAGAATAAGATGTTTAAGAGTAATACTAAAAAAGCGACTGGACTGTTCTCTCTTCCGGAAGCTGTAACTCCGTAAGGTGGCGTTTGCGGACATTCAGGCCCATATTTATAAATACTTCATTATCTTTGTTGTAAAGTGTTGAAATCAGTCTCAAAGTACGGTTCCCTGTTATTCGGACACTGCATATTTCAGGAATTTTGGAAAAAATCGGTTTTTGGACAAAAGAAATCCTATTCATATTCGTCATTATCAGCTACAAAATGTAATAAATTTCAGTCACTGCATAATGTAGATTTCCATTTTTGGTCACGTTTAAATCAGTTTGCCATTACAACACAGATCATTTCTACAGCTAGGCATTGTATACAACAATTGTTTACAACCTTCCTTTTATATCCAATCAATAAATAGCACGTGCAGCGCAGCGTGAAAAAATCCACCCAAATGTAGAATGCAACCGGATGCAAATAACATTTCACACGCGGTATATTGTAATGACTATAAGGTAGTAGTATAGAGTGAATAATAAACAAACGTAGGATACGGAAATAGTTAGAAGTTGAATAACCCCCCTCTGATCATTAAATTACAACCCACTGCACCTACGTTTTGCATTAAAATGCGTCGCCGCTCACACGTGCTTCTCCCAAAATCGATAGGTTCACTGAATCTTATCCAACATCGCGGTGATTGATTGGTACGAAAATAATTAGGGAAAAAATGTCGTATTTAAAGACCCCAGGTCCTAAAATAAATTTCTAAAAGAAACAGACTGCGGCCACATGTTGACTGCGTTTGAAAAAACAGGTCGTTGTTTTGAAAAGCGAGATATTGTTTTGAACATTTTAATTAGTTATTTTTAATACCAATTTTTGAAAACCCATCGCTGATAAGAAAGTTAAGTTCAGTTTTTAAATAAATTTTTTGACGTATAAAGGGGGAAGATTTGATGGTACATCTGTTCCCGGACGAGGGGGGGGGTCACTGGAAGTGAAGCGTATTACTAATTTCTATAGTGTAGGTTTGTTAAGTAATATTATTTTGTTATTCGTACTTCACTTGGTCCAAACAAAAAATAAATAAAATTTCTTTGTTACTAAATATTTCAATTTTTAAATAATTGAAGAAAGTTAGACCTAAATGAAAATTTAAAATGGGTAACAACCTTAGTAATAAAACACGAGACACAAAAAGGTGTAAAAAGGTTACTACTGCAGTAGTTTTTAATCCATAAAACTCTACCCTAAAGCTCGTTACAAATGGGCCAAGCTTCCAATGAATGAAACATTAAAGCACAACCCAGACTGCAAATAGGACACTTTAATTCTAACCGAAATTCATTCCCTTTTAAATAATTTATTTCACTGCGACTGAGTAAGTGAATCTAAATAATTTCACTAATCTAATAAATACTCACCAATTCCAACAAAAAAACATCCACTGAAATTAATCAGTTAATTGCGTGGGGTTGTTACAAGCAGTAATGTTCCTTATAAATCAACGAACTCAGAGTACATATTTTGCTCACTGAAAACATAAACCGTTCTCCGCAAACCACTACATGCCGCTTGCTGGTGTCTAATAACGAACTGTTTTATGTTTGTACGTTGAGTTTGGTGTAAAGCTACGGCGCTGCCTTGCTTGGGTGGGAAGTGAGGGCTTCAAACCCCACGAACCCCTAAAATCAACTGTACTCCATAGACGCGCAAGCTCCAGATAAAGCTCGTGGAATTTTCCACACGTACAGCCCATCTGTTTCTTCTTGTTGCACGATTTTGAATGAATGTTTGATTTTGAATGCGGAAACGGGAAAGCGATTGTAACGGAAAATGGGAAAATACAAACCGCGGGAATATCCATACTGGCATGCATCTGCTTGGTATATGCACGCATTCTCTGCATTAACATGCCATTTAATTTTAAATACGGATTAACAACGTCGCGTATTCTTTGAACGTTTTCCGCATTTAGAAATTAAGGGTTGTATGTGCCAAGAAGGCAGATTCCAGGAATAGATGTAATATTTTGGACTCGCGAGTCTTATTTATATGGTGACCAGTAGCTGCATGTTAGTTCTGCAGTAAAATATTTGCACAACGCACCGGTAAAAAAGTTTAAAAAAGAAATGGAAACTTTACGAACAGTTATACGAAGGAAGAAATAAAATATAAAAATAAATTACATGCATAATAAAAAATTACGTTTTAAGTCATTATTTGATCACCTTACATTTTAAAATGATTTATGTCTAATATTATTATTTTCAAACCTGTAAAAGGAAAATAGGAAAATACGAAGGCAAAAGTCTACGGGAAAATCTAGAAAGAAATTCAGAGGAACAAAAAAAACAAAAGAAATAAACTCAAAAGAAGTGCCAACATAGAGAGCGAGTCTTAAGCAGTGGCGGCTCTCGTATGATGAAGCGAGCGATGCGGCGCTTCACCTAGTTGCGCCGCTTTATATCATTTTATTTTATTTGTTATCATGCTAATTGTATAATAATATGGCTATCGACGAAAAGTACAAAAATAAATATAATAATGCAATAATCAATAAAAGTTCAACTTTCGCGCTGTACACTAGCCACTACCATTCAACAAAACTGATGTTGAAAGAATGCGACGATTGTCAACTTGTAAATCGCATCGCAAGCTATAGCTCGCGTTCACCGTTCACGTGGAAATAAGTAAAGTATTTCCTGTAAACGGCAGCATTTGTATCTTACTTGATCGCATCATCAGGATTTAAAGAAAATGATAAAAAGAAAGTTTTAAGGATGACCAAACCTATGGTTTCGACAAATGTTAATAAATTTGCAAACAATAACGGCAAACAAAACCGAAGACAATTAAAAAACGTTTCAAGAATATCAGTGGTTATGTCGTAGTTATTATCTAAACAAACTATTTTGTTGGTCGTGTACTGTTGTTCGTGTTAAACCTTACTCGTGGAATAAAACAAGTTTTGACGACTTTTTAAATATCATGCATGGTCTGTAACGCACACTTAAAAACAATTTTTGCATGCGCTTCGCTCCCGGTGTACTGTCAGGTTTTCAAAATCGCTTCGCCCATTTCTGAGCCCACGAGTCGGCACTGGTCTTAAGCTTTGTACAAACTTTAAAAGTAATTCGATTTTTTACAAAAAATAAAATGAATTATTTCGAAAACCGTAGAATTAAGCAATTTTCGTACTTTTTTGTATTTTTTTTGTATAGAGAATACAATTTCGAAAAAAAAATATTCAATAAAAAGTGTCCTGATAAACAGTAACTACAAAAAAAAGCCTACATGAGACACCTCTGGTGCACTTATTTAAACAAGAATAAATCGCGTTGTTATATCCGACGGTCGTTATATCCAAATTTGTTTTTTTAAAGTAATATTTAAATATTTAAATTTGTCAGTGTATGCGACTTTTCGTTGTAAACGACGTCGTTATCTTATATCTGACTTTCTATACCTATCTTTTTCTATCTATCTATATATCAAAGGCAGATCTTCGGCTGTGTCAGCTTTCGGCTGCCTGCGTGCGCTCCAGACATTTTGTTCATTACTCTTCTTCCGCAGTTCCGCCAGCGCTCAATCGAGCCTGGACTTTCGTGGGAGATGGAAAACGGCGGAACGCGCCGTCGTGTTCGTGACGGCTTATTTTGAATGCGTTTGCTAACGATTTTTTTACTAGAATAGCGTGGGGCGATGTTCACGGATTCAGTTAGTATGATTTAAGGTTTAGTTTAAACATTTTTCAGTAGTTTTTCTCTTACAGAAACCTGATTTCAAAACCATGTTCTTTTTGGCTTTGGCATATCTGTTTTCAATAGCAAAGTAGAAAATTAAGTTCGTGTTTGCTTTTTAAGGCCATAACACGAAGTAGCTCTAATATTAAAAGGTGGTGGTGTTCTGGAGCTAAGTGGTTTTCAGGTTTTGTTAAGTTTGGGTTTTAAAATTGCGAAATTTAGAAATTGAAATTTGTGTTTGAAATTGAAAAATGCAAAGCTTTAAACTAAAATTTCCTACTCAACTAGGGCAATACTGCCCTATTATTGGTTGTCACCTATGGCCGTGTGCAATTTGCGGCGACTACGGTGCAATTATCGACAAAAAATGTCCCAGGCAGCGTAAACAGTTATAGTATTCCATTATGTGCACAATAAAAAAAATGCACAATAACTGCTAAATACTTAAAAATGTGGCATCTAATTTTAAAAAACTAGATCGTAAAATACTTAGCACTTGGAATAGCCTACAAAGAAATTTAGTGAGAACTATAAAAAATTGAGCGTGTAATTTGTATTATTCTGAATTCGTTTTAATTGTTTAATAATTACTTGTTTCGCGTTGAATTAAAAAAAATTATTTATTTATTACCGTCTTTAAATATAAAAGCTACCGGGTGATCGTAAAAAAATGATTCAGAGCAGGCCATGACCGAAGTGTTAAAGTTGGCAATACGCAATAAAAGCCAATTGTCAAATGTTGACAGCTGTAAACATTTTTGGTTAGATACATTTAACTTAATGTATTTAAACAAAAATTTTTAGAGCTGTCAACATTTGACAATTGGCTTATATTACGTATAGCCAACTTTAACACTTCGGTCATGGCCTGCTCTGAATCATTTTTTTTACCATCACCCAGTAGTATTAAACTATTGCTACAGAGTAGACAATGAAAAAAAAAATACAGAGAAGCCTAAATAAGTAAAAGTGAAAAAATGTTACAAGCGGTTTATCACAGTTTGTATTGAGCAACGGTCTATAATAGAATTCTATATTCCGTGCTGGAAATGAGACTATTGACCTAGGTACGGCTACTTTCATTGATGCTATTAACTGCCCCCTCAAATAAACTCGGGGTCGGTCGCCACCTGTCATATAATTAGCAATATTTCCTTATTTTTTCTAAATTTTTCTTATCTCCGGAACTGGGGGGCCGCCGCGCGCCGTTGTCTTCCCGCATCCTCCCACATTTCCCGGACTAATACTGATTTTAAAAATTATTAAATTTTATGAATTTAATATTACTTACTGAAACTTGTTACCAGCATATATGACATTTCTGATGATCTTCTTAATAGATCTAGAAAATTAAACGTTGTTACTTGATTTTCAAATATTTTTTTGTATTTTACCTAAAATCTTAAATTTCGAAATCGAACAAAGACGCTTTTTTAATTTATTAATGAGTTTGGGCATATCTTAGACCTGAATGTTTTGAGTTAGTAATAGGCGTTTCAGTGTAGAAAATTCGCCAATCATTAAATAGTTTCATACTTCTAAGTTTTTGTGTTTCAAGCAATGGCGTTTACAAGGGGGGGTAATGGGGGTAATCCCCCCCCCCCCCCCCCAAGAGCAACAAATACAAATAAATTTAAAATTTAAGATATTAGCCATTGCCAAATTTACAAGAGCGCAGAAACTCACAACGGGCAATTTTAAACGAGCGAGGTCGAGTTGGGCTTCATACCTGAGACAATCCCTTTGCAAGAAAGAGGCATCGATAATCTTCGGGGCGAGTTGGGCCCCAGAAATTCGTATAATTTCTTTAATCAAGTGAATCCGCTTATTGTCCCTTCTTCAAACTCATTTGCAAGAAACATTGCTTTGATGTAAAACAACTTTAAAATTTTAGGAGGGGACTTTTGGATGGACTTTTCACAATTACACTTCTAAAACCGATTGGCATGGCAATAAAAACGTCGGTAGACAAATGCTCTAGTAAAAAATCATCGAAAAAAAATCCTCGGATATCCTAGAATAAATCTTTACGAAAAAATCCTTGTAAAAAATAAAGTCAAAAACTTTTAGTAATTTGTTTTAGAATTTTAGTTTTGATAGATTTAGAAATTAAAGTATGCAGTTAAACGGAAACGCTAATATTGTTGTAGTAAACTAGACACCTTAAGAAATCTGAGCTAAGAGATATAAAATAAAACACAAATAAAAAGTCAAATCCAATACATAAAGAAAGTCGATGTTTTAAACTCATCGAAATCGAATTGTGTCAACTGGTCTTAAAAAATTTTGCATACCACAAGCTTCGTTGGCATTTTATCTAACTTGTTTTCCGGGGATTTTTTTTCCGTAGACTTTTTTTCCGTCTTCTTTTTCAGAGACTTTTTTTCGCCTGTCTTTATCCAACGATTTTTTACCAAAGATATTTTTCCGAGGATTTTTTTCATGGGAATTTGTTTTTCCGCAAGGTTAATTTTTTAGTACATATCTGTTTTCTGTTTTCTGATTTTTTTTGTATTTTGTAAATTTAGTTTTAAGTTTGTTTTTTCGTAGTAATATCAATAAAAGGATTTATAAAGGAGTTTGTTTTTTTTAATCTACACGTTTCTCAACTGCAGTTAAAGATATATCTTCCAGGAACCTGAACTAACGACTTGTAATCCCTGATGTGTTCTTGCGGCGCCCAGTTCGTACGCCCGGATTAGGATCCCAGGTAGACGGGGCCCAACTCGTATCCTCCGTTTTAAACAATTCTAGAAAAGGTAGAAGGAAAATACTTCTAGAATTTTCTTGTTAAAATTTTGCGTAATACCTTAGGTACTTTAAGACTTGCAGACAAAGATTATGTACCTGGCACTGACTGGACATAATCTTGTATTGCACTCGTCCACTCGGGGGCGTCTCGGCTTTTTCTGCTTTGGCATGTTTAGTCTGATAGTGATATTTATCGAGAAAGCTGTGTATGGTTTGTGAGACTGAAAGTGGCAATTGTTGTATATCTAGTAGCGAGAGAGTATAATTATTCATTAGTCATTAGCGTAAAAATGTATTATAATTTTGATGTAGTAAAATGTGTTATTTCAACTGTTTCGTTTTTTTTGTGGAATAGAATTTCTTGAAGATTACCCCCTCCAAGACACTAGTCTGGAACCGCCACTGGTTTCAAGTGAAAATAAAATGATGAAAATCTGAAAAATTAAATTGTCTTAAAATTGGAAAAGGAATGCTGTCAAAAATCGAATATGAGCATTTCAGTCTTATCATCAATTATGATGAAACGAGATTGTAGTGGGAGGGCCCGCCGATCTATGGGCAATTCGATAAAATTAAGAATAAATCCACAAGACCGTTTTATAAAATTTTAATCAACCGAAAAGCATTCAAATGTGGATTTTATAAATATTGATTAAACAAACTGGATTCGCCACCGCTTAAATTTCTTCCCTATTTTTTGTAAACAGTAGTTATGCAATAAATAAGTAAAGGTTCAACTTAAACAGCATGATTATAAGTTATAACTGATACAACTAATTGAATAGGTTACTAAAAGTGAAGGAAAAAGTTATAAAATGTCAAGGAGGAATAAAAGTCTGTTGACAATATACTATATTTATGCATCTTCGACCTTCATGTTCTCTATTTGTTTATCATTTTATTATCTTTAAATAATATGAGTTTATTGAAGAAGGAATTTTTATACCCGTGTTAACTGCAATTTGTTTGATAGATCGTAAAACCAGAAAAGTCTAAATACCAGTAGGGGAAATCAATAAAAATATAAACGAAGCACTTTGGCTGGATTTTGCTGTACATTAGAAATTGTTACTTATCATATTTTTAAAAGTATTTTTGTATCGACGTTGTATGCCCAATAGCCCAGTCACTTTATACAAAAATCGCCAAATTTCGGAAAAATTGAAACCAAATCTTATTAAAATAATAAATAAACATTGATTTGCAGTTTACTTCGTCCGTTATGGGATACAAATAGACACAAAAAGTAGTTATTACTAAATATCTTTTGTTCTGGTGGTCCTACGACGAAATTCTTTATTGTCAAAAATAAATAGCATAAATTGTCTACAAAAAAAGGTTCCGTATCTGTTTTTTTTTGTAGAAACGGTTTCCACGTTAAATGCAAAACATGCTGTCTATAGTATGTAAACGTACTCTTTTCAGCACTACCCATTAGGTGGAGGACAAGTGCGTTTTTTTAAACATGGTATCCCCTTGTAGGTCTAATCCACGACTGAACGGGTGATAAAAAAAGAGTCTACTTGATAATAAGTCACTAATAAGTACACTTTTACCTACTAATAACAATATCGTCTATTATCTGCTTCAAACATCAGCTTTGCCTTGATCTACATTTTTTTCATTTGGAGCAGAATTCACGAAAGATTGTCCATAGCAGTTGCCACAAATTGATGAATAATATAATCAGTTTTTTTGTAACCACGCGTTCAACTGCAACCTAAGTTTGGGGCAGGTGATTTGGATGTTCTTTTAGGAGCGAAAATACTGTTTATGTGTTGCCCTCAGCCCTCCCCAGCCCCAAGGGAGAGTTCTTTTCCTAACAATTTTTGGATCTGGTAGTAGCAGACACGATATAAGTGCTCCCTAGCTGTGCTTTATGTTTCTATAGGTGGTACCTAAAGCTTATTTTGCTCTTTCCAACAGATCGTAAAGAAGGTATATCTATATGAATCAATATAGACATTTCAGAAATAGGCCCGCCGTAAATTGCCAAGAGGAACCGAATTATATTATCAACAACTTCTTTATAAGAAATATATTTTTGCTTAAAAATGTTTACTACTAGTAAGGCCCCTTCAGAACACTTTGTTTTTTAATGATTTTGCCCTGTTTTTAAAGGTATAATTTAAAAGCAGATATTTCAAGGATTCTGTCTTGTTTTTATAAGTAAGAAAGGGGGCCTGGACATTTCGCCGAATGCCCAAAACGCCGACTCTATGTTTTGGATGTCCAAAACGCCGACCAGGTCCAAAACGCCGACTACTACTAGAGGACCATTTCGCCGAATACGCCCAAAACGCCGACTAACGTACATTGGACATTTCGCCGAACGTGCCCAAAACGCCGACACTTGTTAAACGACGCCACAGAGATCGATATATTAGCGTCGGAGCCGAATAACTGCCGAACCTTGCGTGTCCATTACGTCGCTTATTTCGCAAAGGACACTTTGCCGACCCTGACCAAAACGCCGAAACAAGACTATGACCAAAACGCCGACCATGTCCAAAACGCCGAACGCTTGTAAGAGCCATTTTGCCGACCGCGGCCAAACCGCCGAAATCAGACTATGACCAAAACGCCGACCGTGTCCAAAATGCCGAACGGCTCGTAAGGGACACTTTGCCGACCGCGACCAAAACGCCGAAATCAGACTATGACCAAAACGCCGACCATGCCCAAAATGCCGAACACTCGTAAGGGACACTTTGCCGACCCTGACCAAAACGCCGACAGAACCATAAATGAACATAGCGGAGATAAGTATGTACTTGTAATAGTTCATTCATAGGTGGCAGTAAACGCCGATAAAGAAGATAGCTTAATAAGGTTTAATGTACTGATTTTATGTAAGTAATTTTCTTCAATAGGTTGCGCAACCGTCGATTGTTACAGTTTTTACAAATTTTGAATCTTGTTTTTACATTTGTGCGTGGCGTCCTGAGTTCAGATATTTTACTTTGAAACATACTTTGTAAATTGCTTATTAATTTTATTCGATTTTCTCGAAAAAGAAAGGTTGGTCGTATTTTTAGCAAGCGTAGCATTTTTGAGCATTTTTCTCATAAATTCAATTATATAATATACTTTCTAAAATAAGGAATGATAAAAAAGTTATGAACAAAGATTCAATAAGATATCGACGTTAAGGGTGAAAAAAAAATAAAATCTCACAAAAAAGAGGTTCCACCAAACAATGACATACTCAAAATTTCAAATTTTTATCTTTCACGGCTCTCAATTTCTTTAAAATGCACTGCCATGAAATATTTGTTATTTAACCCTATTTGCGAAAAGAAATTAGGTACTGAAATTGTAATTTGTAGTGATCTTACTCAGAAAAACCATGACAATTCATTTGAATAAAAACAATCAATTAAAAGTAAAATTATCTATTTTAAAAATAAAAAAATTGATTGTTGTAAATTAGATCGGTGTTTTTCAAAATAACATTTTGTACGCCGCCGTATATAAAGTCTTTATGCAAGTTTTCTATTTTGTATGTTTGTAATTAATTAAAAAGCAGGTATTAAAAGTCAGTAGTTGCTTTTCCTAAAAGAATTCGTCATTCTAATTATGACGACTATTACATTTACAGCATATTTGCTCAAGTCTAGTAATAATATTAATGAAATAAACAACTATATTTTATAATTTTACTTTTTCTTGTGAATTTTTTTCCTTTGGATTTTTTCCCTTGAATTTTTTTCCTTGGATTTTTTTATATATGATTTTCTTGAATTTTTTCTTTAGACCTCTACCTTTTACTAATTTAAAGGTGCCGCAGCTGCGTTCTCTTTAAAGGGTTGCATCTCGCAAAAGGTGAGTTTTGAGACATAGTTTGTATAGACTTTTTTCCTTCTTTTTGATAAATGAGTTGACCCTCCCATTTATGAAAGATATTTCAGAATCACCCTTTAAGTTTCGATTCAAATTTCGGATTATTTATATCGACCCGGATTTTTTTCTATGCAGATGCTATAAATTTGATTTTTGCAATATTCGCATATCGGTATGACCTTTTACAATTTCAATTTTATTGTAATTTATAATAACATCTCTAAACAGTATTGAGAATCGACGACAGCTATATCGTGTTGATTTTATATAACAGGAATAATTCTTATAACTTTAGCCTCTCAAAAAATACTACAAACATATTCATTTATGTGTCATTAGTGCATACTTTAATAGCTAAAATTCTTACCAATAAGATTTCATTAGACCAATCGTTATTACGTTGTACAATTTTACTATTATTTAAATTTAATTAAAGTAAAGATTAATGTTAATACTTAATGTTACCAACAAATAATAAAAGTGGTTCAAAGTTTGTAACTTATTTTTCGAGCAGATATTTGGCCATTTGATTTATTTATATTGGGTAATATGAAAGGAATTCAGGACGTCCATTTTATGGATTATAGCTAAACAATCATTTTTTATATTTTAAGACAACTTTGCATTTTAAAACCACTTCTACAGAGTGGCATTCTGATTCTGAGGGCTAGAAACCACTGCTACCTGCCGGATATTTATTGCCCCTCCAACCCGGCATACTTACAACTAGGAACTTTTGCTAATTTTACGGGGAAAAATAATTTTTTCAAAAAGCTTTTACTTCTAATATGTAGAATTGTAGACAGGGTAGATTTTTAATCTGCCAGACGAAGGATTAGAGCGGTTATCGCGCCATTACCAGCTACTTACTTATAAAACCGCCAGGCACCGGGTTTGGGTGAACAAATTGTAAGCCAGAGGTAATAAAGATTTGGATTTTACGGATCTGTGAATCGTTAAGCTGCCTGGTACCCAGCAGCCTAAGTCGAAACATATTTTTAAATTCCAGTAATAATAACTCTGCAAAATTTGCATTTCATTTGAAACCTAAAAGATTACAGTCGCCGCTGCTAGTTTATGCATGTTAACAATGGCCCAAAGCTACCGACAGGTTCGTTCTCACGTTCACCCATTATTAAATAAACGAATTAAATAATATTTTCTTCAATAAAACCAAATTTGTAGGTATGTATTGCAGCTACCTATGCTGTACGAAATGTAAATATTGAATTTATCCGAATAGCAGATATCTAACGGATATATTGGTATTGTTTAAAATTTGAATAATATAAATGTGTATTACTAAAAATTTGGTCTTAATCATTTATTTTACTGGAATTCGTGTATACAATTCACCCTGCGATTTTCATCTGAATTAACTATAAGTACATATTTGAACGTCACATTTTAACAGTTAAATACGCATAATGAATGTTTCGGACGAATCTGATTTTTTAATAAATCCGGATAGACGTTTTATCAGATATTGGTTTCGTATATTTTATCGAGATAGTAAAAGCTTAACAAATTATCCAGATAACTGCTAATTTAAAATCGTATTTAGTAAAATATTAAACTAAAAATAAAAATCGTAAAAAAATGTGATGCGCTTCATTGGTTGAGTAAAGTTACTCACAAGATTTTTTTTCGATTTTCAACGATATGGACTCGTTATGTTTTTAATTTGTAAACAAACTTTGGTTTTAATGGAAAATACTTCACTGAATCAAGGAAAATATCGATTATCGGTTTCATAATAATCGAAAAAAATGCTCTTTTTAAAAACATAACGATAACAAGCCGATATCGTTCTATTTGAAAAAATCGCTTTTTAAAAAACTGTTTTCGGTAAATTTAACTTCTCGCAGAGTGAAACGCATAACGTTTCAACTGCAATTTTTCTTTTAGATTAGGATATTACTCCGATTTTTTTCCTCGGCTTTTTTCTTATGTTTTTTTTTCGTCGGTTTCATGTTATGTATGTATTTTTCCTTGGATTTTTTCCGCCGGCTTTTCCTCGGATTCTTTTCCGGCGTTTTTTTCCCTAGATTCGAAAATCCTATACCAAATTTTTGCCGGAGCTAGCTGTTCAATCAAAATTGAGATATGAGCAGATTCCAGATTTTTGCAGCTTATATTTACTGTCGTTCATCAGCAGAATTGTCTATATTCAAATTCAAAGTGCTGTGAAGAAATTGAAAGCTATTAGTAATATACACGGTGTTAATTAAGTACGTAGACAAACTTTGCAGGGTGATTTCCTGATTAATTCTAAGACAAAAATTTATATAAGGAAAGAACCTAATCGGCTTCGTTTTCAAGAAACAGGATGTAAGTTTAAAAAAAATTTTTTTTTAAATCTAGAAAATGCCTACAGGTATTCTATTAAAATTTGGTGTAAGTTAGTATTGCATAAAGTGGCATTTTTTGGTCAAAATAAATTTAATTTATTTAACCAGTGGCGCGCATCTGGGCCGCCTCAGCTAAGTCATTGTAGAAAAATCTAGTACGCCACTGTTGTAACAAGTTTTTTTAGCTTTATCCATTGAAACGACACTTAAGTTGTTTCTTTTTTTTTGGTGTCGAATGGGCCGTTTTCGAAAAGGAAAAATCTGTAACTCTGTAATTTTGATCATTATAACATAATTTCCATAAAAATAACAAACTGATTAGTGTAAATATTACTTATTTATATAAGAAAGGTTTCAAGAGCTACAAAACTGGAAAATTATGTAATCTACAAATTATTTACACACGCTGCTGCTATATAATAAATCAACTAAAGAGCATCTCAGAGATTTTTCTGTTTTTCTCGAAAGCGGTTCCTTTTAACAAATAACAAAAACAGAAAAGAGACAACTTTTGTGTCATGTTAATGGATAAAAACTTGTCATATATACTAAAAAAACGTAGCGTGCCAGATTTTTCTAAAATCATGTAACTGAGGTGGCCCTGATGCACGCCACTGATAAAACTACATTAAATTTATTTTCACCAAAAAATGTCACTTTATTCAATACTAACTTACTCCAAGTTTCAATAGTATACCTTTAGGCGTTTCCAGATTAAAAAAATATTATTAAAAAAAAATTCAACATCGCGTATTTTGAAAACGAAGCCGTTTAGGTCCCATGCTTATATAAACTTTTTGTCTTAAAATTAATCAAGGAATTACGATGTAAAGTTTGTCTACGTACTTAATTAACACCCTGTATAGCAAAACTAAGACATTACAAGATGTCAAAAACG
The DNA here is from genome assembly GCA_958336395.1 of Ctenicera cuprea. Classification (NCBI taxonomy): domain Eukaryota; kingdom Metazoa; phylum Arthropoda; class Insecta; order Coleoptera; family Elateridae; genus Ctenicera; species Ctenicera cuprea. The sequence goes on from OY284491.1 coordinate 31,942,295, forward strand.
TTTGAAATAATAAGTATCTCTGAACATTACTTATTTCTAGTAACTTTAATTTTGCTTGGACAAATGTTCATAACTTTTTTATCATTCCTTATTTTAGAAAGTATGTTATATAATTGAATTTATGAGAAAAATGCTCAAAAATGCTACGCTTGCTAAAAATACGACCAACCTTTCTTTTTCGAGAAAATCGAATAAAATTAATAAGCAATTTACAAAGTATGTTTAAAAGTAAAATATCTGAACTCAGGACGCCACGGACAAATGTAAAAACAAGATTCAAAATTTGTAAAAACTGTAACAATCGACGGTTGCGCAACCTATTGAAGAAAATTACTTACACAAAATCAGTACATTAAACCTTATTAAGCTATCTTCTTTATCGGCGTTTACTGCCACCTATGAATGAACTATTACAAGTACATACTTATCTCCGCTATGTTCATTTATGGTTCTGTCGGCGTTTTGGTCAGGGTCGGCAAAGTGTCCCTTACGAGTGTTCGGCATTTTGGGCATGGTCGGCGTTTTGGTCATAATCTGATTTCGGCGTTTTGGTCGCGGTCGGCAAAGTGTCCCTTACGAGCCGTTCGGCATTTTGGACACGGTCGGCGTTTTGGTCATAGTCTGATTTCGGCGGTTTGGCCGCGGTCGGCAAAATGGCTCTTACAAGCGTTCGGCGTTTTGGACATGGTCGGCGTTTTGGTCATAGTCTTGTTTCGGCGTTTTGGACAGGGTCGGCAAAGTGTCCTTTGCGAAATAATCGGCGTAATGGACACGCAAGGTTCGGCAGTTATTCGGCTCCGACGCTAATATATCGATCTCTGTGGCGTCGTTTAACAAGTGTCGGCGTTTTGGGCACGTTCGGCGAAATGTCCAATGTACGTTAGTCGGCGTTTTGGGCGTATTCGGCGAAATGGTCCTCTAGTAGCAGTCGGCGTTTTGGACCTGTTCGGCGTTTTGGACGTACAAAATAAGCAGTCGGCGTTTTGGGCATTCGGCGAAATGTCCTAGACCCTTAGAAAGCATGCTATACAAACTCATGTAGATGGGTCTGTTCAGCACAACAGTTCAAATTTAATGATTCTAGAAATCAACCCATTGAACAAAATTTTAATAAAAAATTAAACATATAAGGCCCCTTCAGAACACTTTGTTTCTTTAAGCATTTTGACCTTGTTTTCAAAGGTATTTTTAAAAAAAGCAAAACTATATGGCCTTGTTCAGCACACACCATTTTTTTTATCAAATCTACCCCGTTCTTCAAGGTACTTTTGTTTTAAAGTTAAAATTCGCTTTTGTGCCCTGTTTTTCTATTGGGCTAATTGAGCACAAAAATGAATACGGTTTCGGCCAAACAAATTCGGACAAGGTCCTTATCAGCGAAGCGAATTCACAGTCCTGTCCTGTTTTATAAGGTAGCAGGCATGCTATACAAATTTTTTCCCAGAGAAAAACATATGAAACAAGCTGGTTTAAATGGATATTGATTTTCAACGGTCGCCGTGTCAACCACTGATATTTATTTTACCTTAGTAGTATAAAATATGTTTGCCTTAATTTTATAATTTGTTTGGACGAAACCGTATTCATTTTTGTGCTGAAGTGGCCCAACAAAAAACAGGACAAAAAGGCGAATTTTAAGTGTTTTTAAAAGGGAAATATTATTGGACAAAATCGTTTTCATTTTTGTGCTGAAGTGGCCCACCTTAAAAATAGGACAAAATCCTCAAAAATTTTAACTTTTTAAAAAGGGTACCTTAAAAATGGGGTAGATTTCTTAAAATTCAGCACAGCCTCGTGAGCCGAAGGCGAATTTTGACTTTTTTTTTTTTAAAAGGGTGCCTTTGGAAAAACCGGGCAAAATCCTTAAATTTAAGTGTTTTTAAAAGGGAAATATTATTGGACAAAATCGTATTCACGTTTAGAAATAACAGGGTAGATTCCTTAAAATGTTGACTATTTTTTAAAGGGTACCTTTGGAAAAACAGGGTAAATTACTTAAAAATTTAACTTTATTAAAAAGTTACCTTGAAAAACAGGGTAGATTCCTTAAAAAAATGATGTGTTCTGACGGGGCCTTACTAGTACAAAATTCAAAACAGGGTAAAATCTTTGAAAAATGTTAATTTTAAAATATACCTTAAAAACAAGACAAAATGCTTAAAGAAACAAAGTGTTCTGAAGGGGCCTTATATGTTTAATTTTTTATTAAAATTTTGTTCAATGGGTTGATTTCTAGAATCATTAAATTTGAACTGTTGTGCTGAACAGACCCATCTACATGAGTTTGTATAGCATGCTTTCTAACTTATAAAAACAAGACAGAATCTTTGAAATATCTGCTTTTAAATTATACCTTTAAAAACAGGGCAAAATCATTAAAAAACAAAGTGTTCTGAGAGGGCCTTACTAGTAGTATGTTTGTTCTTTAATTTTTTTTTCAATTATGGTTGTAATTTCTTTCATGCGATTGTAGTACAACGTTTACATTCGTGCAAAAAATTGCTCTTTTGGCAGTTGTTGCATGATGTACTACTGTTTGTGTTTGGGAAAATGTATCTTGGATTTATAGAAAATCAGAGGTCAAAGACGAAATTGGCCAGCCAAACATTGGCTAGGAAGGGAAATATTAATCTCCTTAAATATTGTTGCACCTAAAATTAAGTTATGAATCTTATTTTACTATCAGAATAGCAACCAAATAGCTCTATAAGCCTACATACATATTTAAAAAATCCCGCAGCCAGCTTTTGAGCAAAGTTTTTTTTTATTTCCCATAACATTATATTATATTAAGATAATTTTTACTTCGCAGTTTTAGCCTTTTACAAATTAATTTCATAGGTGGTGCCTCTAGCGTTACTACAGTATCAAATATCATCTCGATCTGTTAACCCGTTTTTTGCGTAATAAGATATTAAATTCAAAATTAAAAAAAAAACAGCGGTGATATTGTGAAACTAGAAAGTTCCGAAAAAAAATTGTGATATTATCCTTACTTATGCGTTCGTCAAATAACAAACTGGTAATATTTTTGTTAAACTCGTGCTCGATTTTTGCAAATTATTAAATTATTAATACATTAATAATAGGTAGAAAGAGCATTTTCCTCTCAAATAACATCTACCAAGATTTTGTAGCTTGATAATATTTTACAATAGAAAAGAAAGAATAATTTTAGCAGAATGACTGTTTATAAATACTATTTTTATTTTACAATACGTATCATGTAAGAAACTACCGATCATGTACAGTTAAATATTTTCAGATGGGAACCTAGGTGAAAGATACAAGAGCAGCTAGAATTAACGAGGAAAGCACTTTGCCCGGACTTTTCCATACCTCAAAAATTGTTTGTTTGTTATATATGTTTGACAATATTATAAGACCAGATAATTAACATTTAACGGTATGCGCAACACTGAAAGAAGTATTCTGATTAGAGAATGTTGATTGAAACTGTAATTTTTGTTTGTAATCAGTATGAGAAAAAAACACTGAAATACTGATACAATTTACAATCAAATAAAAAAAATAACTGAAAATTACAGATTTTGAATTTTCTGAAGGAGATCCTGAACTTTCCTTACATTACGGTGGGGGGGGGGGGGGGGGTCTTCATCCTCTGGAAATATAGAAACACACTAATTTCTAGATCTGTCTGGACAGCCACCACCCATATACAGTTTAACACAAAACTCACATATAAGTACCGTTGAAACTAGGAAAGCAGGTATCGTCATCACATAAAGGCAAAAAATAGATTTTTCTTGTCTTTATAGAAAATCATTAAAGAACATAGGAGATCCGAAAACAAAATTCATAAACCAAGAAATTTAGGGGATGAGAGAAAAGACCCCCAAAAAAATTAGGTACTACACACAACATAGGTTTAAATGTTTATTGTACATATATACAGGTATTTAATAATTTTCCATTTTCACAAATTCATAAAGAGTATTTATTTATTTATTTAAACAAATTTACATTAGCACAATAATTAGCGGATCAGGAAAACCCTTAAACGATACGTCAATTAGCTTTAATTTAAAACAAAACGGGTGCACAATATTTTTGAAATATTCTATTAAATAAAGATTTTGATAATTTTTTTTGGCCATTTTATAGTAACTATTACATCTAATCATCTGTGTCTATTTTTTATACACCGTATAATAAGAAGTAGACCCTTTTCTGAACTTTTGTAAAATAAATGTATGTTCATTATTTAATTTGTTTTCAATTAACAATTTATTTATGGAATTCAGAGTGTTATGTAATTGTGTAGACTCTAATATTTATTTAAAAAAAAAACAAAACCTTTAAATATATCTACAAAAATATTAATTGTCTAGGCCTTATAAACAGCGTCTAATTTTTATTGGCCCACCGTACGGCAGCTAAAAGTAAACGCTAGGAGGGTTACGACATATAGGCAACCCATAATACTATTCAGAACTAGTAAATGTTTAGTTATAACACAGTCTAAATGAATTCATTTAGGTAGACTGTGGTTATAATTAGTAGTTAGAAACTTGTTCCAGCATATTTAATAAATCTTAGTTATTCGAAATTTTGATTTGTTTAAAAATCTTAATAAGAGTTAAGTGAAATATACATGTTATAGTATAAAAGTACATCACTAGTACAACATATAAGACCAGTTTGTGTCGCATTATTTCGACTGGGAGCGTGGCGCACTCCTGTAACCTAGCGACTTGGGGGTCGGGGTCAGTGGATGGCTTGAGATTTGGAGTTCTGTTGTAATATTTACCACGTTGACTGGGTGTCCGCACTAAGCTCGGCATCAATATGGGCATCCTGGAGGAATCTGGGATGGCCAGGTTGGTTAAGGAGGGGTGCACCGGGCCAGAGGGGAAACCCAGCAGCCAAAAGTCCCCGTGTCAAGCAGTAGTGGGATCGCGCCTGGGAGTGGGAGTACTGTGACAGCCTTATCAATAAAGCTAGACCTGATTCTTTTGTCACTTTTTTTCACAAATTTGATTTTTAATTAGCAATAGAGCGAAACGGCGAAGAAGAAAGACACTTGCTAAATTTGCACACGCACAAATATATTATGTTTAATAAATTTATCGTTGCTCACCAGATGGCGCCAACAACAATTCTACTGTATTTAAAATTGATTTATTTATTGAAAAAGTAGTTTGCTGTACGTTAATTACATTTATGTAAATTTCTTCAAACTGTTATAACATAAACAATAATAGGTTACATTGCCTATAACTGTAACTTTATAATGAATTGTCTAGAAAATAATAAAATATAAATATTAGCTTGTATTAGTATATTTATGAAATAGTTTTCTTTTAAATATATAAATTTTTATATCTTTATATTGAAAATAGGAAATAAAGTTCTAAAATTACGAAAATTTTAAGTAGAAGTAAAAACAAAAAATTCAGACCGGATTTCGAATTGGACGTAATGGCTATTCATCCGAAACCTTTTTTTAAGTGTTCTTGTTTGTAACTCTGTGACCAAACTTCTCAACATACTTTTTTGTAGTTTATGCAAGATTTGTGGGCAAAGAAAACCGGGCGTATTTTCTACCTTAGTGCAACACTTATTATGATGGAGTGATTTAAAGGCATGGTTTTCCTATGAAAAATAATAAATTATTAAAATCATGGCAAGGACAAATTGGTTAACCAACTACTTACCTTCACTAGCATTTTTCAAAAAGTGATTTTAAATTGCCTGGTATGTATGAGAATATCCTCCATCCATATCCATACATATATAAAAGCTCAAAGGGTGTTTTTCTCCGGTTCCTCCAGCGGCTACCGCTTCACGAATTTGGACCATTTTTTTTTCAATGAAAGATCTCTATCCTCAGATGGAACATGAAACATTTTTATATTTTTATTCTACGTCGAGTCGATTTTTCAATAATAATTATTTTAATTTATAATATATATGAAAGTCTGCTAAACGCGCTTTACTTGAGGCGACATCTACACCAACGTCGCGTCTCTTTTATGGAACTAATGCATCACGCGACATCATTTAGCCGGTCCTGTCAACGCTCAGTCTGTCATAGCATTGTGCGCTGGGGTAACACTAGTAATTATAATAGTACCTACTACAGGTGTTGGAATTTTGTTACTACATACCCCAATTTTGTATAGATCATTTAAATAAATTCGTCGTCTCAAGACAACTGCCATTTCTAGTGAAAACCTGCCAATCACAAGTATAGACAAACCTCAATTCGTAGAAATTAGGAAAGTCATAGCATTACCACATGCCACTAGAGTTAAAAACAGAACTGTAGCAAATTCAAAAAGTGTACGTTACCACAGAACCTGTACCAGTTGAAGCTGATCAACATGATCTGGAAGCTGCTAAAACATTATTACAGCTGTCAGAACTAGAAGAAATTTTGGTAATAATATATATTATAAAGAAAAATCAGTTCAAAATTCTTAAAATGTAATGTTTCCGATATTGTAAATAATGATTATCATATAAAATTTTGTACAGGTGTGAACAATTTGTTACTATTTATTGTTATAGTTAACGCTATGCATCATCTTTAGATAAGCTGTGTGAAATATAAACACCATATCGCTGTACAAGTCTATGATTTCATCCCGATTGTAACCACCATCTGCAATTTTTGTAACGCCATCCTATATTCCAAAACTTTCCTGGATGATTACAGAAAAAACCAAAATTAAATTTTGTTAACTGTAATTTGTATCATACTATTTTATGACAAATAAAAAAAGAGTTATAAAATGTCTCTAATGACACAGATATCAAGCATTTAAAACCATTAAATCTCCGTCAACATTTTTTTCACACTCAAACTTACCTGCTGCCTGTCCTATGGGCCTTTGCATAAGGCTATTGGATGCTGCTAAATAAAAATCAAATACAATTTCTTTTTGTATCAATAATTTGTAATCATGTTGTAACTGTTATAAGACAAAAATTTAACAACAGATCTTCTCAGCTGATAGTATATTATATTTATTTGTTAAAATATGTACACATTAGGCACATAAGCAAAAGGTAAAAATTTCTGATAAGTCACAAATTACTATGTTTAAAGTGACTTACCAGATAACATAGTCTTAGTTATAAAAAAATATATGATAATTCTTAAAATATGATAATGAGATTTAATTGCAAAATACAACAGTAAATGCTTAATTTTGCGCAGAAACATAGGCGGTGACATCTTAGGAAAAATCCTAACGTGAAACACAACATAATATCAAAGAAAAACAATATCATAAAAAAATATTGCAAAACTAATGATAAAACTTAAAATATTGCATAAACATAAAAATAAGCACCACCAACACTAGCATAACTAGAGGTTGTTAAAAAATGTATGGTTGCCTTTTAATCAAACTTAATAAATGCAACTGTTTTTTGTACATCAACAGATTATACTATGTGTGTGCAATGGCAACAATAATATAATTTTTTTAACTTTTTCAGTGATAAATTAAAAAAATACAACAATTGTTTTTTCTGTGAAATAATAACAGTAACATTAAAAACAATAGCTTAAACTGATCGTTTTTTAACCTTATAAATTCTCAAGAAGTGAAAGTCAACAAGAACCTCTCATACTAACTAAACCACCTACATTTTGTCAGTTATGCTACCGAGCACCAACAAAAATTCATTACTTATTGCTTACATTTGCTTTTTAAAATACAATACTTATGTTTAAATTCATTATATGCAATATAATATGTTGAATATAACCACAAAACAGTCCAATATTTAATTAAGTAAATATGTGTATAATCGAGGGGTGCATAAGCAGATTATTATACAAGGGTAGTTCACACCAAAACCGGAATTTATGCAGCGACGTAGTGAATCTACTGGTTGCATGCAATTATTTTTTAGGCACAGTAGTGAACCTACTCTACTCTAAACATAAAATAATATATGTATAACCATTGTCATTAAAATCGTTCGCTTGTATTTAACATGACAGATAACAGTGTATTAAAATTCAATTTCTCATTGGTGAAGGTGTCAGACCACTGATATTTTAGGCAGACTCAGCTCACAGGTTCAAGAAAGTAGAATCAAGAAAACACAAGTTGAATGGAGTAATCATTTTAAAAATGAGCAAAGCATTTCGCCCTATACTTTAAAAATAGTTACTTATCATGTTTTCAAGAGTATTTCAGTATTAACGCCTTACAAGCCAACAAAGACAAAATAAATACCGTTTGTAAAATTTTGAATATATGTACGGTCTACTAGAAGCAAACGGAAGTAGCTACGCATTCTCCTCGTACACCAACCGGAAAGAAACAGTACCCCACACCTATCACAAGTGGACAAATATACTAACACACCAAGCATACAGCGTCAACTCACATAAACTTATGCTTTGCTCAGGAACATGTCTTATTGTACTTAAAAACCAAAAATTTTTTTTTATTTACAATTTACTAAAACAAAATTACTAAACTATAGCGAATTTCTATTAACCTATAATTAAAAAAATCGTTGTCCAGTTTTTGAGTAATAGTTATTTGAAAATAGTTTTTTCACTTCGCAGTTTTAGTAGTTCCAAAATTTCTCGTAGCCTGTAACATTATGTACCCCTAGCGGATTCCCAATATCAAATTTTATCCTAATCTGATTACTTCATTTTGAATACGTAGGCGTTAAAAAACAAATTTAACAAAATTCATAGAAGGCGTCACATACAAATTAGCGGGCTGGGATAAGAACCAAATTGTAACTCATTCCAACTCCACAAAAAATTTAAAAAAATCATTTGGCAATTGTTTTTTAGAAATATTTTTTTGAAAAATATAGCTTTTCGATAATTTGTGTGGATAGTAACATTGTGTCTCTTAACAGCTATTGCCATAAAAAAAATAAACACAATCTGTCGACTTGCTTTAGAGTAAAATAGCGTCATCATAATTTTCAAAAAATCGCAGCGGCCGCCATTTTGAAGCTAGAAAGTTCTATAAAATTGCGTTGGATTTGTTCTAAAGTCTTCTATAAGATTCCGTATTAAGATTGAAAAAATTCGTAGGTATTCCGGAAAAATTGCTACCAAAAAACATGTCTAACTTCCAGTTTCGGATTTATTTTAAAAAGCTTATTTTTTCAGTGAGTTTTTGATATACATTCTACAGCTCATCAAAATCGGACCATCCGTTTGGGAGTTATAATGCACCATAATTATAACATTCCCGCCCACCCACTCACAGACATTTTTGAAAACCCACTTTTTTGGGTTCTTGGGAGTCCAAAACAAACATGTATGTCTATCAAAATCTCGATTTCGAAAATTTCATGAAATCAATACTTTCCTATACTGAAAGTATAGAGAAGTAAAAATGACTGACTGACTGTTCTTGTCAATCCAGGAAGAGGAGGTTCAACGACAACAAGAGTGAATCCAGTTACTCCGCGATTTGCATTGATCAAAACTCAATATCTAGGACTCTTGCTGCAATTGAACCTTCTCTTTCTGGATCGTCACGAACAGCCTCACGGTTAGCTTACTCAAATACTTGTTACTTTGTGAGTGTACATTCTTGAAACTATGAGCTGAGTCTGCATAAAATTTCATCCAGTTTGATATATACCTCCACTAACGAGAAATTGAATTTTAATATGTATTGTTTTCTGTATAGTGTAACAAATAATTACATTAATCACTAAATTCACTATGTCGCTCAGTAAATTCTGGATTTGTCATGAACGACACTTGCAGAATTTGTGAGTTAAATAACAAAATAGCATAAACAAATTAACAATTGTAAAGTCTTCCATGCGAAGCACTGGCTTTAATAATTAAAAATAGTGACGTCGTTCGTGAACGAGTCGTTCAAAATGAACGTCTCACTGTACTGTGCTGTGAATGAGTCGTTCAGTGTTGCCAAATGAATCGTTCAAACCACCATTACACAGTACACATCATATCTTCCTCTCTGTGCAGTTACGAAATAATCCAAATCCGACACAAGCAAAATTCTGTACCTGGAGTAGTTCAATTTGAATAACTTGTTCACATTGCCTCTAAGCAAAGCACACGATGACACGACAGGGAACTTGGGACTTGCTACACAAGGTGTCGTTTAGAGCAAATTGTTCAAATGAACGACTTTTTAAAGTGAGCTGGACGATATATGCTTGCTCACTTTAAGTGAACGGTTAGACCCCTTGCTAATTGAAAATGAAAACTTGTAGTCCCTGCACTATTTATATGAGCGGAGAGAATGCAAATTTTTATTGTCAATTATAATTAATTATTTACTCCACTTACATTACAGATATCTTCTATTATACTAGCTGCATGTTCTCCCCCACTCTATCTTAAATCGAACAGTAATAATAGTTAATAGGTTATTAAAATAATGATACAAAAATAGTAAATGTAAAATATCAAACAGAATTATAACACATTTGATGAAGTAATGTTTCAAATGACTCATTTCCAAATCTCTGTCTCCACAATTCATTTACAATAAAATTTTGCATTTGAGAATATGTGTAAAACTGAGCTTCTCCACAAATTTCAAGACCTGGTTTCCAAATTGTTTCAAGATTATTCAGCAACTCGTTCATCGAGTCGTGTCGTTTTAGTCCTTCTATAGTAACAATAACTGGATACAAATGTTTTAATGATTGTAACGTATCATATGAACAAATTTTTGTATTAAGATTAGTGACCAAAATTGAACCTTGATTTACAACTTCCTGTATGACCTGTAGAGCTGTTGTATTAACATTTTGTATTTGCTCTGAACTATTACTGTTGTATCGTTCTAGCACTTGAAACCAATATCTTGTAGGAATTTCCTAGAGGGAAAAAATGCCAAATAATATTTTGCACAATTTTATTTTTTTACTATAAATACCTTAACTTCAGCTATACATAATATAGGAATTACATTAGTGGTGCGTTGATTTTCTTGATTACCTAGTTTTGAAAGACCTTCAGGATATGTGTCAATTATGACTATAACGTTGGGCCCTCCTATTTTCCATAGGGATATGTTTGATGTTATATATTTATTAGCCACTTCTGCAGCAACATTGTATACTGCATTAACTGCTTGTTTTTTAATACCTAAATCAAAAAATTAAATGAGTTTTACAATTACACATCATGCAAACATTTCTTATTCCAAAATTTTACCTTTTCCATATTCCTATGTGATATGCACCACAGAAAATTATAACATTACAGTTTAACCCCTTTTTCAATAATTAGTACAGTAAAAACCGTATAAAAAGAATAATACTTCATTAGGAAACTTTTTTTAGACTTACATAAAAGTTTAGCCATAGTCTCCACATCAGTTCCTTTACACCATCCAGCCAAAATTCTTAGTGCATCCTTAAAGTGGCATCTTATATCTTGAAAAACAGAATTTTCCCTTATTGTGCGCTTTTTTGAACAGTTTCTGCATTTCCACTGATAATGATCGACTATTTTTGCAGGAACCCAATTCATAACTCCTTGACAACACAGGTCGTTGATAATGTTGTTGCATCTTTGGCTACTTTGAAGCATACCTACATTTTTAAGCCAGTTTATTAATTCTCCTTCATGCCCTGCTGTTAACATTGGCCGGATCACACTTTTGTAGTATGCAGGCTCACTGTAAAATAATGTATGTTAAACATTTTTAGGAATAGTTTTACTGAAGAACATTTATATAGATCAGTTTGTTTTCCAGCTAACTGTAACTCAAAATGCTAAGACCTAGTGAGGTTAAAATTCAAATTAAGACATTTAGATAATATACACGAAAAAATGCAAAGATTGGCCCTCGTGTTCTTATTTTACCAGGTCACCTTCTTAAAACAGTAACGTATCAAGGACAATTCTTGTGGCACTCTGACCAGGCTTTCCTATTTATAATTTTATTGTATTGCATCGAATTTAATTTAAATAAAATTTACACAAATGTTTTCTGCAATATACAGAATTGTTTCTTTGTCCTTTAATATTTCTAGAAAAATGAAGTAGGTACAAAGATTGAATTAATTCATGTAACTTCCTAGCGAGGTATATTGCATATGCACACCAACTTATATAGCAAAGGCTTGTTGCTAATAATATTTCAGCCCGAATCAATACCTGATTTTATTATCCGACACACTTAAACACCATCATAACCTATTAATTTACAGATTTATTGATCCAATTAATCCCCAGCAGTACAAATCAAAAAATATGCGGGTACTTCCCCTAACCCCTATCTATATTACGAGTTCAGATATATTATTCAATTAAGTGTAAATAAGAGATGATTTTGTTAAATTTCTACACGATTTTTAAAAGATTTCGAATTACTTTTTTTAATATTATATTTGTATAAAATTTATTATGATTACATACAGTCAATTCCAAATCAAGTGGAACATGTTTTAACATGTAATAGACGAAAAAGTTCGTTATTACATCCCTAGAAGAATTTCATGACTTGCAGTCACCCTAAATGGAAAGATAACATTTTCTTACATCACCTGATGGTAATTTATTTGAAATTTTAAGAAAAATAATACTTTAAATTATTTATTTATTAATGATTACCCCAATAGTGCATTGATATAATCGGTTGCGTATACTCCCAACTCCCAATGGTCTCTATAGCGCACAGGGTCAGCATCTATTTTGTAGGCTAAAGGTTATACGTTCAAACCCTTGAAGAATACTCCTTTTTTTAATTTTTTTAAGTAACTGTATAAGGCTTCATACTATTTTTTTAAAATGGATAATTATTATTTTTTAAGGCTACATATCTACAGTTTCTAACGGACCCCAGTTTAATAAAATTAATCGGATGAGACACAGCAGTGTCGCATTCAAAAAATTAAAAATAGTTGTATATTATGTTATCTTTCCATTTAGAGTGACTGCAAGTACTAAAACACTTCTAAGGATGTAATAAGGAACTTTTTCATCTTTTACATCATGTTAAAAGCCATGTTCCCCTTGATTTGGAGTTCACTGTATGTAAACAATCAATCAATTGCTTTCTGCTACTGTTATTTTGACCCTTTTACATACAATATTATCGAAACACAATTTAATTTTTTTTCAAAATTTGACTAGTTAAATATTAAAATTAAAAAGTTCCTCGCACCCATAAACATATTAGGCACATAGGGTGAGCGTGGGTGAAAAGAGCAACAAGTAAATAAATAACCTCAGAAAAATCTAAGTACCTGTCGAATTCCATAAGGGTTATTTCACTGTCATCTTTATCATTGCACTGATAAACATTCACTGAATTTATTTGCCTTAATACTTTCATTTTTAAATATGTATCTTAATTAACAAAGCTTTGATTATAGCTGCACAGATTTATAAATGAACACTTCCACTGCTCGCCATGGCCATTGTCATTCTTCGCCTCGCCATCAATATTGATTTGATATTGCTATGTTGCCACATCTTCAAATGTACAGTGCCATTCAAAATAAGAATCCAATTTTTATTTTCCCATACTTTCAGTATAATGATGTACTGATTTCATGCAAAATTTTAAAATACGGGATTTTGGTGGAAATACATATTTTGGACCACCAGGAACTAAAATAATGTTTTTTAAAAAATGTCTGTCTGTGGGTGGGTGGATATGTGCGCTCCATAACTCTCAAGCAGATGGTCCAATTTTGATGAGATTCGGAATGCGGGGGTATATCAAAAATGCATCGGGACAATAAGCTTTTAAATGAAATACAAAACCGGAAGCGGAAGTTAGACATGTTTTTTTAGTAATTTTTTCGTAAAACGAATTTTCTGAATCTGAAACGGGAATTCTATAGGAAATTTTAGGGCAAATCTAACGCTTTTTTTCTTAACTTTCTAGCTTTAAAATGGCGACCAATACGATTTATAAAAATTTTGACTTTAAAGCTTTATTACTGAAAAACAAGTTGACTGATCGAGTTCAAATTTGCTATCGTAACACCAAATGTTCTAAAAGCTAAAAACTGTGAAGTGAAAAATGTATTCAACATTTTGGAAGTTTTCAAACAAATTTTGCACATAAGGTGTGTCTACGATTTTTTTAAATTTTTGTAAGCGTATAGAACTGGTGATTAGCTACAATTTGGTTTCTGTCCCAGCCCGCTAATTTTTATGTGACGATTTCTATGAATTTTTGTAAATTTGAGTTTGTATGCCTATTTACTTAAAAATGAGGTATCAATCTGGATGAAATTTAATATTGGAAATGCACTGGGGGTATACAATATTACAAGCTATGAAAACTTTTAAAACTGTGAAGTGAAAAAAAAATATCAAAACTTAGACTTTTTTTAAATTGCTCATGGGTGATCAAATAAGAGTCACAATTTAATTTTTAGGTGCAGCAATATTTAGGGGGGTTAATTTATCTCTTCCACCAAATTTTAGTTTACGAATTTGTTTTTCCGGTTTTGGTTTTCTTTAATTCCAAGGAATATTTATACGAAATACACAAAAAATGATTTTTTTTTAAACTTTGATAAACCTCCAGAGCATAATATATTTTAGAGAATGCACGAACCCTGGTTGCTATTGCCTTATTCTGTAGTGTAGTGAGACCACTGAGCCAAGGAAACTACTAAATCTACTATTTCAAGGATGTGCTGATTCGTGGTAATATAGTTAAAAACTAAAACAAGGTCTGTTCTGATAGATTCGCATTCGACACTATCTAAAAAACAACTGAGATAATCTAACATACACGATCTTTATCGACATTTAAAATAAAATGTTGACGATCGAGTACTTTTTGTAGGTTCCTTGTCTCAGATTTCTATGCCACATAAACTGCAAAATTGAGATCTGCATATATAATTCATGCATATATGCATACCGGAGACAAGCGGTTCCTGCATCCTCCGTATGTTGTATATTACTTCGTCACTTCGTGATAAATTCTGTTATTCATAGTACAACCTGCAGCTAGCTGATGATGCTTTCAGCTATGATGTTCCTGATGTGAGACATACAAAAGGTCGGTAGATCATTGTTTGTTGTGATTATTTTGGACAGGAGAAGTCTTTATTACCTCTCTGATGGGTATCTAGTCATCCTTGGTTAAAGGATAAAGCCCAGGGAGATGTTAAACGCAGATAAAATGAAAAACCAAGTTTTACATATTTCATTTAGAATAGGCATTTTAGGTTTTAAATAACTTATAACCCACGCAAGCTAACTTTTAAGAGATAAATTTGTGTCTTATCAACAATTTATATTGAATCTACGCGGCGAAATTATGATTTTTTTTTAATTAATAGTTTTTTGTCTTTTTATGGAAGAACCTAAAAATTTCTTTTTAAGTGCTATCAACTATTAATAAATATTAAAAAAACATGAATAATAAAACAATTTCAAAAAAATGTTTTTTCAATTTTTTGTAAACAATTTGTTATTAACAATTTCATTTAATTTTTCGAAAACACATAAAAGTCTGTAAACTTAAGTCATATAATTAAAGTTGTAAAAAAACATTATTTATTCTTGAAAATTACATTTTTTTTAATTAAATTGTTTTCACGCTACAGGCAAGGTAAATAGACGATACATCCATAGCTACAAAAGATGAAAATGACTAATAACATTGGTTTACTTTTTGCCCTTGACTACGGAACTTAATAGTATCATTTACATTCCTAGGATAATAATTAAAGCAACAAGGTACATACTAAAATGTTGATTTTAACTGTTCGTTGATATGGTAACAAGCACAGGCAACTTAGAATAATGGGGCTTTTAAAAAATAAATCCAATGACAGCAGTCAAAACGAACTTTTAAAAATATGATTAAATTTCTACCTGTAGCATGAAAAATTTAATAAGTAACACGGAATGTATCGACTATTAACATTCTCGGCAGGCCACAAGCCTCGGCTCGTATTTACCTACCTCGAATGTTATTACGTCTTTACATTCCTTGTTACTTAAATAACTATTAAATGATCTGTGAAAAAGCACTATATTTTTTCTATGTTTCTTGATACTTTTAAAAACAGCGTTTTTTATAACTGCAAAAATATAGAAAATTTTATGTTCTTGAAAAATTAAATAAAATTCATAATAACAAATTGTTTATAATAGGTACTAATTGAAAAAAAATTTAAAAATGTTTTAATATTTCTTTTTTTGCAATGAGGGGCATTTAATAGAACACTTTTATTATTCAGTTAAAGAATATTTAAATATATAGTGTTTTCTTGTATTTATATGTTGTTTTATAATTTTTTTACTTACCCATAAAAACTGTTGTTTTTCTGTAAAGGATGAACTGATCTGTAGTCACGGCGAACGAAGCGTCTCGAAGCCACTTTTGACAAATTTCTACGTTCATGGTTAATGAATTTAAACAAAAATAAATGAAAATATAAATAATCTATATTAAAACAAACAAAATTTGAATCAAATATCTTACTTTATATAGTTATCAACCAAAACGTGATTAAATTGTTTCATTTTTGGAAAGCTATAGCTCCATGCGCCAAACAAATTTTCCGTCAATGTAGATACACCAAGATCAAATCCTTGTCCGCCCCAAGGTTCAAGCACACGGCCCTGTTTAGGTAGGCAGTGTCCACGAACAACTATCCCTTAAACTTTTAGAGCAAATGCTTGTAAAGGCAGACAAGCTACAGGTCGGTCCTTACCTGATTATGCTGATTGCAATTCCCAAATGACGAGGCGGTCTAAGCCGAAAGTAAGTTGTAATATTGACTAAGATATCAAAAACTTGAGTTCTACTTTTTCTGTAGAGCAGAAAATTTCCTATCTTGTGAGATTAGAAAATATATTTCTAAATTTAATAGTTTTGGCTCTGAAAATGACATGTCAACATGTCGAAATACGTATAAGGCTAAAATAAAGAACCTGTCGAAGTTAAGAATTGTGTTATTTACAATAAATTTTTGAGATTTACTTGTTACACTTAGCACTTATTTTTGTTTAAATTTATTAACCATGAGCGTAGATGGGAGATGCTTGACGTATCTTCTTAACGTATTTTTAACACACTTACGATTTCTAATTTTTGCTTAAAAATGTTATTCTTCATACAGAAAACACAAATAAGGTACTCTTGTTGAAAGTCGCTAATTTCAGCTGTTGTAGAAATAATTTGATTTTTGTGAAAGAACGAGTTGCCATGAAATTCCAGATTCGGCTCCTTCGTCGCCTCATCCGGAAATATCTCGACTCGTTACTGTAATAAGTCATCTCCAGGCCTTATAACGTAAATAACTAATACATACGAATAGAATGAGTGAAATTACATTAAAAAAATTATTTTAAATCATATCACTGTAAGCCACCTTACAGTAACTTGATATAAATGTTTTTTTAAAATTTTTTATATTCACCTAAAATACCACGAGTAGTCA
Source organism: Ctenicera cuprea (assembly GCA_958336395.1). Taxonomy (NCBI): domain Eukaryota; kingdom Metazoa; phylum Arthropoda; class Insecta; order Coleoptera; family Elateridae; genus Ctenicera; species Ctenicera cuprea. Next base: position 31,959,671 of record OY284491.1, read on the forward strand.
GTCATGTCGACTATTTCTGCGGTGGTATTACATGTCTATTGCGCCTGGATACTAGTAGCACAAGTCCTAATGCCAAGCGCAAGGGATATGAGTGATACCACCGCAAAAATAATCTACATAACTTTGACTAAGAATGGTATTCGAGGGACTATTCAATGAACCAAATCGTTAATGTGTTCTAATAAAGACTTTATTTGTTTGAAATAGTCACTTGAATACCCTCCAGGAAGATCTATCCACTTCCTATTGTTTTTTATTGGTCAATAAACACCAAATTCTGGATTTTTATTGGTTAATTTTTGATAGATGAATTGAATAGTCAGTAAAATTTTCTGTAAAAGATGTTGCGATTTGCCTAAATTTCCAAATGTGTTGTGGGCTACTTCCCTAGCGATGGCGTTTAGCCCTAGCAGCAGAAATGGGACGACTTTACATAAAATAATAATTCAATATCAGATATTTATTTTTGAGACTATTGTGTACGTATCTACAATAATAACTAACTAATAACAATTAAACAATTTCCAACTGCCTCCTTTTTCCTTGAGACTATTGGGTAGACAGATTTTAAAGGAAAAACTTGCTAAAAAGTATAGCTCTCAAAAGTTTCTTCCGCGGACCAACCCATGAGTAAACTTACACATCTGACAACAATGCATCTCCACTCATGTGCGCCATAATATCCCCTCCATAATAAATTCAAAAAGTATTGATTATTTTGTCTTGGAAATAATTTTAAGCACTTGCACTTTTTTCTTTTTCCGTCTTCCAAGTAGCACACACCTAAACTATCTTTTGCTGGTACTTAACTATAAAATTAAAACATTGCTTCATGGATGCTCCCTTGTACAAAGTGTTCAAACTGACTCTCTTATTATCCATTACATTAATACATAGTAATGAACTACCAACTAATTTATGTGGGCCATGTCTGGCTTTGATTAAAGCAATTCTAGTTTTTTCGTTGCAATACTTTGCAATAAAACCAGCTTTAGTTGCAGCAATACCGAAATCTCCGTGCAGTTGCTGAATTTTGTTCATTATTGAACTACGCAGGGAGATAGGATTCATGATAAAATTGGTTTGTTGTTGGGGTATTACTTCTATTACAATGTATCTGTATGTAGAAAGTAGTTGATTAAAAAAAGAAAATAAACAAGTTAATGTTAATTTCATACCTATTTTTGTGTCTAACCATCGTTTCGTTTGATTGAAGCACAAAAGAAGTCTAATAAAAACAGCAAAAAATTGTCTAAACCTTCTTCTAAAAAAACTGGTAGTATTTCTCCAGATGCAGCACCTTCGGCTTGATCTATTGATATATAATTTATGTGTAATGTACGTGTACGTAACCTAACAGCAATAACTAAAGTCACGTGCGTTACTAAGCTGAAGTTACATACGTATGTAAAATAAGCAGTGCTGCCAGGTCAGCAGATTAGATTTTCCCTGCAAACATGTAAAAAAATTCCCTGCAATAAGATCGCAAAAATTTAAAAGGAAATTTGTTGGTGTAGCGGTATGAGCGTCGAAGCTTGAACGGCGGGTCTGGGGAGTACCCCAGCGGACCATCCAGCTTTGAGGGGAGTCCGGGGGTCACGCATAAATCTGCTGTACCATATCTACAACGTAACAATGCATCTCTCTTGCTCTTGCGTATTCATAACTCCCTTTCTTTATTTTAAGTGGGCGTGTACGGTGTGTATTGTAAAAGTTAAGTTGAAATGGAATGAGGAAGAATTCAACTCACAATAACATCAACGCGCTTTACAAAATGACATCTTATAATAATAAAAAATAGACAAAATACTGAAAATTTGTTGCTGCTTTATAGAAATGCCGTATCATATTATAAAACCACATGGTCAGCTTAGTAGAGCGAAATTTCCCTGCATATCAGGGTTTTATTATAAAATTTACATTTTAGTGTTAAAATTACCCGCAAAAAGGTAAATTCACCTGCATCTGGCAGCACTGAAAATAAGAAAAAGCTGAACTTGCATACGTATTTGATATTGCCAACCTTACAAAAATTAACCAACACGTAGTTGTACACTAATGCCAAAAGTTGTGAAAAACTGGAAATGGCCATTTCATTTACTTTTAATAATAGCAATGCAACAAATTATTGATGTTTTATGTGTTGCAACAAAATTAGATAATTATTTTCAAGTCTAATACTAATAACTGAGTATTCCTTTCAGAAACATAGGAGTCCTATGTTTCTATAAAATCTAATAACATTTTTAATTTTGTCCTATGACAGGACAGAAAATTAAAAATTTCAAAATTTTATTTAACAGTTTTAGGCATATGCACAAAAAATCATTGCATGGGCGTGGTGAGACAGACCTTCCATTACAACTCTACTCAAGCAATTTCTCAAAAAGTTACTTTTTTCGGGAGAAATTAATTTTTTCCCTCGAATCTGCACCAGAAATAATCGTAAAAATTGGCAAACTTCAAAATTCGTTTAATCGATTGTAAAATTTTGCCCACCAAAACCATTGCAAGGGCGTGGTAGGAGAGACCATCGACTACAACTCTACAAAAGCGGTTTTCCGAAAAGTTACTTTTTTCGGGAGAAATTAATTTTTTCCCTTGACTCTGCACCAGAAATAATCGTAAAAATTGACAAACTTCAAAATTCGTTTAATTGATTTTAAAATTTTGCCCACCAAAACCATTGCAAGGGCGTGGTAGGAGAGACCATCGACTACAACTCTACAAAAGCGGTTTTCCGAAAAGTTACTTTTTTCGGGAGAAATTAATTTTTTCCCTTGACTCTGCACCAGAAATAATCGTAAAAATTGACAAACTTCAAAATTCGTTTAATTGATTTTAAAACTTTGCCCACCAAAACCATTGCAGGGGCGTGGTCGGAGAGACCTTCGACTACATATCCCCTCCATAATAAATTCAAAAAGTATTAATTATTTTGTCTTTAATTTTTTACACAGATTTATTCAAATAACGCACAATCTACATTTAAAAACAAATTAAAAGTAAAAGCTAAAATTACGTAATTTCCATAATAGAATCAAAATTTAACAAAGCCTCTCTGATTGCTTTTTTTTCTTTTTCAGTCTTCAAAGTAGCACACACCTCATCAACTTTCTTTTGCTGATAGTTAAGTATAAATTTAAAACATTGCTTCATAGTTGCTCCCTTGTACAAAGTGTTCAAACTGACCCTCTTATTATCCATTACATTAATACATGGTAATGAACTACCAACTAATTTATGTGGGCCATGTCTGGCCTTGATTAAAGCAATTCTAGTTTTTTCGTTGCAATACTTTGCAATAAAACCGGCTTTAGTTGCAGCAATACCGAAATCTCCGTGCAGTTGCTGAAGTTTGTTCATTATTGAACTATGCAGCGAGGTAGGATTCATGATAAAAGTATCATCTTTGGTTTGTTGTTGGGGATTTATTTCAATTACAATGTATCTGTATGTAGAAAGTAGTTGATTAAAGAAAGAAAATAAATAAGTTAATGATAATTCCATACCTGTTTTTGTGTCTAACCATCGTTTCGTTTGACTTTTTGAGTATGTACTAGACCTAACCTAAAAGCAATAACAAAAGTCGCGTGTGGTACGTCTGGTAAGTTTTCAAAAATAGCGGGAAATTGAAAAATTTACTTCGTTAATTGTTAAAAGAACATAGACTTGTATTTGTTTATTACGAATTAAATTTTACAAAAATCGGATTTTTGCTGATTTATCGTTTCACCATTTAAATTGAACTACGATATTCATGTACAGGCTGATCAGAATTCGATGTCTTGTGTTAATAATTTTGTTATATTATTTAAAACTGATTTTTAATAAAATATAATGTTCTAGGAAGGAATATTAACTAATGTATCTCTTCTGTGGTATTTCTTACATAAACAGAATTTATATCAGTCACATTTTAAATAGAACTATGGCCTACCGATTTTTTATTCAAACGGAGTAATTTTAACCAAAGTCTGAAAAATAATGTGCATATGCATAGTAAACCATTGGGACTAAAATATAGCGAATTTTCATCACTTTGCTGAATATGAATAGACATTGAGATTATATTTTGTTTAATAATGTTAAATATTTACATAATCTTATGTTAAAAATAACTATTCATGAACAGTTGTAGGTCATCACTCATTACTGTTATCTTATCAATAAATGCTTTTAGTGAACCATTAGCAAAGTATCCTGCTATAGTACTACGAAGGTTGAAATTTTAAAATGGCCATTAATGCATATTTTATTGGTGTGGATGTGGGAACTGGAAGTGCTAGAGCTGCACTAGTTTCCGATACAGGAAAAATTTTAAAAGTGTCAGTAAAAGGTATACAAACCTGGAATCCCAAGCTAGATTTTTATGAACAATCGTCAGACAATATTTGGAACTCATGTGTTATTTGCATCAAGGTACAGTATATTTTAAAGCAACTTGGCCAGATTACAATAAATTATTTCAGGATGTGATCAGCGGCATTGATCCAGATATAATTAAAGGCATAGGTTTTGATGCCACTTGTTCGTTGGTTGTTTTGGATACCCAAGGAAATCCACTTTCAGTTAGCCCAACAGGTACATTTTAGTTTTCATTTAAAAAAGTTTCAAACTTTATTTTATTTTAAAGGAGATAATCAGCAAAATATTATATTATGGATGGATCATCGAGCATCTGCAGAAGCAGACAAAATAAATAAATTGCAACATTCAGTTCTTCGTTACGTAGGAGGAAAAATCTCACTTGAAATGGAAACTCCTAAACTACTGTGGTTGAAAACACACATGAAAAGTGAATGTTGGGATAAAGCTGGATTGTTTTTTGATTTACCTGACTTTCTAACTTGGAAATGTACTGGATGTGAATCGAGGTAGATAATAAAATATTTTGCCATTATTGTGTTAACACAAGTAGTATATGTTATCTGATTCTTGTATTTACAGATCTTTGTGTTCCTTAGTTTGTAAATGGACATGCGAAGCACATCCTGATGGAACTGTAGGATGGAATAAAAGTTATTTCACAGAAATAGGTTTAGAAGAGTTACTTGAAAATCAGTCTAGAAAAATAGGCACTCAATTACTTTCCCCAGGTTCTGCTGTAGGTAGTGGTATCTCCGAAAATGCTGCTAAAGAATTAGGTCTTAAACCTGGAACTCCTGTTGGTACTTCTCTTATAGATGCACATGCTGGAGGTCTTGGTTTAATTGGATGTTCAGCAAAAGATGTTGATGCTGATTTTCACACCAGATTAGGTTTGTGTAAATAATATTTAGGAAATGGTTAGTGTTCCACAAGAGTCTTGCATTTTTCTTGTTCTTGTCTTGCTCTTGCACAAAATGCAAGACAAGAGCAAGACAAGAGTTATAATCAGAGTTGCAAGACAAGACAAGAAATTTGTTTGCAAGAATTGACAAGATTTCTTGCATTTTCTTGCATTTCTTGCACTGCTGTTATAATTCAGGTATTCAAAAAGCGAGCGAGATGTTTAAACTATTGATTATAATATACAGGTTGATTATAAATTCAGGGCCAGTTGATTTGCTTATGTATTATCGGCTGTAGAAAAAAACTATTTAAATAAAAGTTATACAGTTCATAGTGACAATTTTTTTGGGCATACACAACAAAATTGCCTACTTCTGGTTTAAGCGTGAGCGACTATACCTTTATTTTCTTAAATGGAACATCTTGTATTTTTTTAGGCTAATTCCGTAACCAGATTTTATGATAAATTTTGTTTAAGAAGCTATAACACAACCGTGGGCCTAAAGTTAATAACAAGAGAGATGTTTTGGTTTTAAGTAACGTATGTAACCATAATGGTAATGATTGCAATTGATCATAGGAAGCTGTTGATAAGAAAATAATAAAAGCCATAAAGAAACGTACAACATCTATCACATTAAAGTTTTTGGATAAACTAAGACACTTTTCTTTTAATTTGCTAATCAAGGCGCTTTTAGCTGTCAACCTAGGTCACCTGACGTAACTCTTATGGGTTTTTTGTTTGGAGATTCTTAAAATATAATAAACAACTCATGTCTAACTAACATAAATTGCACGTTTGTTTATTGCTTTTATCATTTTCTTACTAACAGCTTTCTAAAATCGCTTGATTTATAATCATTACTTTGGTTAGGTACGTTGCTTTAAATTAAAATATGTGGCGTATTATTAGCTTTAAGTTCACAGTTGGAATATAGTTTTTAAACAGAATTTATTGTACAATCGAGCTAGCCTAAAAAATACAAGATGTTCTATTTAAAAAAGATATGGTCACTTCCGCATAAACCGGAAGTGGGCCATTTTGTTTTGTATTCCCAAAATACTCGTGGCCGTAAACTGCATAACATTTGTTTACACATTTTTTTCTATCGCCAATAATAAATAAGCAAGTCAACTGGCCCTGAATTTATAATCAACTGTGTAAGTGAGTGTCGTTGCAGTATATCTAATTATTATAGTTCAGGTTTTTGGAAAAATGACTGATTTCATGTATTGGAAATGATTTCACGCTATTCATCACGGGCTGAAAAGTACACACTGATTCCAGTGAAAGTACAACAGTCCGAGTGCCAACCTGGTGAATCTCTAAGTTGCAAGAGAGCAAGAGTCTTGTAAAAATCGTGCAAGAATCTTGCAAGAGTCTTGCAAGAATCTTGCAAGAGTCTTGCAAGAATCTTGCAAGAGTCTTGTAAGAATCTTGCAAGAGTCTTGCAAGAATCTTGCAAGAAACGGGGAAGTCCCGACATATGTTAACAGAAAACATGCAAGACAAGAAAATGCAAGTGTTTTGTTAGCAAGACAAGAATTTGTGTTGCAAGACTGGAGCAAGACAAGAGTTATTGAAGTTTCTTGTCTTGTTTTGCAAGACAAGACAAGAATAAGTCGTGCAAGACAAGAAATATTGTCTTGTGAAACACTAGAAATGGTTATTGTTTGAGTTAATTTAAAATGTAGGTCTCATTTGTGGAACATCCACCTGTCACATGGCGGTATCAGCAGCGCCTGTTTTTGTACCGGGAATTTGGGGTCCTTACTATAGTGCAATGATACCAGGAATGTGGCTGAGTGAAGGTGGTCAAAGTGCTACTGGGAAACTACTTGATCATATAATCCAAACTCATCCAGCGACAGCTGCAATTAAAGCAAAGCTTGGTGATCTGTTAGTATCTTATTACTAAAATACCTATTTTCTGTATAACTTATGCTTAAAATTTTTGATAGGCATATACAGCAATATTTGAGTAGTTTATTAGAAGCATTGTCAAAGAAAAAGAATCTAAAGTCTGTTGCTTTTTTAACGCAAGATTTACATGTATGGCCTGATTTTCATGGAAATCGATCGCCTGTTGCAGATCCTACTTTAAGAGGAGCTGTAAGTATTTCCTAAACTTTTGCTTTAATTTTTACGCAGATAGTTGATAGGCTAGAATAATTCCTCATTAAAACATGTTAAAATTATACCTTAGATTTATGACTGCTTTTACTAACAATAATTAAAAAAAAATTTTTTTTGTGCTGCTGCTAAAAGATTGCCCCGAATTTTTGGAAAGGTACAAACTATTTAAAGACGATCAATATTTGTTACGCAATAACAAATTAATAAACAGTAAAATGACGAAGTTAGTAGATCAAAATTTTGATATTTTTGATCATTTTATATCGTTTGTATTTTGATATACAATGAGTCTATAAAGTCCTCCCTCCCAATATTATCTTGTTATAACGTTATACCTAAGCTAATACATTTTAAGCTAACAAAAAGTAACGAGAATTTCATTTCTATTAACGAAAATTAAGGAGGTTTATGTAGCTGTTACAACAATAAAGAAAGTTGTTGGGTAAGCGCCACGGGACCTTCCTCCCATAAGCTCCCTGTTTCAAATTCTTAAGAAATTTTGCCCGTTTGTTTTTAAATACAATTATGTAAGATTTGCAAGAGTTTATTAAAGTAGCTGATTTACACTGAGCGTTGCTACTTAAGTAGCTAAAATTATTTTTGGACATTTTATGAATAAAATTACTGACTGTGCTATGCCGAATTGCCGACGCGATAGCGACACTAGCGTCTGGTGTCTTGGGTTTACAGCCGATCCTGACCTGCGCAACCTCGTCTAATATCGGCCCGTATTGTGCAATGTAGCTACAATTGCATTTTTATGGAGGGGGGGGCTGCTATTTATGGTGATTTGGGGCGCTGCATTAATAATGAGGATGATTTTTCTTATTTTTAAGATCGTTAGTATTTTCGAGTTGTGGGTGCAGTTTAGGTTGGTTTAGGGGTGTTTCTTTAATAAAGCAATAAAACCGAAATGAGTAAATTTTTGATAAAACAAAAAATTGATTGGCAGGGGTGACCTAGGGGTGGTAGAAAGATCGCGCTTGCTATTCTTAGAATAAAATCCAGACCAAAAAGTAATCCGCATTACGTAGCTCGGCTATTCGACATGCATCGAACATGAATACAAGCTACTTTTTTGAGCGCGTCTATGTTAAAATAAAGCAACTTTTTCCCTCCCCTTTTTTGAAAGAGTTAACCGGTTTTATGATACTTGGCATTTCGTAGTTTCAAATAATGTTTATCCGCTGAAAGCTTGCGCAGATCGGCTGGTCAACATGCCTAGAATACAAATCTTAGCTTCTTTTTCGAGCAGGTCTGTATTGAAGTAGAGCATCCCTCCTCTTCTAATTTTTTGCAACAGCTATCACTGGTTTTATGATGTGTGGTATTTCATAATTGCAAACAATGTTTAGCTATACACACACACGCACGACCACACTCACACGCACGCACACATACATGCACACACGCACGCACATACACGGTATAAGACACATAACATACATGTAAAAGGAAGGTAATAAATACAGAGTGGCTAGGAAAACCCCGGCCACTTTTCTTGCTGCGGTCAATAGATGGCGCTTTAGTAAAGAAAAATTAAATTATAATACTGGCAACAACGCAGAATCCAAGACGTTTTAGTTATTAAATACGTCCCATACTAAATTAAAGCAACTAAAACGTCTTGGATTCTGCGCTGTTGCCAGTATTTTAATTTAATTTTTCTTTACTAAAGCGCCATTTCTTGACCGCCGCAAGAAAAGTGGCCGGAGTTTTCCTAGGCACTCTGGCGATGTAGGTAGGCCATCAAAATTAGTGTTCTATAAAATTGTGTATACGATACAAGTTTGAAAACCATAGAAAAGGAAACCTCCGAAACACTGCATTTCATAAAAAATAGAATAATATAAACATTCGTGTAACATGAAAAAGTGTGTAACAGAAATTCGTAATACATAGGAATTTTTTAAGCAAATGACATTGGTATACCAAATAAATTAGTATAGCAAAGAAATTGTTAAATCGCTAAAATAAGTATATCATGAGAATAAGCATGTAACACAAATTCGTATACCATAACAATTTGCATGTTATTGAAATTCTCATAGCATGAAAAGCTCGAATTTCTATTATCGTAAGTTTTGCATTCCATCACGGAACAGATTAAGTACCACCATCAACTATCTACCTGCTAAGAACCATTTCCACTTTTGCAATGGAAAATAACTGAACGCGTTGTTTGTGCTCACACAGCTTGTGTCATGTAAAGCACGTAGATTGTTTATAACAATATGGTTTTAGCTACTATTTATCTACGCAGAGATCCCGTTTAGGTTATTTCCACATTGTAAAATGATATTTTTTGCTGTAGAAAAATGTTGCCTATTTATTAATTTTTCAATTTAGTGAATATTTCTTTGAATTCTCATTAGAGCAAGATGCACATGTGTTATTAATTTATTAATTCCATTCCAATTAATTCCACAGTTCTCGATTGCTGTTAAATTAAATAAGTTTTTAATTTTAACTTACGAATATCACAAATTTGAGAAACCAATCTAGTAGAATTAGATAGTAAATGGTCGTACTTAATATGTCTCACGATGGAGAGAGTGCCACTTCCGATCTTGTAATGTTATTCGAATTTTAATTACATGCAAAATTTTATGGTATACAAATTTCTATTATATGCAAATTCTTATGGTGTATACATTTAAACGGTTTCAATTTCGCTGTTAGACTAATTTTTTGGCGTGCGAATTTCATTTGCCTAAAATTGCTTTTTATTACAAATTTTATTTGTTTAACCATTTTTATGCTTTACACATAATGTACACTTTTTTATGGTATGCCGTATGTCCGTATACACCTTTTTTTTTACTTTCCTATACTTTCGGTAGGTATAGGGAAGTATTGATTTCATGCAAAATTTCAAAGTTGAGATTTTAACGGAAATGAAATAGTCGGGAGGGGGTCCATGGACCCCAAAAAAGTAATTTTAAAAAAATGTCTTGTCTGTGGGTGGGTCCGTTACGCTCCATATCTCCGGAACGGCTGAACCGATTTTGATGTGCTTTGGAATGAGGGGGTATATCAAAAATTCACTGACAAAATAAGCTTTTAAAAAAAAATGAAACCGGAAGCGGAAGTTAGACATGTTTTTTTGGTAGCATTTTTTTCAGAAACTGAATTTTGGAAATTTTAATAGTGGAGATTAAAGAAGGCCTTAGGACAAATCAAACGATTTTTACCGAACTCTCTAGCTTTAAAATGGCGGCCGCTACGAATTTTTGAACATTTCGTCTTTAACGCCCATTTACTCAAAACCCAGTTATCTGATTGGAATCAACTACATCTTGTTTGGTAGCCCTTCAAGGGTACTATACCATGAAATATAATTAATTTTAAAAATATAAAAACGATGGCAATGACATCACTCCAAAATTTTGGAATTTTTCAAAAAAATATTTCTCAAAAACTGCCCACACGTTTTTGTTTAAACTTTTTAAGCTGATAGAGCTGAGAATCTTCTACAATTTATTTTTTTGCGCATTGCTATAATTTCACTGTGACGCCCTCTGTGAATTTTTGAAAATTGAAAATTGGTACCTTTCTATTTATTTAACGGGGGGCAATAAAATATTTCTGTTAAAGCAATACAGCTCATCATTGACAGCAAAATTCCAATAACATAATATTTTTTTGATAATTTAATATTTAGGGGCTTTACTATTCCTCCTCCCCCCAAATTTTTTCGATAAAAAATTAAAAATTCGGTTTCTTGTTTTGTTTGCTTTAGGAGAATCTTTTTACAAAAAATCAAAAAATCGAATTTTTTGCCCCTTAATAATCTTTTTGTCAGAAGAATTTCACATACTTTCTACAGCAGTTGTATTCTTGTACTAGTCGTTTAATGTTCAGTGTAGGCTATCTTTTTTATTTTAATAGATAGACTCGCAAACCCAAGAGCAAAGTTGTAGGGCGAATTCTTCTCGATTGTATTTAAGAAAAAGACTTAAGTTTCCAATTTTAATATGGCGGCCACGGTAAAAAATAACTTTTTTTTTAATGGAAACGTAACATTTTGGCTTTAAAATCAGAAAGGTTTTGAAATTCTAAATACAAATTAATACGAGTAATTTCTTGCTAAAAATAATACTTCTCGAGTTATTAATATATTTTCAAATATCAATTTCCGCGCTTCCGTTGATTCAGTCCGAATATTTTACCCAACCTTATGCTTGCAGCGGAGCGGTATTTCTTGGAAAATTTTCAAAAAAATATTGCTCAAAAACTGCCCACACGTTTTTGTTTAAACTTTCTAAGCTGATAGAGATAGGCATTTGCTACAATTTTGTTTTTTGCTCATTGCTATAATTTCACTGTGACCTCCTCTATGAATTTTTGAAAATTGGAAATTGGTACCCTTTTATTTATTTAACGGGGGGCAATAAAATATTTCTGTTAAAGCAATATAGCTCATCATTGATAGCAAAATCCGAATATCGTATTATTTTTTTGATAATTTAATTTTTAGGGTGGCTACTGTTCCCCCTCCCCCACAAAATTTTAGCTACAAAATTAAAAAATTGATTTCTTGTTTTGCTTGCTCTAGGAGAATCTTTTTACAAAAAAATCAAAAATCGAGTTTTTTCCCAATAATAATCTTTCTGTCCGAAGAATTTCACATACTTTCTACAGCAGCAGTTGTATTCTTGTACTAGTCGTTTAATGTTCAGTGTAGGCTAACTTTTTTATTTTAATAGATAGACTCGCAAACCCAAGAGTAAAGTTGTAGGGCAAATTCTTCTCGATTGTATTTAAGAAAAAAACTTGAGTTGCCAATTTTAATATGGCGGCCACGGTAAAAAATACCTTTTTTTTTTAATGGAAACGTGGCATTTTGGCTTTAAAATCAGAAAGGTTTTTAAATTCTAAATACAAATTAATAAGAGTAATTTCTTGCTGAAAATACTACTTCTCGAGTTATTAATATACTTTCAAATATCAATTTCCGCGCTTCCGTTGATTTCAGTCCGAATATTTTACCCAACCTTATGCCTGCAGCGCAGCGGTCGGTCTTTCTTCAACCGCTTCAAGATGTTACAACTTATAAGAACTATTTACTTTAACTAGTCGTGTCTAGATAGGTGTACATCGAAAGTGTTGGAAAATATAAAACAATGTTATTTTATAAGTATAGGAAAATCCAGGCGAAGTGTTTCGCTCATTTTTGTTATAGGTGTTATACAATTTTTAAGTTATACTCTTTTCTATTGTTAATTTATTGTTGTGATATGTGAATTTTTAGGGTTTACGAATTTTCCTGGTTTATCAATGTATCATAACATAAATAAGAATATTATATTATATTATTATTATTATGGTATTATTTTAAAATTAACGTTAACGGAAATAGAATTTTTGTTAACAGAAATTCATACATTTTTATGATTAGATAGACAATTTCAATTCATCGTTTGAATTTAAATGATTTGCTAACGTTTTATGTGTTAAATGGCAAAACGGCATCACTTACCCTTCTTTGCGACTTAAAATTTTTGCGTCTATGGGCGTCACGACGTCACTATAGTGCGATACAATTTTTAAGTAGTATTTCGGCTGTTGGTTACGTAGCTTTAGTTTTGTTATTAACCGACTTCAAAAAAAGGAGGAGGTTCTCAATTCGTCTGTATATATTTTTTTATTTTTTATTTTTTTTTTAATGTATGTTCGGGCATAACTTTTTTGTTTATGAACCGATTTTAATGATTCTTTTTCCGTTGGGTTCAGTATAGTTCCAAGGTGGTCCCATTTTAATTTCATTGGTATTGGACCTTGAACTTCGAAGATACACCGGGGAACTCCTCAAAATCTATTTTTTTACCGACTTTTTAGTGTTTCCGTCTTTCATCTTCCGTTTCAACTAGCCGTCGTTTCCTCATTCGAGAAGCATCCTTACTAGGTTTACCCATCACTTAAAATTGTAAAATAATTAACTTTAAAAAAAAAAGAAAACCGATTTCAAATAAAAACACAAAATTAACATAAGCTAACTAAAAAGCAAAAAATAAATGTTTTTTATACAACAATTTAATACTTATTTGTTGTTCCGTTTAATGTAATTAGGAAATTGTTGTTTATTATTAAATAATTATTAATTGTTTTATAATTTTGAAGTCGGTGCCAAGTAAAACATAAAAATTCGAATCTAATTTGTTATTGTAGCAAGGTATATAATTTTTAATGTTTTACTTGGCACCGACTTCAAAATTATAAAACAATTAATAATTATATAATAATAAACAATAACTTCTTAATTACATTAAACGGAACAACAAATAAGTATTAAATTGTTGTATAAAAAACATTTATTTTTTGCTTTTTAGTTAACTTATGTTACTTTTGTGTTTTTATTTGAAGTCGGTTTTCTTTTTTTTTAAAGTTAATTATTCTGAATCAATACTATATATATAAAGTAAATACAGGGGGGAGGGACGTGACTGACTTTATAGACGCACTGTATATGCATTGTGTGTGTTATTATTAAAGAATCGTATTTAATTTTTGATGTAAGATTTAAGATTATCTTTATGCACCATAAAATAATTAACTGAAATCAGTTTAAAAAATATCATTAATACTAAGACCTTTTTAAAATAATATTAATTATTAAAAAAAAAATTATGTGCGTATTTTGTGTCTTTGTACAAAATTCCGGAATTTGTATTTTAGGAAACGCTTTTTTGTGTTTCTTTTATGTTACCTCTAATTATTGATTTTATGTTTATTTAATTGACAAGCCCTCGTTGGTCGTACTTTAGACCCTTTCAAATATCAGAAAGTAGCACTTTCGTTGGGGGTGAAGATCTTTGAGGTGCTTCTATTTTATATACTATGTATTTGATAAATATAATTTCAACACTGTCTTAAAATTCTTGCTGTACACTTAAATCTTAATTCTTGTGACGGAATGTAAATATTGTGTAAATTTTTAAGAAATTTGTTTTTTTTTTCGTTTTTGTTCACAAGTAAGCTAAGTATTTTAATAATATTAGTGTTGCATTGTTTCCGTGTCTTTAATTTATTCTAACTAACTAGAATTTTGAAAATATGTGTTAGTTTTGATATTTGCTAAACAATGTTTCCGCAATTCTGTACTTAATTTACACATGTTTATGTTTTAGGTTTGTGGTTTAACCCTCTCCATAGATGAAGAGAGCCTAGCCCTACTTTATTTAGCAACAGTTCAAGCTGTTTCTGTAAGATAATCAACAATTTTTCTTATTTTTATTTAATTTTTTATATTTTTAGTATGGTACCCGACACATTCTCGAAACATTAATTAAATCAGGTTACTCAGACATTCGGTCGATTTTGATTTGCGGAGGTTTGAGCAAAAATCCGTTATTTATACAAACTCAATCAGACGTCGTGAATCTGCCAGTTATTTGTCCTGAGGAAATAGAATCCGTTCTTTTGGGTTCTGCAATTTTAGGTGCATGTGCTGCGAATTATTTTAGCGACATAAAAACCGCTATAAAGTCCATGGGAGGACAAGGAAAGGTCATAAGGCCGAATATAGAAACTGTGGAATTTCACAACAAGAAATATAAGGTTTTTTTGAAAATGCTTGAAGATCAGCTCAAATACAGGGAAATTATGGGTTCCTAATTGTTTTTATACATGTTTACTTTGTGTAGGGAATGATTTTGTACTTGGAAATAAATTGTTTTAATATTGATGAGATGCGTCTATTCTTCTTTGACCAACTTGCCGTTATACGATTGGCCTGAAACCAAAAAAAGCAAAAATTGTTAACCTGATATAACCTGAACTTGACAGAAGCTTACAGTGCACTATAAGTAAATAGTTTTGAATAGTTTGAATGTTTAATTTCTTCAAACAATTCTAGACCTAGGCGACAGAGGATTATTGTATCACGTTCAGGAAAACTTAAAGATTACGGAATATTGAAAAATCACAAGGTAGCGTCTTGTTGGATGCGGATAACTAAAATATTCGTACGGGTTTATAAAGAATTTTCTAAATTTAAAGTAATTTGTAAATAACCTGCTTGGAAATATGGCATGTAAGTCATGAATCACTTCTAATCGAAAGTGGGAAGATGCTATATCCTGTTGGAACCAAATATTCTAACAGTGCATGTTGAAATTGTTAGAATTTAAAAATATTTCTCTTGAAGTAGAGATAACGCCGTCTTGAAGAAAAATCAAATAAACATGAGGCGTTAAGATATCTTTTCTAAAAAAATGGGCTAATTATTAGTCAACCAACAACATTGCCCCAAACGTTATTTTTTCTGGTAGGTAGATATGGGTCTCTTATATTCAGTGTTCGTTTATTGATATTTTTTCGGTTTAAATACAAAGTCCGAAAACGTTATATATTGTTAACAAAATTTTTGTTTAGCGTTATTCACTGCCATTAAAAGTTTACGAACTTTTGTCCGAATGGGGTCGTCTACTACATTTTTTAAATTCAAATTTACATTAAAGGATGAAAAATATTACCCGCGTATTATTTTATTTTTTAAATAGATGGTGTATTAACCTCAAAAACTGCTTATTTCGTAGTGTTTTGGTTGCTGCTTTTTGGGCTGACGACGTATATTTTATTATTATATCATAAGCACGGCTTTTCCTTTTATTTCCATATTTTTTCTTGCAAACAGTATTAATTAACTTTTTGGATTATATTATAGTAGGTTATGTTTTAATATTTATAGGTATTTATTAGTAATGCCACCTTAATGACGTCAAATGCCCTCTGAAAATATACTTGCAATAAATTAAATATATTTTGTAATTATAATTATCTTTTTTTTTGTAATTGTCTAAATCTGTTTAAGGTTTTCAAACCAACAGTTTTTAGCCAGTAACTCTTAAGTTTGCAAACAGGTAAAACATTTTTTTGAACACACATGATGTCATTTAAAGGAAACAATTTACTCACAATAAAACGCCGTTATCTAAGAATACCCACAATGAGCTATGAAGTAAAGCGCTGTAAATATCGAGTCTAATATCTGGCTGGCATTAGTAGTAAGTGCGGCGGTGGGGAATACGTTGTCATGGCAACGACGTACTTTAGTCACAGAATAGATAAACAGTGTATCTATTCTCTGCTTTAGTGCAGCGATAGCGAAAGTCTCCTTAATCGCTTCATTTGACTATGTAGTGGTGTTGACTAACCGCTAATGCATGGATGTTGCAATTTTAACGATCGTGGTTAGCAGAAAATTTTTATTACTAATATTTTATAGATATAGTAGATACATACTACTGCTTTAAAATTTGACATTGTTTCATTAAAGAAAAAATAACTATACCTAAACTATAAATAAATTATTTTCAGGCGTCGAGAAATGAGTTTTTGGCGTTGGAACATGCTGCCACCTAACGTGATGCTGGTAGTAGTAACGTGGTCTAGAACTGTACTGCAAATATTGACTGATAAGGGAGCGACGTGTCAAAAAGGGCGCGTGTACATCCGCAGTGGCTTAGCAATGCACACTGAACAATAACTAATAATAATATAGCATATGCACTAGCCGCTAGGGCGAATACGTGAATCGTAAAATCACAACATATAATAAAAAAACAATTAGACCAAATACGGGAAAATAAAAATACTTTGCTACTACGCCAGCTGCGCAGGTAGATGGCGGCATTTACCGGCGTCAATAAACAAATCTTTGATGTCATAATGCGATTTTTTGACGTCAATAAATACACTTTTGATTTCAAACAATGGCGTCTGAAAATAATTAATTATTCATGTTCAAAAAATAGTATTGATGTTGACTTATTATTTAATTCTAATGGTGTATGTGATTTTCACACGTCAATAAATGATTTTTTGAAGCCAAAAAATTAATTTTTGACGCCAAAAATGAGTTTTTGGCGAAACATTTTTATTTGTTAATTGGTTGATTTTTTTTACGTAAGAATCTAAATCACTGACGTCAACAAATATTTTTTGACCTCTAAAACTCATCAAAAATGTATTTAATAAAATGTAAGACGGCTAGATTAACCTAGCTTTTTTAAGTAGGTTTGTTTGTAAGATAATCCTCACTGTTGAACAGCTTGAAAAGCAAATAAAGTATAAAAAATAGCGAATGCTTGTCAAAGCCGTTATTTTACAGTTTCCCTGTCTTGTAAAATCCTCTCTAAACTTTAGCTGCGAAGTACACATCCTTTATATACGTGAAACTTGCTTCTATTGCTTTATTTACATACATCTCACATATACCTTCATTTCACGTACAGTTCTTGGCGTGACAACATCTTCACCGTAGCAGAAACCAATGTAATAAACCTCAAGCGCTAAAAAATAGTTTGAACAATGACAGACTCAGGCTTAGTGTTTAAATTAGTTTTAATTAGCACCTTAGTACTTACGTTAATATTATTAAGTGTAGAAGGAGCGCCTGCAGATTTACAAAATGAAGTAGCAAAAAACTGTACTGATAGTGACGCCCCGAAAGATGAAGAAAATGAAGATGAGGAAATAATTGATCAAAGTCAAAACGGTACAGAGAATTATCGATTAAGTATTAAGGATGTGGTCGTTATTTGGGCACCGGTTAACTCGTTCTTGGCTGCAAGTGCACTTTTGGATTCTCAAATCTTGGGGGGAGATTTTCTAGGATCCGAAGATTTATCTGAACTTAACAAACCTCAAATTGGAGAAAATCATCCATTAATTGTAGATTTAATGGAAAATAAGCCACCGTTGCAGAATTCTTCAGAAATTGTGGCTCCCGAAAAAGAAAATGAAAAGCCTGCGATTATTAATCCCACAGCAAAGCCAGGTAATTTAAAAAGGTGAGTAATTTTCAGTTTTTTTTAAGTTCATTTTGATTTTCTAAATATTTGATTTCAGGAGCGGTTTGAACTTTCCAGCATTACTTGGTCCTTTTTTGAGGAGAAAGCAATGAATATGTTTTGACTATTTTGTTGCTATATTAAGAAATTATTATACTATTTAAATTAAGAACTACTATGTAATACTGAATACAATGTGTTATGCATATTTAATATATTATTGTTAAAATAAACTTTATTTTTGAACTGGGATTATTTTAAGAAGAGCGTGGTGATTTATTTATTGCATAATATGTAATTATGATTCAAATTTTCCTATTATTAAAAAAATAAACTTTTGATATAGGTTTTGAAAAAATCTCAGTTTTTTTAACTCAAATATAAAAGTTTGACAATACTAAAATTGATTTGGCAGATTTATTTTGGTGGGCCATTAAAAGGTGGTTACGAAATTGATAATTTTTTAAATACGATGTATGGTGCTATTGCTAAAATATATTAAGGTTGATGTGAGTAGGCATACATTAATAAGAAATTTCTAAATTTTGTTGTTGGTACAAAACTACAGTTTAGGGAAGAATTATTATTAAAAATGAAAAATTAAAACAGATGTAAATGTGCGCTTAGTAAAAGCAAAAAAAATTGTCGTTTCTTAAAATGAGTTTGTTAACATTAGCAAATTCTTCTTCAAATTTTATTACAAACAAGAACACGCCTTTTATGCATATAAAGCTTGCTGCTGTTAATTTATTTACTTGCATCTCCCAAATACATTTTCATTTCACGTATAGTCGTTGGCGCGACAACACCTGTACTTGAATAAACACCAATTTAAATTAAATTTTGATACCAGTAAATCAATCCTAACGTTAACAATGACAGATCGCGGTTTAACTGTGAAAATAGCTTTCGTATCCACCCTTGTGTTTACCTTAATATTAAAAAGTGTTCACGGGGCCCCCGCGAATTTGCTAAACGGAAGATCGAAAAATGACAGTGACAATAACGAACATAATTTTGAAGAAATTGCTGATCAAAGTCAAAAAGGCACAAATAATATTAGAATAAATGTCAAGGATGTGGGTGTAGTTTTGTCACCCGATACTCCTCTTGAAGTCCCAGATTTTCTAGTTCTAGCGACGTATTATATTACGCAGACTTTCTTAGGAGGAAAATCAGTAAATGTCCAGAACCATGAAGTGAAAGAAAGCAATTTGTTCGTACAGGATTCATCAGTAATTGAAAAATAACAAGTGAAAAAACCTATGGTTTTAATAAGGTCAGTATTTTTTTTATGTTTTAATTGTTTTATTGTTTCTTTTTTTTATTATTTGTTATAGGTATGGGTCGATTTCGTATTGGTTCCGATTTGAAACGAAAACAGGAAATCTTATGTTACTTACAGTAAATAAATAGTTATTAATTTTATTGTTAATTTATTTAGAATTCTAATAAATTATTTCAAGTGTGAATACTGTTTATTTTTAACAATCTTTATTTTAGAGATATTTTTTATTCAGAGATTCTCGTAACTGACTTTAATTTAAAATAAAGATCTATAATGGTAGGATATTCCAAGAAAACCTGTTTTTTACACCGTGCAAATAAATTTAAAAAGTTAAAAATGTTTTAGAAGGAATATTAACTTAATGAGTAAGTGGTCCATTGAATTTCGCTTGCAGGATCATGTTGCTAGTCCATCTCTGTTTGCTGTGGTTTCTTTTTTTAGAATGTTCGGTTTTTAAGAGCTTTTTGTAGAAATAAATATGTCTGCCACTTGAGTGCATTTTGGACCAAACCAATAAAAAATACTAAAACAAATATGTTGGGTCAAAGCTACATTTTCATTTTATTAAATGGCATCGTTACTTCGATTTAACTTTTCTGAGTATTTACGAAATTCATCATCTTTACAGCTGTTTTTTGATCATTTAACAAACAACACACAGCATTTTTGCGTAATTACAGTAAATATAAATCATAAATGTATAAGATATAAGCCACAATAGATCAAGGCATAATTAGTTTATTTTTAAGTAAATTCTATAAATATATAAAAATAAATTACAATCACAAACTTGTTATATGTAATATTTAAGATTTAACAGTTAATATGCAAATACCTGAAGAATCTCTTTCTCTGTCAGGGCCGCATTGTTCGTTTTCCGCTCCCAAAAGCAAAAGTTCGTCTTTAGGACTTTCTTTATTAACATTACTGGGTATTTCTGATGGTTTTTCCATGGGATCTTTGCTAACATTATTTTCCATTTGTTCTTCTGGCATTTTGGGGGGTTCCAATACGACTTTGGGCATAGTTGGAATGGCAATTTTTACTTTTTCTTCTTTTTCTTTTAACTTTTCAACAATTTCTTCAGACTTCTTATTTAAACCGCGTTGTACCTTTGAATTTTCTTTGTCTTCTTTTTTTTCCTTTATATTTACTATTACTTTGTGAGCTTTTTGTCGTAAACTACCTGAAATTTTGGAAACAGGTTCATCATCATCTTCAGCGGGATTTTGCTTATCAGCTTGTTCTTTGAGTTTTTCTGCAACTTTTCTAAAGTATTCGACTAATCCAGCTTGTATAACTTTAGCCATGACTACAGCTTTGTTTACAGTTTCGTTTTTCCTTACTTCTTCGGCTATTTCCTCTAGTTTAGTTAAATAATTTCCATTTGAGTTTTGAGGTTTCTCTTTTACTACTTCTATAATCTCAATTTTGTTTTCAGATTCTTTCATTGGATTTTGCACTTCATCGGCCATTTGCAAACCTTTTTCAATAGCTTCTATTGATAAACCTACGGATTTTTTAATGTCTTCATTTCCCTTACCTCCAACAACGTCCTTAATTCCATGTCTTTGAATATTTTCATTTTCCATCGGAACTGTGATCAAGATAGCTCTTGAAGATTTCAGTTGTTGATGCTCCCGACCTTCTGGATGTAAGAAGGGGATTTCCTGCGATTTTGAAAGAGCAACACTTGGAGAGCGAGCGATAATAATTTCTTCTTTGACATTTTCTGGAATAGCTACCTCTGGATGAAGTTTGGCGAGGTGACTTCTCGTGCGGCTGATATCAACGTGATAAGGCGCTGTTTTTGATTCGATAAATTGTTCTGCATCAGAAAGACTATCATCTTCGTGGTGGCGAACCTTCAAATGCTTCTTGGGTTTCTTGTAGTAAGGCATCGGAATAGTCTTCGAAAGAAAATCAAGAAGACTAGCATTCGCTGCCGCTGACGATCCGGGTGATGATGTTGGTATAACGAGAATAATAAAATTTTCTAAATCAGCACGAATATTCCATGTTCCTTCTTGCTTCTGGTTGTATTTGAGTTTATGTGGCAATGGTGATGCTTGACAAACTGCAACAAGAGCTATAATTGTTATCCAAACAACACCCATTTCTGGTTAATTTTTATTAACAGTGTGTAGAGATGTTTATGGTTTGAATACTAAACTTCAACTGGCAAAGAAGAGGATTTCTTGTTTTGTTGAAGAGTACAAACTACCGTAATGTGAAGGTAACACTTCCCCATAACGGAATGCTTTTTTCTTGTTTATTTATAGTTCTTTGCCAGGTGACCGCCTCTTTCTCCTCTTCACACTGTAATCATAAACTAAATTGACGCTTAACAGATCAGTAAAAAATAACAACATTAAGAACAGTTGCTAATGCACGAAGCAATTTATATAAACCATAAATTTAAAATAATATTACACGAGATAAAAAGCACCGTTTTATTTAATTAAAACTTTTTCTTTATCTTTTTCCAGAAGAAATCGCGTATGTGGAGATGTTTTAATTGCAAAATAAGGCTTCCTGGAAATTTAAGTAGGCGTGTTTCCAACGAAGCATTAAACATAATGTGAGTAGAATAAAAAAGCTTACTTGAAATTTTAATACTCTCGAAGGCCGGAGAGCTGAAGTTGTTTTCTTGACCTTGATTTGAATGATTAAGTCTAAATTCATTTACATGTTAATTTTAGAACAATTTTGTTTTCTTTTGCCCCAGAAAAAGAACTTACGCATACAAAATAATGTTTTTTAGAAATTGAAGTAGGTACTCTTCAGGAGATGCTAGTTCTATGAGGAAAAAAATTATTTTTTATTTTTGTTCAGAAACGATCGGTTAAGATTAAAAAACTCCAGATACAAGAAGAGAAGTTTGCCAACCAAAAAATGGGAAATATAATTAGACTCCCTGCATCTAAAATTAGGTTTAGAATCTTATTCTACTATCACCGATGAGCAAATCAGCTTAAAGAGAATTTTTTTATTGTGCCTCGTTTACTAAATCAAAGGATTTAAAATTCAAAAATTTATAGGAGACGTCACATAACCTACTGGGATACCATCCATAGATCAACCGTAACTCTATGAGGCCACAAAATTAAAAAACAACGCGTGGTCAGTTGTTGAGTAATATTTGAACTATTTGAAAATTCTTAATGGTTATCATGGTTCCAAAAATTTTTGTAAATAACAAACACTGTCTGTCTGTAGGGCTATTACAAAACAAACGTTTACGGCTACCTGACAACTTATTTTTGAGTAAATAGGTGTTATAGCCAAAATTTTCAAAATATCACAGTGAGCGCCGTTTAAAGCTAGAGTGTTCGCAAAATATCTGTGATTTGATTTTGTAATATTCTTAAATTATTTACAATAAGTATGAAACTAGAAAACATGTTTAACTTTCGGTTTTGGCCCCAGATGGAAACACTTTTTAACCTGGCTAGATTTTTGTTGTATTCTAAAGTTCCTGGGATTTTGCGTCACATATACATAGACCGCCATTTTATAAAAACATTTGTTTGGGTTTCTAGAAATCAGAACGTGTACTTCAGTGAAAATTTCAGAATAGAAAATTGTTATAGAGTACATTTATGTATTGGAATTATGAAAATGTAGAAAACTTAAAGAGGTAATTTTAAAATAATTCCCTGAAACGCTCTTTTTACAGAATTTGGAATGTATCGCTCTAAAGTTGATTTACGAGTTAATTGTTATAACAATTTAAAAGAATTTTCGCTTTTCTTTTCTTCATTAAGGCAAATGCTTGCTAATTGCTTGAATAAATACACAATTGATTTAAAAGTTTTATATTTTGCCTTTTCCTATAACGCCAATAAATACAAACAAATATGTACAACATCAGTTAGTCTATATATAAATAAAATGAATACAAAATTGAGCAATTATTCGAAAACTAATATTTTATATTCGCCTTCAGGTCCTTAGCTGATTCATAATTAGGAACTGTCTCCTGGCGTTGTGTGCCGAAATCTTGAAGCCAAATTTGAAGCAAAACGTGACAGTCCAAATCTGAAAAAAAAACATAAATTGAAACGTTTAATTTGTTTTACCTAAAAATATCAGAAATGTTGCAAATATTAAATCCGCTTACAAAAAGTAAATGCATGTGATGAATAACTAAAACGACAAAACTAATTCATTCTGCTTAGCATGCACTGCTAAATGTTTCAAATTAATATCTGTTTTAATTAATACAGAGTGTTGTATGACTTTCTAAGGATAAAGTAGATATTGTCCTTACGGAGTTACAGCCTCCCGAAGATGGAATGGTCTAATCACGCCTTAATTGAATTTCCGCCATAAATTGAAATATTTGATTTAAATATTGTTTGTATATTTAATTAATAATAATTTACAGTTTCGCTTGTTTTCGTTTAAATCCATTATCCAGGGGTGTATATGTGGAGGTTCTTCTTCTTCTAATGTCATACCCTATGCAGGGCGTTGGCGACCTCTCTCTTATGTCTGTGTTTGGTGCGCGGAGATAAATATTTTGCACAGATAGACATAGGGGACCTACAGTTTTACGAGGGATCTAAACCACAGGAAGTGCATGAACTTCTTCTCCAGAGAGGTTTTCCTGGGGAAAAATCAACCTCGCTGGTTTCCCATTGCCTTGAGAGGGAAAATGACCCAGGCGGGAGTCGAACCCGGATCCGCTGCATGGGTAGCAAGCGCGCTTACCACTGAGCTACGGCCGCTGTTATGCGGGGTTACGCGCCGTATTTCTTAACGTATTTTGAGCAACCCCACATCTACGCCCCTCGGAAATGGATTTTATTGAAAGGAATCATTAATCAATTTTTGGCAGAAATATTAATTCAAGCGTGTTTAGACCGTTCAGTCTTCGAAAGGCTGTAACTCCGTAAAGAAGCGTTTTGGAACTCATGTTTAATGTTTATTAGACATTTTGTACTTAAAATGAACTCAAAGTCTAATCACTTTTAGAAACTAAAAAAAAATCTATTAAAAAAATAAAACTATTTTAAAAACTTATAGATTTACGAAAAATTATCTCAAAACTTAATGTTTTTATTAAGAAACTAATAACTCAGAGCCGTAAAGATTATTTAAATTTTTTTAAATCGTTTTTCATCTATTATCATTTCTTACCCGGCATTTTGTCGAAATTCGGCTGTTCTTAATTTTATTTTAGCATTTTTATAAAACTTACGGTAGTTGGGGAGTCCATCTGTGCTTTCTGCAGCGTCCCTGCTTGTCCCTTGCGTACCCTTCCGCACATTTCCTATAATGCATAATTTCACCCAATGGTAGATGCTGATCGTTTTGAGCTGCTCCTGGATTTTCTGCGGGAACTATGGAAATATTGGTTACAGAGGATTCAGTCTTTTTCTCAAAGGTTTCTCCAGAATTTTCAAGTTTTGTTGTTTTTTGTGGCATTTGAACCATTTGCACACTTGATGGTTTTTTCGAGTCTTCAGTTGATTGAATATCGGATTTTTGAGTTGTTGAGTTAGTATTTTTTTCAGAATTGACGATTATCGATTGTTCTTTTTCTTTTTCAGATGTTTGTGTGTTATCGGTAGGTGCTGAATGTGTTGATAATTGTGGTTTCAAAGTTGTTGAAACTGAATTTTCTACAGGTTCTTGGGTTGTGGAAGGCGATACAACAGAATACGGATGCTCGCTTGGTTGTTCTGTATTTATTTCTTGCTCAACATCAGAACCTTCCGAAATATTCGTGGATCCTTGCGGTCTTACTGTCGTTGCTGGCAATATCGGCTTTATGGTTAAATCGGAATAATCGTAGTTGTAATCATAGTCCTACAAAAATATTTCTCCTGCATATTAAGTAATTTATCTACGTGCTGATAAACTTACCCCATATCCTCCCCATGTATCATCCCCTAAAACTGCAATGATATGGAAATCTTTCAGGTGAACTTGAACGTTGTAATCTCCAGATTGTTGTTGATCGTATTTGGTTGACGATGGATGTCCTTTTGATCGCGACCTAGGTGCATTATGGACCGGTGTTATTAAAACTAAACCCACTACACAAGCACAAAAGAAATTTATGTTGGAAAATTTCATTGTCTCAAGAATAAAGCTTATTTTTGCATGCGTCTGTGGAAAGATGGGTATTGAGCTTCCTGCAATTGCAAGAATCGCTGAAGAACTGTTAAACTTCCAAAGCAATAATGGTCGATGACTCTTAGAAGAGTGTATGTTGTACGTCGAGAGGAAGGTCAGGGTAATAAGAAGAAATAAGTGGGAGTTTTATTCGGTTTAGCAAGCCAATGAACCGGTACATTCGAGGTCTTCGAACTTGATAGATTAATTTTCTTTTATTACCTTTAATGTTTTTTTATTATTATGGTTTAAAACTGGTTAACTTTTTATGCGTTTTTGTATCAACCTTAATCGTGCAACGGATTCATCATCGTTTTTCGTACAAGTATAGGTAACTGTTTAATAAATTTGATCCTTCTGTTTGCGTTATTTATTTTTATGGTAATATGCAGCACCGTCTGCAGTTTGCGAAATGCTTTTTTAAACTAGTATTAATTTGTATTCATTCGCTTATTAACATATATTGTTAATGCGCCCCGAATATGTTAGACAGTTTTTGTTGTAGTATTTGAGCTTAATTCGCCGTTGCAATCTCCAATCCATTTTTTATTTGAAAACGTCATTCCGACAAAACTACTATCATAGTTACGTTATTTTAATTGGGTTGTTTCTTTAATCAAAATAAATAAACAAATAAACTCGAATCTCCTGTAGTTACAGCTGCATCTCGTAATCTTTTATATTTCTGTTTTAATTATTTAAAGCAATAAAACAATACCCGCTACCTGCTACACCTTAATATTTCATATAGTGTTTATGCTTTAAGCACTTCTGTAACTGAGAGAACCGCAAAGAACCTTTTGTAAAAGATATTGTTATGCATAATATTATATTGTTACTTTTAATAAACCGTATAGTTTTGGTGGTTGTGGATTCGGATTTTTAATTCGTCTTTTTTGATAATAAAAAGTACACAAACCCAACATACCCATTAGACCAGTAATATCATACATACATGCACGCAACCACATGCTAGCAAAAATACTAAATAATATAGTTACCAGTTTTGATTATAAACCAAACTATTCAGTTAAAAATTCTTCCGAAGTGATCAACAAGTTGTCTAACTTACATTTATTACCACAAAGCAGGTTAGTTAGTTTTGATGTTACTAATATGTTTCCCAAATACCTCCTCGGGAGTGTATTCCTTTGTTAAATAATATTCTTATTAACAAAAATGTTGAATTAATAAAACGAACTGAGTTGATTCAATTATTTAAATTTTGCACTAATCAAAATTATCTCACTTTCAATAATCCATACATATATAAAAGCACAGAGGGTTTTTTTCTCCGGTTCCTCCAGCGGCTACCGCTTCACCAATTTGGACCATTTTTTTTAAATGAAAGGTCTGTATCCACAGATGGAACATGAAACATTTTTATATTTTTATTCTACGTCGATTTTTTAATAATAATTATTTTAATTTATAATATATATGAAGGTCGGCTAGACGCGCGTCACTTGGGGCGCCACCTACAATAACGTCGCGTGTCATTATTGGAACTAATGCATCACGTGACTTGACATTTCGCCGGTTCTGTCAACGCTGTCGGTCAGTGCATTGTGCGCTGGGGTAACACTAGTAAAATTTATTTCCAAAAAAAAAAGGTTTACCCATGGGAAGTCCAATTTCACCTCTTTTAGCTAATATATTTATGGAAAATCTAGAAGATCAAATATTCGAATCAAATCAATCTTTGAAAGTTATATTTTGATTTCGTTATGTTGATGACATTTTAGCATGTTTTGATAAGTTCATTTGAATTAATTAATGAATTTTTAATTTTTATTAACAGCTTGCATCCAAACATAAAATTTACACTAGAAACTGAACAAAATAAGTTCCTCAATTTTTTAGATTTAAACATAAAAATTAATTCAATTAAAAAGTTTGAATACTCAGTTCATAGAAAACCTACCCAAACAGACATTACAGTACCACACGATTCTTGTCATCATAAAACACATAAATTAGCAGCATGCAGGTCCCTGATACATAAAGCTTTGACGGTCCCTTTAGATGAAATTAATTATAATAGAGACATTTCAATTATTAAACAAATTGCATATAGTACTGGTTATAATACTAAACTTATTGATACATACATTAATTAAAGAAAAAGATTATAAATAAGCCATTCAAAAAATGTATCCGAATACCCCAACTTCATTCGATACAATTAATATGCCTCGATCCCATATTTTGGCGACAAATCAGAAAAAAATGCTACAATTATAAACCAAACAAATAAATATAAAGTAAGTTTTAAAACAACTAGAAACATCTTAAACACTTTGTTTAATGCAAAATCAAAAACGGACGATTTGCTAAAATGAGGCATTTGCAAATAAAATTGTTCGCATTGTAATTCGGTTTATATAGGCCAGACAATTAGAAATTTTGATAATAGGTATAAAGAACACTTACGTTGTTACAAATACAAACACCCACATAAATCCAATCTAAACACTTACTACAACACAATCATTCAATGGCATCTAATAACACTATAAAATGTTTACACTTTTGTGATGATAAACGTAAATTAGATATACTAGAAGCTTTCGAAATTCACAAACATTTAAAAACTGTACCGTTAATGAATGAGCAAATTGATCTCTTAAATTCTCCTCTATTGGACATTTTGGAATAAGAAATCAAGTCATCTGCAGACGATTACCGAGATCAAGTCATCAAGTTCTATTGCTATAAGAACAATAACTGTTTACTTCCTAATATAACCTTTGACAATGGCATGTATTAAGTATTTTATATACCTATGATCAATAGAGTAGTGTAAGTTATTGTTGTTCAAGATTGTAAGTATAATGTTCAAATAAATTTTTTTAATAAATATTTTTTTTAAATTAACACTTCGTAGAAAAAATAGTGCACGCAACTCTTATAAAATGGCTATTAATACACTCGTTTTAATAACGACACTCGCTACCGCTCGTGTCATAATCTCTCTCGTGTATTAATTGCTATCATTACAGATTCTGAAAGGTCCAAATCTGTATTTCTACCAAAATCTCAAATTCATTTTTTCCAGAAATTAATGTTTCTATTTCTATTTCAATTGGTATTCTGCAGGTATAGGACTAAAACAACCTGCTTTGTAACAACGTTTGTTGTTATTCGCGTTTGCCTGAAAAATGTGTCGGCTATACACGGCTAATATTTGCGACATTACTTCTGCACCTTGCTGTACAGTGTACATACACACGTACAAACACCAGGTGGTGAATTTGATTACGTTTCATAGGAAAAATTAAATGTGTTAATTACATCATTTAGTTTTTCTAAGCAAATTTTTTAATCAAACAAATATTTGAAGAACAAAATAAATGTTATTACATTATTATACTATAATACATTAACACAAATAGTACTAGAAGTATTGTGGATATTTTCCACTGCAGATATCCTGACCGCCCGTTACCTACACTTACACACTCCACAATTTTGAAAATATTTCGAAAAATTACTATAACTGGTTCGGCAATGTATTACATAATCAATATTTAAACATAAATATTTGTAAAAAACCATGGGAAGCAAAAACTTACTTATATAATTTCATAAACGCATATATTTATCCTATGAAGTGTAGTCATAATCAATTTTTATATTGATTTTTTCATTGTGAGGTCAAAATCTAATTTTGCATTAAGATTTGGAAAGCTATACATGTAAATGATTGCAGTATTCCTTCAGAATTAAAAACATGAAAATAACCAAGTTTTTTATTTCGGTTGTGTTCGTTTCAAGTGTTTAATTTATTTAAAACGAAAGTATTGAGAAAAACTAAACTACTATTTTTCTGCATAATATCTATCTTTCAGCTTCTTAT
The DNA here is from genome assembly GCA_958336395.1 of Ctenicera cuprea. NCBI lineage: Eukaryota > Metazoa > Arthropoda > Insecta > Coleoptera > Elateridae > Ctenicera > Ctenicera cuprea. The sequence continues at coordinate 31,989,151 of OY284491.1, forward strand.
ATTTTAAACCTTTTGAAAAGCATTTTTCGAACTAATCTGAGGATTTGTAATCAGTTTATTGGAACAGAACAGTTCATAGGTTAGACTGACTATTTTATTAAACTACTGATATTTACAAACCAGTTAATAACATTTACTTGTCGTTATCACATTATCAGTAACAATGATAGGCGAGGTTAACGGAACATCATTTTAATGCAAATGTATTTTTCTGTAAGGAATATAGTATTTTTGAGAACATCTCCGAAGAGCTCTTTCTCTCTAATGACACTTAACGGCACAACCCCACAAGAGAAATAAAGCCATATCTTTATTTATAGGAGAATCTTTTGATACACCCTGTGTAAACTACACAAGAAAAATACATTAATTAAAAGGCATTTTTATAAGCAAAAGTTAGTATCAAGAATTTCTGAAATTACTAAAATAGTTGTAATTTTATCTGCTTACATAAATTCCTCTCGTTTTTTTTAGCGAAATAGGTTGCATAACCGCTTTGTTTTCAATTTCCCGCTTACATTTGAATTTTATAAATAAAACTTCCTACTCCCCACTTTCGTGAAGTGCGTACGAAGGAATTGAATGATGTGGCTCAACCAGAGACGACTTGTTAAACTGTACAATAATGTTTAATTTTGTAGTTATTTATTATGTGATATTTGTGTTAAACGTTTTTGTTATAAATGCCCAAATATCGGACAAGAGATTGTGTGCAAATCAGGACTGTTCAGGTAAGAATGACCTATTTTTGCATTCATAACCTCGTTGACATTTTGCATATTGAGTTTTTCACGTCCATATTTTCGATTAATTTTACAAAAATAACATAATTATGACTATTTTTAGATTCCAAAATTTTATTGCGCTGTTTTAGGTAATACTATAAGATATTTTACCATGGAGTTCTAAGAAAATAATATTGCAAGTTGAAAGCTTGTACTTTTTAAATCTCCTTTGCTAGAGGAAATCTTTGAAGATTTTCCAAGAATTTTTCACATATTTTCAATAGTTAGATGCTAGAGAACTAAATCTTGTTTTTACTAATTACAAAATTATTAAAATTGGAGCTACAAAAACATTACTTATTTGCCTTGAAAGTGAAAGGGAATTCATTTCAAAACATTTAAATATTAAGTTGACCATCAAATTTTTACATATTTGGAGCTGCTCCTGATTAACTATTAATTTTTTACAGTGCCCATATCACGTGCAAAAACTCTTATGCGATATGGTAGTCCCGATTCTAGAATTTTGTCATTTGCACCAAATGAAGACGTCACAATTTACAGTAAGTCTGCAGGATCAAGGGTAGATTTGTGGGGTGTTGAAATAAAAGGCAAACGAGGGTACGTTCCCAAATCACATGTACGGGAATACAAAATATTTACAACTGCAGTTAGTTATTTGGTCGATACTGAAGAAAATAAAACAGCTTCTCCGCAAGTGCCTTCCAGTAACAAAGAGATTAAAGAAAATCTATCACCTGATCCTGTTCAGAAACCATATGAAGTCGTCGATGGAACCACAATTTATTTAAACCCAGAAGATGCTGTAAAACCTGATCTTATTAAAACTCCTACTCCTGCATTTGATAACTTACACCAACAAGAAACACAACCATTAACATCAACAGAACAAAAAGAAGAAGCAAAAGAATTAAATAAGGAACTTCCATTTGCTTCCAATTTTAAAGAAAAGACAGAGGGACCAATTGTGGGAACAGGTACTACAGAATCAGAACCAGAAAAGTCAAGTAACAAGCAGGAAGCCGAAGAAGTAACTAAATCTGCGCAAGTTTCGAACGAACCTGAAAATGCAGAATCTCTGGTAAATAACGTATTTTCTTCAATAACAAATTGGATCAGTGAAGGAAGTGGATCAGAAACAGTAGGTGAAGAAGAAGAGGAGGACGATGGTGAGGAAGATGAAGACGAAGATGATGTTGAAATTGAAGATGAAAATGAAGATTCCGAGGAAGAAGAAGAAGTTCCTTCTCAAACACAAGAAACTGGACACACAAAGCAATCAAGTAGTGAAATTAAAGAAAATAAAATGGAAGAAAAGCAAAATGTAGTGGACAATACTAAGCCGGAAGAAGCAAATCGTTTGGGGGATGAAGAGTTACCTGCCGATAGATTGGTAATGGAAGACAAAAAAACTCTGAAGATCCAAAAGAAAGAAAATATTAATGTAGAGACAAACATAGTAGAAGAAACAGCTGAAGCTGTAATAGAAAATTTAGCATCATCTGCAGAAAACCAAAGCAGTGAACAAAATTCAAACCCATTTATTAAAAATTTAAACCGGGGAGATACAAATAATGTAGCTGCAGGGGATAGTTCTCACTTAGACTCTCAAATAAACAAATATACTGAAAACAACTCGCCAAATTTACCAGACCAAGATCAAGTAAATTCCAAAGAGATTCCAGTTAACAATATTCCTGTCAAGATTGAATTGCAGGAGGCAGGCATTCATGCCCAGTATACGACAGAAGAACCTAGTTATGAAATTCCATCACCTATAGATGAAGTAACTCAAAACCCGGCAGAGACTACTCCACCACCGATAGTACCTCAGGACATACCAGAAGTTGAAGCCATACCAGATGCTACAAACAAATCAGAAGCAACAAGTGAAGAAAATGACGTCATTCCAGATACTACAAACAAAGCAGAAGCAACAAGTGAAGAAAATGGTAGCATCATTTCAGATCAGGCTCAGCCTCACAATAATTTAGAATCTTCTGGAAATTTAATTGAAGAGAATTTGAATCTTACGGAATCAGAATTTGGAAAAGATCAAAATCTGGTTCAGGAAGAACAAAGTATCGGTGAAGAGCCACATCAGCGTAAAGAGCAGTTGGAGAATGTTGAAGAAGAGAGAGAGCAAACCAAGGAAGAATTTGAAGAAAATCAAAAGGAAGAAGTAAATCAATCAACCGAAGAAAATATTGGTATCATGGACACACAAGAAATAAAACAACAGTTTGAAGAGAATTTGAGTAGCTTGGAAACACAAGAAACCAAACAGACAACAGAAAATGTTGATGATACGAGGGCAGAGGAAATAAAGCAAACTGAAGAAAACACGTACTCAGAAACACAAGAATTACCACAGATTCCTGAACAACAGGAGCAACAAGAAACTATCACACCACAAGTAGAGAGCGAAACTGAAACAACCCAGGATTCACCTGGAATATTTTCTGGAATATATTCCAGTATGTTTGGAAGTTCTGAAGCTGAAAAGAGAGTTGGGCAAGAAACTACAAAAGATGCTGATGGAGCAAATGGAATTGGTGAAAAAACAATAGGAAATGAAATTATGCATGAAGAATCAAGTCAAAAAATTGAAGACGCTGCTGAAGTAAAGCATGCAGAAACCAACGAACTAAGTGCTAGAGATATTTTGTGGGGGTCATCTATTCGGAAAGAAATTGAAGAAAAAACTGGAAAACATCAACATGATTTTGATTCTCTTTTGTCTAGACAACCGGAAGGTAAGATTTAAAAAAAACGTAATGTTATGCTTTATCTCATTTTAAAGATTTGTTTTTTTTATTTGTTATAATTTGAATGAGTAAGAAAAATAATTTTAATTCGCAGATGAATTAAGCTGTGCAGCAGATCCATCTCTTTCCGATTGCATAACCCAGCATGAGCATCTTAAGACTGAAGACACCATAGCAAATGTAGACAATAACAGTTTCACCTTTGAATTTCCTCCAGTTACTTACGAAATTCTGACAGTTCTAGTCATAACGGCTGTAACAGTTGTAATATTTTTATGGGGATACATGTATATTGATAAGAGTAGAAAAGAAGCGCCTTTAATAGCAAAAATAAATAACTTGGAAAAACAATTTCTAGTAACAAAAAAAGAAAATGAAATACTAACGGAAAAATTGGCAGAAGTTGAAAACGACGCTTATGATCAATCTGAAACTATATCAAATGAAATTGTACAAAATCTAAAAGAGGAGTTGTCGGAAGCACAGAATACCCGCATTTCATTAGAAGAACAAATACAAACCCTCGAAAAGGAATTGGAGAATTCGACGGAGGTTGGTTTGGAATTGAATCGAATGTTGTCAGATTTCTTGAGCTCGGAAAATGGCAGTGACACCTTAATTGCAAATGTGGAGCAATTGCAAAGACAACTAATTGAGCAACAGGGTACTATTAACATATACAATGAAAATTTAAGTATAAAAGAAACAGAAAACCATGAGCTGCGATTAGAACTAGAAATTAGTAATACTAAAGTTACTGACTTACAAAGCGAGCTGAATAAAATGGCACTAAGTTTGTTGAAAATTGAAGAAGATAAAGAACAATCACAAAATAATTATGAGGCTGAAATCAACTCGTTAAAAGAACAACTTGAAGGAAACTCTATATCTTTTAAAACTGAACTGACAAAACTTACGGAAGAACTTAAAAATCTTAAACAAAAGTATGAAAAGGGACAACGAGATTTAGATTTAAAAACAAATGAATTTGCACTTCTAAAAGAGAACCTAAATAAAGTTGAAAAGGGGAAAAACAATGATGAAACCCTAAAATCGCTTTTTGACCTTAGTTCAACTAAAGCTGAATTGATGCAATTAAGGAAAGAAAAAGAAATTTTAACAGAACATTTGCAACAAGAAGTTGATTCGAAGTATGTGTTTGAAAAGCATGCACATGCTGCAGTTCAAGATGCACAGCTCTTGAAAGCCAAATATGATGAAGCTGATCGAGAAAAAGTAGAAGCCCAGACTAAATTAGAAGTTTTATCAAACTATTTCAAAGATAGAGAAGCTCAACTTCAAAAGTAAGTAATTAGATTTTATTAAATTTAATTTTAGTTTGAAGGTAAATACCAAAATTATTATTGCGTTATACTTTGTTGCGTAATACATTTTATCTAATTGCTTTTACATAGAGAATTAAACAAACAAGAATCCATGTGGATTGAGAAACAAGGTGAAGCCACATCTACGATCGAACGAATTAAATATATGCAAGAGGAAATGCAAAACTATAAGTAAGTAATTTATAAATGTTTTTACCATTTTTTGGTTATTTTATTTATTCTATAGAAATTTCACGTCTTGCTTTCTGATCTTGTTCTTGATTTTGGGTGCTTTTAGTTTCCGGCATACGCCCATGGCTGGTTACATGATGAGCTATAGCAGCTTTTTAGGTATCACAAATTTGACATTTGAAATTCGAATGAAATGGTGGGTTTTTTGTTAGGGTGACCAGAAAACAAGTCTGTCTTTTTATCACTCCAATAATTGTTTATTTTATTAGCACACTAAATTAGACATTTTTGAACAAAAGAGTGTAAAATGGTGAATTTTTAAAAAGTAAGAGCGTACAGTTTTGTACTATGCTTGTGTAGTTTTCGTGGCAATTACAAAATCAGCCGTAAAACTGCATTGCCACCACTACCATGGTAGATCTGGTTTTTATGGCAGTCTCCACGTGTCGCTGTTAATTATACATACCAAAGTGACAGCGGTCATGGCACGGCTATAAACTAAATGCATCCTTTTTCTTTTGTCTCTATTATTACCAAGAGTTATTTTATCACACTCGGCTACTGGATTACCATTTACATTTAAAAAAAACTATATCAGATAAAACTAACCTAACCTAGTCAAACATAGCAAACGCAATCATCATTAGTACGGATCAAGGACAGGCATTTAATAAACTAGTAATTTATTTACCCGAGTTGGTATTCTTACATGGACAATTATACATAGCATATTCTACAGTTAGAAGAGTTTCAAATGTAAAAATTACAATTGGAAACGCTAATGAATTTAAAGGAAAAGTTGGTATATTTATTTTAATGATAATTTGATCACACTTTCACTAGGTCGGGATGTTACTCCAAAAGAATAAACATTAATGGGATTAGTCGGAAGTTATGCATATTTAGTTCAGTATTTATTTTAGATTCGCAGACTCCTTGGGTATTTGAGTATATATGTACAATACTGCTAGATGCTTTAAGAAGTTTATTATCATTATCATTATTTACCATTTTAAAAATAAGAACAAAAAAGTAAGGGCCACGAGTTGCGCTAATTTTATTATTAATGTTTTACGTCTCAACAATGACTGCAATAATACTCCAACATTGGTACCACTATACTGAAAGTTGAGCAATACCGCGTACTGTGAGTAACCCAACTGTAAGGGTAGTGTTCCGGAAAGTCCAACCAGTGACTTTATTGACTGGTGCCACGGGGACCAAGTCCTAGCCCTTGGGAATAGCAGCCCCCTCATCTTGGTTACGTTTTAGGACTCGTGGTGGCAGTGTTAAACTTGTGGAGGCTAGAGTCGTCTTGGTGTGGCTTGACAGGTGATCTGCAGTTCAGCTCGGGCACTGATCTGCAGAATCAGTAGAGATTTAGGTAATCTCCTCCCACCTTAGAGCTTGCAGCCTGATGTCATGACTGGTAGCTTATTCTCGTTGAACGAAGAAAAACTTTAATTTTTTGATTTTTTTGGAGTTGAACGAAATCAAAAATGGAAGGACAAATTCCTCCACCAAAAATTTGGTGGGGGAGAAAAAATTAACCCTCACATTTTTGCTGCACCTAAAAATTAAGTTGTGAATCTTATTCTACTATTACTCGTGAGAAATTTTGCTTGAACAAGTGTTTTATAGTCCCTCGTTTATTAGTAAAGGGGGATAAGTATTTAGTTTTAAAAAGTTTATAGAAGGCGTCACAGAGAAATTAGCAGACTGAGACACGAACCAAATTATAGCCTATTCCCATCTCTATGAGCCTACAAAGTTTAAAAAATCTATTGGCTAGTTTTTGAACAATATATATTTTTTTAACTGTATTATTTGTACAAAAATTCTTTTACATAGTGACATTCTGTTTCTCTGGGCTATTATAGATCTATCAACTAATTTTAAGTAGTAGGCGTTAAAGTCAAAAGTTTTCAACATTCCTAGTGGCGGCCGCCATTTTGAAGCTAGAAAGTTGACACATCAGAAACTACAACGGTGATCCACTATGTACCATTTATATCAAGAGATCCAAAAAAAACTGATCCTCAGCGGGCTGTGGAATGAAAAGTCACGTCTTTGCTAGACTAAGGAAATGTTTATAATGTCAGATAATAATTAAAACCTAACCTGAAATTGACATTATAAACATTCCCTTAATCTAGCAAAGACGTGACTTTTCATTCCACAGCCCACTGAGGATCAGTTCTTTTTGGATCTCTTGATACTAGCCGTCTATATAAATGGGATAATGATTCGTATTGAGTCAAGCTGAAGTACTTTGCCCATTCCTATTTTTCTTCCTGTATTATACTTTTTTGTTGTACTTCATATCTCTATTTTGTTTTTATTAAATTTTGTATAATCTTGAATACATTTTTAATGCAGATTTTTTATGAAAAAAGTGATAGTAACGTTTTTGTATATTTAGAGCTCAGAATGAGTCGCTGAAGCAAGAAATAGTGGCGCAAGAAGTGCAAATGAAGAGTCAAATATCGGTTTTAGAGAAAAAGGCTCATGAAAACTGGGTAGCTGCACGTCAAGCTGAACGAAAACTTGAGGATGCAAAACATGAATCAGCACAACTAAGAAATAGGCTTACGTTACGTGAAAGAAATTTAAACGACGAAAAAACGCAAAATCGTAAGTATTGAAATAGTGGTGGATATGATGAACTGATTGTAATCATATTGCTTAATGTGTAGGTCTACAGTCACCGTTAGAGCAAAATGGGGAGTTACCAGTGTCTCCAATGCACATGTCAAATGATACACCAGCTTCTCCTCCTTTGTTATATGGCACTCGAGATCATATGACTACTTCTCCACCTCTTCCAGGACTTCCACCATTCTTGCCTCCACCACCTGGTGTGCCATTTATGCCTCCTCCTTTAGGTGGGGTTCCTATGCCTCCACCTGGATTTCTACCACCTCCTCCGTCAATGATACCTGGTGATCATAGGCCACCACCACTTGGTAGAATGTCTTCCCCACCTTTAAATTCTCGATATTCTCCCGATACAAGAGGTTATTCTCCATATAGCAGAAATAGTCCGTCACCTACTTCTGACGACGATTACCACCGATCATCACCTCCACCTCCTATTTATAGGGGTTATAGTCCTTATAATAGAGGCGATGAACGACGAGATTTCAATAGATTACCACCACCAATTCGGGGTAATATGAGGAATAACAAAGGTAAATCATAAAAAGAAAATATTTGATTTTATGATAACATTGTTTATTTTAGGTGTTGCACATAGTTCAGGCTCAGCTAATTCAAATGAATCCTTAGAAAAGATGAATAGACACAATTCAAAAGTCTAGCACTTCACTTGTTGCTTTTACTATTAGTTTTTAATATTCCTATTTTTCTTATTTGCCACTGTAATGCAATAGTGAGAAAAATTTAAAGTTTAATGCATTATTTTAAGTGTGCAAAAGTGGTAATTTGATTGAACAGAATTTAGAACAGCAGTGCTGTTATTTTATATATCATTTTCATATCCATTAGTTCATGTTATGACGTTATCGTGTATTATAAGGCTTGGTTGATGAAAAGTCCTAATAGTTAAAAGAGTTGTACAAAGTATAAATATGTAAAAATGTCTGTATTTTAATACAATTTCGTACTATTTAAAATTAAAAAAAACTGAATATAATAATACACCTTAAATGAATTGGAAAGTGTAAGGATTTCAAGTTTAAATAAACATTGAAGGGTAATTCACAGATAAAATAGTTATGCAAATTGATTAAAAATTCTGGGAAAAGAGTATTCTTGAAGAATTATATAAGCGTAGCTTCTTCCTCCTTTCATGCAAGATACAATTTGAACAAACAATGCCTTCAGACGTATCTGATACGAGTTTTCAAAAAAACGAACTGTAAATTTCGTTGTTGACTTTATTTACTATTTTAACTGAAAATGTATCATCTGTATAAATAATGTATAAAATGTGATTAAAATTGTATCATAATGTACTTCGTTTTATTCCTTACTTTTTTAAAAACAAGTTCCTGTCGTGCACTGAATCTGTTCTGAACTCGTATAACAGTTAACTGCTTAACGATCGTACCCGAGTGAACTCTGTCTAGCAAAATAGGTATTTTTTCGCTTACCCGAGTAAACTCGGGCTCGTCTCGAATTTTTAGTCTATTTAGTTCTTAGCTGTTTTAAGTCGTTGCGAGCATTTTACTTGATTCCCACTTCTTTTTTAGTTGTTGAACGCACACCTCCGTGCAACGCCTGCTGTATCGGCAGTCGTAAACGCTTTGTTGGGCTGTGTAGTTGACTGGATTTGGAGCAGATTTACGTAATTGTACGATCGTGTTTTTATTAATTTGTGATGGAAAGCGAGGATGAATATGATGATATAGGGAGTGCTTCGGATTTAGAAGATGCTTTAGAAAATAGTGGCAGCAATACAAGCCTAGAAACTATCTCAGAAGCTAGTTCAAATGCAAGGGATTTCGATGATTTTGCTATAACACGTACGTGGTGCAAATTACAGCCACATACGCCTGCACCTCCTGCGTTTCATTTTACTGCTGTTTCAAAAGTAAATTATGTTGTTGATGATTCAAAAGATTTGCTGTAATTTTTTGAACAGTTTATTGATAATGATTTTGTACTTAGATCATATAGTACTAGAAACTAACAGGTATGCAAATACATATCGAAATAATGCGTCATGTAGTTCTAGATCTAATTGGCAAACGGTAACTTCCGATGAGCTTAGACTATTTTTTGCTCTGGTTATTCTCCAAAGTGTAGTAAAAAAAGACTGAGTTACGGCATTATTGGACCAAAAAACCTTTGTTGTACACGCCTTTTTTTCCGCAAACCATGTCATGCAAGAGGTTTGAAGCAATCAAGAAACATCTCCATTTCTCAAATAATGATGAATACGTTGTGGAAGAACACCCTAATCTCAAACTAAATAAAATCTGGCCCATCTATGAAAGGCTATCAACTAAATTTCGAGATGCAGTTGTTCCTGAGAAATACATTACTATTATCTTCTCTACAAGGACAGACTTGGTTGGGTGCAGTACTTGCCATTGAAAAGAGCTAGATTCGGAATAAAGACATATTTACTATGTGAATCAAAAAGTGGTTATGTCTGCAACTTTTTCATATATACTGGCAAAACTACAGTGCTTGATACGGAATAGGAAGATTATCTAGTGACATCTCAAGTAGCAATGACTTTGACAAAACCACTACTAAATCAAGGTTATTGCCTAATTATGGATAATTTTTACAACTCACCGGAGCTCGCGGACCTACTAATTTCGAAAAAAACATATAAAGTTGTTGTTGATTATAACGATACTATGGGAGGGGTTGATCGCGTTGATCAACATTTGGCAGATTACGCTATCCCAAGGAAAGGGGGGAAAAATATTACAAGAAAATTTTTTTCCACCTTTTAGACTTAGCATTATGGAACTCCTTTGTAATCTACAGTAAAACTGGAGGGAAAAGTTCAGCGTTACTATACAGACTAGAAGTGGTGCAGCTTCTTATCGAAAAGTATCATCAACCTGCCTTATCCCTCAGAAGAGGACGTCCACCGACAATTCTTACTGCCATTGGGAGTCTAGTTTCAAATCCTGGGACTTTAACCACTAGACCACCCGCCGGCCCAATGCCCGAGTTAACTCGGGTAAGCGCAGGCACCATTATTAATAAATGTTTTTTGACAATAACAAAAGCCATTTTAATGTTTTGTTGGGTTTAGCACACTTGGCTATGTGTATAGATTACAAAAACAAAAAAAAATAAATCGCTCATTCATGACCGACTTTTGAAAAATAATTAGATCGTGAAGCGGTTAAAGGGAGATACAAACGTTTGTTGAATTCAGGGTTAGCATAAGCCGCCCGCAGAAAATTAAGGTACTGGTTGGCCCCATGTTCTTACGCCCAGTCACAACGTCTTTTTCTTTAAAAAAACTTTGGCACCTTTGGAAAATTTTCGAACTCCTATTCGTACCTGGTTAAATTTATTTGTTGCATTCTTTATACTGTCTGTTCTTTAAAAAGGGCTCTATTTTTTTTAGGGCTGCCATTTTTTCGTGTTGAACTTGAACGACATTTTTTTTAATTGCATGGTATACTTTTTTCACATAATCTTATGAGGATTTTTTTGCTTTTTATATACCTAAACATTTAATACGGTTGCATAATAAATAAAAAACCAAAGATTATGTGGAAGGCCATGGAATCTAATTTTGCCTAAAATAAAACAGTTGCTTACAATGAAGTAACTCTGTGGTAACTTGTTTGACATTATTAGTTACTAGAGTTACTGTAAGCGCAGCCAAACCTGAGAAAAAGTCGAACCTCGCGCAGTAGTTAAGGCAGGGATGGTACACTCCTAAATTTGAACATTTGTAGCTGGAGTGTACTCGATTGCAAAACTACGAATCATAGCTAGTTTAAGGAGCGACATGAAGTTTGAGCGATCGAATGGAGAGCGTGACTTTGGCGGCTCGTACGATACTTGATTGTCAGCAGTTGTTTTATTCTGGACAAGTTCAGATTCCATGGCCTTTTACTTCACTTGGTTTTTTGCATTTTTTTTGTAATCTTATGCAACCGTATTAAATGTGTAGACAGAAGAAAAACAGAAAATTCTCCACAAGGTTATGTGAAAAAAAGTATATCATGCAATTAAAAAAAATGTCGATGTCATCATGACCAAGACATCGCGGCCCTAAAAAAATTTTTGTTTTAGTCAAATTGTAGAAAAAACTGCTGCTGTTGATAATATACCAGGTGTAATATAGAACCGGTCTATCCCCATTTTTTCGATATTGAGATATTCAATTCAAATTTGGTATGGTTAATATATGCATGGGGCCCTATTATTTGACGTAGATTACGACGTTCTTGCACTTCCGGTTTTTGCCAAAAGTGACACCAACTTTCTTATTTTAATTGGAACACCCTGTATATTTTTGAATTTAGAATAAAATTCTACATATTATTATGATAGTGGTGTTTAACAACATTTTTAGTGTCGTAAAAATTTCGACGCCAAAAATAGTTAATAACCGTGCGATCTATCATGAAAGTAGGCTTTTTTTTTAACTTTTTGATTGACAGAAAGTGACCCTTTGTGAGACAGTTTCTGGTTGCTATGGGCAACATACGACAAAGTACTTTGTCGTACGTTGCCTATGACAACGCACGACAAAGTAAATTTGTGAAATAGAAAGGAACGTAATTATTTTAAAAGTATTTCATTAAACATTATAACATTTTTTAAATTATAAGTTATAACTAATTTTAATTACCAGTCAAATCTTTACAATTAGTAATATTTATACCATTTGGTATATTATTCAAACTTGATTTAATTCTGTTTTCAACAACTTGTGTACATCTGCTGTTGTCGTTCGAACTTGCTGCGATATTTAATGTTTCATGAGAATCATTACTATGCTTTCAGGAACAGCTTCGCCAAGAATTTATTTGAGATTTCTAATTTATTATTTTGTAACGATTTCTAAATGTAACCTACATTAAACATTAAAATCTTTACTTTTAATGAATGAACAAATAATTGATTTCTTAAATTCACCATTATTAGACGTTTTCGAATGATAAATTAAGCAGATACCTACCTATAGAAAACCAAGATCAAGTTCTGAAGATTTATTGTTCCTATAGCTACACCAACTGTTTATTTTTACTCTTGCCTCTGAATATGAGATGTCAACATGTCGAAATACGTATAAGGCTAGTGAAATATTCACGTCTCATACAGCAAATACCTTCTGTCCATAAAGTAACGCCCCCCTAAGTACTTTTGAACGACTTGATATTTTACCACAAGATTTGGTGTGCTGTAATGAGAAATGAAATACTATTTTTTAGCCAAAAATTAAATTTTGTATCATTCAAAATGGCGACTCGACGCCATTTTGAAATTTTTTTAAATAGAAAGGGGAATCGAGTGACACCTTATTTGAAAGGCCTTTTAGTTCTGGGACTGATCCTACAATTTCAAAAAAAATATCTAGTCATAACAAAATGGCGGATTTTAAACAAATGGACTCACTCAATTCAAAATTGTTTTGATTTTTTTTATCCAGGGTAGAGTGATACCTCATTTGAAAGGTCTTTTAAAAAAATTTTGTATTGCAAATGAAGATAAGAAAATCAAAACAATTTTGAATTGAGTGAGTCCATTTGTTTAAAACCCGCCATTTTGTTATGGCTGAATATTTTTCTTTGAAACTTTAGGATCAGACGCAGAACTAAAAGACCTTTCTATTAAAAAAAAATTCAAAATGGCGCCCAGTCGCCATTTTGGATGATACAAAATTTTAATATGGGCTGAAAAATAGTATTTAATTTCCAATTACAGCACACCAAATTTTATGGTAAAATACCATGTCGTTCAAAAGTTAATTGGAGGGGGGGGTTACTTTATGGACACAGTGTATATCACTTACTGGTCTAGATACACAGCTCTAAATACACAAACAACTATTTCTTATCTATAATCCCATAAGCCACCCAAAATTGTGCTATGGAGTAATTGTAAAAAATAGTTATACAAATTTTAACTCGAACGACCACAGATTTCTATATAGGTTTACAACTGATATGTAATAACGTTCAAATTTTGTAAAAATGTATTAAACGACAGTGGCGCGTCATAGTTTTCAAAGAGAGTATTTCTTAACGACTATAAAAACGCCTATAACATGCCATTTTATTGAAAGTTCAACTACTAAATATATAGGGTGTTCCATTCGAAAGTCGCAACGTACGTGTAATAATAGGGCCTTATACAATATATTAATCATACCAAATTCCAATTAAATATTTTAATAAATAACGAAAAAATGAGATTGTAATTTGTATTTAAAATATCTTTTTCTATTTCGGTTTTTTAAGGTTATTCCTACAGCACTGTTTTAGCTACAAAACAGTGTTTTAAGAGAGTCTTTTAAAGCATTGTTTTTAGTAAAATTTCACCAACAAAGATTGGTATTCATGATATATTCATGATCAAATTTGGTAAATTTAGTATGTATGCCAACATATACATACTAAATTTGCCAAATTTGATCGCAGCAATTTGAAACTTGCTGCCAACATATACATACTAAATTTACCAAATTTGATCGCAGCAATTTTTTATAACGATTTTTCATTAATTCTCCTCAATGGAAAAAATAGTATAAACAACTCGTTTCATAAGGCGTCTTGACGCACTCGTCCATTGAAAAACTTGGTCGCTACGCTCCCTCGTTTTTCAATCTTGGACTCGTACGTTAAGACAATGCCTTATGCAACTTGTGTTTTAATATACTATTACGGAAGTGTTTTGTATTTTTATAGTATATTAAAAAACAAGTTTCATAAGACATGATTTTAGAGCACGCGTCCAAGTTAGAAAACGAGCCGCTTGCGGCGAGTTTTCTAATGGACAAGTGCGCTTAAATGTCTTATGAAACGTGTATTTTATACTATTTTTTCTATTTTGGTCCAAAAAGTTAAAAATTACCTTATTTTATATTTCAATTTGAAAATATAATCGATTAGGAAAATTTTTGGTTTTTTGTTTTTGTTATGTGGCTGTTGGTAACATTTTAACACATTTCAAACAATTCAAACTACTGTCAAATTAAAATTTAGACAAACAATTTGAGAGTGAGTTAATTTTTAAAATACCTAAGATTTGAAGATAAGATGGAAGAAGAATTATCTTGCACCCCACCCAAGCTACGCAAAGTAGCTGAAAATACGCTAAATAATCTTAATTTTTAGAACTTACAATTTGAAGGTTATGTTTATAACGCGTGAAGGTTGTTGTCACATGGTTGTCACCAACCTAACAAAATAAAATTTTGAATTCTTTTAGGAGTTGCTTTATGAAATCCAAATGAGTTTCATAAAGTAGTCAGTAAAGAACCAAAATAGAAAATAGTATATTAAAAAACAAGTTTCATAAGACATGATTTTAGAGCACGCGTCCAAGTTAGAAAACGAGCCGCTTGCGGCGAGTTTCCTAATGGACAAGTGCGCTTAAATGTCTTATGAAACGTGTATTTTATACTATTTTTTCTATTTTGGTCCAAAAAAGTTAAAAATTACCTTATTTTATATTTTAATTTAAAAATTTAATCGATTAGGAAAATTTGGTTTTTGTTTTTGATATGTGGCTGTTGGTGACATTTAGTAATTTCATACAATTCAAACTACTGTCAAATTAAAATTTAGACAAACAATTTGAAAGTGATTTAATTTTTAAAATACTTAAGATTTGAAGATAAGATGGAAGAAGAATTATCTTGCACCCCACCCGAGCTACACAAAGTAGCGGAAAATACGCTAAATAATCTTTTTTAGAACTTACAATTTGAAGGTTATGTTTATAACGCGTGAAGGTTTTCTTGTCACATGTTTGTCACCAACCTAACAAAATAAAATTTTGAATTCTTTTAGGAGTTGCTTTATGAAATCCAAATGAGTTTCATAAAGTAGTCAGTAAAGAACCAAAATAGAAAAAATTACTTAAAATACATTTTTATTGTTGCTTACTATGAAGACATGTATAAACTTCTTAATAAAGATTTTCAAATGAAATAAAAAGAATCGTGTTTGTTATAAAACTGTTTAAATTTATTTTGACTGTTAGTAATTGGTAATGACTAACGAGGTAGTCGTAAAAAGGTCTTTTGCATATTAAAGTTTAAGTACTCGTTGCCAATGTATTTTGTATTTTAAAAGGATATGTTTTCTTGACCCATTCTACACTTAATTCTTTTTTGTTCCTGAGATTTCATGGTCTTTTTTAAAAAACGGTAACCAAATTCAGTGAAACCCAATTTATTACGTTTCGGTTCAGGAACAAAAAGAAATTCTTGTATTTTATATTTAAAATTCGTTAGAAAATGTATTTTGAAATTTGTATTTCAAATACATTCTATACTTATATATGATAAACATATATTAAAGTATTTGTTTTTAAAGTATGGGAATTCTAGACGAAATGCTTCGCCAATTATTTAAATAATTACTTGTATTTAGAAATGGTCTAAATAAAACCTTTTAAAAACAGCACTGTCATGATAAAAAAAAGTGAATAATGACAGTTATAAATCATATATAAAAATATTGGTTGTAAAGATCATCAACATTCCAATTTTAAATTTCAGTTATCTATTTTTTGTAATACATTTATTTATTTTGGTTTGTTAGTGTTTGTTATTACATAATGTGTGGTCATTTATGTTAGTTTGGGGTAAAAATTGTGCGTTTCAAAATGTAGGCATGACATCTTGGAATTTACTGCCGCGGCAGTTGAGAGCTTCTTGTAAAACTATTAACACGGCAGAGAGTGCTGTTACCACCGATGCTTCATCGAGTTATTATCACTTAAGTATTAATTACAATCCAACTAAAGAAACTGTGCAGTTAAACTTTCTCCCACCTACCATACAAGCTGAAAAAGAAATTAATGATAAAACTGAAGATAAGAGCAAGAAAACAAATGAGTATTGTATTAAAGCAAATAACAGATGCACCGAAGATATGTTTAAACAAACATCTACATTAAATGATGCTTCAGACAAGTTAATTCAAATACCTTTGACTTTACTTAGAAATTCTAAAAAAGAAAGAAAGCACATCAGAAAGAGGGAATCCCCCAATTCTTGTGAACAACAACTTGTGAATAGGGATTTAGTTAATACAAACACACTTTACGAAAGTAATGATCAAAAAAACTTAACAACAAAAGGAGATACTGATGACCACAAGTTGAATGAAAAGAAAAAGCACAGACATAGACGACAACGTTCGCGGGAAACTCGCACAATAACTGATGCTTTTCTAGTAAAACCTGCTAAGGACCAAGCAAAAATTAAAACGAGAAAGCACAGGCATCGGAGCCAGCATTCTCAAACTGCTCCAATGACTGAAAATGTTGCAACAGTAATTTGTAAAGAACAAACAACAATTTCTAAAGGTACTTCTAAAAAGCACATACACCAAAAAGGATGTTCTGAAGAAACTCTTATAATAACTGGTACTTTTTCTAAATCAAACTGTAAAAATGAAACCAAAGTATCTGAGGCTGCCCAAGAGGAAACAGCGGATAACAAGAAAGAAGCTAAAGAAATTTGCACAAAACACAAGAAAAAAAGGAGTAAAGACAAAGTAGTACCCGATACCGAACAACAACAGCAACTTCAGAATATAATTGCTAATTTTGAAACGGTTTCAGGCAAAAATACAAAAATATATTACATTCACTCGGCATCTGACAATCAACCCCAAATATCTACTCCATTACCAACGAAAAGTACAGATGTTCTTCTTAAACATGTCACACATAAAACTAAGAGAAAAAGAAAACCTCATTTATCTCTTGAAACAAAATGTAAAGGAGTTCAAAATACGGCATCAAGCAGTTTTGGAAAGTGTAAAAGTCGAGAAAGTTGTGCACGTGGTAAAGAAACCTTACCAGTGAAAAACAAAAAAGAAGGAATCAACTTTTTCTTTATTAGGAATAAAAAAAATACAAAAGCGGATCAGAAAGAGAAGACTGGTATTAGTAAAAGAAGTAAAAATAGCGGTGATGGAATCAAGTATAAACATGGTACGAATGGAAAAAAACATCGTCGTAGTAGTCATGCGGTAGATGCTGAGCATTTAAAGATGGATAAGCCAAAGAAAATCTTAGATATTCAACATAATGAAGTAACTATTAGTCCTGAAAATAAAAATAGTTTCCAAAGTATTGGTGTGAAGACATTTAAAAGGGATGTGGATAAAGACTTGGTGGAAAGGTTACATTGTGTCGGGGAAGCAGGTGTTGAGTTTAACATCAAATCTAAAACAATTAGATGCTCTATTCAAGAAAAAAATAACTGCAAATTTGAAACTCATCATAAATACAGAGATCGACTAAGCAAAAGTGAAACTAGTTTAAAATATAAAGATATGATACAGGAAAAAACGAAGAAACCAGATGATGACCAGAAAGCCAAACTCCATAAAGAAACATCTACCAAAGACAAAGAAAATAAGAACAATTTTAAAGTGGTAAATAAAGCTGATGCGCAAAATAAGAACTTGAAGGTTGAAGGCAATAGTATCATAGACAAAATATTTTTTAAAAAGAGTAAACATAAAAACACAGATGCAGTGGCTGATCTTAGAAGCTTAGAACAGTCGAGTGATGCCACAAATAATAAAAAATTAAAAAATGAATTAGAAAATGAAAAACAAATTCAACTTAATATAGAAAATTTAAATGCGAAACATTCTACTGATATACAAGAGCGTGAAAAAACCCAAAAAAATAGCAAAACACGGAAAAGTAGACAAAATCGGGCTGAAATCGCTGACGATGTCGATAGAAAATCTTCAAACCATAAAATTATTGAGCCCACAGGAATGGGTGATGATGTGTTACACAAGAAACATAAGAAATTAAGAAAATCTGAAAAAAATCATCACAAACATGCAACTACTGAACAAATGTCTCCCAAGTCTCGTGAAGAAATACAGAAAAAAGATATTTCAGATTCATCTATAGAACCAAAAAAACTTCACAGAAAATCAAGAAGAAGAAATGAAGCGGATGCAAGAAATTTAAAAGATAATCTTATAAAACACATGCCAACATTTGGTGATAATACATCAAAGTCTACTCTACGAACTAGACAAGATCAAACTGCATCATTTACAGATCATTCAGTGATGGTGTATCAACTAACAGCAGAGAAAAACTATTTAAACTCTGCTACTGAAGATAAAGAGTTAACTGATAGAAATACGAAAAACAAGAAACCACAAAGTGATAGCAAAAAGATAATTAAAATCCGTAAAGAACAGTTAGAAGCAATTATGAATCAAATAAATAAGAAGCACAATTTACAACAATCAAAAACACTACACTGCAAATTACCTAGTAGTGAAGAGATGAGAAAAGAAGTAAGTTTCTCACATCTTAATTTAACACCAGTTACTGCTCACTACGCATCACCGACGACGACTTCAAACTTGTTTAACGGAAAACAGTTTGATTTTATCAGAACTTATAATAGCTCACTGTCATTTCCATCAAATAAGAAAAAACAAACAAAACTTAAAAAGACAAATAAAATACCCGATCAAAACAGTGTGGTGTCTGAAGCCATCACGAAAAAAGAAAAGTTTCAGTACGTATGTGGTAGAAGATACTCCACTAATCGCGCTGCTAGAAATTTTGCCTATTCGGAAAATATCTTCGAAAAATCAAGAAAAGCACTACATGAAAATGAGTCAACTACCGTTGGTTTTACTGTGGAAGGTGTAGAGCCACCAAAAATGCTCACACCGAATATTGTTTCAAACTGTTTAACGAAACACCACAGCAATCTACAGAGAAAGTTATGTGTAGCACTTGTGTCTGTTACGAATATTCAGCCAAAATACGAAGGGGGAATGAGTTCCGCCGCTAATCTTAATTTAGTTTCTGAGCGGAAGGAAATTCATCGTTCAGTATCTTTATTAAATGTAACGGCAGATGAAGATTCCACTCATGGTAGAGCATTAAGCGATGCAGGCAAAAAACAGCAAGCTTCAGAAAATGTGTCATACGCTCCAAGGTTTACCAGTCTTCGAAGTGTACCAGTTGAAAAACACAATTCACGTTCAAACGAATACCGCATACAAGAAAATCGTGACTGTTTTGAAGGGCATGACTTAAATAACAATCAACTTGCTGCACTTGGTCAAGAAGTTTTTACTAGAATGAAGCAATACTTGAAAGAACGATATAGATTTTCACAAGAAGAAAATGCAAGTAATGTGCAACCTCGTACAAGAACGTCTGTGGAAACAGAACAACTTGCTACATCTAAAGAAACGGTGCGCTCAAGAATGGAGAAGTACACTCGGGGTTTAAACGAAAAGCTTAGGAAATCATCGAAAAGCCGTTCCGCTTCCAGTAGAAAAAGTGTAACTTCAAATGACAATTTTGTGGAGGTAATAGATACAAAAACTAATTTAAATTTTGCCAATTATGACGAAACCAATGAACGAAGATCAGTTTCTGGAAACAGTTCAAATAATACTCTATCATCAAGATCTACTTCTACTAGAAATCATTTAAATACATCAGTACGTAATCGTTCAGCTTCTCCTTCTAAAAGGAAAGATTCAATTTCCAGAGATAAATATTCTACAGAGAGAAAAAGTGAAGAAACTAAAAGCTTAAATCGCATAAACGACAAAACCGGAAAGATAACGACAGCATCACGAGAAAATTCACTTGAATCATCACGCAAAGAAACCTCTGCAGAGAGTAAAAATAATAGGAAGCATAGAATGAGATCATCAGGTTCCACATCCAGTGAATTTTCATCGATTACCAAAGATGACCAAGACCATTCTTCAAGATTACAAAATTTTGAAACATTTTTATGCGATTTTTTCAGTGGTAAGCTTGAAAGAGAACTAAAATCTGCTGAAAATGGAGTTGTAAATGTCGAAGGAAATATTTCTGGTGAAGATGCAATGCCTTTAACGAAAATTAATGAGGAAACATCGTCACAGAATTCTCTAAGAACTCCAAACTTGCACTTATCTGAAAATCTTCATAAAAAGGAAAAAAGGTATTATCCAAAGACAGATTTAAAACAAGATAAATGCCCAAAGCCTAATGAAGAACTGGAATTAACTAATCTGCATTCGAAACACCCTAAATCGCAAGCATTAGAAAACGAGTTTGGTAAGACGTCAAATAAACATGAATCAACCGAACAGACAAAATTTGTTGATGAGAAACATCGTGATGACATTAATGAACATTTGAAGTATTTCTCAATAGATATGACTGAAAAACTTCTTGGTATGCTAAACTTGACCAGCGAAAATAAAATAAAATATCAGTACCTCTTTGGTAATAACATACCATTCCCAAACTATAACGGTTCCCAAAAAATCGAATCGATGCAAAACCTACAAAATAATGATGATGTAGAATCCAAATATATACCAGAAATAAATACATTACAAAAAGACATTGGCAACACGATGAGTGAGAAACTACAAAAAAACAAAATTGTTAATGTAGCAAATAAAGATGACTTAATCATGGTAAATTTTTCAAGCTCGAACATTAAGCAAACGAAAAAATCTTTAAAAGACAATACAGCAAAATACAAGCGAGATGGTGCCCCAGAAATAAAATGCAGCAGTTGTAGCTTAAGCGCACAGCGAGACATTGATGCTGAATCCAGAGGGGGTAGAAATGTTCATAATAGATCAAGTAATTTTAATTTTGAAGATAATCTCAACAAAGACAATAATGTTATGCCAAAGAAGAATTCAAACAGGATAATCCAACTTTCCGAGGATTCTTTACATAATAATTCGCCAGGGAAATGTAAAATCTGCAGTTGTATACCTACTGGAAAAACAAAAATAGCTTTGGAAAAAGAAGGAGAAAAGAAGGAGAATAATAAGAAACCAAGGACGGAAGAAAATATCAGATCAGTAACAATAAAAGAAAAACAAGAAATATCAGTAAAACATAGAGAAGCGATTGAACACCCTGTACAAGATAAAGAAGAAAGAAAGCGGCTAATTCTAAACAAAGAAAAAAATACAAAACAAAGGAAAGAAGAAAGTACAAAACAAAACAGAGAAGAATGTACAAAACAAAAGAAATGCGAAGTGCACGTTGATGAAAAAATTAAGGTTAAACAGAAAAATAATCAAGAAAAAAAGTGCAACAGCTCTGAATGTTTGAAAATGATTGAAGATTATATAAAAGTAAAAGAAACCAACACAGAATATAAGCAAATAAATAAAATTTATAATACTATTATAAAAGGTAATACAAAACAAAAGTTCAATACTGGTCATGTAGAAAACGCAAAGGACGATTTATATGATCAGCAAATTCGACGGTTATCAACTTTGGTTAAACATGTGGAGGAGTTAACAGCGGCCAAGCTATTAAAACCTGGTATGTTGAAAGAAAAACCAAAGAAAGAAAAACAGTTAGATGACATCATTGAACGAAGTATTGCGAATACTTTGAACCAACAAACTTAAGTACTATATGGGTCTGCTCAGAACACAACACTTTTTTAAGGTATTTTAACCTGTTTTTCAAACTAGTTTTAAAAAGCAAATATTTCAAGGTTTTTGCCCTGTTTTTCAAGCTAGTTTTAAAAAGTTAAAATTTAAGTATTTTGCCCTGTTTTTAAAGTATATTAAAAAAAGTTACAATTCGCCTTTGGCTCATGAGGCTTCGCTGATATTTCAAGGCATTTCGACCTGTTTTTTAAGTTTGTACTATATGGGTCTGTTGAGTACAAAATGATTTTTAGGTGTAAAATCTATCGCTTCTATAATTATTAAAATATATTTTAAAAATTAAAAATTTCAAAGATTTTGCCCTGTTTCAAGGTATATAATAAATATTTTGAATTGATTGTGTGGTAGGCACATGGTGAAACATTATTAATAAATATTTAACTATTAAAAAATTAATAGATTATTAATAAAATAAAACTCTTGGTAATTGTTTAACAATTTGTTGGTATTTATTTTCTCGACTTAAGTTTCAACCTTCACGGTCATCGTCAGAAGTTTACAAATCAAACTAATGGTAAATCTTAAAGATGTACAATACTACCCTACCCATTTCCGGAATTTTGCGTCGCCGCTCTGACTCTAAGTGTTAACACATGTGTTTTTATGCTTTGTATATTGCAGGTCAAGGAGCGGTGAATTGCCTAAATCGGTGTGGTCGTTAACTATATTTTTATTATTATTTATTGCCTTTTTAATTTTTAAATTTTCCAATTTATTTAAACGTTTGCCCTTGTTTTCTACGTGTAAATTTTTTGTATCAGTGTGTTTGAAAAAATGATTGTTTGTAATACAATGTTGGGAAATGCCGGTTGATTTATGATTATATTGAATTGATCTGATGTGTTCTTTAATTCTAGTATTAAAACTGCGGCCAGTTTGTCCAATATATGTTGCATCACAATTAGAACAGTCTGTTTGATAGATACCAATTTTTGAATATTTTTCTATTGTGTCTTTATTGTTTACTAGGTGTTTATAGAGTTTATTCGGATTGTGTATAGCTACGTTAATATTTAATTTTTTGAGCCTGTTAGAAACTTTATAGCTGACTCTACCTATATAGTTGATTTTTGACCATATTGTTTTTTCAATTGATGCCTTTTGTTCGTTGTACAAAAGATGTTTTACATTTTCTTTTGGTTTTTTCTTTAAACTTAAGTCGGGAAAATAAATACCAACAAATTGTGAAACAATTACAAAGAGTTTTATTTTATTAATAATTTATTAATTTTTTGATAGTTAAATATGTATATAATAAAAGTTAAAATTTTAAAGACTTTGCCCTATTTTTAAAGTATATTAAAAAAATTAAAATTCGCCTTTGGCTCATGAGGCTTCACTGATATTTCAAGGCATTTCGTCCTGTTTTTTTAGTTTGTACGATATGTACCTGTTCAGGACAAATCAAAATTTCAAAGCATTGCTGCCTGTTTGTATTAAAAAATTAACTAACTAAATGGAGAACACACAGTTCCCTAAAGTGTCCCAGAAAGGGACTAGTGCTCTGCATACCAAAGTTGTTTTATTACCTGCTAATAAATTAGCTGTTCATTCTTTTTCGTTTTAGAGTTTAGAAAGGAATTATTTAATAATGCAACAATCAGACGGAACAAACAAATGTCAATGCGAAAAAACAACAGAAAAAAAATGTAAAACTATAACATGACGAATTCCTGGACTCTGTCCATGGAAATATAATACTTACACAAAACGCACGTCCATTTGTTGGTGTAAATAATACCACAGATAAGGTTAACACTACAGATATACGGTAAATATGTGAGCTATCGGCAGCTTGTTTTATATGATTAATAATCTGCGAAAAGATGGCGCTACAATGACAATTTGTACTCTCACAAATAATTAAGTCACGGATGACTGTAATTGAGCAGATTACTTAGCACATATTCAAACCAAAAGTTAGACAGCCATCTGTCATGTTTAACGATTTAATTTGAGATGTTTAATTGTCAA
Organism: Ctenicera cuprea; assembly: GCA_958336395.1. NCBI lineage: Eukaryota > Metazoa > Arthropoda > Insecta > Coleoptera > Elateridae > Ctenicera > Ctenicera cuprea. The sequence goes on from OY284491.1 coordinate 32,013,276, forward strand.
ATCGCACTTTTTCGTGAATAATTAATATTGAAGCCAATTCTACTTAAATTATATTTATGATGTGACAGACTCCAAGTGAATAAGACTACAAGGACGTATGATACAGTTCTGGAATCTAGTGTATTAATAATAAAATCAGTAGAATTGTAACCTCAAAATATATTTAAATTACAATTTATTTTATGTTATACCTCTGGAACCATTACATATTACAGTTTTAAAATATAATCAATATAATTTATAAGGTAAATATCTAGCTATAGCATCACTTTGAAGTCACCCTCATGCGGCGAAGCTTTAAAAACCTTTACCTATGGTCTTCAGCTCTGGCACTTAAACTGCAGTCTGTAATAACTAATAAGGTAATACCAACCTTGCAGAATGCAGTGTTAAAGATAAAAACATTAGAATGAGCTAGCTTTTGGTGAAAAGTGAAGGTAGGTATACACATTACTTCTGCGAGAACCTTAGAAGAAACAAACAAAAGTTCAATAATAATTTACTTTTTCTGAAATATCAAATTTCAGTAAACAGTAAACACAAGGAAAATATAAAATACACGCTTTAACCAGATCCCAAATAAGGTTAGGTTTTTAATGTTATCTGTGACAGATGCAGTCAAATCCCCGATAAAACAGTTTCCAACACATTTCAACAGTAATAAACGAATGGCGATAGCAGCGCCTTAAAATTGGACTGGTGCTTTGCCGCCAAACTAACGCTAATTTCGCCTGCAAATATGAGCGGACATATTGTATAAGGGGTCGTATATCTGTAGTGTTAACCTTATCTGTGATAATACCGAACACACTTCATTTCGTGACAGATCACTTCAAAATAAAATGCAAGGGCATACGTATATCTATTGAACCCTCAACTAAAAATAAACATCAGTCTAGGAGGAAGAATATGCGTTGAACCGACAGAAAAGTTTTAATTACGTTTAATTTCCGTTTGCTGGATCCATTGGTACTGCTAGGGGCTAATGGGTTAAAAACCAACTTTATAATACCACCTGGAAGAGAGATTCGTCGTTAATTTTCTCTTTGTGGAGGTAGACTCCCCTCATCACTTGACGAATCACTAAAAGAATAAAACAACAATTACAAAATTAAAACTATTTTTGGTTTTTCTTACTCATTCAAATTGCATAAAGCAGCTAAGAAGTGCAACTTATGATCACTTTCATCAAATGTTATGGTCACCGAAAATCCCGGAATAACTATGAAACTCACAGTATCATCAAGAGTCTCGGGTATTACTTGGACTGGCAACTTATATCCATCTTTTATAAATGATGGAATGAGTAAAATCTTTTGGTCTCTGACCTGAACCTGGATTAGACCCAGAAACTGCCCGTTCATGGAAACCTCAGCATTTTGTAGAAATGCCATCGTCTTACGTCTTCTCAAACTCAACTGAAACTTCTTCAACTGTGTTATCAGAGAGATATCTACGCCATACTTTTTTTTCCATCTGTAAATTGTGATGAAAGATATACAAACGGTCGAATATTTTAGACATGTTTTTGTGGTGTTTAGTATTTAGATACTTGAATCCCTTTTCGTTTTTAATTAATAATAAATCAATTGGAAACTATAATCCTTTTTTATTGTTATTAGGAAATGAATAGTTATTATATATGTAAAAGGGGAAAACAACGTAACTATAAATTTAAAAGAGAATGGATGTATCTACAGTTCATTATAGAGTAAATGATGACAAGTTTGAATTTAATCTTGAGGAAGAAGAAGAACTTGAATTGTTTCAAAGAATGGTTATAATGTTAATTGCAAAGTCTGGCAAGACCGGTGCAGAGACCAAGTCGAAGATACCGTACGAAGATATAAAAAGTATATTAAATCGTTAACAAATGAAAAATTTGTGACATAAAATTCAGCAAAGCGTGCGCACACTTCGAGTGGACAGAGTTCAGGAATTCGTCATGTTGTAGTTTTACATTTTTTTCTGTTGTTTTTTCGCATTAACATTTGTTTGTTCCGTCTGTGATTGTTTCATTATTAAATGATTTCTTTCTAAACTCTAAATCGAAAAGGAATAAACCTAATTTATTAGCAGGTAATAAAACAACTTTGGTATGCAGAGCACTAGTTCCTTTCTGGGACGCTTTAGGGAACTGTGTGTTCTCCATTTAGTTAGTTAATTTTTTAATACAACCAGACCGCAATGCTTTGAAATTTTGATTTGTCCTGAACAGGTATATATAGTACAAACTTAAAGAAACAGGTCGAAATGCCTTGAAATATCAGCGAAGACTCATGAGCCAAAGGCGAATTTTAATTTTTTTTAAATACTTTAAAGACAGGGCAAAGTTTTTAAAATTTTAACTTTTATTATATACCTTGAAGCAGCGCTATATTTTAACAATTATAGAAGCGATAGATTTTACACCTAAAAATCATTTTGTACTCAACAGACCCATATAGTCGTAATCAGCCTTTACGTCTCACTGCTGGGCACCGGCACTCTTCTCTGCCACGTACTCTCCTTAGCGCTAAAGTGGAATACGGGGGACCTACAGTTTAACGTCGAGTCCGAACGACTAAATTCCAGAGAAGGTTTCAGGCATGAAGACCCCACGGCTGCCTACGCCGGATTGGGGAATGTGAGTGGCAGATTGCGGCATAGATTTTTATTGCTGCGTGGCTTCGGCGAGGAATCGAACCCTAGACCTTTAGCGTTATAGGCTGAGCGCCCAACCTCTGAGCTACCGCCACACACCCCATATAGTACAAACTTAGAAAACAGGTCGAAATGCCTTGAAATATCAGCGAAGCCTCATGAGCCAAAGGCGAATGGTAACTTTTTTTAATATACTTTAAAAATAGGGCAAAATACTTAAATTTTAACTTTTTAAAACTAGCTTAAAAAACAGGGCAAAAACCTTGAAATATTTGCTTTTTAAAACTAGTTTGAAAAACAGGTTAAAATACCTTAAAAAAGTGTTGTGTTCTGAACAGACCCATATAGTAGTAACTTATTCTATGATATGTTCCTTTTAAGTTGACGATGCAGTATTTAACACGGATTTATCTGAAAGTACACCTAAAACAATAGTTTCGAGTGATGTGCAACAGCTTACAGATACTAAATCATGGGAAAAAGATGACTGTTCTCTTCAAAAGCGCACGGAGATTATTAAAACGGATCACGGAAAATTGCAAACATGTGATAACGGAGTGTCAGAAGCGGATTTGAAAATTATTCAACAAATTGGACAAAGACGCAAAACTAGTGTTTCTGAAAATACCAAAACAAGTAATAACAAAAACGTAACCTATTCACAGGATGAAAATTTCGATAATAACAATAATAAAAATTGCAACGGTAACGAATGCGATTGCAAAATTAAAGATATCCAGAAAACAAAAAACAAAAAGGAAGCTGCTTTAGAAAATTTAACTGCTGTGATATCAAGCAAACCTGAATTTTTAGGTTTAGAATCTCGTATAGCCGAAATTTTAGGCAATCAGCAGGAACTTGCATTAAAATCTGCAAATAACACAGAAAACAAAGCTGAAGCTATTATTTCAGATAATTTTGATGATTCTCAAATAAGCAACAAAGTTGGTGATCTAACGGTCATGGACGCGCAGTCGCCAAAAAATTCTTTGAATTGCAAAAAATCAAATCATGTGACATACACTGTTCCAACTAGAAAATGTAAAGTGAAAAAAAGCCGTCCAAAGATTAATGAAATAAATACCAACACTACCACCAACAACATCTCTAAAACTCACATTTTATCTAAGCAGCCAAAAACTAATCAAAATGCATTTGATGTTACTACAGCTTCAGAAAGTTCCAAAAAGAAAATCAAAAGCAGAAGTAATATGCGTTTGCAGAATATAAGTAAAATTCCCACATTAGTAAAACCCGTTACACCCGCGCCAACAAAGTCTATTAGAAAATTTGCAACCAGTGCAACATCAGAAACTTATAATAGTACTGTTAGGGAAGCTAATAACAAAAATACTCTGGTTCAATCCACAGCGAATTTGGAAGAGCCAAACTCTACTAACAATCAAAGCAAAGTACTAAATACGACATCAAAAGCAAAAACAAATTCAAGTTTAAACACTAAAAAAAGTGGAAAAATTTTAAGCGCTTGTGCGAAACGAAAGCTTTATGCAGAAAGTTTACGAAATAAAAAAATAAATTTGAAAAATGAACCCACATTGACTTCTATTACTTATCCTGAGAAAGGTGCAAACGAGGACTGCATGTATTGTTATCCAAATGATGTACGGGCTGGTTCATCAGAACAACAGTTAAAGAAAGAAGTATCACCTTCAAGACTCCCTTTGCCAAAGTTTGCCAGCAGACATAACAACACTTGTATCTTACAGCAGCCCGAAGTTAAGCTAGATTCATCAGAAAGCTATGTTTACAGTCTTCGCAGCGTGTTGGAAGATCGTCAAGATGCAAACACAGACCATCAAAAACCGGGTTGTTTTCTTTGCAGCAAAAGGCGTTGTAGCCCAAATGATAGCATGTGTGTTATTGAAGATGATGGTGACGATGTAGAAATACTGCCGTTTCTTTTCACAAATAAAAGGCCAAGTAATTATCCCACAATACCTGCTTCAAATAAACCGAGTTGTTCAGGTATGAACTTGAAACAAAATGCTCAACATAAATTTGCACCAGATGAAAGCACAAAACTGCTAAACGAAGAAGGGCATACTTATCACGCTTACAGTGTTGTAGCAGATTATCCAAATGTAACAGATGTGTTTAGAAGCAAATTCAAAGCCAAAAGCTCAATTAGCCTGTTTAGCAGAAAATCCACGTTTTCGTGTGATAACATTTTACCTTGCGTTTCACATGGATATTTTGCTTCGAATTGTTCGCTGAACACAATTCGTAGCAAAACACTTTATAGTTCAAAGTCTAGTAGTTTACTTAACACAAATTGCTCCGACGAAATACACAACCCGTATGAGGGAACAAAACATTTAAATAGTTATGGAAGAATAGTGAGAGGACCCCGACTGCGCAAAAGAAATAGTATGGGAAAGAACAATGCGAACATGAATTTTTGCAGTCCCAGTATAGAATTTTTTAGTACAATCGAACAAAACAGTTCTACTGACAATAAGAATATGTCTGCGAATTCGCCGTTAAATCCAACATCATCATATGAATTTCGTCACTCAACGCCTAACTACGTACATAAGGATGTAAAGAGTGTAGAATCTGCCGAAGAGAAGATACCTTTTTATAGTAGATCGGCAAGAATTCCTCGCCGAAAGGTAAGCTTACTGGAAGCTTGTCAGTATCTAAGAGACAGCTCTTTAAGTGATAACTGTTGTAATGACGGAAAAACATACACACATGAAGAACATGAAGGTGCTAATATTGCGTCAAATTCTTCACACAGAAACAATTATTATACAAAAAATGAAGAGGTTTTTTCAGATAAACTTTTAGAAAAGAAGTATAAAAACGTGAATAGAAAAACATTTTTTAACGATATCAAATCCTTGATATACCAGAGTTTAGACAGGACGTCTAACACTTTAGGCAGCTTAAGTCGTAAAAGTGACACACCGTACAGTAATGTATTAAACCAGCAGCACCGAGAATGTATGATGTCGAACCTACCAAACAGTAATTACAGTGAATCTGATCTGACAGTGCCATATCTCGAACTGAATGCAGTAGAAACGTATTTTGAAGAGCCGAGACACAGCAAGCGCAATAAAAATAAAAACGAAAACAGCAAAGTAAATAACATACAAAATATAGCTGCTAAGGGACGCAACGCTGCTATGGTTAAGATAGCGAAAACAACAAAATATGATACTGCCCAAAACAGAAATTTAAAATTACATTCATCGAGAGATCCAAGTTATAACACAAAGAAAAGTGAAGATCAACATAAAATTAAATCACCAACATTGAAACGGCGGCGATATGATCAATACAATGTAATAGAAGATGAGGAGCAATATGCTACAGGGAATATTCCCTCTTCATTAAGGGCGCGAGAAAGATATTCTAAAAAGAAAAATAAGCGTTGCTGCGAAAATAGCGAAAATACCTTCTCTAGTGCAAAAGACGAAGAAGAATTATATACCATTTTTAAATTGGAAGATGATCAAATTCATAGACAACGTAAAAAAAGTTTAGAGAAGAATCAGTCGGAAGAATGTTTCAAAATGTTTGCGTATAACAACATTATTGAGTTAGATGTGGATTATCCACTCTTATATTCAACCTGCATGTATAATAAATACATGAATAAACCTTTTTTATATGGTACTGGGGAGAAATCAAAATTGTTTTCACAAGCCCATGAATACAAAAAGGAACGACTTAAATGTTCCAAAAAAGAAGATACATTTTTTAGCGCTCCAATTACACCGACATCAGATAAGACTGAAAGTGGTTACGGGAGTTGCAAAAGCAAAACATCACTGAGGAATTTCTTCCTACAACAACAAAACGTGCTAGACGCTTTTACATCTCCTTTTAATTGTTTTGATCAGGAAGTTTACGGCGGCAAGTCGAATCCTATGTCTATAGTGACTACTTTTCCAGTAAATACAAGTACTTATTCTAACTATTGTAGCCAGCCACAAAATGCTTCTTATTGTGCTGATTACGACAGCCAGCCTAACAGTAGTCAAAAGCGTAGACGAACATTGCTAAAAGATGATACTTCTGATTCTTCTGATTCTTCAAATGATACTTATACGTATAATCAATCATCTTCATCTAAATTTAAAAATAACTGTTCTAGTAGACATGATAGACTATCCTCACAATTGTATAATGTAGGCGTAGAGCGTAGTGATCGTTGCTGTGAGAGGCAAAAACGAGTAGACGCCACTAATAATCAAAACAAAAAACCACATAAGTATGTAAGTATGTGTAACCAAAGAAGTAGTGCGAAATATGAAGTTGGTATGGATCAACCACCGTTTTATAGTACGAATAGTAAACCACCAAATTCCAAATTTCATTGCCACGAACAGCACGAACAATATAAAAGTAACAATGATAACTTTTCTAATAAACCACATAAATCTCGGATACCACAAAAAATAAAACCACGTGCAAATCAATGCCCCAATAAACCTGAGGAACTTGAGGAGCAGTTTTTTGTATGCGACAAGCACAAGCCTCTACTATTTTTAAAACAAAAACTAAGAAAAGGCCACGAGCGCAAAGGAAACAAAACCATTGGCAGTGCAAATAGATTTATCGTAGAGGAAGAACAAGCCTTTTCTTCCAATTATAGGCATATACCTTCAACGTCGATAAAACAAAAACTATCCGAAACACACAAATATAAAGAAGCTGAGGAGTATGATGTTTCTGAATATTTATCACCTCAAAGGCAACTCAATGATATCTGGCAAATACATAATAACAAATCTATTCAAAAATCAAGAAGAAGATACAAAGGACTATGTAGTGAACAAACTGACGTCTGGCATTCTGATAGTAAAGAATTTGTTAACCGTACTGGTGGTAGATTTAAAAACTTAATTCGATCCATTAGCAGACCTTTTCATATTTCGAGAAAATTAGATGAAGATTTTTCAGCAGCAGATGAACACAGTAGCTCCTGTACAATTAGTACGAACGATTCGGGATCTAACCAAAAATATGTTTGGTTTAGAAATAATAAAAATCTAAATGCCAACACTAACGTACTATCACAATCAAAAACGAGTTTAAGGGATATTGCAGTTGGAATGTCTCAAATTTATTGTGATAAACCACAAAATTCTACTTGTTTGCAGAAACAAGTGGATCAATGTCACGAATATGCAAATAAAGTATGCACCGAGTCGCGACTACGTGAACAAGGCCGTCTCAAGCAGTTCAATGATTTTAAAGAAATTCCGTTAAGTATACTATTGGGTAAAAAGCCTTCTCAACCTACAGAAAGTGTAAAAACAAGCTTAAATTCTAGTAAAAGCGCTAATCGATCGAAAAAGTTGCTACCGAAATTAAAAGTTCTTGATGATGCGCAACTATCCAAAGAAGTGCTTGAACTAAATAGTCTCTGCGAAGACAAAGAAGATAAAATATCAAAACACAAATGTTCTAGTATATTAGAGAAAAATTACTTTTATGATGAATTTATTAAAAATTTAGATGATAAAATTTTGGAAAGTAAACCAATTAACAAATCTGAAGAGTACACAAAAGAAACCTGTAAGACGTTAAAAAACTTGCTGTTAAATTCGGAATGTGCAAAAGAAACGTCTAAAGATTTTAGAAATTTCTTGAGTAAGTCTGAGTGTACAGAAGTAACATACAATGATTTGAGAAATGCATTCAAAGAATCCGAATGTACGGAAGAAACATGTAAGAAATTGAGAAAGTTGGTGAAAGAATTAAGAGAAACGTTTTTGGAAGGCACAGAAGGTACATCTGTTAATTTAAAAAATATATTAAAAGAATCAATAATACCCCTAAAGGAATTATTGGAAATGATGTTGCAAAAGTTATTTGATGTACCTACTAAATGTGAACCATCAAATGAGCTGTCAATGAGATTACCGTCGGGTACATCTTTAACAACGTCATCGCAACACTCGCTTAAAGAATTGTTAGAAGTACCGTATCATGAAAGCACACAGGTAACACGTAAAACTCTGTCAGAAGACTCTATAGTGTCATTAAAGAAACTGTTAGATAGAGTCTTTGACGAGCTTCTTTCAACCGCATCTAAAAATTCAAGTGTGTCTTCAAAACTATCAACAGATTTTACCAAATCACCTATCGGCGAGTCATCACACGTTTCTCTTGAAAACACAAAGGAGTTTTCAGCTTCCGAACGTACTGTTTCAAGCACGCTTATCGATCCAGTTAATGTGCCATTGATAAAGCTTGCTGAATCAGCAGGGACGACGTCGTTAAACAAGTCTTTAAAGTTGTCGGCTATGGAATCTGCAGATATTACCAAAAAAAGTAAAAAAAGATTATCTACAGAACTTTCAGATCTGTCATCTAAGGAAATACTTGCCCAGTCTGTGGTTTCACAAATAGAAAAATTATTCAAGCACTTGTCACAGCATAAATCCGAAAAACTTCTTGAGTTGTTTAAAGAAAGTTTAGACACACCGGTAAAGGAAGTACAAGTAAATGTTATTAAACCGCCACCAAAAGCACCTATACGCGAGTGTCTTAGAGACTTCTATCCAGAATATACACAAACTAAATTCAGAAATCTAAAAAATTTTTCCAAGGAATCAAAGGAACTGCTACAGGTAACGGTTCAAAAAATTCTAAGTCGTTCTATGGAAAATATTGATAGCGTAGAAACAAACAGTATTTTGGAGAAATCATCGAAACACTCTGTTAAAGAACCGCTGCAATTTTCAACTTCGAAGAGCAAAGCAGTGACGTCCAAGGATTTGAAAAAGCTAACGAACAAGACTGTAGCAACTTCGATGAAGGACTCTAACGAGGAACCTTATACAAATTCTGCAAAAACCAACACTATAGGTGTAAAATGTTTATCTAAAGAATCAAAGGAAATTTTAGGATATATATTTCAAAAGTTGTCGCCGGTAAACAACCCAGAAAAGTATTTTCGTACAGCAATACCAGAGCTATCATCGTCAGATTATTCAGAAACAAGAAATAGTAATGTAAAAGAATTTTTTGAAGAATCTGGTAAAATGCCAACTACAGAAGCATTTCTACGTGTAGTTAAGTCATCAGAAATATCACTAAACACATCTACAAGAAAAAGTTCTAGTTTACGTATAGAATCGAAAGACACATCAGAACAGTTTAAGCAGGAATTGGAAAGTGAGTTATCAAGAAACATTTCATCACCAACGCAGATTTTACTGCGTGAAATATTACAGTATTATGTTGAAGTACCACCAAACCTACCCTTTTCGAATTGTGAAAAAAGCACAAACACACAAAACAAAAATACCTGTTCTGAAGAACATAATAAACCATCAAAGGAAAAACTAACAGAAACTTTTAAAGCTCCACCAGAAACACTAATTATGAGTTTCACCAACGAACCGCTTTCTGTTTCATCGACTGAGATAGTGGAAAAAGAAATGTCTGTAAAAGAGTCACTGGAGCATTTATTTATAGAGTCATCACAGCATAAACTTTCATGTGCATGTAAGTATCTGAAGGATGTTTTAAAAGAGCCTTCAGCCACTACGCCAAAAGAAGCAATAATGCAAATCCTTAAATCATTAGCAGAAAATTTATCTAAAGAATCAAGAGAAGACTTATACTCAAACATACAAAATTTATTTACAAAATTTGAAGTCAAATCCCCAGCAGCTGTCTTCTCGTCACAACACATTGTTAAAAAACCTTCAGAATGTATCAAATCCTTAAAAAAATATGTTAAAAAAAGCTCTGAAGAATCTTTAGATCTGTCAATAAAGGAAGCGTCAATACAGATTTCTAAATCACCGGAATCTGTTGCGGCACCGACAGAAGCTATATTAAAACAGCTGCAAGAAGATTTTGTCGAAAAACCTATAAAAGTTCCATTTTTGGGATGCACAAAAGCAACGTGTGAAACATTTAAAAGAATTCCAAACCAACCTGCGGATGAGCTACAAAAGAACGTTGCTATACAAGTTATTAAAACGGAAACATTGATAGAAGAGTCTGTTAAAGAACCGCTAATCTCACCACGTTTGCAATGTACAAAATCAACATGTACAACAAAAAGGTCGATTGATTTGGCGCAAAAGGCAATATCAGTATTGTCAAATACATCATCTTCAAGATCTTTAAAAAATGCTTCAAACGATTTACCTAAAAAATCAAATAAAATGTTGGAAGGGGAATTTCAAAAAATAATAAATTTATCTGAAGAATCTGTGTCATCAAAGGAAGTCTTACAAGGCACTTCAGATCCATCTGGAGAAGTTGGAGTGTCAGAGAAAGTATTACCAAAAGATGTATTATTAAAGGAATCACCACAAGATTCTGTTAAAGCGTCATCTAATCTATCATTTACAGAAGGTACAGAAACGACATGTAAAGACTGTGCTGGTATGTTATCAGAGGAAGTTTTACTACGAGTTGTTAACTTGGAACCACAAACATCAATAAAATCCAAGCCATCAAACGAAATTACTGTAACACCAACTACTTTAAAATCACTATCTGAAACATCATTGAAACAGAAATCACAAAACACATTTGAAACGCCACAGAAAGCGGACTTCTGGGAATGTACAAAATCGACATGTCCACACCTAAAAAGAATGTCAAAAGAGTCTGTTGATTCGACTAGAAAATCACTCTTCTCAAAAGAATTTATTACAGAATCATCTTCAAACTCTTCAGGAACGATGGCTAAGAGTATTCGAAGCTTATCAGAACAAGCGCAAGAATTATTAAGAGAGGTTTTCAAAAAATCAGCGCCACCCTCAAAGGAAATGTTGGAAGAGACATTTGTTAAATTATTAAATCTATCGAATGAAACGATAGCATTAGAGAACGTTATACCATCAATGGAAGTTATATTAAATGAAACAACACCAAACGCAGTTGAACAACATTCAGAATGCACTCCGAAGATTTCTAAAGCAACTGATATTTTGTCGTCAAAAGAGGAGTGCACTAGAGATTTAAAATCGCCATCAACATTAACAAGAATAGAGTCTGGCAAAGACACTTCCGATACTAATTCTACAAGCCTAAAAAGTTCACCTAATGAAATTCCATTAAAATTATCAGCCGAATCCTCTGCCCAAGAACCTTTTAAACTGCAAATTTCAAGTTGTACTAAAGCAACATGCAAATATCTAAATGGGGCTTCTAGTGATTTGCCACCAAAAGAGGTAACAGTGCAAGTTGCAGAATCGTTTTTATCGTCAACAATAGAGTCTGTCAAAGAGACTTCCGATACTAATTCTGCAAGTCTAAAAAATTCGTTTAAAGAAACGAAGAAAACGGTTAAAGAAATTCCTTTAATGTTAGCAGATGAATCTTCTGCCCAAGAATGTACAAAGGCAACATGCAGATATCTAAAAGGGGCTTCTAAAGCTTCTAGTGATTTGCCACCAAAAGATGTATCAGTTCAAACTTCAGAATCGCTGTTATCGTCTGTCAAAGACACTTCCGATATTAATTCTGCAAGTATGAAAAGTTCATCTAAAGAATTGAAGACAACGGTGAAAGAAACTCCATTAAAATTATCAGCTGATTCCTCTGTCCAAGAATCTCCTAAACTACAAGTTTTAGAATGTACTGAAGAAACATGCAAATGTCTAAACGAGGGTTCTACAGCTTCTAGTGATTTGCCACCAAAAGAGGTATCAGTTCAAGTTTTAGAACCGCTATTACCGTCAACAACGGAGTTTGTTAAAGACATTTCCGATATTAATTCTGCAAGTATGAAAAATTCATCTAAAGAATTGAAGACAACGGTGAAAGAAACTACATTAAAATTATCAGCTGATTCCTCTGTCCAAGAATCTCCTAAACTACAAGTTTTAGAATGTACTGAAGAAACATGCAAATATCTAAACGAGGGTTCTACAGCTTCTAGTGATTTGCCACCAAAAGAGGCATCAGTTCAAGTTTTAGAACCGCTATTACCGTCAACAACGGAGTTTGTTAAAGACACTGCCGATAATGCTTTTACAAGACTTTTAAGTTTACCTAGTGAATCAAAGGAAACGTTGCAAGATATTCTCTTCAAAGAATCAGTTGAACCTTCTATTGACAAACCACCTAAGTTGCCACCTTCAGAATGTACAGAATTAAAAGAGACATCTAAATACTCTGTTGGAACACCACCAAAAGAAGAACTGTCAAACTGCACCTATAAAATATGCGAATATTTAAGAAACTTATCTGAAGAATCGAGAGAATTGTTAGAGAGTACTTTTCAAAATTTAGTTGAACTATCTAAGCAATCTCCTAAAAATGCTTTAAGTGTGCTACCAGAAGAACAGCAAAAAATCACAGAATTTCCTGAAAAGGTATCCAACAAACCTTCACAGGATGCACCTAAAGAGTCAGCCAAATTACCATCCTCTGAATGTACATGCGGGATACCTCGTTCAAAATCTGCATGCAATCATCTCATAGATTTGTCTGAGGAACCTAGAAAATTGTCAGATACGACATTGCAACCCTCAACTGACGCGTCTAATAATGTGCAATCAAATTGTTTGCAAAAAGTAATGTCGATGGAACTTTTACAACCCAAAGAACCGTCATATTCAAGTGTTCAGTCAAAAGAACTTTCGCAGCTTCAGACATCAAAAATATCAACAACATCGACAAAAATGCAGGAAATATCATTGCAAAATTCAGTTACAGTATTAAAACAGTCTTCGAGTGTACAGTCAAAAGATACTTCACAACTTAACGAACTTTCATTAAAAGCTGCATTGATTGAATCACCACAGTCACCAGATTTAGGGTGCACATACAAAGAGTCAACACCAAAATGTACTTGCAAGAGCGCGGCTAATGCATCGAAACAGTCTGCAAATGAAGAGTCACGGTTACTACCACAGGTCATAGAAAGTAAGTCGGAAACAACACCGACATGTTCATGCCCAAATTTGATAAGTTTTTCTGAAGACTCACGGGAATTGTTAGAAATGTCGTTGCAAAATTCAGCTACCACTCCGCAGCAACCCGCAAATGAAGAACTAAAAGACCCACCACAAGATGCATTACTTAATAATTCTTTGTCGGAAGGTACATTTAAGAATGTTACAAGGTTGTCCCAGGAATCAGTGGAATTGTCAAATACTATATTTCAGAATTTTGCAAAATCGTCTGAAGATTGTTTCACTGCGCAAATAAATGAGCAACCGCATATTGTCGAATCGTTTTCAGAAACAGAATCAAAAGGATTATTTGAGGATTCAGTAAAAGAATCATTAGATATTTCAAAATATTTTTTTAAAAATTTTGAAAACTTTCCCAAAGAATCAGAGAAACTCTTAGTGGCATTCCAAGCTATACTAAATATGTCTAAAGAACCAAAGTGTATGCTAGAGAAAAAAGAAACGCCGAAAAAACTTAATTCTTCACAAACACAAATGTGTAGACAATGTAATCCAGCACCAGGGATTGACAGTTATTCTGAAGTGCCAGAGGAATTAATGAAGCAATTGTGTAACGCGTCACTTAAGACTATGATGAAATTATATGATAAAGTGTCAGATAATAAAGAAACGAAATTATCATTTAAGGCAATGGTGGAAGAACTGTACAAAAATAAGTCTAAAGAGAAAAAAACATCAGATATTGAGACACAGAGTCAATTAAATATTATAAATTTATTGCAGAAATATATAGACGAAGATGATGCACTAGCTAAAGCCCAAGAGAATTGTGCATGTTTACAAAATAAAGAAGAAACAAATATACTAGGTAAAGAAGAAAAGAAAATAATTAAAACTGGGCCTGCCTTAAATACAGAAAGAGATAAGTTTACTTCGCCGATCAAAGATAAAGAGAAAAACGAATATTCGTCGTTGCAAATCAAAAAAGAAAAACAAAGTGCCTCAGCAAGCATTGAAAAAGCAGAAGTAGCGGATTCTCAAGAACGTGAAATTTGTGCAGTAGATAATGTAAGTGAACATGTAGCTTCTACCTTTGCTACTTTTAAGACAGACTGTCGTGTTTCTATAAAGTCGCAGGAAAGATTCACTGATTTAAAATTTGTTAATAAATCTAATAAAAAAGAAGACACTTTAGGAAAAACCGCCAAAAAAAATCCACTTAGGGAACTAAGAGATAGTTTAACTGACAAGGAACTGTTTGAAAAATTACTCGATTCTTACGAAAAAGAAGAAAACATCGTAGAAAGGTTATCAAATGATGGCGAATTCTTTCAGAGTCAATTAGAATTAGTGAAAAGCAAAAACTCTATAGAATCTTTAATAAAAGATAAAGAAAAGATCACGAGTAAATCTGAAGAACAACTACTTGCGTTATTGAATTTAGGCTCTTTCTCTGGACTTCTGAAAGACGAGGAGAAAAAGAAATCCTCTAATACCGCATTTTATCCAGAAAATGCGGAATCGCTAGAACTACCGCAAAAAAAACAATCTAAATCAAAAATTTCTGGTTTAAAATCCAGAGTAGCGCGATTGTTTAAATCGGATGACGTAAAAGAAATAGTGGCACCCAGATCAGACAGTTATAAAAATAGTGTTGATGTATCGTACTACGATTCAAAGACAGAAGTAGATGAAAGGGCAGCGTTAATTAATAAATCTATATCTAGTGAAAATTTAACAACAAGTGAATCAACTCAAAAAGTTAAATTTATTGGAGGACAACGCTTTCTCGAAGAAAAAAAACTGCTTGGTGAAGGTACCGAAACCTTTCTAACGGAGGCTCATCAAAACGGCGGAAAACGAAAATCGTCTGCAGATTCTGACTCTGATGTAGTGAAACCAACTGAACTGGGAAAGTGCTTTCTCAGAGGTTTTAGATCTGATTACGTATCACTTGGTGGTGACACATGTTTGCTAATTAGCAATCAGGAGAAGGAACAGCAAGGTCTTAGAGGTGAAGCATACATTGAATTTTCTGAACGAAATTCACCGTTGGAATATTTACTAGCATTGGGTTTTAGTATTGATGAAGCTAGCAATGCAATTAAAGATGAAGACGTGAAAAATCGTCTCCTTGCCGCCATCACAGAAGTAATGTTAACTTTTATTTAGTTGTATTGTTTTAACGGATATATTTTTTAGGCTCGTATTTGGATAAATAAAATAAGTACCTTACAAGGTACATTGCTTTATCTTATAGCATATAAAGCCAAACCCAGAATCATGCGCTACTACCTACAATTAGTGGAAGCTATTATCAATAGACGAATTCAAAATGCTGTTAAACTTGATGCATTTTTACGAGTACTGGAAAAAGTAGAAGATGGTGATCTTAATATGGTCAACATTATTGGTGCAGATAAAGTAATTGCTCTTATTTATTTAATCATATTAAGTCAATAAATGTTTTTGTTGTAAGATCGTTCCTACTAATACATTTAAGTTTTAGCCCTTACAATTACTTATAGGTAACTACTCATTTTTTTAGTTTGATGATGAAGAGAATGAGGAGAAGAAAGTTAAAAAACAATTACGCGAGTTGTTCATCGATGTTTATAAGACAGCTGAAAATGAAGCAACTTTGAAAAATAAACCCTTATCGAAGGAGGCAGTCATCCTTCTTCGAATTTTGGCTGCCAAGTACAGAGCAGGACTGCATCCTCATCTTAAACTTATCGCAAGATATATTGGACAAGGTTTGCTTCGCAATGAAGTTCAATTAGAAGGTAAATTTCTGTTGTACTTGTATTTATTATACCACATGTTCAAATAAAAAAATACATAAAGCTTATCGATTGAAAATAAAATTACTGTCTTTGCATGCTTTACAATTTATTAACTGCCATCACTCTGCCAGTGTCACTACAAATTACATTACATGGAATGACAAACTTAACCTAATAATTTTAAGTGACCTTATTATGTTCTGTTTGTTTCAATTCTAAAGCATGCAGAGACAGTAATTTTATTTTCCATGATAACCTTTATGTATTTTTTATTGGACATATGGTATAAAGCGGTCATTTTAATAATATTTTAGCTGCAATGATATATTTATCAAGACTGGACACAGCTGACGTTAATTTGGAAGAATTTGAACAATATTGTGGTATAGTATGCAAAAAGAACAAAACTCCGGACAGTGATACAAAAGCAAACTGAAACGAAGAAAAATTTGTCAAAATATTATACAAAGCACATACAATAATTTCAGTGTATCTGCTTATTAATTATTTAACGATTGAAAAAGAAATTATAATATGTGTACTGCATGGTAATCTAGCTGTTGAAGCATCGAATAAACGTATTTATGCAATCACATAACATTGTCGCACTTTAAGAGTTTGTTATTTTATTATTTAATATTATCTATCTATCAAATGAACACATGTGTAAACGGCATTAAATGAATGTGCATGGAGAGTGGCATAAGCTTTAGGGGCGTAGTGGTTTATTTAATATTATTACCAAAACAATAGATATAATTTCATACAAAGATTTTATAGAGAAACATCTAGTAAGTTCCTCATCAGAAATATCTTAATGATAGAACATCATTACTAAAGCAATAATCTCACGGAGTATGTTTAGAAACTATTGCTTTTTAAAATTTATTTTATATACAACAGTGAGTAAAGTGACCACTTTACTCACTCCTAACAGTGAGTAAAGTGAAAATTTACTCTCTAGTTGACATTACCTCACCAACTTAAATTTGGTACATTTATACTTTGTACTACACTTTGTACTACACTTTAAATATGTACATGTATGACACAATTGTTACAATTATTAATAGTTATTCCCGAAAATGCGATGCAAATTGCGATTAGTGAAGTCAGCAATTTTATGTTTTGTTTCAAAAGCATTGTGATGCAAAGCTTTCATTTTTTAAACGTCAATTTAAATATTTTGAAAATTGTACATCATATTCTGTTGTAGATAAAATTTTATATAGAACACATGACTAAAGTGTCTTTTTTTGATTTCGCAGATTTATATCACGAGCGTCAGCGAGTGATATAAACTTCTGCTCGATCAGAAAAAGTTCCACTTTACTCACTTGTACTATAAATAATTATTATTCAACCAGAAAAGATTACCAGAACACATTGGTCATATAAAAAAACTTTTGAGTGTGGTTAAATTAAATAAAACATAAAAGTATAAACAAAACTAGATTAGATAATACAAAATATATACAGAATACAAAATTAAAGATATGAATACCGTGTATTGATGATGAACTCCCTGACCGAATCAAAAAAAAACTCTAGTGTTGGTTTGTTCTTGATTTCTTCTGGTAACTCGTTGAACCATAATAAAGCTTGATACTGGATTTTCCTCCTTTCTAAATTTGTTGCATTTGGCAGTACATAAATGTCTTGATTTGTTCTCTTGTTATAATTGTGAATATCACAATTTTGTAATAAATCCACATCACTTCTTTTAAGCTAGTTTTTACTTTTATACATTAATTTATAGCTATTAAGACAACCAGTGTTTTATAGACGGTTTAAAATTCGAGGTCGGTGTTTAAATCTGAGCGACCGTAGGGAGCGAGGATTTAATAGACCGGGATTTTTAAACTATAAAACACGTGTTGTCTTCAAGATTTTATCTAACACTAATAGAATATCATAATTAGTCTTTTAGGTTTAGTCATTTTTCAACTCAATTTTGTTTGAGTTATTAGATAGGTCCGTCTATGGAATGTTATGTGTGCTATGGTAACGAGTCAACAAAGTATTGTTATTTCGTTAAAGCGTATTTTAAATAGCTATAAAATACGTTACCATTGACGACGTATTTTATAAGGAACGATGTATTTTATAGTTAACTTAACAAACGAATTCAAATGCACCATAGAAACAGTATAAGGTGTTAGTGTTAGATAAATACTTTTTTTTCACTACTAGTAATATGGCGTAGCATTTTGACACATAATAGAATGCTGTGAAATTAAATTTCTCTACCTTTGCTCACTGACAGGTAACTAATTTTTCATTATTAACCACTGGTAAATAATGAACAAATTTATATTTTTTGATAATCCTGTGACAGTTTTAAAGAGAACGTTTTTATAGCACGATTTAATATAATGGAGAGATTCTATTTAATGGTATTTTATGCATAAAATAGTTGTTTAAATAAATTAATGTAATTTTAAAAACTTTAGTGTATTTGAATATACGTTTTTCGCGCCGTAATAAATGACAACTCTGTCAATATCAACACACAAAGTAAAAAAGAGAAAATTGTTAATAATTTCAGTATTTTAGATGAAACCAGTTCTTAAAAACAATGTTTTTGAATACCAATGACGATTTAACAATTTTCAAACAACTGTCATGTCAAGAAAACAAAAAACTGTCATTTGTTTTATAATTTGAAATAAACAAGGATTTAAGTTAAAATAGTTATTTTTCGACAATTATAAGGGTTTATATCACCAGTAGTGAAAAAAAAAAGTATATACGCCTCGGTAGAAAAGTCTTATAGCCCTCGGGCCTTACATCCCTCGGCGCTACGCGCCTCAGAATCTAACCTTAGCACTCAGGCTATAATAGTAGACTTTTCTACCTTGGTGTATAATATACTATTATCTAACACTAACACCTTATACTGTTCCTATGGTGCATTTGAATTCGTTTGTTAAGTTAACTATAAAATACATCGTTCCTTATAAAATACGTCGTCAATGGTAACGTATTTTATAGCTATTTAAAATACGCTGCTGCATTTAAAACATTACTTACCCTTGTATCAAGATAAGCCAAGATGACGTCTTCCGTCACTTCATTAATCTTTTTTACCGTTTTCCATTGCTTGAAAGCCACGTACACCTTCTCATATGCATCTTTTGATTTTGCAGGTAATAATTTTGCCCGCAATTCTTTGCCTTTTTCTAATATTTCGGTAGGAACACTTTCACACATGTTAAAGAAATAATTTTTTGTTTTCAATACTTTGTTGACTCGTTACGATAGCACACATAACATTCCATAGACAGACCTATGTAATAACTCAAACAAAATTGAGTTGAAAATGACTAAAACTAAAAGACTAATAAATTTATGATATTCTATTAATGTTAGATAAAATCTTGAAGACAACACGTGTTTTATAGTTTAAAAATCTCGGTCTATTAAATCCTCGCTCCCTACAGTCGCTCAGATTTAAACACCGACCTCGAATTTTAAACCGTCTA
This sequence comes from Ctenicera cuprea, assembly GCA_958336395.1. Taxonomy (NCBI): domain Eukaryota; kingdom Metazoa; phylum Arthropoda; class Insecta; order Coleoptera; family Elateridae; genus Ctenicera; species Ctenicera cuprea. The sequence continues at coordinate 32,033,058 of OY284491.1, forward strand.
TAAAACACTTGTTGTCTTAATAGCTATAAATTTTACGAGTTCATGTATTTGTAAGATTTTTAATTCATTATATAGTTCTATGGTGCTAGTGCGTATTGACATATTAAACAAAATTTTCAACACTCTACTTTGAGTAACTTGCAATTTTTTTAAATTTAGTTTCCTAGATTATCCCCAAAAAGCAGGTGAGTACATCAGGTGTGAGTACACATAGGCATTATAAATTGAGAATTTGGTGTGTTTATTTAATTGATATGAATTACGTTTAACTTGATAGCTTACACCATTAATTTTTCTTTTTATTGATTTCATATGCTCACTAAAATTCATATTTTTATGAGTGAGGAGGCCCAAGTACTTCGCACTTTCAACTTTAGATAGTTTTTGTTATCAATTTTTAGTGAAAAGACTATTACAGCCGCACTTATTATTAAACACTAGTTATTAAGTTTAATGTTATTACGACTACTCACTTGTTATTGTCAAATCAGTCTGTGCAGTTTGAAATATTTCTGTTTCTGTTCCTGCATAGAATAGAACATTGTCATCTGCGTATGATGTAATTGAACCTTTTATATCCTTTTAGATCATAGCTTGTTATGGTATTTACATACATAAGAAATAATAGTGGTCCAAGTATTGAACCTTGAGGTACACCGTATCGTATTTTTATAAACTCCTCTTTTTTTACCTCTGTTTGTTATCTATTTTCTCGTATATAAACTCCATTAAAGTTGTTATAGTGTTTGTGTATTTTTTTGCTTAAAAATTCATTTTGCTGTGGACTTATGAAATCTAGATTTATCAAAAAACCAAGTAATCTGGTTTGCAATACAATTTCAAAACGTTTTGAGAACACTGATAATACTGAAATAGGTTTGTAGTTCTTTAGATCAGATTTACTTTCTTTTTTAAATACTGTCGTTACTTTTGCTACTTTTTAATATGTTGGAAAAATTCCTCTGAGTGATATGTTTATTCATAATTATTGAAATCACAGGTGCTAGCGCCACTACTTGTGACTACTAGTGCTACTTGTCATATTTTGTATTACTTTTGCATTATTTTTGTATTAAAGTTTTACGCAACGATAGTGACTATATATTGTACTACTCTTACCACTAAAGCGGGTAAGTTGCATAGAAAAATACTATTTTTTATTTTTGTTTCGTTGAGATTAAAAAACAAAAATCAAGGAAAAGATGCATCAAGCAAAAATTGGGTGGGAAGAGGAAAATTAACCACTCTAAATATTGTAGCATCTAAAATCTAAAGTGTGAATCTTATTGTACTATCACTCATGAGTAATTTAACTTAAACAGATATGTTTTATTGTCTCTCGTTTAGTGAATAAAGGGATATGAATTTTTGATTTTCAAACAGTTATAGAAGACGTCACAGAGAAATTAAGAGACTGTGACACCAACCAAGTTATAGATCAGCTCTCTTTCTATGAGAATACAAATTAAAAAAAACTAATATAATCGGTTTTTGAGGAACACGTGTTTTGAAAATATTCAAAACTAAATATTTGTCAATTCAAAGTTTTCATTTTTTTTTAATTCTTGTACATACCGAGTGATAATTTAAATTTCAGCTCTACATATCTATGGAAATTTAACTCATGGCTTTGATTAATTCACAGAAACAAAATTAATTGAAATGTCAAATTTATGAACTGTCAGCATTAATTATCTTAGTTTTTTATTAAAAATGGTTTGAACTACAGCACAAAAAGCCTTTGTTGTTGAGGCATACTTTTCTACTGATCTTGCGTATGATGTTTTCAGGTTTAACTTCTAAATAGAATTCTGGGGCGCAAATTTGAAGTTGATATGCAAAACATTCAATTGTTTGTGTGAATTACTCAAAGTCATGACTTAAATTTCCACAGATAACTAGATCTGAAATTTAAATGATCACTCGATAGTAACAATGATTTCTCCTTACGCTATTATAATCACGGCTAGTAAAGGTACATAATTGTGGCATCTCAGTTGTTATTTGTATAGTACTGCTCTGATTTTTGCGTTATGTAGGGTTTATTTATTAAGAAAATTATACATAAAATATTTAGTTCGAAATTTAAAAAAAACGTATCTACATAGTATATGAGATTTAATGCTTCTGATTATGTTGACAATATACCCTATAACCTATAACATGTATTCAAATATTATTGGTATTTGGAAGCATGACAGATTCATCAAAAGGATGGGTTTACTAAGCCAAGAGATGGAAAAAAGTGTTTAATTAAATCAAACTAAATGTGGTACTTTAAAAACTATTGCTGAACCTAATAATTGAGTTGTGACTCACATTTCATTATCACTCAAGGGCAATTTAGTTTAAATAGAAGTCTTTTATCCCGTTTATTAAATAAAAGAGCATAAATTTTCAAATATCAATAATTCATAGAAGGCGTCACAGAGAAGTTAACGAACTAGAACTCCAACCAAATTGTAGTTTATTCCTAGCTCTATAAGCATACAAAATTTAAAATGATTGTGTGGCCAGTTTATGAACAATCCATACATATATAAAAGCACTAAGGGTTTTCTTCTCCGGTTCCTCCAGCGGCTACCGCTTCACCAATTTGCACCATTTTTTTTTTTCAATGAAAGGTCTCTATCATCAGATGGACCATGAAACATTTTTATATTTTTATTCTACGTCGATTTTTCAATAATAATTATTTTAATTTATAATATACAGGGTGTCTGTAAACCTCCTACCAGCCGATTCCTGACGAAAAAATAAGTCGAAAATGTCTTTACAACTTTTGTCCTAAACCGCTTCCTGAGGAAGCTACACGTCTCGCTAGTATTTTTTTTAATTTCTGAAATTTTGATCAAATAAATGTTAGTTCACAGTTATCGTGTTTTTAAAAATGCTCGCCGCTAGTAAGATTGGGTGCCCCTAGAGCTACTGCAATACCACATTTGATCCCGATATGTCAACTCGTTTTTGAGTAATACGGCGTTAAAATTGAAAGATCCGAACAATCGTATCGACTGCCATTAAGAAGCTAGAAAATTCGCAAAAAAAAATTTAGATTTGGTCAAAAATTGCCTGTCAGATTCATTTTTAGATTTCCAAAAGAAATTCTACTAAAAAACATGTGCAACTTCCGTTTTCTTATCTATAAAAGAGTTATTTTGTCGATGAATTTTTAATATACCCACCCCCACATTTCGAAGTTAATTGAAATCGGTCCATCGGTTTGGGAGATCTGCTGAAGCTAGAAAACTCGCAAAATATACTTTAGATTTGTTCTAAAATCACCTATCAGATTCATTTTCAAATTTCCAAAAAAAATTCTACTAAAAACATGTTCAACTTCCGTTTTCTTACCTATAAAAGAGTTATTTTGTGGATGAATTTTTAATATACCCACCCCCATTTCGAAGTTAATTGAAATCGGTCCATCGCATCGGTTCGGGAGATGTGCTGCACATCCCGACACACAGACAGACATTTTTTAAAAGCAACCCTGTTTGCGTTCCTGGGCACTGCCAACACAGGTATTTCCGTCAAAAAATCTCGAATTAGAAAATTTTTATCAATCAACACTTCTGTGTGCTGTAATAAAAATAGCTGCCAAAATACGCAATAAATAATAGCGTATAGATGTAGTAGAGAAATTATAAATGTTTTTCAAAAAATTACTTAAAAATAGTAGTAAAACTGCGTATTTACATAAAAAAAGTAAATAAATGCAGTCAATAAACAGATGTAATTTTCATTTTTTTTTTAATTTACGTCAATAAAAGTTTATTCATAAACTACCACAATAACAAATATTTACTAAAAAGAGTATTAGGGTAGAGTCATGGGGGCATACATAAATCACGTGTTAGATTATACCTCGAATTGTATGTCCTTGTAGTGTTTAAACAGCTAAAATAAGTAAATAAATTCAAGTATTCCCCCTCTCCCTAAAAGCAGTGCGCGCTTCTGTAAGTTAGAGGGAGCAGCTATAAAAGCGAAACAAAGCGAAATCTTGATACGTTTCGTACGTTGATTAGCTACAGCGACTATAACAACCGTTTTTGAGTAATAAACCGTTAAAAAATCCTAGCAGCCGCCGTTTTAAAGTTAACAAGTTCAGGACAAAATGTTGGGATTAACTGTTAAGTTTTCTATCATATTCCACTTTATATGACTTTCTTCTATTTTTCGCTATCTATAGCTTTCCTTCTCCATCTTCTTGTTTTCATTTTCTTTAAATCGTTTTCCACATCCTCACTCCATTTCTTCTTCGGTGTCCTTCGCGTTCTTGTTGTTTCTGGTTTTCTTTCGTACGTCATTTTGGGGCTGTTTTCCCTTATTCTAATATGTCCCAGCCGTTTCAGTTGTTGGCTCTTTACTGTGAAAAATATATCCGAATCTTCGTATAGATTTCTTAGTTCATAGTTCATTCTGTGTCGCCATTCGCCTCCTTCAAAAATTGTGCAGCATATCGTTCTTAGTACCGTTCTTTCGAAGACGTTCAGGTTTCTTTCATCTTAGGACCCATGTTTTACTTGCATACTTTACTATTGGCTTAATTGTTGTTTTACACATTTTCTTTTTGACATTCCTTCAAATGTTCCTTTATTGAAATATTTTTTATAGTGCGTAGTAACTTCTATTTTTAGCTGGATTTCTTGCTTTTATTTCTTTGCCTGTTCCATTTTCTCTTGTAATTGTGCTTCCTAGGTATTTTAATTGTTTTTTTAAGTGTGTCTGTTTATTCTCTTCTTATGTCTCTGATCATACGCATGTACTTTGTTTTCTTTTCGTTTAATTTTAGCCTCGTTTTGGCTAGTTTCTTCAGTTCTACGTATGCTGTTCTTAAAGCTTGTTTAGTTCTTGTTAGTATCACTACATCGTCTGAGTATGCCATGTATTGATAGGTCTTGTTATAAATATATTATAGCATTGACTATACAAGGTATATAATCAAAGATTATAGACAGATGAGTCAACATTCAAAGCTGTTGCCAAGCGAGATATACTTTTGCCGCACTATCGTATAAGCACAGATAAGGTTAACACTACAGATATAAGACCCTTTATACAAAATGTCCGCTCATATTTGGAGACGAAATTAGCGTTAGTTTGGCTACAACGCACCAGACCAATTTTAGGGCGCTGCTATCGCTATTTGTTTATTACTGTTGAAATGTGTTGGAAACTGTTTTATCGAGGATTTGAGTGCATCTGTCACATCATGAATATAATTTAAGTCGAATTGGCTTCAATATTAATTATTTACGAAAAATTGCGATTTGACAATTAAACATGGCAGATGGCTGTCTAATTTTTGGTTTGAATATGTGCTAAGTAATCTGCTCAATTACAGTCATCTGTGACTTAATTATAAATTGTCATTGTAGCGCCATCTTTTTGCAGATTATTAATCATATAAAACAAGCTGCCGATAGCTCACAGATTTACCGTATATCTGTAGTGTTAACCTTATCTGTGGTATAAGCTACTAACAGGAGCCTAAGCCTAAACCTAAGTGTATGTAAATCTTTTACTTTCCATCTTTTAATCCAGAATCGATCTTATATATTTTCTAGAAGCTCGTGTTTCTTCGTGACAATCTCTTTCCCTCCATATTTCACCAATTCAACTGTTTAAACAAATTAAAGTTCTTCTCTTGTTGGCGGTATAACGTTTTGTTGGGGGCCATAATTCTGTGGATCTGCATAGTTTGCTTCTGTTTCTTCTTCGTTTTCACATTCACTCTCACTTAATAGCCCCTTGAAGTGTTTCTCTCATCTTTCCAGTATTTCTTCTTATTTTGCTATCAGTTTTTTTTTATTTTTACGTTTATTTTATCTTGCTTAAAACTGTTCTTTTTCCTTCTTCGCATTTTGATAAAAAATTATACATGTTGGTTTCTGTATTCTGGTTTCGGTTCTTCCGACTTTTCTTTTTCGTAAGCTGTTTTCTTTAGTTTACATTAATTATACGCTTGCCTTCTTCTATATTGGTAATTCCTCTGGATTCATTTTGGGTTTACTTTGTAGAATTGTTTCTCGAGCCTCATTTTTTGTTTTGTGTGCTTTTTTGCATTTTTCGTTGTATTAGTCGTTACGCCTCCATGGTGCTTTTGCTCCTAGCTGTCTTTTTGGTGCTTTATGTAGACATGGGACTATTTTTTACCACTTCTCCTCGATGTCAAGCTCCCCTTCGTTTACTTCGTTTAGGAGTCGTGTTACTCTTTGTTGATAATTATTTTTATTTGCCTCATCTTTCAGTGCCTCGTTTAGAGATGTTAGACTCTTCGTTTGTTACTAGTGGTGGTTTTTCTTGTTTTTGCTATTCTTTGTCTATATCTTCCTTTGACCATGATTTGGCCTGAGTCACAGAGCCCGCTCCAGGCAACCGGGGGACGGGCTCATCAAACTTTCATAATTGAAAATTTTCATTAAATCAATATCTACTTCTACTGAAAGTATAGAGAAGTAAAATCTGTAAAAGTAAAATTGTCATATTCTTAAAGATTTATACTACAGGTTTAGTTAACATAATTTTAACTAACAAAAATAAATTCCAGTATACTGAATTTTATTATATGTATAACAAAATAAACTCACTGGTTGACGCATTTAGGTTAGTTATGAAATCTTTGTTCAAATACATTAATACACTCTCACTTTTAAGAATTTTGCAAATACCCTTAATAGGTAGTTATGAAATTTGCGGTGTATGTATATTTGTAGAACTTATTTAAAACTAGACGTAAGCATTAAGTAAAGTAATGATTTATTTAAATAAATAAAGCCTCTACTTTTAATTAGATAAAACAAGCAGATTTAAGTGCTTTCACTAACTATAGATCTTAGACAAATTATTTTATTTATCAAACTGTCAATGGTCATTACATTCTTTTTAACATGTATTATTACGTCTTATTGCATATTACATATAGTCTTTCAAGGGGTAACATTCCATGGAACGAAAGTACCAGGTTTTGGTTCATCCAACTGTAAAAAGAATATTAGATTATTGGTCAAATTTATGTGGTAGTAAATGATTAATAACTGTTATATATCATTTATTGTTTTTTAGTAGAAATATCTTAATAACTTACTTTAGCGGTCAAATGATCTTGGCAAGCCATTCGAATTCTGGCTGATGTAGCTGGAGCATATAACTTAAAATCTGTTGATGGTAAACCAGCGTCTGTTCTGGCAGATTTAATTGCTTCTCTTATTGCAAATAGTACAGAGCTTGCTAAGAACAGAGGAGGTTCACCTACAGCCTAAAAATAAATATGATAGAAAACGAATACATTTAAAAGCATTCAATTACCTTAGATGAATATACTGCTCTTGGGTTAGGTGCCCCTTTCAACAGAGAAACATTAAACTCAAGAGGGATGTCGGCAAAACCTGGCAGTTTGTAAGCTCCGGGTCCTCTAGTAAAAACGGTACCGTTTGGAGAATATACCATTTCTTCAAGTACAAATAAACCATAACCTTGGATAAAACCGCCCTCAACTTGTCCAATGTCAATAGCGGGATTTAAACTTTCACCTACATTTAGTTTTCAAATTAATTAAGTAGTTTACTTTAATGTGAACATATCTTACCTAAATCCATCACAATATCTGTTCTTAGAACTTGATGATCTCCAGTAAGGCAGTCAATTTCAACCTCAGTACAAGCTACTCCAAAGGTGAAATAATTAAAAGCATTTCCTGAATTTGTTTCCCAGTCATACCCAATATTCGGAGTTCTGTAAAATCCTGTAGTTGACAGACTAACCCTGTCCATATAAGCTGCCATAACCCAATCCTCCCATTTACCTTTGGGATTTTTTAACTTATACGGTTCCAATCGTTGCTTAATAGTTTCACAAGCATTCTGATAACATGAAATAACACTTCAAGCTCTGTTTTCTACTAAATGTTAGCCTAAATATCTTACCATCACAGCCATTCCGTTAAGATCTGACCCCGAACTAGCAGCTGTTGATGATGTATTGGGTACTTTATCTGTAGATGTTTCACTGATATGTATTTTAGAATGTGCAATTTCTAAAACTGTGCTAGCAACCTGTATCATTTTAGTGTGTAAACCCTGGCCCATTTCAGTACCACCATGACTTATAAGTACCGAGCCATCGGTATAAACGTTGACTAAAGCTCCTGTTTGATTCAAGAAGAGACAAGTAAACGCTATTCCAAACTTGGTTGGTACTATGCTTATGCCTCGCTTTTTCCATCTGTTTTCACTAAAAATTATAATCATCAAGAAATTGCTTGAATATCCAAATTGTGTGGGTATTTACTTGTTATACATTTCAATTTCTTTTTTCCTCGCGTCAAATTGCGAAGATGCAAGACATTCATCCCAACATCTCAGCATCGTGCAATATTCTAATTTTTGATTGTAATGGGTGACGTCACCTTCTCTGTACAAATTTAATCGACTGACTTCTATCGCATCCTTATCAAGAAATTCAGCAATTTCTCTAATCATAGTTTCAGCGGCCAACATTCCTTGTGGTCCCCCAAAGCCTCTAAAAGCTGTGTTGGAAGGTAAATTAGTTTTACATGCATAGCCTATCACACGAACATTTGGTATTTTGTATGCATTTTCAAAATGAAACATTGCGCGTTCCAGTATCTAGAAATACAAAAACTGTTATAAATGTAGTGCAAACGTCATTTTAAACAATGCTTACCGCTTCGGAAAGATCATTTGAACATCCAGCATTACTGTATATGTATATTTCACATCCAAGGATTTTTCCTTCATTGCCAAAAGCAGTTTTATATTTTATGTAAAAAGGATGTCTTGCTCCAGTTATGAGCATGTCTTCATCACGGTCTAACATACATCTAACTGGTCGATTCAAACGGGAAGCAGCAAAAGCTGCTGGCAGTCCAACAACTGTAGCTTTGGACTCCTTTCCGCCAAAGCCTCCTCCCATTCGCTTTACACGTGTTACTATTCGATTTTGAGGCACTTGTAACACGTGAGCTATGAGTTTCTGAAGAAAATAATAATAGTCAGATATAAAATTATAGACAAACAAAGAAAAATTAATTAATTGAATTACCATTTTAATATATATTACAAAAATGTGCAATAATGGTACAATATGGAAACATACAGTTATTATCATTTTATTTCTAATGAAATTTTTTTTATTATACAGGGTGTTTGGCAAACACACGGTAAAAATTTAAGGGGTGATCCCCTGGGTTATTTTAAGAATATTTTGTCCTTTGGTGATTTTCGGAAAGCCGCTTTGTTTTGAAGAGACAGGGCGATATGTTTAACCGTGGATTTGGACCGGTATTTCTACCAGGAAGACTTACCGGCGAGGTGTATCGAAACTTTTTGAAACAATCGCTACCTGAGTTTCTAGAGGATATACCATTGGCATCGAGAAATGCAATGTGTTTATGCACGATGGCGCACCAGCGCATTTTAGTGTGGTTGCACGTGAGTTTCTAACAGCAACATATCGAGATCGCTGATTGGTCGAGGTGGACCTCACGTATGGCCTGCTCGATCCCCGTACTTAAACCAGCTGGAGTTTTTCCTATCTGAAGTCATTAGTTTACACTACTCAACTGGAAAATGTGGAAGATTTGAGAAATCGAAACGACCCTAGTGTTTTTGAAACAGTTCTGCAGTCAATGAGGAGAAGATTGGATTCATGCATTCTAGCTAGTAGTAGTCATTTTCAAGAGTTCTTGTGGATTAAGAAGCTTTACATGTAATATTTAGGTAATAAAATATTGTTATTGTTGAAAAACCTGTATCGCCCTGTATCTTCGAAACAAAGCGGCTTTCCGAAAATCTTCAAAGGACAAAATATTTTTTAAATAACGCAGGGAATCACCCCTTAAATTTTTGCCGTATGTTTACTAAATACCCTGTATAGAAGCTCCAACATTGATAATGTTTAATAATTATAAATTTTACTTTGACAAATACTTACACCTAATTCTGTAGGATGTTGTGTTGATGAGAAAATTTCCATTTCATAATCTTCTCTTTTTGGCACAGCAACAACACATTGTGTTTCCAAATAGAAATGCTCTTGAGCACCATTTCTACAGTCACCTTCAATAATATGGGGTGCAGCGGCAAACACTTTGTCAACATCACCTTTTTCCATTTTCCTTTCCGCAAGGAAAGATTTATATTTAATAGCATCCTCTATTGTTATTATTACCGGTTCTAAGTTTTCGTACGCTATTTTAACTTTTCGGGCCGCTCTTTGTGCTGTTGCCTGATCTTCAGCAATTACAGCTCCTAATGTTTGTCCTTGACATTGAACAGTTTTTGAAGCAAAAACCTCGTCATCGTTATATATTGGTCCAACTTTATTTTGCTCTTCTGGTAAGTCTTTTGCAGAGAAGAACGCATGTACCCCTTCTATTTTTAATGCTTCGGAAGGATCAATCGACAAGATCTTTGCATGAGCTTTCGAACTAAAAACTAAACCCATATAAAGCTCATTAGAGAAGTATGGCATATCATCACAATAAACCGCCTCTCCAGTGGCTTGTTTGAATGCCGAAACATGTGGTATAGGCTGACCTATGGAATTATTTATTTCTTGAGAAGGTAACACTTGAAAATATTGAGAACTTTTGGGAACTTTATTGTGAAAACCCGTAATTGCACTCTTTTCTCTTTCATCTATCAGAATATGAGGCAAGGTGGTTTGAAGTTGTTCCGAAATAGCCAAAAACGCTCTAAAGAAAAAGCTCAAAGTTAGAGATCTTCTGTATTGAATCATTCCTCCAGGTGCATTTTGAGACAGAGGTAAGTCTTCTATTAAGTGTTTGTATGCGAGATCTAGGGTTTCTTGATTCCATGGTCTACCAATCAAACTTCTACTTGTACTTGGTGCTGATACGGTTGTGGGAGCCATACCTCCAAATGCAAGATTGATGTTATTAATGATATCACTTCCAGGCTTAAATGTAACATTAACTGCAGAGTTAACTATTGCGATGTCATCATCTCGTCTTCGTGCTTGTTTGTATGCATAAAAATATTGATTTTCTTTTGTGTGTGGAATGTTGATTGCCACTAGAATTTCATCTTTCTTCACAATGCTTTTACGATAGCCTGTAAAGAAGTTTTCATCCATGATTACTTTCCGCTGGCCGCCTTCTTTACTTTGTAATTCCAATTCTATTTTAGATGCAATAAAAATGGGGTTGAGATCGGAAATTGGACTTCCTGTCATTATATTGCCCCCCACTGCTGCAACACTCCGAATTTGTTTGCCTGCAAACCAATGCAGCATGTCTACTATAGCAGCAAAGATGCGTGTTTTATGAAGTGGTTGCACCCTAATTTGTTCTTTCAAAGCATCTTCCATATCTTGTAATGTAACTGCAGCACCTATTTTTATTCCATGATTCATATCACTAATTTCAGTCATTTCAGGAATTAGCACAGGTTGTATTAATATGGGATAAACAAAATGTTTAAATTTAACTTCAACACCAACTTCGGTGTTACCAACTATTATTTTGGCATCAGGATATTTTTGCTTTAAATCTAATAAGTCTTTTAATTGAGTAGGTCTGTACCAAGTAACATCCTTTCCTTTAAAGACCAAATTTTGTTTATCTAAGGTGTCATACAACTTGAGTTCAGGAGGAAAAATCGGTTCTTGGGATGGGTCGTATGGCGTAAATTCGCCCGTTTTAAACAAAACCTCATCGTCATCTACATCATTGCAACCATTTTGAAGTTTACAACACTTGTCGCCCATTGCGCATGTTCCATTTCCGTTAGCAAGTGCAGTGCCGTTTTGCATTATTTCCCAATCTTCGGTGAAAGTTTTATATCCTTCAATGATTGGTCTGTATCCCGTGCATCTGCAAAGGTTTCCCTGAAAGGCAATTTCTAAGTCTTTCATCGATGGTTTGGGGAGACTTCTGAGTAATGCATACATTGACATTACAATACCGGGAGTGCAAAAACCACATTGGGATCCATGAGCTTTTGCTATTCTCTCTTGCACTGGATGTAACTTAGTTTTGGTAGATCCAATGCCTTCAACTGTTGTTACTGCAAGACCATGCATTGCACAAACTGGTGCCAAGCATGCGTTTACTGCTAGATGACTGATGTTGTTAAGAAATATAAAACGGTAATTTTTGTGGATTTTACAATAATTTTATTCTTCATTATAGAAGCCTTTCTGATTCGTATAATATTTAAAGCAAAACTTTGTATTTTGATTAAGTAATCGTAATCGTAATCAGCCTTTACGTCCCACTGCTGGGCACCGGCACTCTTGTCTGCCACGTACTCTCCTTAGCGCTAAGGTGGAGTACGGGAGACCTACAGTTTAACGTCGAATCCAAACGACTAAATTCCAGAGAAGGTTTCAGGCATTAAGACCCCACGGCTGCCTACACCGGATTGGGGGATGTGGGTGGCGGGTTGCGGCATAGATTTTTATTGCTGCCGAAAATAAATTCTAATATTGACAGTTCGAGAAACCGCGAAAGCCTCAAAGAATATACGCACGATATGTTCAAATTAAACGAAATTATTTAAAAACTATATTTAGAATAAAGCTTCAGATTTTCTTTTCTAAATAATAATTGATTTCCTATCATACAGCAAACCGTGACTGCAATAAAAAAATTATTAATATGAAGTGAATCAGTGAATCATGCAAAAGGTCATATAACTGTGATGAATAACTATGATTAAAGCAGTTTATTTGTTGCCATATACAGGGTGTCTCTAAAAGATCTAGCATAAATTTAACCACATATTCTTGAGGGTATCTCCGTTAATAAGGCTCTGTTTTTGAGCAACCCCCATGTAAATTGGCGAGCCAAGTACCCCTACACTTGCACAAACCAATAACGTAGTGTCTGCGGAATTAGTGTGTTGATTTAAATATTCTAATAACAAGTGTAAGGTAATGTTCGACATACAGCATGTTACGTTTTTTATTTTTTTATTTAAAATCACGACTTAAATCAACTTGAATTAAATATTTGCATCCTGCCCGTCGACAATAATACATTGATACCTAGACATTTTTACTGTATTTTTAACGTTTTAGTTTATTTAGTGTTAGACAAGAAAATCTAGTTATTTGCACAAAATAACATTAAAATGAAACTTTTCCTTTCAGTTGTTAGGATTAACAGTTTTCAAACAATTAAGCATTCGCGTCTTCAACCAGTATTCATGTTGCTAATCTAAATGTTTGTATTTTTAATACAGTGGCCGGCAGCTTTCGTAGTAGATAGAGAACGTAAAGACAAACAAAACGTTTCTATAAGCATACATCTAAAAATTCTAAGAATTGATTACTCAGCAACCTGCTTATATACTATCAGACTTAAATAATACGTCTGAACTCACATTGTCTTTTGATAAATTTAACCTTCTAAGAAGGTATTTTTAGACGTACGAAAAACCCCGTTATACTAGTCTCGATATTTTTAAAAACAAAAAGGAAAATACTTTGGGGTCTAAATATATATTAAAATTTTCTTAACAAGTTCCACCTTTACTTCGTTGAAGTTCATATTGATTTATGAATAAAATACTTTGTTTTACCTTAACAAGTTTATTTACACTTTATACGTATTTCGACATGTTTACATGTCATTTTCAAAGGTAAGATTAAAAAGTAAACAGTTGGTGTTGCTGTAGGAACATATATTAAAACGTTTAATTATATTAAAAGCAGTTGCTAAAACTACAGAAAAAGTAGGAACTTGAAAAAATGAAAAGAAAAGCGATAACGTTTGCCGCGGAGCCTCAAAAGCGGATGCGGAACCGGACGTTTGGGCGCATGAACGTTTCTGGGCAAAAACGTTTGGGCGCCGGGACATTTAGCCACAGGGACCTTTACGCGCAGGAACGTTCAAGCGCGAGCCGTTTGGGCGCAGAGACGTTTAGGCGCAAGTGTCTATCCAGTTTGAAAATCAGCTTGTTTAATGTTAAGTAGGAAAGAGCGAGACATTTTCGATTTAAAAAAATTATTTTGTGTCAGATAAGGTGTTAATTTTTTTAATTGTATTTATGTAAAAAGTCTTGTGTTAAATGTTAATAAATAATAATTAAGTGGCTTTTTAAATAATATTTAATTAAAGGAAGAGACAAAATCAAATAAATTCTTTTATTGCACCGAAACGTCTATGAGCCAAAACGGCCTGCGCCGAAACGTCTCTGCGTCCAAAGAATCCCGCGTCAAAACGTTCCTACGCTAAATCGCCCCTGCGCCCAAGTGGCCGCACTTAATCGGCAGCGCCCAAACATCTTATACCAAAGCGGGGGGTCCAAGGCAACCGCCCTGCTACGGCCGGGCAAAAATTCGTTTCAAATGTGCCATTCCTAGGGAAGCTTTTTTGGACTTATTTCTAGGTAAATTTGGTTTACAATTTAAAATAGACGTAATTTAGTCTCAAGTATTCGTGGGTAAATATAGGACGGACCTTGTAGAGACACCCTGTGTAATTTGTTTACATTTGAAAACAAGCATTTTTAACTTATTTTTTTGTGTTCCTGCTGCTTAGTTCTTTGACCTTACATACGTGCAGCTTTTTGGATCGAGTTAAAAATCCAAAATTTAGATATTTTAGTATACCATATAGTATTAAACAGCACCTTTTATAGCAACTAAACGGCTTCTGCTGTAAAATAAAATTTATTATTTAAAGGATACATAACTTTTTGTAATTTTCTGTCGTATTTTGAAACCATGACTGTACATGCTCCACAGCCTCCTTCGGCACATCCCAATTTGGTGCCGCATAACTGTACTGGTAATAATTAAGGAAAATTTTGCAATTTACACAGGTTATAGAAACTGTTTCTGATAAATGCTTATTTAATACTAGAAATTACAACGCAATTATTAAAAGAAAACGATAGCCGAACCTTTACTTCGCCTTCCTTAAATAAATTATTTTTCACGCTACCGGCAATGTAAGTAGGCCTTACATCCATAGTTACAGGGATCGTAAGTGGCTGATAACATTCGTGTACCAGTTACCCTTGACGACGGAACTTAATAGTGTTACTTACATTCCTAGGAAAATAATGTTGATTGTAACTGTTCGTCAATATGGTAACAAGCATAGACAACTTAGAATAATGGGGCTTTTAAAAAATAATTCCGATGACAGCTGTCAAAACGAACTTTTAAAAATATGATTAAATTTCTACCTGTAGGCCTACTTACATTGCCGGTAGCGTGAAAAATTTAATAAGTAACACGGAATGTATCGACTAATAACATCCTCGACAGGCGACAAGCTTCGGCTCCGCCTCAGCTCGTATTCGCCTACCTCGGATGTTATTGCGTCCTTACATTCTTTGATACTTAAATAACTATAATTTAATAATTTGCTTACAATAAATGAATGCTGTACTTATTATTATTATCATTATTATTGCAGGTTAAGGATACACTTATTTCGTAGATAGTAAAGGAGTGTCCACTCTGGATTAACGTATTTTTCAACTATCTGTAATTTATTATTATATTATTGCAAAACATATGATTCTAAATTGAGCAATTTATGTAGAGCAATGCTGTTATCTGAGTTTTGCAACAGAAGAATAATGTTTCCAACGTAAGTAACTGGAGTGACATGTGACTACTAAATAATTAATTTTATATAATTTCTGCAAGTTATGTACGAGTTTAATCACATTAATTATTGTTCAATTAGACTCAATATTAATTTGCATTATTACTAAATAAAAATATATAAAAAATAAAATTTTTATTAGTAATAAGAATAATAAATTTACCTTTTTTCCGTTGACAAAAAATATGAGACTTGTTTCTTCTGGAATCATTTTGGGCTATTGTTCTAAATTATGTACAAACACTTGGGCAACCAGAACTAACACACTTCTTTCTGAACTAAGCAGCAACTGACGATATGAGTGGCGATATGACTGACTACCAGTTTATCTTGTATGTGACCTAAGACCTTTCGCTTCTGGAATGAATACGTACTAGAAGATTATTAGATTAAATTTAAATATTTGTTATCTTCTTCACATTGTTTTTCTTTATTTCTCTCAACTAAGTTAAGAGCAGAGTATGATTGTAACTTTCACTTTATCAAGTATGTACACGTTACTGATAACTTGAATTAAACTGCATGCAGTTATCTGAAAGTAATAAAGTTAAAAAAAAACTTTAAATAACGGCCAATACAGTCATCACGATAAGATATCGTCATTGGAAATATGTGGTCATATGTGTTATATTTTACTTTTGGCTTTTTTCAGTATTAATCCTCGTTATAAGTTCTATTTAAATGAAATTGTCAATATGTGTAATAATTTATTGGTAATAAACAACAAACACTTACCTTACTTTTATTAAACCTAAAGTAATCAAGGCTGGTGATTAATTAATACGAAAAGTTAACGTCATGAACTAAAAAAAACACTAAACGTAAAACTACGTATATTTAATTAAGAATATTACATAATTATATAAAACCACGATTTGCTCTCTACAATGACAACTTATAATCTGGTTTCTCCAGCACTCCAGTTTTACGTTGCTATACGTTAATTACCTTCAAGGCCACTAAAATTTTAAGCACGTCGTTACATGATTATTTTAATACTAAGACTGATAAAAATTAAATTACTTAACTTACCAATTTTATTCAATTTTACAAGTCTAAGTAATTAAAATTAACGAATTATAATAATTTAAATAATACTAATTGTCTGACGAGATTTGCGGAAGCAAAAATTTAAACCGAATTTTGTATTGCTCAAAGTAGAGTCAGTGTCATTACACTCCAATGAGGAGTTTGGCCTACAATACGGTGGGTCAGAGCCACCGTCCGATATTCAGCCATTTCGCACTCTTTAACAAGTACGGAGTGGTGTGGTAGGTAAGTACCAAGCCTTATTAGACGGCTGCCTTTACTTTCCTTCCTCCCTCAATAAGTTTGGTTTCAAATTTTTTATAAAGCAACTGTATAGGCCGCCCGCTAGGCATCCAGTCTAGGATTTGAACTCAGGACCTTCCGCGTAGCAGCCAAGTGCCCTAACCACTTGGCCACTCTACTGAAAGTAAAGCAATCTATAATGAATCCATAACTATCTCACCATAACAGAATGACTAAATCTTACATTTTAGAATGACTTATCACTATAAAACAAACGCGGCTGCTTGCATATGGGAACCGTTTATTGATTGTTTGCAGCTACAGTTTACGTTTGTTGTCACTTCTTTTGCTATAATTTGGTTATTTATGATTATGGCGTGTCGGAAATGTGTATTTATTCCGCCGACATGGAATCGCACACAGTATATTTTATATAATTACTTTCAATAACAGACATATACTAAAATACGAAAGTTAGACATGTCTTTTTGATAGTATTTCCTTCACAAGCTGAATTTCATAAATGTAAAAACATAATTTGATAGAGGGCGGCAAATCTAAAGTTTTTTCTGAGCACTCTAGCTTTAAAATGGCTACGGTGTAAATTTTCGGTTTTAACGCTTATTTACTCAAAAAGGAGTTGACGGATCGGGATTAATTTTGGTATTACAACAGCTCCAGAGAAACGCAATGTTACTACACAAAAGATTTTTTTACAAACAAAAGCGTGTAGCGAAAAAATTTTCTAAAGTTTGGATGTTGTCAAAAAACTATTGCTCAAAAACTGGTCACACGATTTTCGTTAACTTTGTACGCCTGTAGGGCTAGCGATGGGCTACTATTTGTTTCGCGTTTCAGTCAGTGCCGGATTAAAGAATTTGCCGCTTTACGCACATTAAAATTGCCGCCCCGAAACGAAAAGACTAAAATTAAAACTTATAACACACCTTGTCAAAATTGTTTCCGCCGAGATTTTTTTGATGCAACTGCGACAGTATATAGTTATAGTTTGTTTACGTTTCAAGTGAAATGCAGGTGCACCGTCGATATTTTCTTATTTCTTGCTCACATCTCATATTACTATATGACTCATATAGTCATGATATGCATTTTATGGGAATTGTAAATAATATCTGAGAAAAATTTAAAACTCTGTCATTTTATTAAATTAAAGTCTCAGATTTTGCCGCCTCTAGAAATCTGCCGCTATACGCACGTACGTATCCTGCGTATAGGGTAATCCAGCGCTGGTTTCAGTTCACTAATTTTTCTGTAACGCCTACTATGAATTTTTGAAAAACGTAAATTCATGCTTTTCTGTTTAGTAAGCGGAAGACGAATAAAAATTTCTGTTGCGACTAAAATGCTCATGATTAATAGTAGAATAAGAATTAAAATAGAATTTTTAGGTGCAGCAATATTAGGAAGGTTAACTTTCTTCCTCCCTCCCTAATTTAACCTAAAAAATTGATGAAAATCGATTTATATAGAATTAAACCAATGCAATCTCTATCAAATTCTTAAAACTAGGACTATGATCCACGGTTCGCTGCACTAGCAACTTCAGTAGTTAATTTATTGTTTAAAGAGAGCGTGAGGCATAGCCCACGGGTTCCGCTAGTAATTTTTAATTAAACAGTGCTTCATTCCTATTGACTCATAGATTTGTCGCTTATCTTGGTTATTGATAAATAAATTGTTTATATAAAATAACTCTACTTCGTTAAATGTATTTTAAAAAATATCAATAATTTTGATTAATTTTCTTAACATTAACAGATTATAATAACCCTTCTGCTTTTATAAAAGGTAACTTAATATAAATAAAGAACTATTAGTTTTTGGGTAAGCAACTTAATCGGTGAAAAGTACTGGAAGTATTCTAAAATATCATTTAGTTTTAAACACGGCATCAGAAAGCATATATAATAGTAATAAAGTTCCATTGAAAAGTTAAATATACAGTGTGTACCAACTCTCAAGCCGACACAAACATAGAGAAATAACATGAACAAACTGAAAGAATTTAATTATACAGATGCAAGTAATTCACTGAGTAATATTTACTAAATACTTTTAAAAAATATATTGACGGAGAGCGGGATTTTAAACCGCTGCATTTTCAGTACTGTTGCTGTTTCGCGAGTGTGTGACACTCATTTGCAAACTGCGCTATCAAAAGACGTACGTAAACAAGCGTAATTTCGGAGTTATAAATTAGTTAATTGAAACCATAATTAAACTGGAAGCTAATCAATATATGCGGTCTTCATCGTTATGATGTTTAAAATTAACGTGCGCGTTGCAGAGAGATATTATACGATATTTTCAGTTAGTCCGTATGATTTCCCTATATTCGGGTCGACTTGGGGCACACTGTATAACAGCAGGTGATTATTATTGTAATAGGGTAGTCCGTCTTAACGGTACTTTTACCGCAATTGCACTTCAAAAGTACTTATTTATTATTGAACAGTTCCAATAAACTAAACCGATAAAATAGTTGGCCAAAGCATGTTACTTATATACATATTCAGTGCTATGTTTGTTTCAAAACTTTGCGAGAAAAATGAAAATGTATAATTAATTTAAATTTCAAAATTTTAAATTACTTAGAGCGGGTCCCGCGTTGGCGCGGCTAGAATAGCTATTCGAGTGCGATCAGTAAAGTTAAGCATGGCTCTGCCTCGTCAGTACTTGGATGGGTGTCCGAAAAACCGAGTCAACACGTCGCCTCGTGCTCTCGGAGTGGCACGCGAATAGGTGGTTTCGGCGGTCGCATTAACAACGCTGCAGTCGTTAAAGGGGTTGGAAGTCCCCTCAAATACAGAAGTACGAAAAAACGGCTGATAGGAGTTTGGCATAAGCTGATGGAGCGTGGTGGTGTAAAAGTCGAAGGACTCCATCACCTCCTGGAACATAGCGATAAAACCAATCCCTAGCCATGTTTAACCCGACGCCCTAAGGGCATAAGGGATGGCTAAAGAAGAAGAAGAAATTACTTAGAGCCAGTTGTTGATACATGAATCTAAATACAGTATCTAACATGTGAGCAAACGAAAGTGACATCGAGTTTGGCTTTGAAAATTAAAACGTATGTCTGTTAGAACTTCAACTTTGACATGACTTTGACACTTCTAGAAGTAATAATGCACATGACAATGTGCTTTCGCTTTCGTTTGTTCACATTGAATTAATCACAGACATATGTTTCAATTTCAAAGCCAAACTTGATGTCACTTTCGTTTGCTCACATGTTAGATAGTTTACATGTATTGTCATAAACCCCTAATTCTTACATTTATTGCAAGATTTAAATATTATGTTGCATGTTAGATTCTTGGTATTTTATGTTGTTCCCAGCAACTTTCTTTGAAAACTTTGCGATAAAACGTATTATTGTGGTATTTCTTTCCAAGAATATCTTTGCTTAGTAAACTCTAAGCAACTGGGACCTGTTGCCTATGAGAGTAGAGGACATTTTAGAATTTTGCATTATAACAATTTAGTAGGCAGTTGTTAGTCAGCTCTCATTAAGTACATTTCGAATTTAAACCTTTTTTGATCACTGCAAGCTTGTAAATGTTTTTGTGTAACCATTAAACCTAATTTTGTTTAACATTTATGAATATAATTCTGATTAACATTTGTGAAATACTTGCACACAACTTTAAATAAGCATCTTTTAATGTAAGAGTCTTGTTTTTATTTAATTTCGCAGAAATAACTAAATTATAAACCAGAAGCTATCCGTGCTAGGTAGCACGTAAATATATGCAAATTGTGGTTATAAATCATCTTGAGATTGGTACAGTATTTAAATGCTGTTTAAAATATTACATTTGTATTTCGTTTTACACACTTTTCTTGTGGCAGATACATGTATCTAGAAACATTTTTAAGTGGAGACTGGAAGAGACGTTTTAGCATTGGAGAACAGATTTTAAGCTACGGCGCTTGTCGAATACAACATTTAAAATGCTACTGTTGCTTAAAGAAAAATAAAAGTTTCCCATGAAATGAAAAATTGTTTAATTTTGTTTTAAATTTTAGTCCACTGGCTTCTAGTATCTGTTTGTAGCTAGATACTTTTTTATACAGGTTGTATATGTAGATATTTTAAAAACGTATTTGCAACTGTATCTATAGATACTATGAAAGAATTGTATCCGTATCTGTATCTGGATACATTTTTTGTGGGATGTATCTTACACAACACTGCGTATATAGCTATTATTTAATTGTAACTGTATATACTCGAGGTAACTCATTGTCATTACTAACATTTACTTCATTATGCAAACTATTATTAAATTGCACATTATATAAGTGTTGAATAGCCTGTAACTATTATTTAATTGTACCTACAAGGCTTTTGGATGGTTTATTTTATTACTAACAGGCAATTAAATAACTGCTATTTAAGTACATAAACTATTATTGCATGGCAAATCATATAATAATTTTGTGTTACAGAAATCGCTATTCGCAATCGATAATTTACTGTTACGATTTTGTTTTAACATTCAACTTTTTTAAAGTGTCGAATTTTGGCATTTTCAGGATTTCCCTTGCTAGTACATTAATAATAATCGAAGACAAAAATTTCAGTAATTTTTGTCCAGCTGTTTTTTCAATTCTGTGTACTTGGCAGTGGTCTTTCGTTTTGCTTCTTGTGCAATACTTTGATTTACGCTATCCAGTTTGTTTTTGTTTCTGTACTGATATACGATGCTAGCTATTGCAACAAAAGTCTTAGGTCAAAGGTATTTGTTTCTATGTAGAGTAACTCAAATGGATAATGAGTACACTCTTTATTGTACATAGAATGCAGTACGTTTATTAAAATGTATACAACCATCTTTGATTCTTGGAATTGACTTCAAAGTACAGTTATTTTTTAATAACAATAATAATTAAAGAGCATACCTGCAATGAAAGCATAACACATTGTATTGTATCAAAGACTATATACATTCTAGACATCGAACTAAATGGTCATCTTTAGCCACTCAGCTTTGAACATGTCCTCCAGACAGTTGGCGAAGCGATCGCCAACTTTCCTGGACTTATCGTGGTATCACGTCGTTACTTCAATGGTACCGGAGCGAAATACCACTAGAAAAATTGCCTTTCCCCAAAACCCTGAAATACCTACGTATCTTGAGTCTACCTCACCCGACTAACAAGCGTACCCGGCGTGCATAAACTGGGCACTTTCTTAATCCCTTAATTTTCGGAACTACTTTTACCTTTTAAAGTTACCTAAACTGGGCACTCGGTCATCGTTGCAGGTCATTAACGTTATCTCTAGCCTCTATCTAATCAGACTTATGTTTAGGAAATTTTCTAAATTTCAACCTTTAATTTACTGCAATAAATACTAGAAAATTTGATTAACATTCGCTTTTCTGTAATCATTGCTTACGCCCGGCCGTGTATATGATGCAGCAGACTTTTGAACTTACTAAACGGGGCAAAAAAATATTGTTACTAGATAATGGAAAGTTTACATTCGCTAAAGTGTTAAAAAAGCAACGAATCGTTTGGCGATGTGCTATAATAACATGTAAGGCGAAAGTGTGGACCGTAGGGGTGGAAAAAGTAATATCCAGAAGCGATTTGGAACACAATCACCCAAAAAATGTGAAATGTGTAAATAAGCAGACAGGTAATTTTTTTTCCTGATGCTCTGTTTCTTCCACACCTTTGGGCAAGTTTTGGTGCAACCATGGAAACAAATACAAATGCATGTGAATCTTTTTACTCCAAGTGTAATAGCAATTTTTATAAAACGCACCCGTCACTGTATATAATTCTAAATGTTCTACTTGATTTTCAAATTCATACATGTTAAATCATAAAGCACTTATCAACCAACTAGCGATAGGGATACTAAAACAAAAACGTGAACATAAATTTGTAAGTAAAAAATGTCTGTATAATGAAATAGACACGCGGGCGATAGTAAACTCGGCCGCTCAACAGAACATGTACTAATCCCACAGGTAAACTCGGCCTGCTATAAATTTTCTGCCTTAATCTTCATAGGTAAACTCGGCTGGTAGATACCGACCTGCTATTTTGACCCTAATTAGAGATTAAAATTACTTAACTTATCGGCCCAACTTATTTGCGTCACACTTTGTGGCCCATTAAAAATTTTATCTTGGTAGATAACTATAAGTTTTCTTTTAAAGAAGAACTCAAAAGTGGCGAGAAAAAGTGGAGGTGTAAGACAGCCAAGTGTCTAGCAAATATTTATACAGTGGGCCCGGAGAACACAATATCGAAATCGAATTTAATTCATAACCATTCGGCATGTGACATTTGCGACATTCAAAGACAAGTGATTACAAGTGCAGCAAAACGTAAAGCTGTGGAGGACATTGGCAGTCAACCAAGTAAAATTGTGCGTTCCCTTATTGCCAAAGAAGATTCAACAAGTATTACAACAACAGATCTGTCCTATATAAGGAAGAATATGTATAACGCAAGAAGAAAATTACAACCAGTACTTCCCAAAACAAAATTAAAAGTTCACAGTTCACTTAAACCAGAGGAATCTAGGAAAAAATACCCCCGAAAAAAATACCCCGAAAAAAATTTCCTCGGAAAAAATACCCCCGGAAAAAATACACCCTGGAAAAAATACCCCCGGAAAAAATACCCCTGGAAAAAATACCCCCGTTCAAAATACTTGCAGGTTTCCACATTTTTATTTTATATTGTCTTGTGATAATCCTACATTAGCAACAAGATTTGACAAAAAAAGCTTCTAAACATTTCAAAATTTTGGTTTATATAGTCATCCAAAACGAGGAATTTATTTAGGCTAACTGGGGTTTTTGCAGAAAGTCATTAGTGTGGGGATTATTTACAGATATCCTGATAGCTATGCATGCAAGTACCTGGGTATTTGGTATAATTAGGGAAACTAATCCTAATCCTTGACGCGACGACAAGGAAGGGAATGGTAACGACATTATTTTTACTGCTGTTAGAATTACAGAAAATAGTTCGGTTATTCGTTTTGTAATTTTTGATTTCTATTAAATCATCATGAGTAAAGACGGGATTTAGGCAAAATAAAACCTCCAAAAAGGCAGGCAAAAAGGCAAAAAAATCAGCCAAAAAGGCACTTAAAAAGCAAAAAAGGCACTCAAAAAGCAAAAAAGGCACAAAATGTACCTTCATTAGTAGATGTAAAGGAGAAGCCCGCCCTACTGTGGTTGTTACTACATCTGAGTGATAAGAGGATTAATGCTTAACCAGAAACTTTCTTTTCAGTGATTTCTAAACAAAATTCCTTATTTCCGAAAAATTAGATTTAGAATTAGATATTTAACTATATATACTATTTTGTCATGCTTTTCGAGTTAGTCTTAGATTTACATGCTTGTAATACAATCATGTGTATTTTATGTATACCTACATTTCAATTAAAAGCTTTGTGTAGTAAAAACAAATAAAGTTTTTTTTGTTAAGTCTACGACTGAAAATTTACCTCACGCACCCACAGACTAGCATTTTTTCTAAATCACTTTTTGAGGTTCCTGCAGGTTCAAATTATTAAAAATTTTGAACAGAGGTAGCCAATTAGTTATGAGGTGGTATTTTTCCCGGGGATATTTTTTCCAGGGGGTATTTTTTTCGGGGGTATTTTTTCCAGGGGGTATTTTTTCGGGGGGTATTTTTTCCTGGGGTATTTTTTCCGGGGTATTTTTTCCGGGGACATTTTTCCGCCACGCAAACCAGAGACGCAATTTTTGACCAGCCGTAAGGAAGAATTTCTTTTAGTCAACAGCGAAGATTCCAATATATTAGTGTTTAGCTGTTTTACAAATTTAAAGCATCTTTGCTTAAGCCAGAAAATTTATGTGGATGGTACTTTCGACTACTGCACAAAATTTTTCTTGCAGTTGTTCACCATACATGGCTGCCTTAATGGTCATTATGTACCATTAGTGTTTTGTGTGCTACCAGACAAAGCAACAGAAACATACAAAAAGTGTTTCGAATTTGTGACTGAAAAGTGTAGTGAATATTCTCTGTCGTTTTGTCCCACCGAAATTGTGGCAGATTTTGAGATGGCTATCCATAATGCAGCTAAGATTGTTTGGCCACAAATAAAAATAATTGGATGCAGATTTCATGTAACGCAAGCTTGGTGGCGTACAATTCGAAAACTTGGACTTTCAGCAGATTATAAAGAAAGAAGCGAGGTTGGAAAATGGATTGGTTACTGTTTTAGATTGTTGTTTCTAGAACCACAAGAAGTTGGTGATGTGTATATGTTTTTACATTATCTGCTATTCAACCAGAAAATGATAAAGTTACTTTGTTTGCTGATTATTTGATCAACACTTGCATATCCGAGGATGCCGTTTTTCCACCCCATTTATGGGCATCAAAAACAGCAAGCGCCGCTCGCACCAGCAACGCATGCGAATCGTTCCATTCGCATATCAGCAAAACTTTAAATTCTCCTCATCCTTCTGTATTCGTTTTTATTGATTGATTGTTAAGTTAACTTCGCATTATTATAGTTCCACTATGTAATATTAAAATATATTTTGAATGGGTGTATATTTCTATGTGTATTGTTTTTAGGGTTATATTTAATAAATTTTTATGATGTCATATGCATTTGTGATTTTATTTAACAAAATTAGTACAGTTATTGAGGTAATCTCGGCCGCTTTAGATACGTGTGCTAATCGCCTCAAATTATATGCTTGGACTACCAGGCCGAGTTTACCTATACAACTTAAGACTTATTTTGACCGCGAAGATTAAAATATCTAAAGCGGCCGAGTTTACCTCTGCCCAGACACGCTACACTATTTAAAATCTTTGGGGTATTTTTACAAACAAAAATACCAAATATAGTTGTTTTTTGCAGCTATAATTAATTCTAAATATAATTTTTGTATTTATGTATTGTTTTTTCATATTTAACAAAACAAGCCTTTCACCTTAATGGTTGATTGATTGATTGATTTACCTTAATGGTAGTTATATTTAATATTTTTATGGAAAAAAATGAATTTTAATGATTTAATTATTATTAATGACTTGCAAGAAAGCAAACTTAAGATTTTCCTGAAACCGATAGAGTACCCAGTTTGGTTGTAAATTAAATTTCTAATCAAGTCCAGTGCCTAATTTAGGAGGTAAGATTAAAAATCAGGTAGACAGTACCCAGTTTAGGGCCGCCCAGCGTACCCAGTGTAAATGTAATGTATTTTTACAGTTAAACTAAAAGTAATTGAAAATTAAAGTTAGATAACAATTTAAACTTTGCGTTTAGCAGCACATACAAAATTAAAGTCTGCGCCCAGATGATCGAGATGATCATCGGAGCAGATGCAAACGCTCACTATACGGTGTGGGGCAGCACTGACACGAACAACAGAGGTGAGTCACTGTTAGAATTCATAATCTCCAGAGATCTGGTAATCTTGAATAAGGGCAATAAACCAACCTTTGTAACAAGGGTAAGAAAAGAGGTAATTGATATAGCCATTAGCTCTCCGTATATCAGCACACAGGTGGCTAAGTGGTATGTATCTGAGGAGCCATCTCACTCGGATCACAGGTACATACTCCTGGAAATCGTCAATGACGATAAAACAATGGAGATGTACAGAAACCCACGAAAAAACAACTGACTGATTTACAGGGGCGAACTGGGCAATAACATCAAGCAGGTTATGCAAAGTATGAGAAATCCTTATGAACAGGTACAAAAGGCAATAATAACCTCATATCATGAAAGAAGAAGACAAAATTTTAACATCTAGTTTAAATTGTTTATGCTGATTAAAAACTACCCCATCGTAACTTCTAATACTTATTTTCAAAAGGGCTACGTGATATAAATTTTGGATTTACTCAGGTCTAAAGTTTATTGTATATAAAATATGAATCTATAGTTTTTTCCAAGTAAAATGTTAAACAACACCAAAAGTGAATTACAAATTATTGATAATTCTGCCGTTTTACTGACAACGAAATATTTCAGAATATTCCACTAACTAAATATTAAAACACTTAGTTGGTGTAACTATTTGTTATACACTGACGCACACTAGCGTCTAGCCCCTTGGACTTCAGCCGATCCTGAATTGCGCAATATCATCTAATATTGGCTCGCATATGTGCGAGTGTGATATTTACATCGAGATTTGCATTGTTAAAACCGATTTTTTCATTGCTTATAAATTGCATTCAATATAAACAACAAAGCCTTTTTTTTAAATTTATTACCAGACTTGCGTGTTAGTATGCCGTCAATCAGTGAGTGAATGCAAATTTGTCTTCGTATTTTTCCTTAAAAATATAACTGCTCTTAACCATAACCTAGCGTAAACAGCAAAACGCAACAACAGTGTTTAAAAAAACTATAAAATAAAAAAATTTTGGTCCCAACCAAGATTCGACCCCACAACTACTTATGCAGTAAAAAAGTAGTACACCCGAACACACCCGCATATCCATCTGTGCCACTACGAACTTGTGGTTTACACACATTCCAGCTGCATGCAGAGGAGGTGCGCAAGTCATGTGAGGTAGGATCGGCTGTTAGTCCAAGGGGCTAGACGCTAGTCTGACGCACAAGCGGGTTATTTAATTATTAAATGCAAAAAAAAAGTTGTTGATGTGACTGCCGTGGTTACATCAGCGATAACACCGGAGCTTCCTAAAAAAAATATTATCGCGGTGAGTCAGCGTGCGATTGGTTAAGAGCCTGAAAACAAACGGCTACCATTGACTGTTATTTTGGTTCTTTTTCCACTCTATTTTAAAAAAATCTGGTTTATTAAAAAAAAAGTTAATCGTTGAAAAGCAGATATACCTATATGTAGTACAAAAGTACTGTTTCTAAATAAAACTCTGCCTCGGTAAATCAAAAAGTTGTATTGCACACAACTTTTTTTCTTTAATACACTTATAAAACATTAAAACAATTCAAAATTAATTACAATAACTAACTTATAGATTATTTGGTATTTGTTTTTAATTCAAATGGAACATTATTTACATATTAAGAAGATTTTTAATTTTTATACATAATATGATATAGAAATATATTTGAATGTTATAAACACATAGAAACTTAAATTAATTCTAAGGAACTATATTCCAAGGTGTGAAAGTGCCAGGTTCTGGTTCGGCCAACTGCAATTAGAATAAGTATTATAAAAACAAAACTTTAGAGATATTCTTCTGTGAAAAAAATATAACCTATCGCAACATCTCACCTTAGCAGTTAAATGATCTTGACAAGCCATTCGTATTTTAGCTGATGTAACTGGAGCATGAAGTATGAAATCTGTATCTGTTGAACCTGCATCAATTCTTGCAGCTTTGATTGCTTCTCTTACAGCAAACAAAACTGAACTTGCCAAGAACAAAGGCGGTTCACCAATTGCCTAAAATATAGCAATTTACAAAAAGTTTAAACTTTTTGGGTAATAATTACTTTAGACGAATATATCGCTCTAGGATTAGGTGCTCCTTTAAGTAGAGACACGTTAAATTCAAGAGGAATATTAGCAAAACCCGGTAGTTTGTAAGTCCCAGGTCCTTTCGTAAGAATTGTACCATCGGGTGAAAACATCAATTCTTCAAGCATGTATAATCCATAACCCTGCATAAAGGCACCTTCAATCTGCCCAATATCTATAGCTGGATTCATGCTTTCACCTCGAAAGTGTTTTAAGGTTAACCAGTGAATTAAAAACCACAATAGCTTACTTACCTACGTCCATTACAATGTCTGTTCTTAAAATTTGATGGTCTCCAGTAAGACAGTCAATTTCAACTTCAGTGCAAGCAACTCCAATGGTGAAATAATGATAAGCAGGTCCGGAGTTTGTTTTCCAATCATAGCCAGTGAAAGGAAGTTTAAAAAATCCCGTTGTCGACAAACTGACTCGATCAAAGTAAGCTGCTGTAACCCAATCTTCCCATTTACCTTTTGGATTTGCTTTTTTATATGGTTCTAAGCGTTGTTTGATTATTTCACACGCATTCTGTTCAATAAAATAATATAAAATCTTTTCTGTTAATTAATAACCAGAAAATTGTATTAGTTACCATAACAGCCATTCCATTAAGGTCTGAAGAAAAACTGGCAGCTGTAGGTGGCGTATTGGGCACTTTATCTGTTGATGTTTCACTGATGTGTATTTTAGAATGTGGAATCTCCAGCACCCTGCTTGCTACTTGTGTCATCTTAGTATGTAGACCTTGTCCCATTTCAGCACCACCATGGGTTAGAAGAACTGACCCATCAGTATACACATGTATCAAAGCACCTTGTTGATTGAGAAATACAGGAGGAAATGCCACACCATATTTTGTGGGAACTACACTAATTCCGCGCTTTTTCCAACGATTTTGTCTTAAAATTGATATAATTAGATACGTCTTTTTTATGAGTTGTATAGCCTGAAAATGTTAATTACTTACTTATTATATTTTTCGATCTCCTCCCTTCTTTTTAAAGTATTGGAAGATGCTATACATTCATCCCAACATCTTTCAATAGTGCAGTATTCCAACTTCTGATTGTAATGAGTTAAATCGCCCTCTCTGTACAAATTTAACCGACTAAGTTCTACCACATCTTTGTTAAGATATTCAGCAATTTTTCTAATCATAAATTCGGCCGTCAACATTGCTTGAGGTGCTCCAAAACCTCTGAAAGCCATGTTTGATGGCAAATTAGTTTTGCAAACATATCCCTTAACACGAACGTTTGGAATTTTATACGCGTTTTCAAAATGTTGCATTGCACGTTCCATCACCTAGTTTAAAAAAGATATTTATTCAAATCCATTAGTTATTAAGTGAAATAAAATCTATACCGATTCAGATAAGTCGTTAGAATATCCCGCGTTGTTGTACAGGTTGACTTCGCAGCCCAGTATTTTCCCATCATTGTCAAAAGCAGTTTTATATTTTATGTAAAAGGGATGTCTTCCTCCAGTTATAAGGATGTCCTCATCACGATCCAACATGCACCTGACAGGACGACCAAGGCGAGATGCAGCAATTGCAGCAGGCACTGCAATATAGGCTGCCTTATTTTCTTTTCCGCCAAAACCACCCCCGATACGCTTCACTTTTGTAATTATTCGGTTTTGTGGAACATTCAGAACATCAGCTATTAATTTCTGTTATAAAAAAGTAAATACTATTACAGACTTTGCTTAGGTGGTATGTGGGATTACAATAGAAATCAGAAATTCACTCTATTACAGAAAGGCTAACCAACTACAAGCACAATGATCATGGTATAAACAATTACACGGGGTGATTTGTAACATGTGTAGCACACTCTCAGGATAGATTCAGAATTTAAAAATAATTAAAAAAGTTCTGATGAATATGAGTCTAGAAACACTTCGTTACGGAGTTACAGCCACCCATACAAAAATACACAAGCTGTTTTTAAGTTTTGCATATTAAATCTTATTTATAAAAGATTCTGTTAAGTATCACAGTTTCTGAGCTTATGTTTTTGTAAAATCGAGTTAACATGAAGGTCTAAGTGTTTTCTTGAGATAATCCAGTTGATTCTGCACATTAAGACAATGATAAAAGGTTTAATAGACAAATCTAGTGACGCTACGCTACTGAGTTATAGGCTACTGAGGACTATTTAAGCATCTTAAGAAAGCAGTTTGATTATGGCTACTCAATTTGACAAAAACATTGAATTATCTTGAAAACTGTAAGATTTGGCCGCTGTTTCAACAAGAAACCCTTTTTTAATTGTATATTTGTATGGAAAGTAAGATTTTGTAACCGAAACTTCAAAAACAGTAAAGATCTAAAATATTTAGAAGCAAATATTACGTGATCCCCATATGAGACGCCTCTGGTGCACTTATTTAAAAGAAAATTAGTAGAAATAGTGTGTAATACTTTCATATAAATTTTCGAAATTTTTAGTGCAACTACTGCGACAGAGTGATGTAAGGAAGAGTATGGTGTTGCAACTCCTACCATTTGTCTATACAAAAAATTTAACCTAAAAGTTTGACAATCTCGGTACTCTTTATAAGATTTGCGCGTAGATGGCGCTCTTAAAGCTTCAAATTTAAGGTATATTTCAAATTTGGCGCGGTTTGATCACTACTTGACCATTTTTTGACACTTATCCTGCTGTAAACAGCACTTATTTACTAAGGTTGGGTTAATTAGTTACTTTTGTTTTTACTTTTATTAATGAAATATGCAAGTAAGTGAAACATTTATTCAGCATGTAGTCACTAGAGTAATAGGACTCGTTACTAAGAAATGTAACGCTTAGCATAATTTTAATACAAACCATTCATTTACTGATATGTTCTTATTATCGTACATACGTATTAGTTTTAGCTGCAGTGAACATTCTAAAATTTATTTGTATATTAGTTTTATCATATAAGACCGCCGCGCCGTTGGAAATCTTTACAAATTTCTTTTATTAAGAAATATACGCCATTTAAATTTAACTTGAGTGGTGTCGTAACAAATAAAACCATTGTCAGGAATTTTCTTTTTAATTGTTGTACTCCAATTCCTGCGTTCTGTTTTAGTCTGTAATTCCATCAAAATTAGCAATTATAGGTAAACAAAATAGGTCAATTCACCTTGGAAACAGCAAATAATGATTCTTACTTTTCAAATTTATTTTAAAATAAAATTGAAGTTGCGCCATCTGTTGATAAAATGTGCAAGGAGCCCTGAGATTGTCAAAGTTTGGAGATAAAAGCAATTGAATAGAGTGGAAACACCAGTGCGACAGTTACCGACAAAGGTGCTGAGAAGGCTATAACTCCGCAACGTTTCGGGGCCCATGTTTATAAAAACTTTTTTCGTAACTTTCAAATTCTGAATCTATTTTAACAATAGTATGAATAAGCCTGTAATTTTTAACAGTGAGTACTTACGCTTATTACTGATGGAAACTGTGTGGAGCAAAATATTTCCATTTCGTTATCTTCATTTTTGGGCACAGCAAGAGTACATTGCGTCTCCAAATAAAAATGCTCTTGGGCGCCATTTCTAGTATCCCCTTCTATAATATGTGGTGCAATTGCAAATATTTTATCCACGTCCCCCTTCTCTACTATCTTCGGATTGGGAACCTCAGCAAAATAAGATTTGTGTTTAATAGCATCATCTATACTTATAATCACTGGCTCCAATTCTTCATACGTAACTTTAACTTTTCGAGCAGCTTTTTGTGCCGTTGCTTGATCTTCAGCAATGATAGCACCTAATATTTGCCCATGAGATGTAACAGTTTTCGTAATGAAAACAACCTCATCCTGAGACACCCCTAATCGATTTTTTTCTTCCGGTATATCCTTCGCCGAGAAAAATGCGTGTACTCCTTCCATTTTTAATGCATCAGATGCATCAATTGATAAAATATTAGCATGAGCTTTTGTGCTAAGAACAAAACCCATATACAGTTCATTGGAGAATGGTGGGATATCATCACAATAAAGTGCCTCTCCAGTAGCGTGCTTAAATGCTGCAATGTGTGGAACTGGCTGTCCAATTGTATTAATTTTCTCTTGAGAAGGTAAAACTTGAAAGTACTGGGAACTTCTAGGAATTTGTGTGTTGAATCCTGCAATTGCACTTTTCTCCCTTTCGTCTATCACGATTTCCGGTAAAACAACGCTCAGTTGTTCAGAAATTGCTAGAAAAGCTCTGAAGAAAAAGCTAAGCGTTAGAGCTCGTCTATATTGAACCATTCCCCCAGGTGCGTTTGGCGGCAAAGGTAAATCTTCGATTAAATACTTATAGGCGAGGTCTAAAGTTTCGTGATTCCACTCACGACCAATTAAATTTTTGCTGGTCTTGGGTGCCGAGACAGTTGTGGGCGCCATTCCTCCAAAAGCAAGATTAAAGCTGCTTATGATGTTACTTTTAGGTTCAAACACAACGTTAAGCGCAGAATTAACTATTGCAATGTCATCATCGCGTCTTCGTGCTTGTTTATATGCATAAAAATATTGATTTTCTTTCGCGTGTGGAATATGAAGTGAAACTAAAATTTCATCTTTGTTCACAATACATTCGCGATATCCTGTAAAGAAATTTTCATCCATTGTAACCTTTCTAATGCCATTTGCTCTGCTGTGCAGCTCCAGTTCAAGTTTACAAGCAATAAAAATTGGATTGAGGTCTGAAATTGGACTTCCTGTCATTATATTGCCTCCAACTGCTGCGACATTACGAATCTGTTTGCCTGCAAACCAGTGAAGCATGTCCACTATAGCTGAGAAAATACGCGTTTTGTATTCTGGTTGCGACTTAATTTGGTCTTTCAACGCGTTTTGCATATCTTGTAATGTAACTGCGGCACCTAGTTTAATTCCGTGCTCCATAATTTTAATTTCAGTCATTTCAGGAATCAATACGGGTTGTATTAAAACAGGATAAAGTAGGTATTTATATTTAACTTCTACTCCAACTTCAGTGTTTCCAACTATTATTTTCGCATTGGGATATTTTTGCTTTAATTCCAATAAGTCTTTTAATTGAGTAGGTCTGTACCAAGTAACATCTTTGCCGTTAAAAACTAAATTTTGTCGATCTAAAACATCATTTAATTTCAGTTCAGGAGGAAATATGGGTTCTTGAGTAGAATCGTATGGGGTAAATTCATTTGCTTGAAAAAGAACTTCTTCATCTTTTTCAACACCATTACTTCCATTTTGTAGTTTGCAGCATTTGTCACCCATTGCACAAGTTCCATTTCCATTGGCAAGTGCAGTACCGTTTTGCATTATTTCCCAATCTTCGGTGAACGTTTTGTATCCTTCAATGATTGGCCTATATCCAGTACATCTGCAAAGATTTCCTTGAAAGGCAACTTCCAAGTCTTTCATCGAAGGTTTGGGTAGATTTCTGAGTAATGTGTACATGGACATTACTATACCAGGCGTGCAAAAACCACACTGCGAACCATGAGCTTTTGCAATTCTCTCTTGAACTGGATGCAGTTTTGCTTTGGTGGAGCCAATACCTTCGACTGTTGTAACTGCAAGACCATGCATTGCACATACTGGTGCCAAGCACGCATTTATTGCTAAATGACTGTTATTATTAAGGGATTTGTATCGATTTATTTTCTTAACAGGTCATACACACATGTAGGAAGATAAGTATTTGTTTTGTTAATTTTTTTTAAGAACTATGATGCCGTGCGTGAGCACGACTCCATGATTCCCATCCCACCCCCTTACCCGGGCTCAGAGCACTTCAGCGCTATTCACCGGTCTAACATGCCCCACCCCTGAAAGACATGCAACCCAATATACACACCACACACACCATCCATGGACACGCCGGATTTAACTTATTCAGAAAAATTTCCGACGGCCAGAGGACTCGAACCTACTGCCGTTGAGAGTCTAGTTTCAAAGCCTGGGACCTTAACCACTAGACCACCCGCTGGCCCTTGTTTTAGTAATAAACTTATTAAAGGATACACTACTTTTTGTAATTTCCGATTATATTTTGAGACCATAACTGTACATGCTCCACAACCTCCTTCCGCACATCCCAATTTGGTACCACATAATAGTACTTTTATTAAATTAAGGACAAATATTCAGCTTTCGTTATTCAACATACAAGTTATTATAAATTCTTATTATTTGTTGATATTCAAATAAAGGATACATTTTTTTCGCAAATAGTATAGAAGTGTCCATTCAGGATTAACCTCTTTTTCAACAACCTACGAAAAATAAAATGCGGTTACAATATAGCAAATCAAAGAATCAGATTATTTTTATTGTTACATATAGCAAAAAAAAATTTTTGGTAAAAAATAGTCAAAAGAAACCCATTTCGAGTATACATAATACACTTTCAGCCTCCCAAAAAAGTACAAAACGTGAAAGGATCATATATTAGTTTTTTCTCTAAATTCACATTTTCCAAGTGTAATTTTCTGATACAAGTACTTGAAATTTATAATAAGGAGGAAATTAAATGCAACACTTTTATAATCGACCCATCATAACTCCAGATGACCACTGCTTTCTGACCAGGACTAGTTATTAAGGTAGCGTACAATTTAAGCTTTTTTAAATTAATGTTTGCAAATTTCCAAACAATTAAACATATATTCAATAGTTATATACCACGAGTAAATTGAAAAATAGCCGGTGAAGAAATTACAAAAATCAAGCAGAGGGGTTTCTAGAAATTTGCGATTAAAGATTAACGCAGGTAAAATGAAAATCCACGTTTTGCATATTCATTCAGAATAGGTATCTTAGCTTTAAAATAACTTATAACTCACGCAAGCTAATCTTTAAAAGATAAATTTGTGTCTTATCAACAATTTCTATCGATAACACTAAAGGGGAATTACACTAGTAACGCCCTCTATTATGTGCGGCGAGAAAAAGTTGCTAAGCAACAAACCGGCAAAGTTGCGATCGGAACCTGCTAAGCAGGTATCTGCGATCGCACCGGCCTCTTAGCACAAAACACAGAAACGCCAGTGTGGCAAAAAATAAGAAAGAAGAGATTTGGTTTCAATTATGGCTAGAATAGACCACTACATGTTTCGTTCTTGTTTGAACTCATCAGGTGGACATAATTCTAACCATAATTGAAACCAAAAGCAAACAAGCAGATATATGCCAGAAAGTATAACACTAAAGGGGAATTACACTAGTAACGCCCTCTATTATGTGCGGCGAGAAAAAGTTGCTAAGCAACAAACCGGCGTTACTAGTGTAATTCCCCTTTAGTGTTATACTTTCTGGCATATATCTGCTTGTTTGCTTTTGGTTTCAATTATGGTTAGAATTATGTCCACCTGATGAGTTCAAACAAGAACGAAACATGTAGTGGTCTATTCTAGCCATAATTGAAACCAAATCTCTTCTTTCTAATTTCTATCGAATTTACGTAGCTACAGTTTGTACTTTTAAGCTGACTTACGCAGAGTGTAAAAGTATAGTCTACAAATACCTTTTTAAAGCGGATAATCTTGACACCAACTATACTAAAACAACTCTACCCAGAGAGAATTGTAGGAGTAGGTGTAGGTGCAATAGTAGTACGAACTTGTTTGTCGCTTATTAAGAAAGCTGAAAAATTGCTGGGATAATATTACGTAGGTTAGTCAATACTCCATTCTGATTAGTATAATATAGAAATAACAGCAATACCACAAGGCAATTAAAAATTATCGATAGTTCTGTCGTTTCATTTAACAACGAAATTGTGTGTGCTGTTGCTAGGAAATAATATCACTATTCCGAAGGACGAGTGATATTACCGTGCATCAACGCTATTGAGTTCGTCAATGAAAGACAGAATTATAGATAATTTTTAATTCACGAGTGGTATTTTTTTTAATATTCTACGAACTAAATATCAAAACACTTAATTGGTATAATTATTTGTTACTTAATGACGTACAAACGCGTTGTTTAATTAATGAATGCAAAAATAAAAAAGTGTTGATGTGATTGCTATGGTTACAGCAGCGATAACACCGGAGCTTTCTAAAATAGTATTATCGCGGCCAGTAGGGGTGCGATTGGTTAAGAGTCTGAAAATAAACAGCTGCTATTGGCTGTTACAAGGTGAGTGGAATATTCATTTATAATATCACCAGGGCAACAATTATTTTAGAAAATTTTTTTCGAGCTCATAGTGCTTTTGTTGTTATGAAAATAAGCACGAGTCAAAGAAGACTGCCCTATTTCCAAATAACAACAAAATCCATGTGTGAAAGCAAGAAAACAATTATGGATATTAATTTAATTCAAGTTTAATATTCAATACGAAAATTGCACAGTAATATCAAATAGAATAACCGAACGTTAGTTTAAAAAAAATCCACTAAGCCTTTTTCGATTTCTAATTTTTCATAGCTATCAAATACAGTGCTTTAATTTCAAAACTAGTCAGCCTCAATAACTATGGATTTTTAACTAAATTTGATTTAAACAAAAAACACGTCGGTTTAGATATGGAGGGGAAAGTTTAAAACCAATATTGATTGAATTTTAGGTATCACTTCCTCATCCCCAGCTATCCCTACTTTAAAATTTCAAATAGCACCCCCTACCTTGTGATACATCATTTTTAAGGTGAAAAGAATCCTCATCTACCCACGTTAAAATAATTGGATTCAGTCGATCCGTTTAGCAGATAAAGTTAAAAATATTTTTTTCCAAAAATATTCCATAGCACCTCCTGCCTTGTGATACATCATCTTAAAGTTGGAAAAAATCCTCATCTACCGACGCTAAAAAATTTGGATTCAGTCGATCCATTTACGAGCGACATTTCAAAAATTGTAATATTGCTGAAAATAAATTATTAGTGGCTTCATCTTAAAATTTTTGAAAATTCACTCATAAACGGATCGACTGGATCCAATTTTATATCGTGGGTAGATACCAAGCTTTTCTACCTTTTAAACGGTGTACCACAAGGTAGCGGGTCCTATTTAAAACTTCAAAGTAGGGGTAGCTGGGGGTGAGAGGGTGAAATCTAAAATTGTATTAATATTGGTTTTAAACTTCCCCCTCCACCTATAAATCGACGCGTTTTTTCGTTTGAAAAGCAGCTTTTGTTTATAAGAAAACTGGCTGGTTGCCATAGTATTGAACAAATCGAATCTATCTCGTTCCTTTGATTTTAAAACAAAAGTATTTTAAAAGTGACTTGAATTTTGCAAATAAATTAATACAAAATGTCAAATATCATTTCAAGCAAAATATTTCGATTTTGAGCTGTCATAAATAAAATTTTGTATGTCACACGTGGGATAACGCATTATTATGGCACCCGTTTGATTACACGACTCGGTCTACGACCTCGACCTGCAACTTTTAAATTCGTTTTATAATAACGCCTTTTCCTACTAGTAACACAAATAACTATTAATAAGATACGAGTTATACCGCCGATAAAATAAAAAGCTCTTGTGGAATTACTACAGTATATACAATTTTTTTAGATTAAAACACGGCCTCCTGGATTAATATCAACTTCGGTGGTCGTAGTTAAACTTTTCTAATGACTGCTAATCAGCAAATGTGACGTAATGATTGAAAGATATATATTATGATTTATGCGTATTAATAGTTACACAACATACAATAACACAAAATTATACAATCAAGAAAACATTATTTTTATCATTTTATCATTATCAAATACAGCGTGGTGATTGCATTATCTTTATTTTGTAGTCCAAAAAAATTAAATTATAGAAGTACCTACTTACTAAGAACTGCGCGATTAGGAAATCATGTAATAATATATAATATTAAACACGCAAAGGGAACTTTCGAACCTTATCAAGTAAATAGACAATTGCTTAAACAATTAAAGTTCACTTATTATATCAGCAGATTTTATAGGTAGCTAATACTTGAAAGCGTAAACGTACTACGCCACGTTAAACAAATAGGTACCCTACACGAAGAATGTCTGGGTATGACCATATCAAAAATATTGTACGCTTTCAGAATTAACGAAAACTCTTAACCATCACCTATTAGGTACCTATTTTAAAAGTAACCAAATCTGGGTAGTCATGAAAGAGAAAACGTATAGTATGACACAGATGCGTAGAAACGTTTTACAAACTGGTGGAGGGGGGGGGAAGCAAGAAATTAAAAAAAATATTATTAAAAAGAAATTTCGTTTTAAACGTGTTAAACATACTAAATATAAAATGTAAATACATACAAGTACAAATAAAATACAAACTGAAAAAAATTTCTGTTACTACAAATAGCTGGGCCCCACCCGCGCTCCTTACGTGCCTGGCTATGAGCATAATTGATACAATTACATAGGAAATAATTTCAACGATTTTTGTAACACTGTTCTCTTTTATCTTGTAAATTTCATTCATCGTATTTATTAAGTTAAAATTTTCCTATCAAATCTGCTAGTTCATTATTTATTATATATATTGTTAATTCACAACTTTTTTCTCCTTCATAACGTATGAAGATTCACTTACTTTTTGGTGGCTCAACGTTAAAACGATTAAAATTAAATTTATGTACATTTGTAACTCTAATCATATGACTACTAAATAGCAACAACTGACTGACGTATTATACAGCTGCTTAATAGTTGCATTAAAATGTGAACTAAGAAACTAATATTTGAGAAGATTACAAAGTTTGCAATATTGTCCTTCAAAAATAACGCTAGTCTAAAATATTCTAAATAACACTAAAGAGGACTGGACTGGAAGGAAAAGAAAAAAAGCTTACCTTTTTTCCATTAACAAAGAATACTAGAATTGATTCTTCTTTATCAATAACCATTTTATATTAATTACTCACAATCACTTAATGGTAATCAGGTATGAATACAACAATAAGAATTGAATAACTACTTAGTAAATGTATAGTTTGTTCACTAAGTTTAACCAAATAATGCCAAAACAAGTTATAATTCAAGTTATAGGCACTACTCCCAACATTTGCTATTTTTATCATTACCATCAGTGGCGTAACTTCAGATTTTGGGCCCGGGGGCAAGATACCTGAAGGGCCCTGGCCCCATCCTCAAAAAACCTTTAATAATAAAGTAATTGATAATAAGAACAATTTCTTCAACAGGAACAAAATTATTTGTAGTCTAATAAATAAAAATAAATATATTAAAGTCGTGTCTAATTAAGATAAACAAATCTTAAATTTTCTGAAGTTAATGGGTCTGGTTCGGTACCAAAAAGTGTGGGTGTTGTGTTATTACTAAATATAGTCTCACTTCAGTATTTTTCTTTGTATAAGTACGTAGTTACTTACATGGAATTTCAAATGTTTTTTGTTAAATATAAAAATAAAGACTGTCGAAGATCAAAAATTTTTATTGAAAAAACTTCGTAACGGAGAAATAAAAAAAAATAAAAACTCGTGACTTGTGGCAGGGCCCCTTAAGGCCTCGGGCCCGGGGGGCCGTTGTCCCTCTGCCCCATGGTAGTTACGCCAATGATTATCATCATATTTTGCTTCTTGCTACTTCAGTTTGGGACACGTAATCGTAGCCTTCTAAAAAATAGCCAATGATCGTATTTCATTGTACACTTGACCGCTGTGCTTGCAAAATTATCTACGATAGGCAACCAATCAGGATCATACTCGTAAAACACAAATCATTGTATATCACACATTAAGATAATGTAACTTGAATACAATTATTATTATAGATTAGTTTAGTGCTGATGCTTTTAAAGTTGAAGGCTATTTATTAAACATTTCAATATGAGTCAATAAAACGTTTTTTTGTAAAGTGTATTCAAGATACATAGTCCGAATTTCTAGTCTAGTATTTAGTCAGTATTTGAATTATGGGACAATCAATTAATAATAAATCCTGGTATAATTCTTTTAAATATATAGTTGGCGCATATATATGCAAAGATTGGACTTTTAATCCCACAACAGAAAAAATTTCGTCAAAATTCAATAATTTCATAAAATTATTCCGTGTCTCACTTTTAAAATCCCTCGCATGCATATTCTACGCTTTCAACTTCGTTGTAGAATAGCTCAATATAATAAACCAGCTGGCCAGATAAATAATACTCATCTAAACATGTTCCTAAGGTCAAACATGTGGGTGTGTTGCTATTGTAAGCCCCTATATTTGGAGGAATTATGCCATAATTTGTTGTTAATTGCTTATTTAAACACTGACTAAATACTAGACTAAAAACCTCGACACTGCATATGTGCAATTTCTAAACGAATTATTTACGTGCAACACACCCACGTATTTGACCTTATGGAGCTTTTTTAGATATGTATTATTCATCTGACCAACTGATTAATTATCTCGAGCTATTTGACAACGGAGTTGATAAGCGTAGAGTATTCAAGGCCAGGGGTTTTAAAAGTAATACACGACCCAATTTTGTGAAACTTTGCAAACATATTTCGAAGTGCTTAGCTCAACAATAAATCAACACCAAATGCGACGATGTAGTTCAACGTATAATTGAATAGATTTGAGTACGCCCATTCTTTCTGTTTACTTTTTGAATTTTAACATAATTTTTTGCTGTTCTGAAACTAAAAATCCGCCTCCTCCCTGCCAACATTCAAAGTATTTTCCACATGGGAACGTAAACACTATATTACAAGTATTTTCAGGAAATTAGCATCAACTTGAGTTTGATTCGCAAGGATATTTATTATTTCTTCATTTGAGATAGTAGTAGTACAATCAGGATTCCAGATTTCTCAACCAACGTGCCAACAATATTCCGTAAACATAATAAAATAAAATTATTCAAATCAAATACATATACATTTTTCAATTTTGGTGCCCTTATGCACAACATACCCTACATTCTTCATCACGTCAGCCTTGATTGTATTGTAAAGATTAAAATACAAATAGCTAGTTGGTGTGAAAATACTTAAATTATCACGTTAATGTCAACTGCTCAACTGATTCCGCACTTCTGATCCATCGAGATGTGCCATGTAGGTCAATGAATCCTTGGTACACATTGAAATATCAGTAACAGTAATGCCTAGGTCACTATAGATGTAGGACTAGGTCTTCAATACAAAGAAATATTAAAATCAGATTTAAATTTCTCATAGGTCAAGCACACAAAAGATAAACCTTGTGAATGAAAGTCATCGTCATGAAGATGCACCCAAAAACATGAATATCGCCACAAACTATAAATAGGTACTTAGTGATCACAATAACTTATTTACTCTTAAGTATTTATTTTGTACAAATAAAACTAGTAAGTATATAATAATTTACATTTTTCTATACGATAAACTTATTCATTTGACTAAAACACCATCATATAAACTACATTTATGCTTCTACAGGTACATTTTCGGCATTAGAATTTAATTCCCTTTCTGTTGCTGTTCCTTCAAACATCGTATGTTGTTGTAAAAGATATTTTGTCCTTTCCATTTCCATTTTCGTTTTTGAATATTCATATCGGCATTGCATCCAGTAACTCATTGTGATAAGAACAAATGAACCCACTGCAAAATCTGCAGCTGATTTAGGTCGACTAGTAAACATAAAACGTGCTAAACCGGATACAACTCCTCCAGTTATTCCATATAAAACACTGTTTCGAAAACAGGGAATTTTTGTAAGATCCCGCCCAAAAATAACAAAACTCTGTAACAAATAGATGGCGTTTACTGTACAGAATTGACAATGTAATTTTATTTTCTTGTGTACTTAATTTATTTATTTACATCTAATTTTTTTTTAATATGCTAGGTTTTCGTATAAGATTTACCTACCTTGTCGCTAGTAGGACCGCTCATTTTTTAAAAGTATTTATGGTTTTTTTAAATGCAAGAACATAACCCTGCACGTGTAAACAAATATTCAAACCTAAGATTACAGATGAGATCATGATGGCTGGGTTGACACTAGTGATGGTATATTTCGAATGAAAACTACTGTAACATTCGATTTACGAAATATCTCGAATTTTTTTAAGAAAATCACTTGAATGATTTCCCTAATAAAAGATAAATTAATAGAAATCTGCAAGTTTTTGAAGGATTTCCAACCTAGTGTGTCATAAAATGAACCATTATTAAAAAACTGCGTCACACAGGCACACACAGAGAGGCATTATTTAAAAATTACTTTTTTGGGTTCCTGGAGGCCCAAAACATGTATATCTAATACTGGAAGCATCCATTAAAAACCTCAATATCATTATTGTAGATTTTTAGAAATAAACCTGTTATAGCACCTAATAGAAATGATTAACAAGCTGAAGTTCACTTCGAGTGGAGTT
This sequence comes from Ctenicera cuprea, assembly GCA_958336395.1. NCBI lineage: Eukaryota > Metazoa > Arthropoda > Insecta > Coleoptera > Elateridae > Ctenicera > Ctenicera cuprea. The sequence goes on from OY284491.1 coordinate 32,075,768, forward strand.
TCCCATACTAGATTTTAATAATTACCGTATTTGCAAAAGTGTAAATTTTTATAATTATAAGGTTGTACAGTTCACCGACTGTTTCTATTTTTAAAAAACAAGTTATATAGGCAATCCTCCATTCCATCCATACTTTTAGCTTTATTACAGCTCAGTTTGTTCGTGACCCAAGTGCCAATTTAAATGCACTTTGGCTTTATTTTGGTTTTATGAAGAATGTAAGCTGCTAAATGGTTTTATACAGGTTGTCGATCATGCTAACTGGTATTCTAGACTAATTAGTAGCATTGAAAGGTTTTAAGAACCTCCTGGATACGTATTAATAAAGCTATTTAGCATTTAAGTCTATTTGTACTTGTACAGGTTTTATGGCGGTCACCATTACTACCACAGTAAAACTATTTGGACTACAAATAGCATTTGGATGGATTTTGGCCATATAATGGTTTTCATGTAGAGAACTAATTGGTCTCACATGCCATATTCATAAAACCAATATGCACACTAGTTTTAATAGTGCATTGCAAAATGCTTTCATAAAACTGCTAAAAAGGTAAAAGGCCTTGTCATCCTAAATTTTTTAATATAAAGCTAATTGTTTTTTTAGCTGCTTTTGTAACTTTAAAAGTAATGGTTGCACCATATTAAAGATATTTGAGGTTGTCATATACGTTTATGTTCTTTGCCGTTTTAGCAGTGATCGCCTGCCAAAGCAATTACATTTTTGAGAAACCAGTGAAAAAATAGGTACATACTTTGCTTGCCCGAATGTAAATTATGCAGTTAAAAACTGCACTCTTTTTTACTGGTGGTTTTCAAGAGCTAAAGGTTTTAACAAGGATTGTATATAAAACCGAAAGGTTTATTAGAGACCAAATGGTTTCAAGTGGTATAGCAAATGGAGTAATATCAGTTTAAGAAGACTAGGAATCGTTTTAAGTAGGAGCAATTAGTTTTGAATAAAAGCTAATAGTTTTAATGACAGAAATTATAAGATCAAAGGATTTTATTGCGGTATTACAAGTAGCCAATAGGTTTTATACGTCAAATCGCCATCTTTTCCGATGAATACTTTCGTAAACAACAGCTTCCATATTGAAAATAGTTCATATAAGGTAGGTTCATATAAGGTAGGTGCATACAATATGACCATGCTAAGCTTTGGGAATTTTTTGAGCATGATCTGGTATTAATAAAAATAAACAAAAAATAAGATGTTGAAACAGATATGTTTACTACATACAAAAAAAATATCAACGCAATTACACTCATATTTTAGCTGTAATTACCGTTTTTATGATAAAGTAGCAAATGGCCATATTGCCAACAGGGGGTAGGTAATACAGCCGACTCTTCTCAGGTGGAGAAATACCGTAAAATACGAAATTAAAACTAGATTATCTATGCAAAAACTATTTATTATTCGTAATACAACCATAAAAGAAGAAAATACTTAATTAATCTGACAATCAGGGCACACAAAAAGTTCTTTATCATCCGCGGTAAGACCAACGCATTCTTCATGCACATAGCCTTTGCAAACTTCACACAACCTCATATCAGTTAGTCGGTCTTCATCGCAAATTTTGCAATACCACCTTTCATTAATATTGCTCTTTGTTTTTGCATTACTTTTTGCAGGTTTAGGTTCCTTGGTTTTTTCTGTAGCTACTGTTTTCTTCACATTTGTCTTCGATGGCATTGCCGAAGTCGACGCCGCAGTTGAAAAAATAGTTTTCTTCACAATGACAGCTTTACTATTGATAGCCTTCTTTCTGATCCCTTTGGAAGTATTGGTCTTTTTTTGCGGGGTGTCGAGCATATCTGTAAAGGAAATGTTCAATTTATCACTATCAGGAGGAATGTTTCGATCATCTTCTGAAAAGTCCACGTCGGAAAATGCGCCGTCGGAGAACTCGTCTGAAAATTCCTCTGAATGATACTCATCTTCTGTTTCGTCACTGTCATCAGATACTGTCATTTGTTTCCGCGAAGCCGTTGTTTTCTTCTTCGGAGCGTGTTTTGCTGTGCCGGATGGTCCTGGCTGATCTGGACTATTGATTGGAACGTCAAGATTTGGTAAGTCTTCATATGTAATTTCTGTTACTGCACTCGGCGCAAATGCTTCAGCAGGAAGCACGTCCGGATCGAAAGGGAAGATCCCTGTGCTGGAAAATCCAGACCGTATATTAGCTGGAGTTACAGATTTTTCCCACACTTTAAAAAAAATTTCTCCATAACGTTGCTTAGTAATTGCACGGTCCTTATATTTTGCCCAATATCTCAAAACTTCATCGTCCCACGCACATTCAAACGCGCGAAACACTGATTTGTCCATCGGCTGGAGTTCGTGTGTGGTATTGCTCGGCAAGCAATACAGTGTTATCTCGTGTTGTTCAGCTGCATCCACTATAGAGTAATCTAAATGACATTTCGCCCCATCGAAGATGAGAAGACAAGGACCCACTACCTTGAATCGTGCAATATGGTTTATCCATTTTACAAATGTCTCGGTATTCATGCTACCTTTGGGAGTCATTAGAGGTAAAGATCCTGGAGGTAGTGAATCGGACCATTCAGGTTTGAGCCGCTTTCCCTTAAACAATATAGTGGGAGGAATCACCATGCCAGCTGCACTTTCACATGACACAATTGTCACATTCTCCCCGTGTTCTGGAGCCACGAGGTGATGTAGACTCAGTCTGCAACCCTTTTCGTCGATATTATAAATGCATTCGGGTTTATTCTTGATTCCCAAAGTTTGCAGTATATTTCCTAGTTTTTGGAAATGGTCTTGTACGATAAACTTGTTTAGTTTCTGAGCCCTTGCCTCATTCATGCTTTGGGCTTTTCTTTTGCGTATTTCTACATTTCTTTTCAGAAATCCATTTAACCAATATCGCCCCGCCAGTTCATTTGCGTTTGAAAACCGATTGTTAATGCCATTTCGTTTACAGTAATTATAAACACATCTTCTTAGACATCTTTTTGTAAGAGGATATCCCACTTCCGCAAGTCGAATGATTCGGCGACTTACTCCCCTTCCTCTGCGGTAGTTAAAGTCGGTTTTCTGCCCATTGCCGATTTTGAGGATTTGTTTTCTTTAAGATAATTTCTTAGTGTCCGCCTTGGTATGCCATAAAATACGCTTGAATTGTTAGTTGAGCGCTTTCCAGATTTAATATCAGCAAGAGCTTTTTTCAAATTTTCCTCAGTCCAGAGACCACGTAACCCTTTATTTCGTTTTCCACGGTCTGCCATTACTGTAAGTAAACATGGGGTCTCATAATATTTTACTATTATACTTAAGTAAATAACCAGACATACAAAAAGTATAAATGGTTGGTAATATAGCCAACCGTTGGCTAAATTACCAACACCACGCCGTTGAACAATTTCCCTCGTTTTTTTTTTTTTCTAACCTATACAAAAATGTTTATCAAACTGTAATGTGTATGTTCCACACACCCTACCTTACTTGCCCATTACATTATTTAATTAATTACCGCAACAACAAATAAGTGACAACAATTATCTTACCAACAGTAAAACTTTAGCGAGTACTTACAAAAAAAAACAAAACGTTCTCACACGAAGCCACTTACACAAATGTCAATATTTGCGGTGTTAATAATAACTATGTAATACATTTGTTCAGATAATGAAACTATTGGCGACATCTGTGTTTTCATTTTTGAAAAATGGCCGGATGGCTATATTACCAACTTGACTATATGTATGCACCTACCTTAGATAATTTTAAATTTTATTGTTTTGGCCAAACAAATTAGGTATTACAAATTTTTTTTCTAATTCTGAATACACTAAAAATGCTTTCAAAATTAAATATAGCTTAAATAAAAATGTTTAGATATTTAATTAAATTTGCTAAATTATCTTAGAAGCGCATTATTATTTTTTGAGCTGTCTTGTGCCATAGTTACCTACAGTACAATTTCATATTCAAGCACTTTTCCTTTATACGAGCGCTAAATTTTAGTTTTAAAAGCTCGTACTAATTTAAAATGTCCTATCATATTGAAAAACATTTCAATATTTAGTTCAATGAATAAAAAGTACAAAGCTGTTTGGTTTTATTAAGTAACCATACTTAACATTCAAGTTTTATTAAATGTGTTATGAAGGTTTCCAAAACCCTGTGAAGATCATTCGAAATAAAACCAAAAGGGTTTAAGATGGTTTAAAATAATAGCCGTCACAACCTTATGTAGAGTGGGCTTTCTTAGTTGTATAGTAGCATGACTGACAAAATTAATTGTATATGTGAGAGGCCTAATGTTAACCAAAAGTTTATTTTCACTCTTTATACTATTACGTTAATTTTATAAGTAATAATTAAATATTACTATAGTATTGGTTCTTTTTTTGTAGTATTAATTGATTGGATAAAAACAATAATGAGCAGAGTTAATGAATTCTTATTAAACCCAATATAATAGTATACATACATACATTATCTTTACGGATCAATATTAAATGTTTGTAGATAAAGTCACTGAATGCTCTCCGTGTGGCAGAAGTGCCTGTGAGTGGAAAGACTACACACTACACAGTGACTTTAGCTATAAAGCGTTTAAGATTTCAGTTCTTTACATTTTTTTAAAGTGATAGTCAATTGGTGGAAGTTGCAGCAGAAACTTTTGATTAAAATAATTAAGAATTAATTACTAAAGAACATTGTTTTTTAAGATTAGAAATTTTTGTTATACATGGTAATTCATAAAATGTGGGATACACTCTCATGGTTTCATAATCTGCAAAAAATGAAAGAAGTTCCAATAAACATGAGTTTGTAAACGCTTTCTTATGGAGTTCAAGCCTCCTGAAAATGGAAGAATGTTTAATAACTTTTTAGTATTTTGTCGATAATTTTCGCAGTAGTTGCACTAAAATTTTGAAATTCTGTCGGGTCACTTAATATTTCCTTCATACTTTGAGGGTAATAAAGAAATAACTTCTTGCGTCGTTGTAATATTCAGAAAACAATTACAAATGTGTTAACTGTATATATATATAGTACCTAGCTCTGCAGGCCTTAACGGCCCAAGGCTTCAATAAGCTTTTTCCAGTTCTTTCTGTCCTTTGCAGCTGTTCTCCAATCCCTAATTTGACATTGAATTAAATCTTCCTGTACCGACTCCATCACTTCCTCCTTGGCCTACCCATTTTTTCTTTTTGTGCCTGCTTCACTCTCTAGTAAAATTTTGGTAACTCTTCCTTCCGGCAATCTCACGATATGTCCAAGCCATCGTAACCTTTGAACTCTTGCGATGGTTGTTATTTTTGGCTGCCTATACAGTTCCTCGAGTTCTTGATTTGTGCTACTTCTCCATACACCGTCTTCATTTACACCTCCATATATTCTTCTAAGAATCTTCCTTTCCCATATGTCGAGTTACTTTTCTGTATCTTTATTAAGTATCCATGTTTCACATGCATATAAGACTGTTGGGCGGATGACTGTTCCATATACTCTTATTTTTGCACTCCTTGGTACTATTTTGGATTTTAACATTGTTGCTAAAGCACTTCTACTTCCCTTAGTCATTCTTTTATTACTTTCTTCACATTCCTCATTTCTGTTTGTTAACGTCACACCAAGATAGTCAAAACTCTTAACAACTTCAAACTTATATTCTTTTCTTCCCACAGATATTATCTTAAATACTTCTACAATTTGATGTTCATTTCCCGTCATCTCCGTGTATTTCGTCTTGTCTTCGTTTATCTCCAACCCGAATTCTTTGGCTTTCATCTACAGTCTTCGTGTTAACTGTAGTTTTTGGAATATATCTCAGACGTGACGCACGCTGAAGCGGTAAAGGTAAGGAAAATTAATCAACCATGGAAACTGAAAACTGAGCACTAATTTATATAAACTAATGAGAATTTTTGAATTGTCAAATTTGAAAACTCTTGTACTTGTTTGAGATTTAATATACAAATTTTGGTATTTGGGGGCTTTAAAATGGGTATGTATTACTAAAAAAAAACTTATGTATTTTATTATTACATATATATCAACACAATATACTTTAATTCGACATTGATTTACTTTTAAAGAGAAAAGCGACCATTACTATCTTAGAAAGGAGCATATGAAAAATCTACAAGTACCAACAATTAGTGAAACAAAACGAGAGCTTGGAGAAGATTTAGCCAATGTACTCTTCTCAACATGTCCAGATCCACTAAAACGAGACATGGGAATCTCTCCGTTACTTAAGGGTGCAGGAAATGATTTGTGGATTTCTCCAAGCGACATACTGATTGGCCATGTGTGTTTGAAACCTCCTCTTACTGATAGACATATGAAAGCTCTTACTCATCGAGGAATTTTAAGTACGATTATGTTGTACGATATTTTTAATGTGCAGCGATAGTAACCTGCACTCTATTTTGATATCAATAACTGTCAATTGTGATGTTTATTCTTGGCATTAGTTTTGTAATAGTTATTTATGTTAGTAGTGGGACAAAGGCAAATTCGAGTGCGAAAGGCACGATGAGGTCGTAGATTGAGACCACGTGTGACGTACAATATTTTGTCTACGATTGCTCAGAATTTGTTAAAAAGAATTCTAGGAGAAAAAGAAAATATGGAAGTTTCAATATGTATTAACAATCAAAAATTGGAAATTATTGGCAAAAATTCGTCAGAGGTGGCCTCCTCCATTTTTTTCCATTATTTGTGTAAATAAAAGGAGTTAGGTAACGAACTCATTACCTCACTAGTGCGATAATGACTTCATTACCTAACGCAAATGAATGACATAATAAGTCTTTATTCAAGGAATCGTAGGTAAAGTCTTACACCTAACATTTTTTGTATTGTTGACAAGTGTCTATTGAACATAGAAATATAATGAAAAAGTAATATTTTGCCTCTGTTGCGTAAGAGATTATGCACAAACACACGATGGTTTATGTAGGATGGCGGTACACCCCATAGTGTAATAGGGATTATTTGAGACTTGGGAACAATAGAATATGGGGAAAACCCCGAAAACTTTGTACAATTACATTGCAGTGCAGACGATTTTTTGGCCAATTTTTGAAATATTTCTAATTTACCACATATTTCAAGAAGGAGACGAGATAGCAAAGCGCGGTTTTCACTATTCCAAAGAGCTTGTCGAAATCTAGCCGGATGCAGTAAACCGCTGGTAAAAAGTTCCGATTTTCGCCGCTAGGTGGCGCCAAACTGTATTTGGAACCCGAATTTTTTTATAAGGCAAAAATCGATTTTAAGAAGCGAAACAGAAAATTCGTCAGCCAAAAATTGGGTGGGAACGGGGGGTGGTAACTTAACCCTCCTAAATATTACTGAACCTAAAAACAAGTTAGAGCATCTTATTTAATATCACTTACGAGCCATTTGGCTAAAACAAATTTTTTATCGTTTCAAGAGGCCAATTTTCAAAAATTCATAAAAGTGTAGCACAGAAATTAATGGACTGAAACAAACCAAATTGTAGATTACCCTTAGCTCTACAAGTTTATAAAATTAAAAACAAGTTTTTGACTGATATTTTTGTAATTTACCACAATTTTGAAAAAAAATTTGCTCGAAATTTTAATACCTTCATAAATTTTCGTGTATGTCTGTATAGGGCTATCACGATAGTAAATCCCGATCTGTCAACTCGTTTTTGAGTAACAAGGTGTTAAAATCAAAATATTTGAAAAATTGTTACATGCGCCATTTGGAAAGGAAAACGTTCGAAAAAACTGAACTTGCCCTAAGGCCTTCTATCAGTTTCCATTTTCAGATTTGGAAAATTCAATTTCTGAAAAAAATGCTACCAAAAAAACTTCTGCTTTCGATTTCGAATTTTTTTAAAGCTTATCCGTGAATTTCTGATGTTTCCTCACATTCCAAAATTATCAAAATCGGACCATCCGCTAGACAGAATTTTTTTTATGAGTCACTTCTTTGGCTTCTTGGAGCTCCAAAACGTATTTCCGTCAAAATCTCGAATTTTAAAATATTTTATAAATTTGATATATCCTTATATTAAAAGTATATGACAGTAACGACGAATATTTTTTATGAAACTTGGTACTAAAACTAAGTTAGTTTAAGGGCATACTAACGTATTCAGTTTTTCTATAGGTAAAAAAATTCCTAATTTGATTTGGCGAATTTTGACCTAGAAAACACTTCTAGTAGGATGCGCTTTCACATCTCAGTATGCTTTAAAAATGCTTCTTCTTATGCTCTGTACAGGGTGATTCATAACATGTGGAACGCGGACGTTCTTTCAAGATGTATGCAGAATATGAACACAATGAAAAACTTTTCTTTAAACATACGTTCCGAACATATGTTTGTACGAATTAGTTTTATTTAAGGGTACTTCTAAGCAAATTGGGACACCCAATAACACGTTTAGAAATAGATGGAGTATTGGTTTTTATATATTTTGTATGTTTTACAAAATGATCTTATACCGGGTGATCATTTTCAATGCGGGACATAGGACATAAGCACTGAATTTAATCTATTTCTAAATTCCTCATCCCCAGTTCCATCTACAAAATTGGTAATGATACCAGTCAAATAACTATAATATTTTACGTCAATTAAAGTGAAAAATGTACTAAATAATTACTTTTGAATAAAAAATATTTTAATAATATTACTTTTTGGTGTTCAAAAATATGGCTATCTTTGATAATGACATTTTAAATTTGACTGTTTTCATTTACAATGAAAAATGTAATAATAACTTTCTTCATATTCAATTCGGGACATAGCAGCTTAAACTTTATTTCTAATTCAACCATAAAATTAAATAATAAATAAAATAAATGTATTTATTAAATTTTTGACAATTGGAATAAAAATTGTGAAACAAACACAAATTTATTAGAAAGTTCTAGCAAAAACAAATGACACAACCAATAAAAAACAACCAGTCAAATTTAAATGTCATTATCATTGGTAGTCATATTTTTGAAGACCAAAAAGTAATCCATACATATATAAAAGCACAAAGGGTTTTTTCTCCCCTTCCTCCAGCGGCTACCGCTTCACCAATTTGGACCATTTTTTTTTAAATGAAAGGTCTCTATCCACAGATGGAACATGAAACATTTTTATATTTTTATTCTACGTAGATTTTTTTAATAATAATTATTTTAATTTATAATACATATGAAGGTCGGCTAGACGCGCGTCACTTGGGGCGCCACCTACAATAACGTCGAACGTCGTGTGTCATTATTGGAACTAATGCATCACGTGACTTGACATTTCGCAGGTTCTGTCAACGCTGTCTGTCAGTGCAGTGTGTGCTGGGGTAACACTAGTATTATTTAAATATTTTTTATTAATAAGTAATTATTTAATACATTGTTCACTTTAAAATGACGTAAAATATTATCCCCTTTCGACTGGTATTATTACTAATCTTGTAGGTCGAACTGGGGACAAAACTATATATTTACAATTTTTAGGTATTAGGTACATATAAATCGCAGAAATGTATATAAATTTTACAGATTTATTTTCTAGACGCAAATATACAGGGTGTTTGTAAATCGCTTTACAGTTTGTAACTTCGTTATTAATAAAGATATCGATAAATACTTTGTTTTAAATTTCACTATGTATATGGTACAAAATGCTGTATACCAATTTTTAACACCGCCTACTATTTTTTGCATAACAGCATAATATACTATACTATAATAACTCCTGCTTTTTAAATAGAACACCCTATATATTTTTAGATATTTGGAATCGCTCTAAAAATACTTTATGGTGGTACATTTAAAACGAAATTTGAAAGTACATATTTTTTAATAGAAGCATATGAGTTGCATTAGATAGTTGAAAACTTCAATATATTATTATTAGCTTTACAATGATATGCCATACTTGTCTTATGGTTTAAAATTAGCTCACGCACGGCCTCATGCTTCTTTATATAAAAAAAGACGTACTAAATATTAAAGAAACAATTGCCTAACCATAGTAACAACACAATTATGCTTCAGCAATTGTAGGTATAAATACAATGATGTTTGAAGTGTTTTTGTTTCTTCAACTTCAAACAGTAAGGGAAGTTTGGCACATAATTGCAAAGCTCTGACTTGGAGTTTTCAGCATTCTACTGCAACTCATATGGTTCCAGTAATAAATTACGTTTTCACACATGTTTTAATGAAGTATTGTATTGTAAAACCAATATAACGCCACCAGAGCCATTATTCCATACTTTTGAAGGACCGTGTATAATGAACTTTTACTAATAGGCTTTGTTGACAGCACTAGCATATTGTTCTTTCAAGTGTTTTTGATTGTTAGAGACATCAAATAAATTTCAATACTGCGATTGTGGGAGGCTGTTTGATTTCAAAGCCTGCTAATATGAAGAAGTTTTTCGCGTTTTTCCCGAAAATACTGTAATGTAAGGGTATACTAGTTTTATATAAAAAGAATGACGACCGCGCCACAGCGCTTACAGCATTGGTTACAATTTATTTTAAATGCAGATACCAAAAAAACATTTATTAACATTTTTTCTCTATCTTGATCCGCTTCAGAATTAATAATGAGTGTTGGACCACCCTGTATAATGTATATATACAAACATTTTAATTATAATTATAAAATGCAGACAAACATAAAAATTTTGGACATAAATATTTTTATTCGTTAGACCTTAGTTAACAATGTTAAAATTGTATAGCTAGTATTGGAGATAGTTGATATGCCATATACCCAGTAAAATTTATTTCTTCATTCTTAGTGATTGGACATGATACCGAAATCAAGTTCCGGAATGAGGCAGAATTAGAAAAGATGAAGGCACTTTTAGAACAAGAAGAAATGTTAAGATTTATAGCTGAGTTACAAAAACGTAAATTTGTGGAAGCAGCTCGTAAAGAAGAACAGGAGAAATGTGAGGAACAAAAAGAACAAATGAGACTCGCCTTTGAGGCAAGACTACAATATGAACTTGAAACGTTAGAGAACAAGCTTCGAGAAGAATATGAACAATTAATGGTACAACAAAAGGAGCAACTCAGTAATGAATGGCAAAGTAAACTCGAAGCTGCAGTTGCTGAAACTGTTGCTAGATTGACTGAACGATTTTTGAAAGATTTAGAAGCGCAAGAGACGGAACTTTTAAGGAAATTCTCCATAGAAATAAAGTAAGTATGAATTTTTTTCTCTTATCTTTTTGTACATTTTGCGTCTTTATATTTAGGAAAGAACAAATTAGACGTAAAATGGATGTAAAAAATGTTGAAGAATGCTGTCAAGAAACCTTCTTGCAATTAAAACATCAATTGCAATGTAAGAATATTGCAAATATGATGTATATTTTATGTACGGAACGTCGAAAGTGTCAAGCTGAACGTGAGCATATGAACGCAGATTATCAAAAACAAGTACAGGAACTTCAAGATCTTGTAACTGAAAAAGAAGTTGAAATAACAAAACTGACAAAAGATTTTGATGAAAAGTCGAAGCAAGTTAATTTGCGAGAAGAATGTTTACTAGAGATTTTACGGCAATTCCAAAAGTTTATCAATTTTGCTTTACGTGCTTCTCCTACTCAGGCTGAATTTTTATTAAATATCGAGAAGATGATGATGTACGAATTAACGCAAGTTCTTGCTAAAACTGACAAAAGACATGCAAAACGTTTAACTAGGACACTGTTCCCTTGGAAAACCGAAAGTGATACCACAACAACTACATTGTCATTTAAAGAATCGCTTAAATCGCTTAGAGCTGATGACCATCACGAATGTTACAATGAAATAGAACCACCAATAAGTGACCATAGCTGTACATCAGCCGATTATTTACCAGCATTTCATTATGATAAACATATGTACGTGCGTGAAGAATTTCGAAATATGATGTCCCAAGGAATCAAACTTTCACCTAGTAGTTTAATATGGAATCGAGATGTAGAACACTTAATGCAAATTTTAAGACGTTCAGTTACCAGCTTAGAAGAACAAACAGTAGCAGAAGAAGAAAAAGATAAAAAAGAAAATAAATTAAGAGAAGTAAAAGAAAAACAAGTAGAAATAAACGAAGCATCGTCACAAGAAAAGCAAAGTAGTGGTAGGCAAAGCAGTGGTAGGCGAAGCACTAGCAGTCAAAGTTATTCGTAAGTTAATTTTTTATTAGTATAATAATTGAGTGAAAACTTCAGTCGAAATTAAAACTAATTCAGAAAAAACAGTAATGTTTTACTAAACTAGAACTGGATTTTTCAATCCGTTTACAATAATTATTCTGTTCTTCTGTAATTTTTTGTTCATTCTTTCATATCTATTCTTGAACAATGAAAAACTGTTGCAAATGTTTAGTGATGAATTGATGATACACTTTGCCTTAGTGCGCTCCACATTGCATCATAAATTTTTCCTATTTGATATTTTGTTCTTCCTACCGCATAACCTTCCTTTGTTACCTACATTTACAAGTTCGAGTTAATTTCGTTAAAGAGATTTGGGACTTTTTAACGTCTTTTATGACTGTGAGTGCAGTAAATGTTGTGAAAATCGTAGCATTATTCGAAGACAGCGAAAGTCAACGTTACGTTTCCAACCAGTGAGAAATTTCACGTTTAACAATACATGAGGTTTAATAGTTATTTAAGTATCAAGGAATGTAAGGACGTAATAACATCCGAGGTAGGCGAATACGAGCTGAGGCGGAGCCGAAGCTTGTCGCCTGCCGAGGATGTTATTAGTCGATACATTCCGTGTTACTTATTAAATTTTTCACGCTACCGGCAATGTAAGTAGGCCTACAGGTGGAAATTTAATCATATTTTTAAAAGTTCGTTTTGACAGCTGTCATCGGAATTATTTTTTAGAGACCCATTATTCTAAGTTGTCTGTGTTTGTTACCATATCAACGAACAGTTAAAATCAACATTATTTTCCTAGGGATGTAAGTGACACTATTAAGTTCCGTCGTCAAGGGTAACTAGTACACGAATGTTATCAGCCACTTACGATCCCTGTAGCTATGGATGTAAGGCCTACTTACATTGCCGGTAGCGTGAAAAAATAATTAAGAGGGACGTGGAGACCTTAATGAGGCTATAATCGTCGTATGTTGGCACGTTATGATTACTTTTACAAACTGTTACTCCATAAACGAACCCTGTCATGTACGGGGTGTCAATGCATCAGAAAGAACAGTTAAGAAACGGATAAATAATGGCTTACTTACTTACTCACGACTGGCTTTCGCCTAACTTCATAGAAATTGGACATTTTCCGAATGGGGGAAGATATGAATCCTATTCACCAACTAGTCCAGAGAAATATTTTTAGTTGGACGAGAATGAGTATGGAGGAAGGCAGGAGAGTCGTTTGGACCCAACAGATTTTCACAGAGAATTGCATTTGGCAGTGGGTCCATCAAGGTGTGACTAATTTGCTGTTCTCGCAGCAATTCTAAGCCCTGTGCTAGTTGTCCTGTCAGCAAGCTACTTGCATTTAACTTTCTTGTAACTGCGGAATTCGTTTGTGGTTTTGCAAACCGTGTAGTAAAAGTTTCTGAGAGCAGCACCAAGATAAAGCAGCCATCACTCGAGCCCAAGTGCTGCAATTACGCCCAATCTGAGCCTGCAGGTGTATTGTCCAGCCTCCCTAAATATTGTGTAAACTGTAAAAATCCTGTATCGTTTAACGTGGATTCGTAGCTGGTTGAAAATATAACGTTGATCGTTGACTTCCGCCGTCTTCGATTAATGCTACAACTTTCCCAGCGTTTCCTGCACTGACAACCATAATGAAGGATAAGAAATTTGAAAAACACAAAACCCTTTAATGAAAATCATTCGAACTTGCGAGGTTTGACCGAAGAGGTAACAAATTAGTGCTTGTCATAAGCTTATAAATACAATTATGTACAAAATGGTGTGGGTATACAGCACGGTAACTAAGCTTGGTGCACAAAATAAAAAAGAAAAATAGGGTGCCCATTTTTTTTGCAACTTGACGTTGAAAAATTCGTCGAACATCTAATTCCATTAGTTGCGGGTTGATGGATTTGAACAAAAATAAGTAAAAATTTAAAACGTCAATAGTAAAATATTCATACAAAATTAGAATCAAATGTCTAAATTTATTGTAAAGATAAAATGTGTTCAAAAGAAACGTCAATTCGCTTTGGATGCCACCGTTTTGCTACCCAGTATAGCATATGCGCTGAATAATGATGCTATAATAATAATAACACGTTTATTTAGCTTAATTAGCTATACTGGGAAGGCTCGGCGAAACAGTGGCATCCAAAGCCCAACATCTTTAAAGCGCTGTGTTTAGAAAAGAGTACGTTTTTGCACCTATGTTTATACGATTTTTTTTGTCTTATTCTTGACCAAGCGAACCTTCCTTCAATTTCTGCAAGAACGTTCTTACGAACACCTTGCATAGTTTGTGATTTTGAGTGTTAATAAGATTATAAAGCTCTATAATTTCAAACGACAACCTACTAAGTAGAAAACTATATAATATTACTATTATATTATGACAGAGATGGTAAAACTCAAAACAAAGACTGCCCTACCAGTTGTAATAAATTTTCGTTTTTATTGAACTATTGACATTTTGTTTTGCTGTTCCTATTGAAACCAGACTTTGTTATTAAATTTTTTGTCAGTCAGTAGAAGTACAACTGATTTTTGTCTTAAAATAGATGTAAAATTAAGTACTTTAAAAGAGAGCATGTTTGATTTGAATCGGTGATATCATAAAATTTAAAATTTTTTTAAACTGGTGATCTAAGTAGGTTACTTTAAAACCCTGAAATTTACCATTTTAAAACTTCCAACAACCCTGGATGAAAGAGACTATGGATTAAAATGAGCAAATCAAACTAATTGTTGCAATTTCCATTCTTACTGTGGTATTTTAGTTCCTCAGTACGGTCGTTACTCGAAGACTTGGCACACTTTACCTGCAACAGCCTAGTTGTTACTTTATTATTTGGCCATAATTACCGAATTAAACATCACTAACACTGGGACAGGGCCGTTGCAGCAAACGCTAACAGGAATTCAAACAAACCGTCTAAAAATATATTAAACACAGGGGGCTGCCTGCAGTTTCTACCCCGAACTTTTATGACCCCAAGAACTTCATCAATACTTTACTTCACGAGCGGCTACTGTTTGATACCTGGCCGACATCCTGGATAGGTCCTTTCTTTCTGCAAATACAACCGCGGTCTGTCTCACTCTGCCACATGACGTACAAAAAATTACCACTTCCAAATTATTTTACATCAGAATAATTACTTTACCCCGTCTATTACGTAAACAATTGCGCCTTATTGTTTGTATTATCCAGAGGCCTTGTTATGCAATGACTTGATTTTTTTTTAATTTAGGAAACGCACTGGATACCCACAGTTTAAGACTCCCTCCCTCGCCCACTCTCTTTGCACAACAACGGTAGTTTGCCTCACTCTCTCCTTTGGCATTAAAAAAAAATGCTGTTAGCAAAAGCCCGACTTCCAAACCATCCCAGCACGGCAAACTCATCCTAAAGCCCTCCAGCACCCAGATAAAACTGGCAGCTCCCTGTGCACATTTTATCTTCTTTATGATCCATTTCCAATCAGCTAAATTTATTACTTCTAATGTATACTTCCTTCACTTATACTAATCATTCCAAACAGCACCTACTTCTAATGCTTCAAACATCTCAAACAATTATTATGTGTCATCAACTTACAGATCTGGTAGAGAGCCTTCAACTTCTTCAAAACCAAAACAGCCTAGAAGGTCAATTGTATATTTTCGAACAAGTAAAGATGATGGTGATTTCCTTTTTCCAATATTTGAATCAAATTCTTCTTTAAATACTACCCCATCTGAGCTGTACAAAGAAATGTCAGTACCAATTCCCAAAACAGATTCTACAGAAGAAGTCGACACAGATATGATTCTAGAAAAAGAATGTTGTAAACCTTGTGCTGATGCACTACGTAACAACCAACCTGACAAAAAAAAACGAGAAACAGCAGTTCCCTTAATTGGAACTGTAAATTCATTAGAGTTAATAAAAAATGTAGATAACGATAATTTCCGGGAACAGAATCATGCCAGTGTTTATCGTGAAGGCACAGGTTTATTATGTGCACAAGATTCGCTTCACAAACATAGAATGTCGCTGAAACCAACAAATACTGTACTTTCAAGTCGTGAAAGCGTACATGTTTCTGAAGTCATTGCATTACACAAAAAATCACGATATAGTAGTAGCAGTAGTATTCAAAGTTCTAAACTTGGTAAAGACTCACGAAATTTGGTAAACAGAAATTCTTCAGTTCGAAGAACTTCAAAGGACTCAAAAATACACTTTTGTTTGAAAGATCAACCCTCACCTCAACATGGTTCATGTGAATTGACGGAAACTGTTGGTTTGGCTGAAAAAGAAGATTTAAAAATCTCCAAATTAAGTTTAGCAAGAGATTCATTCATCGTTCATAAACAATCCTTCATCCGAGAGTCATCCAAAGCTTCCCAACCATATCTAAAACAACCAGGACACAAACCATCCCAAGAAACGATACAGCTTAAAAAAACAGTTAAACATGGCTCTGCACAAGATTTTTCTGAACTAACATCATTGAAAAAGTCATCAAAAAGTCGTTTTTCATATGAAACAGCAAGTTATTATACTACTTCCAAGGGGCCATCCATGGATTTAACGCAAAGTCCCATGGAATTGAGTTTTCCAACTTCTAAACTAACTATGAGTAGAGATTCATTAGATTTGTTAAGATTAGATCCAAAATTAACTGGAGTAAATAATGACAGACGTAAAATAGAATCAAAAGAAAGTATTGAAATTAAAGATGGAATTTTGGGACCACATTTAAAAAGTGCGCCACCTATTATCAAGTTAGATGATGATGGGTCAAGAACTGTAAAAATGTCGCATATTGAAATTCTTCCATTAGACCATCGCATTAGCACAGAAATGGATGAAGAACAATCAGTTATTTGTTCTGAATCTCAGACCAAAAATCTTACAGTTGCAGATTCACCATGGTTAATTTACGACCATAAAAAACCAGGTAAAGAATTAAAGTCACGTTATTAATATTTTACCTAAATATATTCTTTTTAGATGTACAACCACCAGAACCCCCACGTGATAATTTCTTGACTAAGACAAATATAGCTCATGTGGGTGGTGATCAAAAAGCAACTGAGCATTTGCAGAAAGGTGAAGAATTCACACTGCATCGAGCAAGTTCTTTGTTATCAATATTTAGAAAACATCCTAGTCTTGTTAAAATTTTTACACCTTGTACTAAATGAGAATGTACCTACTTATTGATTATTAGGAATAAAACTGCTGGAGTTTATAAATATGAATTATGCTTAAAATGTTTAAAGCAAAACAATTTTCTATTTTGATATAAACATATTACATTCACACATTTACATTCTTACTTATTTATGTTTAATCTTAGTCTCTTTTGCCTCATCAATTCCTTGTATTCTGGTGTATCTTTAAAACGTGGTGGAGGCTCTTCCGTAGCTTGTTTAATTTTATTAGCAACATACTCCTCTGCACTAAACGCTTCAGCATCTTTACACTGTGCAATTAATGCAGCTTGAAACTCTTTTTCTTTTTTAAGTTCTCTCCGTTGTCTCAACTGCAAAAAAGAATAGTCTGGTACTACAAAAATAATAACTAAAATTTAATTAAATACTTTAGCCCACTCATATTTCATTCTTTTACGAAGTTTTTTTAGCTTATGTTTTTTCATTTTCATTCTTCTTACATCGTGTGCTATATGTTTGATAGGGGTCTAATCGGTTCGCCGCCTACCCCTTATTATGTAAATGTAAATGTAAATAAGCCGAGCAGCTTCTTTACTAGTGTTATTTATGAGTACAGGATCTTCAATAACTTTATCACTAATATTACTAATAGGTTCGTTTATTGATGGTACATGCAATAAATCATCTGGTAGGGTCATTGGCTTTATATTGTTTATAGGCAATTTTAAGGGCTGAGGTTTCTGCCATACCCAGGGATTGTTGACAAACAAAAAGGAGGTTAAAGAGGGTGGAACATGTACTTGTTCTGTTGTTGTAAGCCTCGAAAGATATCAAGTAGTATGCGAATAGTATGCAGTGTAGAAGCTGTAATAAAAAAAGAAAAAATGCTTACAGTATTATAAGATCAGAGTAACATACCTTTTCTCAAAACTTTCATTATATTAATCCTACACCAGTTTACAAAAATTTAATAACGTAAATTCACAAATTTAACTATTTAATTCGTTAATATTACAAAAAAAAAACAATTTATAAAAAGTAAAACAGCATTTTATTAAAAAAAAACATCCCTTAAAAACATATTTGACAAAAAAGGAAATAAAAACTATGTAAAGTCATTTTAATTTATTGCAAATAAAACAATTTTTAACTTCAACGGAGTATTTATTTTAGCCTTATACGTATTTCAACGTGTTTACGCGTCATTATCAAAGGCAAGATTAAAAGTAAACAGTTGGTAAACTTGATCTTGGTTTTCTATATCTGCGTCTAGATGACTTAATTTCTCATTCCACAACGTCCAATAACGGTGAATTTAAAACATCAATTTGTTCATTCATTGAAGGTACAGATTTTAAATATTTGTGAATTTCAAATGTTCCTAGTATATTCAACTTACGTTTATCATCACAAAAGTGTAAAAATTTTATAGTGTCATTAGATGTCATTGAATGATTGAGTTCTAATAAGTGTTTAGCGTAATTGGATTTATGGGAGTGTTATACTTGTAACAACGTACGTGTTCCTTCTACCTAACATCAAAATTTCTAATTGTTTGTCCTACATAAACCGAAATACAGTACAAGCAATTTAATTAGTAGATGCCTGATTTTAGTAAATTGTTTGTTTTTTTAGCATTAAACAAAGTGTTTAAAATGTTTTTTGTTGATTTAAAAGTTATTTTGCATTTATTTGTTTTGTTTATAATTTTGGAAATTTTTTCTGATTTATTGCTGAAATAGATAGATACATAAATAGATTTAAATGTTCGAATTTGTGAAATGTCAAAACTGACTTTGCCAAAATACAAAATGACCGACTGGGTACATTTTTTGCGTAGTAGTGGTGTATTTAGTAAAACTATTAGAAATCTGTGATTATCTGCAATAAAAATAACAAACAATTAAGACAAATCTCGCAATGCTACCAACAAACATTAGCGTCAAGCCCCTTGAACATCCTGCCGATCCTACCTCACATGACTTGCGCGCCTCCTCTGCATGCAGCTGAAATGTGTGTAAACCTCAACATCGTAGTGGCACAGATGGATATGCGGGTGTGTTCGGTCGTACTACTTTTTTACTGCATAAGTAGTTACGGGGTCGAATCTCGGTTGGAACCAATTTTTTTTTTTATTTTATAGTTATTTTTAAAACACCGTTGTTGCGTTTTGCTGTTTACGCGAAGTTAATTGTTAAAAGCAGTTATATTTTTAAAGAAAAAATACGAAGACAAATTTGCATTCACTCACTGATTGATGGCATACTAACACGCAAGTCTGGTAATAAATTAAAAAAAAGGATTTGTTGTTTTCTATTGAATGCAATTTATTAGCAATGAAAAAATCGGCTTTAACAATGCAAATCTCGATGTAAATATCACACTCGCACATATGCGAGCCAATATTAGATGATATTGCGCAATTCAGGATCGGCAGGGAGTCCAAGGGGCTAGACGCTAGTCCAACAAACATCAGCTTGCACAACTCACATTTAAAGTGAATATCATATCATATGATCAAAAAGTCTTTGGATAGCGGTTGCTGTGGAATTGACAAGTCATCTATGAAATTATTTATTTCTATTAGTTTTGACATTTACTTTCAAAAGTCAGCGGATTATAATTAAAAATGTTTCAAACAGAACATAAAATTTTTATGATTAGAGCATATTACCGTGGATGGAAATCGTGGTGAAAACGGTAACTGGGTTTATTCACCTAATATATGTTTAAAAAAATGAACTCAACACACACGTTATTCTTATCATATATCAGATAGGTAATAGAAGTAAGTAATTCTATAGATAGCTTTGAAATTCCACAGCAACCACGATCCAATGACTTTTTGATCATGCTATATGTTTATACATCAGCAGCAATAAACTCTATACTACGTAGTATAGAGTTCATTGATCAGCAGTTTGCTTGAACGTTCCACTAAAACCTGCTGCGCGTCATTTTAGAAAATGCATAATTTCGGCATTTTATAAAAGCATGCTGAACGCGCCTATTTAGTTCAAGACGTCATTGCACAGGCGCGGATTTTAAAAATGTCAACAGATAAAAAATACCGACAGGGAATAACGAATGTAGAAGGCCAACACAATATTTTACATACAAACGAATCTTTAACTCGATGTGAAGCTTTCCAACCCGAAAGTAAATTTGTAGATAATAAAAATATACTGATTTTGAAAGACTACGAAACCGACAGAACTACCAAAAGAAATTTTTACTCAATTGCAAATAACATACCTAATTATCAGTTGGGTGAAGTGGAAAGCAGAAGAGTAAGTGAGAAGAGTGAAAGTAGGGTAATAACTACAACTGAGCAACCTGATGGTGTGAAACTTGATACAGTCCGTTCGGGAGAGTCACTGATTAAGGTGCTTACAAAATTAAAAGTTAATTTGTAATATTTTAAGTACTAATTCAAAGAAATTGATTTAGAAAACAAATATAATTTTATATACTTATTTATACTTATACAATTCTACACCCATTTTCTAGCATTTTAATTTTGATACATGTAAATACAACAATACCAATAAATGTATAGCATTCTGGAGAACTTTAATGCAGACAGATTTGAAACCAGTTAAATGCACATTACTAAAAGGCGGTAGAAGCAGTATGACATCGAAGCAGCGTAATCGAGAGGAAGAAGAAAACGTTGATTATGACAGCAGCATGTGGTATAAGGCGCTTATAGAACTGCAGAAACGAAAAATGGACGAAGCGGCTGTAAAAATAATGTTTTCAGTATAAAACTTATGCATCCTTAACACTTTCTACTAAATTCCAGTTTGCTGCTGTCTCTAAGCAGTGTAAGTTGTGTGGCCAAGAAGATGAGCCATATTCTAAATTTAAGAAAAAACAGAATAAAAGGTATTCAGAAAGCGAACTTAAAGACTACGAAGATATTGCATGCCTAAACTATTGGAATCCCAACGGAAAACAAATAGCTGTAAAGAAGCCAACTAGAATGCAACAAGAGCAGCGCAAAAATGTAGAAGGTAGGTATCAGCTTCAGTTATTTATATTTGGCTTTCATATCAGGTCTTATAGAATTAAATTTTACTGTTAAATATTATCTTCATATTTTAGAATTGCCTGTAGTAACATTAGAACAACAAATAGAAGCTCCATCACCAATTACTATTCAAGACAGAAGCCTAAATATAAATAATGAAGGTAATACTTCAACTTATGATAATCAACAAGCAATCGCAGAAGAAAAATGTGGAACAGATGAGTCACACAACATAAAATCAGATGAGCTGCACGTACGTATTAAAGTGTAGGTACTTGTAATGTAATTTCAAAACAATTATTCCTAATTTTACAGACCATCACATTGTCCCACGCAGACCCTTGTAAATGTGGAAGAACACAATGTCTTTGTAATGAGTGTGATGCATCTTCAGAGAAACAGCAAGTAAGTAATAAAATGTACACGGTGATTCAGTTAAGAATTTTTTTTTGGGTACTCCGAACTATAAGAATAACATCAATTGTTTTAATCAGAATTTCTGCAAGAAGTAAATGAAAAAAGTCGTGTGATTTTATTGAAATATACACTGCGTCCATAAAGTACCCCCCCCCCCCCCAACTAACTTTTGAACGACTTGATATTTTTCTACAAAATTTGGTGTGCTGTAATGGGAAATTAAATACTATTTTTCAGACCATATTAAAATTTTGTATCATCCAAAATGGCGACTGCGCGTCATTTTGAATTTTTTTTTAAATGGAAAGGGGGGTCGAGTGTGACGCCTCATTGGAAAGGCCTTTTAGTTCTGCGTCTGATCCTAAAGTTTCAAAGAAAAATATTCAGCCATAACAAAATGACATTGTTTGAAGGTAAAGAAGTCTATTTAAAAAAACTAAGAATTAAAGCAAAAATAAATTAAATTAAGTGTTCGAAATGTTCGCCATTCACTTCTTGGCACATAAAAAGTCGGTTATGAAATTCCTGCCTTACATTTTCATAAGTTTGTGGAGTGATAATTCTGCAAACTTCTGTAATGCATGCCTCCAGTTCTTCAATTGTTTCTGGACGGGTTCTGTACACTTTCGATTTCAGATATTCCCATAGAAAAAAATCTAAGAAAGTTAAATCTGGGAAGTAAGCCGGCTATTCTACAGGCCCCCGCCTACCAATCGATCTGCCAAAAAAATGTCCGTTGAGAAAGTCAGAACCAGGCCTATAATAATGAGGCGGCGCACCGTCTTGTTGGAACATAACGTTTTCAATATTATTTCAAGCCACCTGAGATATTTCTGGGAAAATTTAGTCCTGCATATGAAGAAGTGGACTACTGGATAAGCAAATCAAAACAATTTTGAACTGAGTGAGTCCATTGGTTTACAATCCGCCATTTTGTTATGGCTCAATATTTTTCTTTGAAAGTCTAGGATCAAACGTAGAACTAAAAGACCTTTCAAATGAGGTGTCACTCGACCCTGGACAAAAAAATCAAAACAATTTTGAATTGAGTGAGTCCATTTGTTTAAAAGCCGCCATTTTGTTATGGCTGACTATTTTGCTTTGAAATCTAGGATCAGACGCAGAATTAAAAGACCTTTCAAGCGAGGTGTCACTCGACCTCCCTTTCTATTTAAAAAAAATTTCAAAATGGCGCCCAGTCGCCATTTTGGATGATACAAAATTTTAGTATGGTCTGAAAAATAGTATTTAATTTCCCATTACAGCACACCAAATTTTGTAGAAAAATATCAAGTCGTCCAAAAGTTAGTTGGGGAGGGGGTTACTTTATGGACACAGTGTATAGGGCGAGTTACGAGTGCGAGATTGTTTTCTAACGTCTTTATTATAGCAGTTAGCAAAATATTTTTCAGCGAAAAATCATTTGATGGGTTACTGTGCATAACTTAAAATTTTTACCAGTTATACTAAGTGTTTAGTTATGTCTGTGCAGCACATTACCTTACGTTATTTTAAATTAAACACCCTATATGTTATTGCATTCATAGATTCTTAATTTAATTCTAGATAGAAAAGTATTAAGGTGACCTAAAAATTAGCGGTTTTCAAGTTATTTAATTTTTTTCAAAAATTTTGACATTTGTGGACTAATATTAAAAAATTAATATTTAAGATACCAAAAATGTTCACCTATCGCTATTTTGCACAGACTATTAATACATTATCAAGTATTCAGCGGTATGTTAAAAACAGCAGATTATTCCATAGGGTGTTCATAATTTAATGTCCATCTTCCAAAAACTTCAACTGTCAATATCTTGTTTTTCAAATGGAACACCCAGTAGTTTTTAATACTATCAAATGGAGAATTAAATTCTCTTTCAATATAATATAAGTTTTTTTTTCTACCAAATAATAAAATATCTATGGTGTTGTTTGAAATATTTTTTATAAATTGCAAATTAAAATAGGTGTGCTGTAAAAACAAAACAATAAATCGATTTTATAAAAGTTTTCAAATGTGTAACCCTTAACTATTAAGAATATCAAATTTTGTTCTTAATAAAAGTGTGTATTGTCTAATGAACTAGTTTAGCCACATTCCAAAATTTTCTGTGCTGTAACAAGACAGCAGTGACGTCATCGAAATCTTTTTTTAAATTTCAATATAAATATTTTCTTAGTTATTCAGATAGAAAGTTTTTCCTCGTTTCCATGATATAAAATTTTTATACTTACTACATATTACAAAAATTTTCAACTAAAAAATGGCTAGACAATTGATCAAACATTTTTAAGTGTTTTTGATGATGTAACTATACTTAGTCACAGAATATTTAGGATTACCGCATAAATAACAACAAACAACTTTAACTAAGAAAAAAATTTGATATTCTCAATAGTTTAGGTAGGGAGCACTTTCGAAACGTTATAAAATAGATTTTTTGTTTTTGAATATAATTCTGCATTTGATGGTGTTAAAACATACTGAGTGTTCCATTTAAAAAACAAAGTTATCGGCTTGTGAAGTTTTGCAACATGGACACTAAATTATGAATACCCTATGTAATTATCTGCTGTGTTCAACATACCTGATGCCGAGATAAACATACTATTTTTTGTGCGATCGTTAAAAATTTCGTGTTAACGAAAAAAAAATAAGGGACATCTGTTCATGGGAACTTTTTCTCTTTAAATGATCAAAGAGTGTCAGCTTATTTTACAACTTCCTGTATTGTATATTACAGGTAATCACCTAATCACTTTAATACAAATTGTAATTTTACAGATTATAGAATCATCCAACTCAGAACCTTGTAAATGTGGAAGAACACACTGTTTTTGTAATTGTTCTGATGAATCTTCGCAAGAACTGGAAGCTTTTTCACTATTTGAATCAAAGGAGAACAATACATTTTCAATCGCATTTGACACAGAAGATAGCAAAGACACAATATCTACCAAGCAAACATCTGGTAAACTGAAAGAAAATAACATTGCCATTGAAAATAACCTGTTGGAAGGAAAAAATATAAATTTATTTATAAGTTCTAGCTTTACTTCGCTGAAGTCCATATTTATTGAATGTACAACAAATACTTTATAACTTCAACAATATTTATTTATTTTAACCTTACCCCTATTTGGACATGTTTACATGCCATTATCAAAAGTTATATTAAAAATAAACAGTTAGTGTTCTTATAACAACAATAGAACTTGGTGACTTAATCTCAGTAAATGTCTGCAGATGACTTGCTTTCTTAATCCAAAATGTCCAATAGAGGTGAATTTAAGAGATCAATTTGCTCGTTCATTAACAGTACAGTTTTTAAATATTTGTGAATTTCAAAAATTTCTAGTATATTTAATTTATGTTTATCATCACAAAACAGTAAACATTTTATGCTGTTATTAGATTTCATTACATGATTGTGTTCTAGTAAGTATTTAGCATAACTGGATTTATGTGGATATTAGTAACAATGTATGTGTTCCTCTAATTGTCTGGCCTATATAAACCGAATTACAACGCGAACAATTTAATTTGCAAATGCCTGATTTTAGCAAATCATCTGTTTTTCATTTTGCATTAAACAAAGTGTTAAAAATGCTTTTAGCTGTTTTAAAACTTACTTCATATTTATTTGTTTTGTTTATAATTGTAGCAATTTATTCTGTCACCAAAAGCATATTTTATTGTACTGGATGAAGTTGCGGTATTCAGATAAATTTTTTGAATGACTAATTTATAATGTTTTCTTTAATTAATGTATCACTAAGTTTAGTATTTCAACCATTACAAACAATTTGTTTAATAATTAAAATGTCTCTATTATAACTAATTCCAGCTAAAGGGACTGTTAAGGCCTCTGTATGCTGCTAACTTATGTGTTTTATGACAAGAATCATGGGGTTGTCTGTTTATGTAGGTTTTCAAACAGAGTATTTAAGTTTTTTAGTTGAATTAATTGAAACATTTAAATTTAAAAAATGAATGGACTGGTTTAGTTAAGTTTCTAATGTAAATGTTATGTTTGAATGCAAGCTATTGTGAATAAAAATTAAAAATTCATTAATTAATTCAAATGAACTGTCAAAACACGGTAAAATGTCATCAACATAACGAAACCAAAATATAACTTTCTTAGATGGATTTGATTCCACTATTCGATCTTCTAGATTTTCCATAAATATATTAGCTAAAAGAGGTGAAATTGGACTTCCCATGGGTAACCATCTTTTTGGAAATAAATTTTATTATTAAAACTAAAATAATTTTGATTGATGCAAAGTTCAAATAATTGTATCACTCAGTCCGTTTTATTAATTCAACATTTTGGTTAACAAGAATATGATTTTACAAAGGAATACACTCCTGAGGAGGTATTTGGGAAAACATAATAGTAATATCAAAACTAACTAGCTTGCTTTGTGGTTGTAAATGTAAATTAGAAAATTTATTGATTAATTCGGAAGAATTTTTAATTAAATATTTTGGTTTATAATCAAAACTGGTAACTATATTGTTTAGTATTTTTGTTAGCATGTGGTTGGGTGCATGTATGCATGATACTATACTGGCCGAATGGGCATGTTGGGTTTGTGTATTTTTAATAAACCGTATAGTTTTGGTGGTTGTGAATTTGGATTATTATTTGTCTTTTTTTATAATCTGCTAAACAAACCTGGCAATTTTCTAATGTTTGTTCTAATTCCTTTTGATAATTTTTGGTGGGATTACTAGTTAAGGTTTTTAAATTTGAATTGGTTATGCAATCATTAATTTTTTGTAAGTAAATGCCATTTGGTAATATAAATAAAGCGTTTCCGTAAACTATTTTATGTATACTCAATAAAGATATAAATAGTTATAGTTGTTATACAGGCTGTTTGAAATTATCAGGGCACCATTTCTAACTTCGTTATTATTGAAGCTACCAAGTCGGTTAAATTAGCAAAGTATTACAGTTTTTTTAAACTAGAATTATTTAAAAAAAGAAGATAAATCATTTATCCTTTTTCGCATACTTACTAAATACTCAGTACTGCGAAAATAGCCTATTTAACTAACATTATGCAACTACAATGATAAATATGAATAATCAAAAGTAGCCTCCAATACCTTGCTAATTTAATCGCTTTGTAGCTCTAATACTAATAGCAAGGAAGTTACCAATTGTGCCCCGATAATTTCAAACAGCTTGTATAGAATAGAAAACAAAAATGATTTTAGTTTTTTTTTACAGTTGAAAAAACTAATACAGAAAATGTATTCAACGAAAAGTTTTCTAAAGGAATTTTACCACAGTGTACGATTTGTAAAACTGACTGTAAGTGTTGGGAACATAAAATAGAAATGTCCAAACAATTTATCGAGGAATCAAGATTTCAACTTAAATATCTAGAAACAACACAAGACAAATCATGTGAAACCGAAAATGAAGTAGAAGAAAAGATTGAAGAACAAAAAAAGTTTTGTATTATATGTGGTCATAATGACTGTAACTGTAATGGTCCTCATCGTAAACAATCTCATAAATACTTTCAATACATAGAATTTGATGACAATATAATAACATCCTTACTCTTAAAG
Organism: Ctenicera cuprea; assembly: GCA_958336395.1. Taxonomy (NCBI): domain Eukaryota; kingdom Metazoa; phylum Arthropoda; class Insecta; order Coleoptera; family Elateridae; genus Ctenicera; species Ctenicera cuprea. The sequence goes on from OY284491.1 coordinate 32,103,129, forward strand.
AAAGAGAAATCCCTCAGCGAGGTTACATCTCTTACAAATGCAGAAAAAGTTTCCAGGTCAACATTTCAAAAAAAAATTTATGAGCACAGCCAGGAAGATGTATGTTGTATCAAACAAAAAGATGAAATGCTACATTGTAAGCAAGCGAAAATTAAAACAAATAAGGAGGTAGTTAATACTAAAAAATTACCACAGCAGAAACTCTTGATTACACCGGAACAAAGAGCCAAAGATATTACAATCAGAAACAAAGTTATTCTTGAACCTGATAAATATGGAATACCACAACTCATACGGTATGCAGATGGGCGTTTAGCTCCAAGACCAACTACAAGCAAGGATATTTTATCCTTGAACAACAGTGATCATGCCGATTGTTAAGGATTAAAAATAAAAAGTAACAAAATTAATTTCAAACTCTTGAGTAAAAAAGTATAGTTTTTATTGAAATACAATTGGAAATTATCAACCAACTTCTTATACAACTGCTATTATTTAAAGATTAATAAACTGCAAAAATAACATTTTAGTTAATACCACAGATCTTTTTTATGTAGTATTACATTAGTTTATAGGATGTTCAGAAAATTTACTGAGTTTCTTAATTAAATTAAATCGGTGATGGTTTTAGAAGGGACAAGTTATACTTAAAACAAGCGTTATATGTTGGGTGGGGGGGGGGGGGGAAGCTGCATTTTATGTTGAGTATTTTTGTTATTTGGCAGCAGATGGATGTGCAATCATAGTGAAGTATTAAATCCCCGTTTTAAATCGTCCATTTAAAACGATGTTAGGTTAAATGTTTTCAAACCAATAAGGTATTCTAGAACACGTGACCTCAGCTCTTTAAAAATGGCGTCTGCATGGCAGACATCGTCAGCTGTTCCCGTTCTGTGTATGGCGAAGTGTTGACGTGCTAACTAGTTTAGAATTTTTTTGTACACGTGTAACGTTAATATTGCTTTTATATTAAAAATTTGGCTGTAGAAAGAAAAAGTGCGTATTTGTTAAGACTAGAAAGTGTAGGTACTGATGTAGGAGAACGATACAACGAAAAAATTAAGTTAATAAACAACGTTGATTCCTATGCTCTTGATGAACACGAGTTTAACACCAATATTGATGCGTATCCAGTAGTAACTGCATTTGATAATGCGATAATGATAGCTGTGAATTACAGTGGTTTCATTTAGACTGTGTTGGTTTAGCTGATGTTCCAGAAACTTGTTGGCTATGTGAAGATTGTAGGGTTAATTTTAATAGTTAATTGTGCTCTGTTTACTCTACTTCACCATGGCGATGACTAGTTCAGTTGCGGAGGGTTTTAGTATTTAAGTGAAGGACAACACTTTTGTATTAAAATAAATAAAAGGAGACTTATTGTTATCATGTTTGTTTATTTAACTTTAAATATGTATATATAGAAAAAAAGATTTTGTTTTTTTGTACATATGGTTTACTTAAATAAAAAAATTAACTATTTAATTATTGTTACAAATGTTACAAAATTTTATGTAGATTATATATATGGGTTTAAAGCTTAAAACACAATCTTTGAGTGATATGCATATTTTTAAATTTCAACAATTATTTTAGTGAATAAATCTGCAGGTTTTCCTATAATTTATACATATAGGCTGAGTAACATTCTAGTTAGTAGGTGAGCATCTGAAATAAAATGCTTATTGCATTTTTCTACTTTGTTTCCGTGAAATCCACTCGTTTTATTGCATTAAGCCATTTCTGCCTTCTAACTTTCGAAAGTTCATTTAAAGTTACTTTATGTTTGAAAGATAGTACAGCAGGTATTCGATAAAAATGCACGTCGTCGCGATCTTTGCGACTACCACATTTCACCACACAACAAAACGCAGGCATCGTTACTTTAAAAAACAAAACTTTTCGTCAAAAAATAAGAAAATTAACACCAAAAACGCTTTTAATCCTTATAACACACAACGTCAGCTAGGCTATGATGACTGTGTCTGCCATGCAGCAGCCATATTGAATTTACTTTGACAGCATTCTGGAATGCCTTATTAATATTTAATACTTAACCTCAACTGCAGAGCCGTCTGCAGCCAAACTTAGGTAACAACATAGAATACCCAACATGCAACCCTACTAAAGATGGCAAATCGGTTATTTTTAAATCGGTAAGTGACTGGTCACTTACCTTATCACTTTTGTTCATTTTTGAAATTAATAAATACGCATTTTATTGTGTTGCAAGCTTTAAAATGATATGTTCTAGAAAATTTTGAAGAAAAACACAAAAGTTTATAATTTTTGTAACAATCGTAATAATTAAATTATTATTTATTTAAGTAAACTTCAATAACTACAAAAAAACATAACATAATTTTTTCTATATATATGTTAAGTTCGGGTGTTGCCATAATAATTGATTAATGATGTACAATTTATATCTGTCCAGCCATCACTAAGTTAGAAATTTTAAATTTTTTAGTTTTTCATCTTTTATGAAAATGTATTCTTCATCAAATAGTTTAGTCGCCAACTGTTTTCTTGTTGGTGACTTAACAGTTGGCCTGATTAATTTTAGAAACTTAAAAAAATACTCATATTCAATAAAAGAAAATGGCATGGTTCGACTGTCTCTAGCCCTAGCCAATTCTGTGTACTTAGACTAAACTGAGTTTCGGCGCTAATGTGGTCAAGGAAACTTCTTAATTTTAGGAATAATCTTTTCATTAGAAATTACTTAAGGTTTATTTTGATTCTCCATATTATTAATGCCTGTAATACCGCAACGTACCTAAAAATTTGACTAAGTATATGAGTAAATACTGAATTTTGACATAAAACGTATTTATCTTAACTTCTTTTTTTGTGTGCTGTCTGCTCAGCTCCACCAAAAATCTTTATTATTTTTTCTAGACAAGTTTTTGCAATTTTTTAAGTACTTTACCATACGGGTGCATGGCTAACATATTTTATGTTGCATAAAGTATCTACTTTAAACATTTTTTGTCTTATATAAATAAAAAATATTAGCAATAAAATAAAAAGTGCAAAATCCACAGATCCATAACTGATGGTCATATTCAAAAGTCAATCACTTTTCCAAAATGACCGATCACTTTTCAGAAATGACCAGTCGTTTTGGTCACTTTTGGGTCAAAAATTATCAAACCATAAGTGACCGCCCATCATTAAACCCTACTATTATTGGTCTACCTTAAAAAAGAGTAAAATCAATATTATCTATACAGTACCTACTTATGATCGAATCGAAGTTAAAGGGTTCATTTAGTGAACTGTAAGTAAGGCGCATACTACCCTACTAAATTATTTCTTAAAGAAATCAAATATAAAAAGATGCGATCTAAGCACCTGCTGCAAGCACGACGGGAATTGAAACTTGCCCATAAACATGCCACACGGTGGTCTGAAACAGTTTTAGCTGGCCAAAAATCTAAAATATGGAAAACATTAGATGCACACTTTGTTTACACATATTCAAAGTAGCTGAGTTAAGTTCAGCAGCTTATAAGATTTAAAGTGTGTTTATGAGAAAAAAATGAAAAATCTTTCTCTGACTACTGGTTTGATACAGTTTTCAGACTTAATCCGATTTTCAACTTTATTTTCTGATTTGAAAAATGTGATAAGTTCTAGAACCCGTAAAAAATATTAGGTAACAATAATAACATTGAAAGAATATTTCTTAGTATAATCGTTGATTGATTCCCTCAATCAACGGTATAATGTAACATAAAATAAAATTAATAATGCTTATCATAAAATTTTAAACCAATTCTTTTCTTCATTCCATCTAATTAATTGTGTTATCGCTGTCATTGGCCTCAAGTATTATTACCAAGTTATTAACTTCTTCCGCAACTTCATGCATTGCTTTTTTGGGAACTTTTGTAGAGATGTACTGATCAGATGATACCAGCAGCATGTTAAACAGATCTTTATTTGTGTATGTTCAGGAACTTTTTCTGGTATGATGCTCTCTATATCCTTTTATAGTCTTGGTTTCTTGAGCCTCCATAGACAGCTGCCATTTAATATAAGTTATATATACGCACACAACCACCAAGGCACGAACCTATAGAAAAAACTGCAGAAAGTATAACATCAACTCCATGAATTAGTATTTTATGGATACTTGCAGGCATATAAAACCATGGATGGAGGGAAATAAACAAGTTTGCTTCAAATGTTTGTTTTTTTCATAGCCACTCGCCATTGCAGGTAAAATATTTCCAAATCGTTCAATCAAATATAAGTCTAAATACAGTTATTTCTGCACTTTTCTCTGCGAAAATTGAAGTGATAATTATTACATTAGCCAGCTGCAAATTCGCAATGAGAATGCATGTTACTACGAGTCGTAGTACATGATGTGAACGTCTCGGAAACCGGATGAATAAAGACGACGGGACAACGAGATAATTATTTGATTTGACATTTGGATATGAAAAGTCTCAATAATAAAAATTGGAAAACATTAATTAATTTTTTAACATTTAGAATAATACTTTTGATGAAAACAAATGTGACACTTTACAACAAAAACAATAAAATAGATTTTTATACAATAATTAAAATTCGTACTTATACACGAATTAGAAATATAAATAACAATAAACTCATCAAGACTCTCAAGATTAATGGTATTTTTAAAAAACTTTATAGTTTAAAACTAACGGGGAATTAAACTAATAACGCCCTCTATTATGTGCGGCGAGAAAACCAAATCTTTTCTTAACTTTATAGTTGTTTGCCCAAATCAAGATATATTATACTCAGATAAAATTAAGAATACTGTATTAAAGAATGTTTTGTTTTATAAGAGACACCGGAAGTGTAAGTTGCGTCCGTAAATAAACAAAACTTGCTGAACCCGTGGGCCTCGCCTCATGCTTTAATAACTAAAAAAAAAAATAAGCTGTGTAGAGACAAAATCGCCGCCTCTGGAATGTTCTCTCCGCCGAGATGGATGCCCGTCGTCACAAACGTTGTGACATATGGAAGGGATTCAGATTTGGTATATAAAAGAAGAAGATAACATGGTTGAGCTACTAGCGCATAAAGGCTGAGGGGACAGTAGTGACTACAACAGCCATGCGCTAGATATCGTAAACCGTTACGTAGTAGCATAAACGTCCCGTGGCGTAAAATTTGAGCAATAAAACGTTGTTAAAAACATCGTTTGTTGCATAAACAATAACAGTTCTCCATATGTTTTGCTCGTTTTGCTGGCAAACACTTATAAGTTTAATCACCAAAAATATTTATAATTTGTTTCTTTAAAAATATTACATAAATGTTATTAGGTTTCACTTCTCGCGAAGTTGCGCAGCTCGCGGTTCGTAAGATCAGTTACCTAACTCTAGCATTCGAACTTCAAACTATTTGAAGCCTAAGCCATTACCCTGTTTTTGCCGAACGGACCAAAGAAAAACGATGAGAATGAGAATTCATTCATGAGAGCATTCGAGAAGCAAGTGAGAGCGTTTAACGCATAGGCATATGCAAAATATTTCATCCGAATGAATCAATCGATTACCTAATTGTTTCGAACGACAATCATTCGATTATATCCATCACTAGTTGACATCACTTTGACCTTGGTTGCAAACCAATTGAACTAAACCAGTTTTTCGACCCAGTTTTTGTTGTGATTGCGTCTTTTTACGAGTGATCGTATGCAAAAATGTCCCGTTATGACTTGGCTTAATTGCAAATAGTTTTAACAGGCCACATTACAATGTTAGAGTAACTGCTTTTGCTATGTGCACAACAGGTAATTAATTTTGTGAACGCATTTAGCTTTTAGGTGGGGTTCAATTACCTCTTGTGCATTCAAGTTGCGTTCTATTTTAAGTGTGCAGTAAAATGTTTGTGGTACTATTTTAGGCAAAAGTAGGAATATGGAGTATCCTTCCCTGGACCCATATGAACAGCAACTTCTAAAAGTGTTTGACAGCTACGACTTTGAAAACCAGGGCAGCTTGGACAGGGACGGTTTAACCCAACTTTGCTGCACTTTACAGTTAGAAGAACAAGGAACAGAATTAGTACAACATTTGTTAAGTGATCCCAAAAACCCTCGAGTCACCTTTACGGAATTTAAAGACGCATTACTGACCTTATTAGGAAACGTCCAGAATAGCAGATCGCAAACTAATGATAATCAACTGTCGAAAGATAACGATAAAGGTTCACCAGACAGAGAAGTATCACCCAAATTTGTTTATGGTTCAAAAAAATACGGCAGACGATCACGTCCAAGAAACGATGAAGCTGTGGTTTTAGAAGAACTAAACGAAAACATGAATTATACAAATAAAATTACATATAACACAGCAGTACAAAGATCGAATTCCCAAAGCGATGTTCTGTATTCGAAGAAGCGTAAAACAAATACAAAGTTGAAACGTTGCACTTCATTCCCGGGTAGTCACGATTACGACTATCAAAAAATGTCGGGAGACGTTTTTGTTACAAATGGTTTTAATAGTGACCAAGAATTTGTTTGCACCGAAGAAATGTTACGAAAAGCATGGGAAAAATTAGGTGTAGGAGAAGATGGTTATTTGAATCAAACGGAGTTAATTTTAGTGTGTGATGCAATTGGACTGCATAGATTAGCCAAAGGCGTGATTAGGCAGTTGTCTAATAAATTAGAGTTGGACGTTGATCGTAAAATAAGCTTTCAAGAGCTGCTAGAGGCACTGCAACAAGATGACACCTGGTCCGATGTATTAAATCCAACATCCCCAACAAATCCTGCTGATAATACCTTGAATTTAACCATCAATTGCATTTCTGAATCTATTTTTCCCGATCCAAAAATAATTCAACACATAACACTGGGCCCCGATGGAACAGGTTTTGTTAATGCTGATGTGATATCAGAAATGTGGGAAAACGTTGGAATTTCGTCACCTAAAGTGCTTTTGCAAGAACTTGGTTTTGTGTGTAGTCAAATAAATGTGGCAGAACTTTCTACCGCATTGGAAAAAGAAGTCAAGAGTATGAATGAAGCAAAATCGGATTTCACAAATCCACATATTGTGCTTTTACAAGCTGTTTTAGCTCTGTATAAATCAGAAATACGGTGCCTAAAAAATATACTAGAGCAGATGCATGCGGAACGTGAAAAACTTAAAGGTGATGTGCTAGAAGCCAACAATCGAGCCACGATGCTTGCACAAGAAGTTGATGATAATCATGCGCGTATGGAGCAAAATACACAAAATCAAGTGAAGCTTTTGGAACAAAGACATTCTGATATAATGAAGGAAGTAGCACAACAGTTTTCTGGGGAAAAGGAACAAATGTCTCATGTAAATCAGAGCCTGGAGCAAAAAATTTTGTGTCTTGAAGCAGAAGAAGCAAAATTACGCAATGACTTGCTCATGGCACAAGAATATTCAACGTCAGTAGAGAAGGAAAACCATGCGTTAAGTGGCCAGGTTTCTGAACTGCAACAAGTCAAGGGGGTGCTAACGGAACAAGTGACTATTCTTGAGAGCGAAAAGCAGAATTATGAATTTGAAAATCAACAAGCGCAAATTGAACCTTTATTAAAGAAACTTTCTGTATTACAAATTGAAAATTCTCAATTGCGAGATAAAAATGATGAAATGCTTACTGAAATTGAGAGTTTAAATAATCAAATTTGTGCAATGAGAACTAAAGTACCTAGCACAACGACTTTTCATAATATTGAGCAGTCCATGGAAGAAAACATTTCAATTGTTTGCGAAGGAGTTGGTCTAGGGTCTAAGCGTAGGAGTGATGATTCACCTTCCAAGGACTTAAATATTTTGGGTTTGGGTAAGTATATTTAATAACGTCCAATATTTAAGTTAAAGTATCTATGCGCCAATTATTGATTATCTGTCTGTAATATCAATTTGTTCCACTTACATCACTTCTATTTTGAATCGTATCAAGCTTGCTCAAGAATGTAGGTAGGAATGCAGTTGATTGTGATTAATAATTACCTAAGATTTGGTTCAGACTTACAGCAACAATTTATTGTTAAAATTTATATAATTATTAATATGCCTTCTAACAAATTAAATTGCTAATTTAAATTCTGAACCGATCTGAACAAAATTAATTATTTATTTATTCTTCATGAATCAACAAATTTGACTAAAACAATACTTAAGCAAATCAACCCACTCTACTAATAAATATTCTTGTATTGAATTCTTCATAGGAAACACTCCTAGGTAGCAAATACAAGTAGGTTATCCCAGTTATGCAAAGAAAGTTTGTTTGATAAAGTGTCACAGCAACATTACAGCAGCTTGTAATTGTGTAAGAATCTTTAATCAGTTATACAGATTATTGTTTTTTGATCATTAAATAGGCTTTGTTTCATGTGTAATCATCCATTTAAATAACAACATAAACTGCAAATTAACACACCTATGACGCAGTATATACTTTACTCATTTCTTAAAATAGAATCTAGTTACCTTTGTGAATGTTTCACAGAAAAGTTAATATATGTGGGGGGTTTATTTTGAATATTGGGAAATATTTAAATTAATTAGGTAACAGAAATTTTTTACATTAGCTTATTTTTAGATCTAAACAAAACAGGTGTCAATTAAATCACAATGCTATCTGCCATATTGTATTTGAAATACATGTGAGCTATATGTTCACTTACTATTTTGAAAAATTATGAAAAATATGTACTAGACCGAGGGGTCTCCCACTACCCCTAAAATTGTAGGAGTATTGCCGAAATTCTAGTTTTTGCTGCTATTATCGATTTATTGTCGAGTAATTTTTTTTTTAATTGCTGAAGATTGTGGAGTATTGCCGAGTGCCAAATATTGCCGAGATTGTGTATAAGTGTTGCCCACCCTTTTTAAATTATGCTTGTTGCTTCTTTGAATTTTTAATTCAGTACGTTTACCAGGTACTGTGTAGCGTGGATATTTTACCTTCTATGCACTTCTGTAATATTATTTTTGGAATTTATAGTTGTATGTAGTAAATACTTATTTGTAGTAAAACTTTTGTTTGCACTAAAACTAATGGATACAGCCATGTCATGATCATTAATGTGAAAGTTTTATTAAATTAGCGGAAATTTGCGCATAAATACAAAAGAAAAGCTAATGCATAGAGTCAATAGGTTATGGCGAGGGGTTTCCCACTGACAGAAATACTTGTACATAATCTCGGCAGTAACAGGCATTTGTACTCGCTATAAACCATACTCAGAAATACTCGCCTATATGCAGCAATAATTATAATTTTGGCAATATGCTTACAATTTTTACTTTCCTATAATTTCAGTATAGGGAAGTAAAAATTTTCGAATTCGAGATTTTGACGGAAATACATGTTTTCCGACTCCAGGAACCCAAAACAGTGGTTTAAAAAATGTCTGTCTATGGTAGGGATGCCGCGGGTACCCGGATGACCCGGTACCTGGCCAATTTTGACAGATACTCGGTTTGGCCGGGTAGCCGGATCTTGTACCGGGCCAGGTACCGGGCACGAAAAAAAATTTTTTTTTAATAATAAACAAAACACTTTATTGTCTATTATTTTGGTTTACTGTCAATGGTAATTAATAATTATTGTACATAAGCCTATATGTATATAAATAATTAAATCCTTAAATATCAAACATAATGTAATAAAACTAATAATTAAAATAATTTAATAGGGGCAAATTCTGGTGCAAGATTATTAACGATTCTCCATTTTTTTTGTAACTTATTTCTTTTCTTTTCAAAAACATTGCGTGCTTCTGAAGAAAGCCTTTCGCTATAGGCGCTGCTTGCGGGTGCCGAAAGGTACTTTTTTGCTAAACCAGCCAACATTGTATGTAAATAATACTATTTAAATGTTAAACAACGCAAATTAAATAAACGTTTTGCTTCATAAATACACCTACATGCTCTACAATATAAAACGGTAGTTATCTGTAAAAGAAGTAAAGTTCATAAAAAAAAAAATCGGTACCCGGCCCGGGTAACCCGGTACCCAGCCTTTTCAAAAATTGTTCCCCGCTCCATCCCTAGTCTATGGATGGAGAGATATGTATGTATGTATGTAGTGCATCATAGGTTTCGAACAGATAGTCTGTTTTTGATTAGCTGTAGTAAATTAAAAATTCGTCAAGAAAATAAGATTTAAAAACAAATTCTAAACCGGAAGCAGAAGTTAGACAGAAAGTAAAAATAGTCAGCGAGTATCGTCGGAACAGCTAATCATATTTGATGAAACTTTGACTTGCACAAAAATGAGTTGGCAGTTCCGCATACAATTGGGTACTGCAATAGGGCACAATATTATAAGGTTGTTTTTTTTAACACATTTAAACATGTTTTTAAAGTCGTCGGGCAACCGCCATGGGATCTTCCTAGCGTAAGCCTGTTGCTTTCTTTTCTATTCTCTGATTCAAACTTTTAAATAACTTTTATTTTTTAGGATTCTCAAAATTATTAAAAATTTCTAATTGCGTTACCGCAAATAGGCTATTTGATATGGGTAGAGTACATATCTTTTTTTAAATGCTCCTGTATTGGAGTAGAGCCCCATCACCTCTTGTTTTGAACCAATCGATATTTTGCTTTTACTGAGAGGAAATTAACAGCTTCTAACTGCACTTGTATTTTTTTAGAAAACGAATAGCTGTAATGGCAAATCAGACATTTTTTCCCTAACTTTCTAGCTTTAAAACGGCAGCCTCGACGATTTTTTGAAATCTTTGAATTTAGCCCATCATTATCAAAAACAAGTTGACAGATCAGATTCCAATTTTTTTACTTAATAGCCCTAGAGACAATGTTACCGTGTACAAAAATTGTTAAAAAGTTAAAAGCTATGCAGTGAAGGATATTTTCAAAATTTGATAATTTTCAAGAAAATATTGACCAAAAACTGGCCACACGTTTTTTTTTTTTAATTTTGAAGCTCATAAGCTGGGAATGAGCTACAATTTGGTTCGTGTCCTAGCTCGCTAATTTCTCTGTGATGCCTTTTATAAACTTTGGAGGATTTTGGTTTTAACGCCTTTTAAATCAAAAACGAGCTATCACATCGGGATGAAAATTGATATTGCAAAATCCCTAGGGGTAGAAAAGTTGTAAGTAATATCATAATTTGTACTTTAAAAAAAATATTGCTTAAAAACTGGATTTTATAGGGTAATAGAGCTAACGATGAGCTGTTCATTCTAAATTGCTCATGAGTGATAAAAAAATAATTCTTTTTAAATGAACTTTATACGTTTATTAAAAAAAAGCTTTGGTTTCTAAATGCAATAAGACACGCCTCGGGCTAAGCATAAGTTTAAGTGAGTTAACACTGTATGCTTGTTGAGTTTGTATATTGGTCTGCTCGTGATCAGTACGGAGTAGTGTTTCTATCTGTTGTTGCGGTGTACATCCTGCCCTTACTCCTGATTTTATCCTTGTAGATACGAGATAGTAGATACTTGCACGGTAACATTTGAGTTTTCTTATTTATAAACCTAAAAAATTATTTTTTAAAGCTAAAACTGTGCTAGTAGCACACCGCACAATACTCTTTTCGGTGCACAAAATAAACCTGAGCTTCAATTCAGAAACGGCAATAAAAATGCATGATATTATAACACTTTACTGAGGTGCTGAAGAAAAAAAGGTGCATTAATTTTTTTCCGCCGTCTAAATAATAAATTTTTTATTGTTTTAATAATTAAATGTTTGTGTTGGATCAGAACTCATTATTACTCTGAACTGATAATTAAGCAGTTATTATTTTTTTTAATTACAATGCTGCATAATTTTTTTGCATAATAAATCTTTGTAAATCAGCCATAACAATAAATTATATCTTTTATGTTTTCACCAGCTGGTAGATGTGAGGATGTTACACTACATTAGTTGCTCGCTTGTGCCTGTGGATTTTTAACGAGAAGCTAGAAAGTAGAAAGTGGATGAATTCTCTACTACCATGAATTATTAATTTGCCTATAAATTGTTACTCACCAAATACGGCGGTTTTAAATATATTTTAAACTTTCTGTTATTGTAAAGACGTGACCGTGGCACACAACAGGATTGTTTTAGATATTTTTTTACTTTTAGTTGCCCTAATAAATTTAGGTGAATGAAAAAAAAATTATGGGAAGTATCCTTGCAAATATATGACTTAAATGCTTTTGCCAGGTTTTGCAACAATTAGGAATAAAAATAAGAAGTTCTAGTTTAACTAACTCTAAAATAGAAATTTATTGGTTTAATTAAACTTAGGCTGGTGTTACCAAAACTAAATTAACTTTTAATTAAGTGTCAAATTTATTCAGAAATTTTTATCAATATTTTAGACATTTATGAAAGTTTTTATTTTAAAATCCCTTATATTTTATGATTGTGAACGAATATGAACGAATAAATATGAAAACCAATTTATAATAATACCGAAATTCTTTATTTTAAAAACACGTAATTAAATTCAACAGGTGATTAAAAGTAAGGAAGCTATAATAAACTCAACCTTACAGTGATACTTTAAATAATGATGTTTTTGTTTCATTAAATTATTACTTTGAGGTTTTTGATTTGTATGCTGCTAATTTATGTGTTTTATGATGACAAGAATCGTGTGGTATAGCAATGTGTACAGAGTGCCCATTTTAAAACTCCGAGCCTAATTTTTTTTAAATAGGCAACACACAATGCAACCCCCAGATCACTATGCATTTCTACCATTTTTTTTTAAATTGAGATCAGAGTTGTTTTACAGTACATGTATCTACTAATGATTAAGTACAAATTTAAGGTTACTTTAATAACTCAAATTTAATATTTGACAACAATAACTACAATAATTTAATAGGAACATATTACATAGTACAAAAACTAACGAAGCAGGTGTTCAAATTATTGCCTTCCCCCTTTGTTTTCGCAGAGTATAATTCTTCTACGCATCGAACCTCTAACACGAGCTAACATTTCCGGTGTGATAGAGCGACAACATTGAATTATCCTTTCGCGTAGATGTTCTTCATTTCGAATGGGCACTTCATAGCCATCATTTTTTACTATGCCCCACAAAAAGAAGTCTAGCGGAGTCAAATCGGAACTACGGGCAGGCCAAGGATGCAATGCACCTCGTCCAATTATGCGTCCCTCAAAACGTTGGTTAAGATAATTTCTCACATCCCTATGAAAATGCGGAGGTGCACCATCATTTAAAAACTACATGCTATTCCATACGTTTTGAGGAACTGTTTGGAGGAGAGCCGGTAGTTCATTAATTAAGAAATTTAAATACATTTCACCATCTAAATTTCCATTAAAGAAATGTGGACCTATTACAAAATCGCCAATAATACCGCACCACACATTAAGAGAAAAAATTCTCTGAAAATGAGTTATCCTGATCCAGCGGGGATTGTCTTGGGCGTAATAGTGGCAGTTATGTCGATTAACCATGCCGTTGTTTGAAAACCTCGCTTCATCACAGAATAATACCATACTTAAAAATTCCGCATTGCCGTTTAATTGCCGTCTAAGAAATTGACAATACTGAACACGATGTTCATAATCCCTATCTTCAAGATAGTGTATGGTATAAACATGGTAGGGGTGAAATTTGTTCGCCTTAAGAATATTGAAAACAGAACCTTTGCTAATGTTTAAGGCATTTCCAATCGCTTTTTGACTTGTATGGGGATTATCCGTAACCATTTCAATTACAGCTACTTCGTTATGTTCAACCGTAACTTGCCGTGCCCTTACTTTTGGTTTTGAAAATTGCCCATACTCTTGTAAATTCAGAAGAAGCAATCTAAATGTTTTGTCTGTTGGAATTCGTCTACCTGGAAAGCATTGCGCATACAAAGTACTGGCAGCACTCGCATTTTTTCGACATTCACCCAGAATTAGAAGCATGTCCACTTTGTCAGCGTTGGAATACATTTTGCACCAAAGATTAGTGATCGATAATCTTTGTTTTGCACCGTTCAAGTAATGTGGCTTAACGAATTTGATTAGTAAACTGTCAAGTTAATGCAAACATGATTGCCCTGATCTTAATTATAGAAATATTTTGTTTTAAAATAATAGTCGGCAGTGACTTGTATTGTGTGTTGCCTATTTAAAAAAATGTAGGCTCTTAGTTTTAAAATGGGCACTCTGTATTTGTGTAGGTTTTCTATAAACAGAGTATCAAGTTTATTAGTTGAATTAATTTTTACTAGTGTTACCCCAGCACACAATGCACTGACAGACAGCGTTGACAGAACCGGCGAAATGTCAAGTCACGTGATGCATTAGTTCCAATAATGACACGCGACGTTATTGTAGATGGCGCCCCAAGTGACGCGCGTCTAGCCGACCTTCATATATATTATAAATTAAAATAATTATTATTAAAAAATCGACGTAGAATAAAAATATAAAAATGTTTCATGTTCCATCTGTGGATAGAGACCTTTCATTAAAAAAAAATGGTCCAAATTGGTGAAGCGGTAGCCGCTGGAGGAACCGGAGAAAAAAAACCTTTGTGCTTTTATATATGTATGGATGGATGTTTAAATCTACAAAGTTGCTAGTGTAAATTTTATGTTTGGATGCAAGCTGTTAGTAAAAATCAAAAATTCGTTAATTCAAATGAACTATTAAAACATGCTAAAATGTCATCCACATAACGAAATCAAAATATAATTTTCTCAGATTGATTTGATTCAAATATTTGATCTTCTAGATTTTCCATAAATATATTAGATACAAAAGGTGACATTGGACTTCCCATGGGTAAACCATCTTTTTGGAAATAAATTTTGGTGTTAATAGTAAAATATCTAATAATACAGCGAACGGCAAAATGATTGCAACATGAGGAAAATTTGTTATAGAATTTTCCAAAAACTAATTTTTGGGATCGTTTCTGCATCTCAGATAACCCAAAAATTGATTTAGACATAGGTCACGTGAATTCAGGTTTGGCGGGGAATTCAAAAAACTTAAATGAATTGGCGAAAAATTGCTTTATTTGAGAATATATCAAAAAATGTTATTAGAAACAAAATATTAATAAATTAAAAACAGCGTTTTTTAAAAACAAGTTTTATGTTAAATCATCAAATCCCCATTTTTTCTTTGGTATGAATTGATTCCAGTACAATTCATTTGTTTAGTAGCACACATGGAAGAACTAATTCAAAAAAATCTTTTTTTGTTAGCTACCTGCTTGTTGCGAGGGTTTGTTTCTAATAGGCTGTGCAAAAGATCTTTTAAAAATGTGTCGGGATCAAAGATATTGAGTTTTTTTAGACATGTCGGCACAGAAATAGTATATAAACACTGCAGTGGCTATTAGAAACAAACCATTGCAACTAGCAGGAATTTATAAAAAACGATTTTTTGGAATTAGTTCTTGCAAGTGTGCTAACACAAAATTTGTGTTCGATTATGACCTAAACAATTGCATTTCACTGCAATCAGTTGGTTCTAAAGAAAAAATGGAGATTTGGGGATTTAACGTAAAAATGTTTTAATTAACACTATTTTAAATGTGCACTACTCGCCAAAATTAAGGGATTAAGTATATAAAATAATAAGTACCCCCTTCCATTACAATTGACGTTATGACACATATAGGCATTAATTACAAAGACATTGTTAACCCTGTTTAATATCAAATTGAATAGTTTTACATTTAAAAAAAAACACAAAAATATTGTTAAAATGAAAGACAACGAGTAAGGAACGTAATTTTAAAAACAACTAACGTAATCGTTAGTAGCGAGTGTTTCCACACCTAGAGGCTACACAAGCTTCCATTCGAGAAGGTATACTTCCAACAAGTCCGTCGAGTTCCGCCTGAGGTATCAAACTCCGTTCTTGTATGAGTACTTCCTTTAGCTCTTATAAAGTTACTGGAGCTGCTGACAATGACTTAATTCTTTTTTCTAACATGTCCCAGCCATCAGATTCAGATCGGGACTTTTAGCAGTCTCAATGTTAACACGATCAAGATGTTCCACAACAATAAAAGCAACGCAACTTGAGGGCAGGCATTATCTTGCATTAAAACAAACTCACTCCCAAAATGTTCAGCCATAGGCTGCACATTGGATGTGGATATTGTCCCTATATCTTGCAGCAGTCAATGACTCGCCATCTACCACAAAGAGATTGTACGAGCTCCTAAATGTATACCTGCTCATACTGACCCATTGCCATATTTGTCTACTTGACTGATTGCACATTGAGCATACCATTTGCCAGCTCTTCACCGCACTCTATCATGTCTATCATTTGTAGATAAACAAAATCGCGATTCGTAAGTGAACAATATCAAGACCCATTCTTGATTTCCTCAGTTCAAGTGATTGTGGCTGAACTTTAACCAAGCTCTACGATGCTCTTGGATTAAAATTAGACCAGTAGCACGTCGTCTAGCAAACATACCATCAGCATGCAATCTTCTTAACACAGTTCTGCAATATCAACAATTCACTTGTTACTAAAACTTTATAAGCCGACTTTATAAAATAAATTTTCGAGAAAAACAAAAAATAAACAGGTGTCAATGCCTCCTATGTCTGGATTTCAGGAAATTACCTGATTTTTTGCTAACAATCTCATTTCCTCGAAAACCCTTGGATTTACGTATATCCTTACTTAATAAAATTTATAGAGCACATAGATCTCTAACCAACTATGTAAAAATATACAGGGTGTTCTATGCAAAGAAAATTGAGTTATGACCATTAGAGTTAGAAATTTTTGCACTGTTGAAACAAACACACTGTATAACGAAATTGAACATTAAAATATATGGAAGATAGCACATGGTCTTGATTAATGTTTAACAGAAAAAGTTTGTTTAATTTTGGGAAATACGGCTCGTGCAGATTTGAAGTCTGCAAATGTCAAATTTTTCGATAAAAGTTAAATAACTTGACAACGCCGAATAAGAATATGCTAAAGTAGATAAGGTGTTCTATTAAAAAAATAGATATACCCCTCTTGTATGGAAATCCCTTACAATGTTTATTTGAAAAGTGTTTCTATATTTTAAAGGTTAGTATAGGAAATATTGACAAAAACGGCCTTGTTGACTCACCCTGTATATATGATTCATTTTGATTTGTGAAAAACATTGATACACTGATTAATAGATAGGTGCAGTAATTAAAAAAGTTATTGTGTATGGTATTTTCAAACTTTGTTCATGTTTTGTTCAAGTGCATAATGTTTCATAATAATTTTCTGATTTTTTAAGGTGATGGAAGTCCAAGATTGGGCAAAGTTCGTAAGTGTCACAAAAGCAAGTCCGATAATCTGGAGTTACCAGTCACATCTAGCGAAAGTGGATTTGATACAGAATTAGATGCGTTAGATTCCTCCCTGTCAGTATCTATTAACGACAACGAAGAAATTTTCCGCCTACAAGCCAAAGTGGCTCATCTAGAAGAGATTCTCAAAAAACATTCCATTCCAGTGCCTCCAAATAATTTTAATTACTTGTCGGTAAGTTGTGATTAAAAATATACTCTTTAACATCAACGACTAATAAGCACTTAAGTGAGTTATTAATTTAAGATAAGATAAATTTCGATGGAAAGGTCAATTTTTGATGTTGGATTTTGTTAAGTAGTTTAGTTGTTTTATCTACTGGATAGAGGCTGCTAATGTTTTTAAGATTTTACTATTTAATTTTGGAATGGTTGCACTATGAGCTTTTTTTAATTTATTTAATTTATTGAAATGTATTTTTAATTGTGTTTGGAGAAGCTAAAGAATTTGGCATAACTGGAAATTGTGATATGAATTTTTGAAGAACCTGATTTCAAAGGTATGTGATCGAATATATCTCAGTATTATTTTTATGTGTGCTCTAAGTGCTATCATTCTTTTAGCTTCTCCATAAATTTTTATTTGTACTATTTTTGCACGAAATAAATAATTTTCCTTCTATTTTAGTTCTTTTTTTTTCTGAGCATTATGGAGAAGTTAACTAATTGTTTTATAGTATTTTTTGATATTTAACGTGAAACCTTAATTACTTTCTATTTAAACAGGAAAGCGATAATATTACAAGTGAAATGAAAATAAAACAACTGACAAAACGTTGTGTCGATCTTCAAAATGTAATAGTTACAGTACAAAGTGATCTAAGCAAAATGTTGTCTCAAAAAGGAGAACTGTGTGGGTGTGAAACTACCAATTTGGCTAAAAACCTTAACCAAAAACTAATCAGTGTTATTTACGAAAAAGAAAATTATGGAGATCAAGTTTGTGGATCCAAAAATAGAAACAGTATTGATGCAAGCACTGAAACTGAAAATTTTGATGTTGATCTAGAACAGCAAATCGAGAAGTATGTACAAGAAAATCAAGAATTAATTTCAAAATGTTCAGAACTCGAAAACTGTATAGAATTACTACGCACAGAATATGAGAGATGTGAAGATTATTGGTCTTCAAAGTTAGATGAAGAAAGGCAAATGTTTGAGCAAGAGCAACATCAAAGTAGTGAAAAATTAACCGAATTGATTGGAAAAATGGCCGACTATGAAGCCCAATTTGCTAACCAAGATGAACCTGATTACAGACTACCTCCAATAGAAGAAAAATACCATTTAGAGAAACAATTCACAGATTTGGAACAAGAATTTGAGGAATACAAAGAACACGCAGAATTTCAGATAGCTGAGAAAACTCATGAAATTGACGATTTAAAAGAGAAACTTTGTGAACATGAACAAAAAAGTACTGCGGAAGTGGGTGTTCAAGTTGGTGATCATGTCGAATTTGAACAACAGAATAGTTTAGAAAACAAAATGAGCAACTTAACCAATTGTGTTATCGAATCCACAAACTTATTTTCTGCCGATACTATGCCTTTTAGATGGAGCCATACACAAAATGCGCCTGAACAAAATTCTTTAGATGTTTCGGTGTGCAACGATGTTCCTGTACAGCGAGATTATGTTAATCCTGCATTTGTATGGAACAAAAATGCCCATCCAACAAAACCGTCAAACTCAACTAGTCCACAGAGTTCAGAACCAAGCAGTAATGGTACTAATCAAGAAATACAAATGAACATTCCTTGGCAAAGCTCTTCATCGTTGAACCAAACTCCACAGCCATTTTCCATTATTAGTTTGCCGTCCACTTCAGCTGAATCGGCCTCAACAGTTACTGACAACAATACAACACCTAGTAGGCCTAAAAGAAGTCGTAAACATGAAAAAAATTATAAAGTGCAAAGACTGAATAAAAAGGAGGAGAACAAAAAAGACGCAAATAATCAATGCAGCAATCGTAGCTCACCGTTTAGGTGGAAACCCATCGATGGTACTAGAGGAAACAATGGAGAGCAAATGGTCTCACTTCCTATTGGTGCACTCCATAATTTAAACGGTCGATTACACCATTTAGAACAAAGGTGCAGACATTTGCAAGTGGTTTTAAAACAACAACATTACCATGCCGAGCAAATGATGCAACGTAAGTAATAATAATTCACACAATAATCGTACATTTTTGTTTAGTGTAATAGTCCAGTGTAGTAGTAATGACATGACGGCTAGTATGCTTTAAGCAGAAATAAAGTTGAGTGTAAAAACTAATATCAAATCGTTGCTAACCAGCTTCTATGCTATATGAATATCGTTTGTGGTAAAAATTATGACAGAAACTCGTTAGTTAGTTAATATCAGTAAAAAAAGATTTTAAATTGTGGCTCGAGCTTTAATCATCTGTCTATCGAAAACTAAGATATTTATATATTTTGTATATTTGTATATAAATAAATCGTATAATCTGCTAACAAGTAAAGGTTTCAGATAATAATTAAGAACGCGCTAATGGGGTCTCCTATAAGCTCTTTCTAGTGCTTGTGCAGGATACTTCATTTGTAAGTAAATTCAACTATAAATATAACCAAAAATTGAACATAAAAAAATAAACAAAAATAACATATAAAAAAATATGGTTCTACCTTCTCTGTAGACCGGAAAATTTGCTATCATGTGTGATTAAGAAGTATATTTCTAATGAGTATCTGTATATAAAATACTTAATCACTTTAACAATATTAAGTATTTTATATACAGATACTCATTAAATATGGACTTTAACGAAGTCAAGCTGGAATTGATAAATAAAGTATATTTCTAGATTTAATAGTTTGGGCTGTAGAAATCTATCAAAAGTGTCTTCGGGACTCTCTATTTGCCGTGACTACAGGCATTAGCTCCTTAATAAATAATTTGGTAAAAATTAATAAATGTTGTTAAAAAATTCTAAAGAAAAATTACGTATTATCTGCAGATTTTAAAGAAACGTTTAACATCTTTGAACTAATTTTTTCTTTAATTGAAGGTTTCATGAAGTTTTCAAGATAAGCATTCAACTCTTTAAATTTTTTAGTTTTACAAAAATGTTAAAAAAATTAATGAAACAATTCATTCAAAAGTAGTAAACGTTTCTTTATAATCTGTAGATAATATGTATATTATTTTAGATTTTTTTTAAACAACATATAATAATTTTTACCTAATTATTTAATAACTGGTGGGTGGGCAGGAGTTAATGCCTGTAGTCATGGCGAACAGAATGTTCTGAAGACACTTTTGATAAATTTCTACAGCCCAAACTATTAAATTTAGAAATATACTTTCTAATCTTGCATTATCAAAAATTTTCCGCTCCGTAGGAAAGGTACAACAAAATATTTCGATATCTATCTTAGTTTTTGATAGGCAGAGTATTGATCTAATAACACTATAAAATGTTTATACTTTTGTGGTGATAATCGTAAATTAGACATGCTAGAAGCTTTTCAAATTCACAAAACTGTACAGTTAATGAACGAGCAAATTGATCTTTTAATTTCACCTCTATTGGATATTTTGGAATAAGAAATCAAACCATCTGCAGAAGATTACAGAAATTAAGTCATTAAGTTCTAATGTTGCTATAACAACACTAACTGTTTACTTTTTAATATAACATTTGACAATGGCATGTAAACATGTCGAAATAGGTATAAGGTTAAAATAAATAAATATTGTTGAAGTAAAAAGTACCTTATTTATACTCAATAGATGATTAAAGCTCGAACCACAATTTCAAACCTTTTTTACTGATACTAAAACAAATTTCATTGTCATAATTTGTAACCACAAACGTTGTTCGTATAGTATAGAAACTGGTAAACAACGATTTGAATTTATTTTTTAAACTAAACTTTATTTCTGTTTCTCAACTATCCACACTGTACTATTAGCTTATTTCTTCCACCTTTTTAATCTTTTTTATTTTTTTGCAAGCTAATATGTCACCTTTCATGCCTAGATACCACTAACGAGATGCATCTTATTACCAGTCACTTAAATTACGTAAACCTTCTGTAACACGAGCATTATCCAAACACTTTTGCATGATTTTGCCATCACTTTTGGCGTTTTCAAAGTGACTTTTAATCTTCTTGTTTACGTCATAGAAATTTAGGATGTTAAACAAAATACAGGGTAAGTAAAAAGTAACGCATAATCTTCATAAATTTGTAAATATTGATTCCATGAAAAAAGTGCCTTGATAAATCTTTGTTTCAGCGCATTCTTTGTTGATATTAAATTTTAATACCTTTCATTGCTTGGTTGCTATGTCAACCGATTTGTTTTTTTAAATAGCACCCAAAATTTTTTTCACGCTTTAGGATTCAGCAGTCTCTTTCTGGTACAAAATTTTTTTTGTAGGTTTGTGTAACAAAGTTTTTAAATAAAATATCTTTGTAGTTCAAAAATTTGCTAGTTGCCATAGCAACTAAATATCAAAAAGTTAACTCATCGACAAAGTATGCGCTGAAATTTAACAAAGCAATTTTCGTAGAATTAATGTTTACGAAGTTACAGACTTTACACGTTACTTTTTACTCACCATAGCTGTTATACTAATATAACTTATTTATTTCAATAAAGTGGAGCATGTGAGTAGCTTTGCAATATCCTGTGAATATGATATTGTCACCATTCATGATGTACTGCAATTTGATTACCATTAAAATTAGTGTGGAACTGCAATTATTATACAGGATGTTTTAACACTCTGGGAATGGACGATTATGCTTTTAATAATGAAAATAACAAAAAATGTTATTAGGAAAAGGGATGCAGAATCATAAGCTGCACATTTTAAAAATATTTTTAATTATACAAGGTGTCCGATAAGAAAATGTCAGACTGAACTTTTTTTTTAGTGTTTTTACATTTTTCATAAGTTCATTGAGTCATTGTAGGGGTGTAAACCCAATGGCTTCTGCTTTATTCATTTGAAAATATGAACAAATTCTCAATTTTGAAGTGTTCAAATATTTATTTTGAATTTACTTAAATCATTCCATTTTTCTTAATATATATGGGGTGAATTATAATCAGGGAAAAAATAAAAAAATATAAAATAAAAATAAAATACAAAAAGTTGTCATGTTTCATTCATCACCATGTAGTTTATAATTTTAATAAGTTTTGTAAATTCACTAACATGATAATGGAGTACAAAAATAAAGTCATTATCATTAACTTAACAATAAAGCATAATTTATCAGAATGTCTCTTGTTTCGACCAAACGAGCTCAAGCAGTTTCATAAACAACAATTAATTTTTATCAAGAAATAAAATTTCAAAATATACAGGGCATTACATCAAAATGAGCAATCTGGTATCATTTCCGGTACAACCGAAAGTAAAAAAATTTAATTTTGCATCAGATTAAGTGTGCATTAATCACTCCCAATTTCATTTGTTTAAATTAATAGATAAAGAAAGAAATGGGGAGAGCTATGTTTCATTACATAAAAATTTAAAAGTGAAATGAGGAAATGTTAAACAGAGTTATTTATTTATTTCTACCTTTTTTTATGTGTGTAAAATATAAATTCCGAAAAATGATATAATTATTTTTTTACAGTTACAAATAATTTGTAACAAAAAGAAAAGAAAATCACATTAGTACATTTAAGAAACTAAAATCAAGACTATATAGAAATTAAAATGTTCTTGGTACTTACTACTGTTGGTTGTCATTTGGCTCCTACTCTAAGGCCTGGTTTTTCAATGTCCAATTTAGTTGCCGGTTAGGCTATCTGCCAGATAAATTATCTCTCGGATAAGTTATCCAACTATTGAAAATGCGACTTTCAATGCAACTTAAACTTCTGGTTAGCAACCGTCTATTGCTGACGCGTTGAGTGCCATTTTTATATCTACTTGCTGTAGGAGTAAATGCAGATAGATAGATATACAGGGCAGGGCGTAAAGAATAACTTGCACAGCATGGGAATCTCAGAGATACGAAGAGGGTTAAATTAGAAGAATGTTGTCTAATTATGGTAGCAATATAAAGGTAATTGTGTTTTTTCCAAAATATCCATGGCTTACTAGATATGAGCGAAAAAGTGGAATTTCTTTAAGGTAAAACACATCTCAAAAAAATTGTGTGGGCAGTTTTTGAATATTTTTTTGAAAAATGGGCGTTAAAGTCGAGATTTTCAAAAAGTTGTAGTGGCCGCCATTTGGAAGCTAGAGAGTTCGGTAGAAACGTTTTTGATTAGCCTTTTTTCTTTTCTCAGTTGACTGTGTGTTAGATTTCTAAGATAACAATTTATATAGGCAATCCTACGATGTCGCATACCATATAAGAATAGTAAGAATCACATGAAACATGAAGTTTGTACCATTTCTCGTTAAACTGAAGGTGCTACAAGAGTGACCAATAGATCATGTTAGGCGTTTTTTTGAATAGTTAAACATCCTCAAATTTAATTTTCATTAACTAAAAAATTGTGGAAAATAAGAATATACCTAGTTTCGTTTACACCCAGTATAAGTATTGATTAAAATATAGCCAATAGTTTTGCTCTGGAACTAACTGGTACTGAGAACCATGTTTGCATCGAATATGCTTCACCATGTTCATTCAACTATCTACAGCTATGTGTGTATATTTAATGGTTCTTATTTAACAGAACATGAAATGAACATTAATAAACAAAAAAGCAAAATATGTTATCTATGGTGTCTTCTAAAGATGTAGATTGCCACTGCATCATAGTCGTGATGTTATTTATTTTCTATTTATAATTTGCACTTGTGTATTGTAAACCTTTCAACTTACATTAGACAGTTTACTAATGTTAAAAAATGCAGTTACAAATGAAGGCAAAAAAATTTTAAATTATCAAAAGGATGTTAAAAATGTAAAATTATTTTATTGCCATAAATTTGATGAATACACATACACCCAGAAGTTGTCACATTCTACATTAACGAAATACGATGCTTGCTTTTGATTTTCTTCTATATTAAATGGCTTTCTTCTTTTATAAAACACTTTTAAATGAGAATACTGACCTGTTGTTATATTTAACATCTCAATTTTGATTTGTAGATTGTTGGCAACAATACAGAGGTGAGAAAGCAGAACTGCAGTATTTGCTCAAAAATAGCCAAGAAAAGTTGGAGCATCAGATGAGAATTTGCAACGAGCAGCTGGAACGACTGTCAAGGACTGATATGCTTGTTAAAGATTTATATGTTGAAAATTCATACCTCGTCGCCAATGTACAAAGACTTGAAAAGCAGTGTCATATGCTTACTCAGTATAATTCTGCTAGTAGTTCAGTATAGAATATAAATATTGTGCCTTTGTTTTTTTCTTTTTAAGTTAATAATACTTAATTCCATGAATTTTTACACTACGGAATTTTTTATAATACAAATAATTAGGTATTATTAGTAATTGGTGTTACTATAATATATGTATTGAAATGTGTATACCTGATTCAAAGCATTATTTAATGTAGTTTTTACATATAACATGGTGCTCAGTCCGAATGTTTGTGTTAATATGATGTGACAGATACTTTGAAAAATTAAAAAATTAATATACAGTGTGTGACAGACCACCCACACACTATTTTTTATGGTTAAACTATAAATCGTAGGTGGATGCCATAAATAATTGGATATATAAATTTTACACGAAGCATTCAGTAAAATCATTTATAAATATTTTGGAGCTCCGGAAGGGGTAGTTTCTTGAGATTTTTAAATAGTAAGGTGGATCAAGTCATACCTCATTTAAAAGGTCTTTTTAAACCCAGCAACGTAAAAAAAATATTGATAGCTCAAACTATTTAAAAATGGCGGCCAATTATATAAATTATATAAAAAAATCAGCCATTAGATAAACCTTTTCCCAACCGCCCATGAACTATTGTACCATGGAAATTGATATTAATTGTTAAAGTCTATTAAATTAGCTTTCCAACGATGTACCACTTGAGGACAAGAAATAAATGTTAGTACCCCTTCTCCTCCTCAAAAGAGCGGGAACATTAAAAGATATTGTTTCACAAATCTTAAATGGAACAACTTTTGTATTTAAAAATTTTCGGTATCTCTCACCATTACCAATGGCAGCTCATTTTATAAAAATTTACTTCCTATTATCTGATGAATCGCTCCCTTTACCACATCTAAAGTAGTGGTTTCTATAACCATTAATCATGTATTACTGCATGGTTTGTATTAAAAAAGCGACACAATTATGCTGGCATAATTTGTTGCATTTCGTCAAAACTGATTTGGTTTGGTTTCAACGCAATTATGCTGATATGTAAATACCTCTGCGCCGATAGTACATACAGGATGATTAACAGAATTTTAAATGAGAATTGGCCATGAAAAACAATGTCGGAACCTAATTCTCGTCATCTGTGCGTTGTGTCTTCTTCCTCCATCATTAATACTATAGACTGTTTCAGTTTTTCACACATAAGTTAGCTATTTACTAAATGTTAAAATTTGTACCAATTCGTTGCTATGAAAAAGCATTGTTTATCCATAGTAACGGTTCAGATGCTCAGTAAGCCGACAATAAGATGTCAAAAGTTTACTGAATACCTCACGTACGACTTATACAACAAATTTGTTTATCCCATCCGTCTAGGTTTGATAGTTTAGCCGTAAAAAATAGTGCGTGGGTGGTCTGTTGCGCCCTGTATAATTAATGATTATATTGGAATCAGTATGTGAATTAAGCTATACATGTGGAAAGATTCAACCTTGTATGAGGAGCACTAACAAGTGAGAAATATGTAGGACCACTGTTCAACTAGCAAAATTGATTAGATTAAAATTATAGAAAAGTTATGAGTCTCATTCCACGTAGATGTGTGGTTAATAACTTAGTTGTTGTGATAGTGCTTTTTTTACTATAACATCTAGCCCAGCCTGACTTTGAAAGTAAACGTACTGTAAATAAATAATTTAATTATTTAAAACTGAGGGTAATTGGTAAAAAAATTATTTGCAACAAGGAACAAGTTCCTTGCAAATGTAACGGCTATTTTAAAAAACTTTTGGTCAAGTAGGCTGTTGCACGATTTTTTTAACGTTAATGCATGTGTTCGTTTTTTACTTATGCTTCATATGAAATGTTTGTTTGTAACAGTTGATAGTGGTATTTGGTTTATTACAACCAATGTCATATTTATAGTGAGGTTATCTACACAAAACTAACGGGAGCGTGTGTTAGGAAATAAACCATACTTCACGTGACCTGGAATTTTTTCATCAAACATACCTACAGTACTATATTTATGGCTAGGTATTTTATTTTATGACAGATCATTGAAGTGTGATATCGTTAATAATAATATCGTTATTCCTGGCAGCAGTCAAGAACACATTTTTTTATTTCAATTTTTAATAACGTATGCGTACATATTTGCATGGCAGTAATTTAAGGGATAGCACATCAGGCTTTTGGGTGCTAATGTCTTTTTGGTGTGTCGCACTACTTCTCCGTACTCGTGTAATGTAGGAAAATGTGAAGTTGTTGTAAAGAATTGACAGTATTTTGTATATTTTATGCCTTACATATAAATAATTGTAAATTGTCATCTGAGCACTGTGTAATAAATTGTAGTTAATCATATTAATTAATAATAATGCACGGATTGTTGAAACAATATACATTTATTATCTAACATTTCCTATGTAACATATCACTGGTTTCACTCCAAAGAATTGAACGAATTTTGATTAATACTTATGTATTAACAAATGTTACAAATAGAGTGTCATATATGAATTATAATATATATTTGATTTAACAAAATAAATTTCATGTTTTTTTTTACTTAGAATCTAACCCATATTAATTAATCATTTCTTTATTAATTATAATAGTGCAAAAGCGGTCACCTTTTTGCTCAGGTTAACAGATCCAAACATGTTTTGATATTTTTATTGGTGGTTGCTACTCCATGCACAAGATGAGTGGCATAGCCAAGGGGGCTACCAAACTAAAAAAAACTTGCCGTATGTCACATCTTAGATATATTCAGAAATCTACAATAGGAGGTTTGCTTTAATATATTACTAGAGGACAGCAGGGCCACACAGGGTTGCATGACAAAATTGAAGCTCTGTAATAGATCTATTACACCAGGCAACAAAGACGCTGAAAAGTGAGGTAGACATACAGGATGTGGCAACTAAAGTGTTAAAAGCTGGTATCTCCAAAACTATAAAAGATTCGTAACAAATTTTTTTTTTGATTATGGAAATGGAAGAGGCTGTATATTAGGCTAATAGTGAGTTTTTAAAAACCACCATATTTTAAGGGGTGGTGGTAACTAAATGCGATGATATATAATTTTTAATATTTTTTACCGTCTATTTTTTCAGATTTATTGACAAACACTAACTACCCGTCCTTCAGGAGAATAGTGGTTTAAAGGCCAAAAGCCCCACTACCTCCTACTACACAAGCGAAGAGCCTACCTGGAGTGAAAGACCTCGACACTTTTGGTATATGAGGATAGATTGTAAATTTAAAAAAGTGGAACGAGATTATTTTTTTAAATATAAATGTGCCTACTAAAAATAAGCAAGCAAAATTTAATTAGAGTGAAAAAAGTACAAAATTTTATTCCGCCCCACCCCACTTATTAGGGGCTGTAAAACCTACATATTTCATTATTAAGTTTTGTGTGATCGTATTCTGGTAACTTATTTTTAGTAGACATATTTAAATTGGAAATATAATTATGTACTGGTTTTTAAAATTTACGGTTTCATTCCCTCTTTATTAGGGCTAGTAAATTTTTGTCAATAAATCAGAAAAAAAATAAGCTGTACCTATTTTGATGCGGGTATTGCAAAAATGTTAAAAATTATATATCATCCCATTTAAAATTTTCCCCTTAAAATAGGGTGGTTTTAAAAAACTCACTATTAGCGTAATAATCGGCCCCTTTTGGCCCATAAATTCAATAAAAATTGTTGCTCAATGTCTTATTGGTTTGGAGTTATCAGCTTGTAAAGCTTTAGTTGCCGCACCCTGTATGCGCAAAGAGCTACCACCGCTACTTAAGCTCTAAGGCATTATAGAGGACAATCGGTTTTTTTTTTTCATTAGCGCACATACATGTGATGTCACACGAGATATGTAGTGTCGAAATGAACATGAAATAGGTGTGGACAAAGTAGATATAACAAAGTACCGACACAAATGTGAAAACCGCCCAGTAGGTGGCGCTAATCCGCTACACCTACCTATATTTCTTCTCAAGTTTATTAATTCTGTGCGAAATATTTCTACAATTAGAGGAAGTGTTAAAACTATTTTCTCGGTTCAAAAAGGAAACAACAAAATGTCAACTGTGACAGCGATTGCGGGGTCTCTTGCATTGTTATTGTTTGCCATTTGAGGAATGGCAAATCGTGTTGGTACTTTAGTATATCTATTGGCTTTGGGTGTAGACATGCGCTACCATCTATTCAATCAAATTTTCAAATTAAATTTTGTTTTTCATTATTTCAAACAGTAGAAAACATAATTTACACTAATTATGACGTAATTAACATTGAAAACTGAAGATATTTTGGAAAATATTGTTTTGTCACTGTTGAATGTCAGTATTCACTATAAAGTATGTTGCTGATCTAAAAATAAAATACATTGTTTCTGTGTTAGTGTATCTTTCTCTGCATAAATTTCTTTTTATTAACATACTGAGATTTCGGAGTGATTCAGTTGAATATTCCAACATTCGCATAATAATTAACACTGCATTACAGTAACTTGATTATAAAAAAGAAATTTTCTGATTTTTTTACATCCAGAAGTGGCTGATTTAAAAAATAGCTTTAAAAAGCTATCATTAAGTTATTGACATTTGCAATTGTTTTCTGATTATAGCTAAAACGTAACGCATGTTGGTCAAGGCCTGCTATAATGTATCTTTTTATGAATCCTTTGATACTTGAGTACATACATTATTTATTGATTTTGAATTACATTGCCTACTTAGCGACGAAAAATTGCAAGATTAGAACATAACCAGTTTTACTACCTATATACCAACATTAACTAAACTGTTTTTTGATAGCTTGATATTTGTTTTTTAGTGGAGGGGAGTGCAATGGGCAAATTTGCTTTTGCTGGTTTCTAAATTTAATAAATCTGAATATTGTAATTTTAACAAATTATTTCGAAAATCGCTAGATCGGCTTGTAGCTCTCCTCAGGTACAATTTCTGGCTGCACCACCACATGAGTAATGAAAGGAAGTGATTAGTGATCTAAGCTTGTACACGCGTTACTAAAATCATGACGTGAGCAATCCGTATGGAATGATGAGAGTACTAGTGTTGTCTAAAGCAATAGCCGTATATGAATATTTTTTACAAATATATAAAATTATACAATATAATACAGTCAAAACATTCTAAGATTTTTTACCATCATTTATCTACAATTGCTGCATGCTACATTTAAATTGCTACATCCTTAATAAAGGATTTGTAACAAAACCAAATATTACAGCGACTTTGAAGTCTTTAAAAATATCTATGCTTAAAATAAGCTTTCTTCTGTATATCAGGGTGAGTCATCACTTGTTGCCACCCTAACTATTTTCTAAACTAACTTCAAACTTATGCATGAAATTATTTTGCACTAATTGTTTTAGCAAGTGCTGCTACATTGAACTGTTTTTTAATTATGTAGTTTTTTTGGAATGGTTACGCATTTTTTCTTTAAAACTATACAACACTAATTGTTTCTGCATAAATAAATTGTAGCAATTAAACACCAGATCTTAGTTATAGTAATGTCTATGTATTTGTTACATTGTAAAAAACTTTGTGTCAAAATTGCTAACAATATCCCATGGTAAATAAAACAATACCTAGTTCAATCTCAAATGTAGACAGCGATAATCTTTGAATATATTACATTAAATTTAGTTTTTTTCGTACTCATAAAGAAAAAGAAAGCAGGAACACACAACCAAGCAGTGGTCCTAACATCAGCAATTAAAATTATTTAATATTATTTAAACGCCAATTCTAGAGTATATGTCATTTGGATTACTTTTTCAATATCGGCTCTCATTTATAAAATAATTGGAGTAGCAGTAAGTGATGCCTAATCTTGTATGTTGTGTCTCAAGATATCCTGTACAATTAAAAAGTTTTTTTATTACAAAAAAAAGGACAAGATGTTTGTTTCTTTGGTTCCTTATCATGCAGTTATTAAATAAAGCTAAATGTTTAACAAGTTTTCTAAAATGAGAACAATTCGACAACTTCATTCAAACAAAAATTTTCTATTTTTGATAGCCATTATTGACTGTGGATGGTATCCTGGTACACTTATATGAAAATGTTTAGACAAGTTAACGAATTATTTGTATATTTTAGTCTATTATGATATTTTCTTAACAGTATGCATTTATTGAAACTTTTCTGGAACAACAATCGGTAACAACAATTTTGTCAAGCTGTGGGCTTACTCATTCGTTTTTTTTCACATTTACATAAATTGCCCTATCAATGCATGGGTACATCTTTTATTGGTGGAACCTGGAGAAATAGTTCCATACAGAATCGTGTTAACCAGTTTATCCTTGTTGCAATATGTTTTTTTCTGTTGGTAAGTTACAAATACATCCCATTGACTAAATAATCAGCATCATGTGCATAGGATTTGCCGCCTCTTCTTATTCGTCTTCTGACTACTCTCAAGCGACATCCAATTAGTAAAGCCATAATGCATGTTATTATTAGACCTGAAACATTAGATATCCATTAATGTTTGTAAAATGTAACAGAAAAAAGCCTTAAACAGCAATGAATTTAGGAAAAGTGAAATGAATTTGGTGCACTGTGCTGTTTTCTGCTTTTTTGAAAGTTTCAACTGCACAGTTTCGACATTCGTTTTTTGATTTTCAAAACGACCAAACCGAAAGATGCCCCATCCGATCCAGTTTGGGTCCAAAAAGCCGCCGTTTCCAAAGACCATTGTCAGATTTTATGCCAAGTCCCGCAGTAGGACTATAAAATCGTAAAAAAATTTTTTTTGTGTCACACGAACGTGGAAATCCTTAGACGGTTGAATAGTAAGGAGGAAGGGAGGGCGCAAAATAAGTTTTTGTCCGATATCGAAAATCGGTAGCCTCCGCTTGGGCTTTACAATTAAGGTGTAGAGTAGTTGCAAAATCTCATGATCCGCGAATTGCGCACCGCCGGGAGTGAGAAGGCTGTAGAAAAGGACGCCCAAACAGTGTTTTCGGCTCAACCTAAAAACATCAGGCTAGCATGTAGGCGCCAAATTTAAAATAGACTATGCGTTAAGTGTGTAATTTAACTCTTTAAATTTCACCAAATTAATGATAATATATTAAATAAACCACTTCCCCCAAAAAAAATGAAATGAATGAATGTAAATATTATGAAATATTAAAGGGAAGTGTTTTCATTAAGCAAAAATCAGAACACAATAAAACAAATTATAGGTACATGAAGTCAAATTTAATGCAATTATCGTACAACACGATTACACAATTAAATATT
This sequence comes from Ctenicera cuprea, assembly GCA_958336395.1. NCBI lineage: Eukaryota > Metazoa > Arthropoda > Insecta > Coleoptera > Elateridae > Ctenicera > Ctenicera cuprea. The sequence goes on from OY284491.1 coordinate 32,135,032, forward strand.
ATACATAAATTCAAATTGAATGCAAATACAATCCATATTAAAATGAAAGGAATGAATGTAAACAATTTTAAGTTAAATATCAAATCTAAGTGTCTTCAGATAATAAAAAGCAAAAATTATATATAATTATAATGGTTTACAACCTAAATCGTCTTCATCGTCAGAAGACCAATACAGTTCCGAGTCATCACTGCTGTCATTAACATTTATAATAAGTTCCAGCACATCATCTATTATATATTCCCTGGCAAGATATTCGTCCTCGACCTTCTTCACATGTGAACAAATGTTTGCCCATTCTTGCACACCAACAACATTAAATTTATCTTCTGCCAACTTCCTGACATCATCCATTTTAAACGTTGTATTATGGGCAGCCACATGATTTTTTACCAATGCCCATATTTTTTCTATGGGGTTGAGTTCCGGATGATATGGGGGCAAGCGCAGTGCCACGTGACCCTGTTCGGCTAAAATTTTGTCGATCACATATACTTTGTTAACTCGTTTATGCTGGTTTATGTTTGCATATAATTCCACTTTTGTGTCTTGTAATTGAAACGGTAAGTTTCTTTCCATTAGCCATCTCCTCATGTCCTCTTTTTTCCAAGCCGAGGTTGGATTTGGTTCGGTGGTTACGTTGTGGTACGATGCATTATCGATATCCAACACAGAATTTTGTTGCATATTTGAAAGCAATTTCTCTTGTAACCACTTCGAAAAATTAATGCCTTCATCTTTCACTGCTTCAAATCTCGTTTTTTGTCACCTTTTTCATAGGGCCGCTAGAGGGCTTTTGCTTTTCGCGATTTACTTCTATACAGGATTGACGCCATTCGATGCACGAAAAGTGCGTTCACAACGTCTTAAGCCCTTTCACAGAACAGCGACTGCGGTAGCCGGTTTTTGTTAAAGCTAACACACAACTAGATTTGTGGTTAGGAAATTTCAAGATGCTGCTATTTCGCTTATTCAGTGGTTTCATGGTCGGGGGTGCCGCCGCGCCGCCGCTGTTCTGTGAAACCGGCCTTAGATTTGCTCCGGCCAAACAAACTGTTTTTGGGCAAAAAGCAAACAGGAAATTGTATTATTGATCGCAGACTCTTTAGATTTGAGGACGATGTAACAACAACCCGTAACTATAACATATGGAAATCGGAATCCGATCGGTGGACCCGTGTTCAAGTGCCAAATTGACCATCTTTGGCGGTCTGAGTTTGGATTTTCCGGACGGCCCTAGCAACAACACCATCACAGAACTTTTCTAGCTTTACAATTTTGATGATGAGGATCAATTTCGGCAAAGGCCGTCAAGTATGTCGAAACGCGATAGTCTATAAAAAACAGCGCTAATAACCCATATCGCCATAAATGACGATATAGATCCATATTCTTAACCATATCAGGAATATTCGTAATCAACCTTCACGTTCCACCGCTGGGCTCCGGCACTCTTCTCTGCCACGTACTCTCCTGGAGTACGGGGTGACCTACAATTTAAGGTCGAATCCGAACAACTAAATACCAGAAAAGGGTTTAGGCATTAAGATGCCACGGTTGCTACACCGGATTGGGTAATGTCAGTGGCGGGTCTCGGCATAGATTGTTTATTGCTGCATTACTTCGGCGGGGAATCGAACCCCAGACCTTTAGCGTTAGAGGCTAAGCGCCCAACCTCTAAGCTACCGCCACTCAATCCGGAATGCCGCCGTATAAACCGCATCACGATATTTTGCTCCATTTTTCGTCAATTAACGCTGACATTTGGAACAGCACGCAAATTTTTGGCCAATTTTGGAAAAATTTCAGATCTTCAAAACCTTACATTTCGGGAAGGAGAAACGCTAGCCAAATGTCATTTCACAAATAGAAAGAGCTTGCCGAAGTCGAGTCGAATGTAGCGAACGGCTTTCAAAAACTTGCGAATTTAACCGCCAAGGAGCGCCGAACCTTTTTCTTTGACACATTCTAACTTCGAAATTGGGTTGGTTAGCGAGATACGAAAAACCGTTTCTTTACAGGGTTAAACTTGAAAATCGTATGTTTCCTCGTTACGGAAATGGTGTCGTTCTGCTTTTGCAGGCAGCTTCGGCACATATCAGTGTATAACATACTGGGCGCGCGGTTCGATTCTGACAACGGGCAACGAACGGTTTCTGTCCTCTTTTTTACCTCAACCGAGGAAGAAGTTCTGACACCCAGTGCCTTTCACCGATTACTTAAAAAAAAATCAGTAACGGCGAACCCTCTACAAAATCTAATCGTTTCTCACTGACTCTAGTGGTTTAATGTGGTGAGTTGTAAAACTCAAACTCAAACTGGTATTTAGTCCCTGTGCTGCCCCTATTTTAATATATTGAAAAAAAATTAGGAAATCCTAAATAAAAATATTGTGTGTCTAATAATTAATTTATCAAAAGTAATACCACATAAGCTTTGAATTTATCGGTTAATTACCGATAAATTGTTGCAGATCAACGCAAAAAGTGCAAATTCGGCAAGCAATAAAAACCCGACAAAGTTACGCTCTATCGGTTTTTTACTTGCAAATCTGTACGATTTAAGTCGATCGCTGCAGAAAATCTGAGTTAATTAACCGAGAAAAACTCAGAAGCTTGAGTGGTATTCGACAAGATTATTTTACGAATTGAAAATTAAACCAAAGGCGGACTTTGTTTATTGTTGTTTATTAGCGTTACCATGACGTAAGTAAGGCGTAACTAGGCTTTATCAAGGTAAAGAACTGTAGATAACGTACACGAAAAATTATCGAAATTATCGGTTTAATTTTTATTTAGGTAGGTTAATAATAAAATAATCAAAGAAATTTGTGTTTTTTAATTCAACTCATCACTTTAAAAAGGTTAAATTAGACTAACACATTTACCTATCTACAATTTTGTTTTGAATGTTTTGTATAATTCTTACCTAATGTTAATGATAAAACGGCTCCCCCAGGAGTTTCTGCAATCCCATCTTGCAGGTCTAAAACTTCTGATACTTTATACTGTGTCATTTTTGCATATTGAACGTGATCGTGGCTAGTATGCTTTTCCACCTTTTCTATTTTAACTTGCTTGTTATCTTTATCGTTGTTAACGTTTTCCATAAGTTCCTTGGAATGCTTCAACTCGTGTGCGATTTTTTCGTGGTCATGATGTTCTGGCACTTCTAAAATTAATGTAAATAAATAAGTAAAAGAATAATTTACAGTAGAATTGTGTTTACGTTTTTCTGATTTCCAAGTCGCAGTTTGATCTGGTGGTGAGTGATTGAAGTACTGTGCTTTCTCACCATCATCTGCTGTAAAAGAATAAACAAAGAATCTGTAGCAAATATTAAAAATTTGATGTAATTTACATACTTTGAACAGTATTTTGTTGTTGCCAGTTTTCTCTAGTGTTTTGGTTAGTTTCTGGTACGTATTGACTCCTACTGTTAAAGTGATCATCTAAAACAATGTAAAATTACTGTTACTGTTATTTTAGTACAACTGATAGGTATGTTAATACCTGGATTATTTTTGGGCCATTTTTCTTGATATTGGGGATTTTGTCGATACATATCGTCAAAATAGCTGACAATTTTTGGATTATCACGTCCATTCATTTCCGCATATTGTGTTTGACTAAAAAATGCAAAACTAAAAGTAAGTACCATTACTGATAATAAATTGGAAGTGGTTCTTAGTTAAACTGAATTAGTTAGGTATATCGAATTTATTTTGATTCTTTCTTGGTAAATGTTAAGCATTTTTATCAAGGATTACTCTAAAAGGCATAACAAATTTAACAATGAATATTTGAGATAAAATTAGGTAAACTGAATTAAAAATATTCACCTTCAAAACCTTTATTACACGCAGAGTATTATTTTTTCTTATACTACTTTAGATGGTGGATATATTCAAAAACTAGCTTTAACTATTTAAGGCTTTACCTAGACGAAATTTAAGAAAGAAGCCTCAAGAGGTAGTACAAATTATGCTTGAAGAAATTATTTAACACGTTCGCTGCCTACTTGGTGGGAGCCACATTTGCTCTGTGCCACCATTTTTTTTTTTGGAAAATCTTTATGCTTGTGTTTTGAAAGTACTAAAGGTTATTCTATGGAGATGGTAAACTATTTTTTTTTACCTGGTGCGTCATTTTTTTGGGCTCTTGCGAGAGCCGGTGCCTCTGAAAACATACTACAATAAAGTTATTTTTGAAATAAAAACTAAAATATAGCAACATTTATTAGAAATAACTAACAGAATTATTTGAAAAAAGTAAAATAATAAGAAATTTCAACTTGGTTATAAGGTATTTATTATTTCGTAGCTTTCTAAAGACATTCTCAAAGATACATATTTGTAAATTTTGAAAATTGACAAATAATTAATTAATTAGGAATTTCAACGAAGTAAAGCTTGAAACTGTCAATAAAACAATAATTATTTACAATTAAACTAAATATGAACTATATTACAACAATTGAGGCAGTATCCAAGTCCGCCATTTTTAATTGGCTTATATACTGAACGTGTAGCAAAAAAACTGAAACCGAGGTCGCAGAAAATTCGAATAAAACCTTTACTCAGTGCCTACCCATTCAAGCTCCGCGTTAGACTGTGCCACAACAAAATACATCACATAGAAATGCGAAGGACGCTTGGCTCTTATACGAGCCGGTGGCACAGGCGTAAGTATCATACAGGCTCTTTGAAGAGCCGGTGGCAGCGAATGTGTTAACAGCTAGCATTAATATCCACAGAAGGACATTTTCGGTCATAGGCAAATAAACCTAGTTTTGTCTCAAAAATTCACCTAATTAAATTTATGCTACTTTGCTGCAAAATTAATATTTTATCAATTAGACTAACAAAAATCATGTGTTAAATGGATGCGTTTCAGGGGATTTCAACGACTACATGACAATATTTTCTGCATTTAATTAAGTGGGCGAAACTTCATTCAACATGTGAATTTGTCAGTTCAATTGCTTTACTGGTTGTAACTGCATTCTAGTCGATAACAAATAATTTCAGTGTTTATAATAAAATTTTTACGGAATTTTGAACGGCAAATATATGCATAAATATTCATTGGAAAATGTAGAAGTAGTAATTTTTTTAATCTAGTTTAACGAAGGTGAGATCATCTTTTTATTGCAAATGGAACGCCCTGTACATTCTACGAATTCACATAGCGTTTTCAGATGTTTTTACTATAATGTTTATTGTCTAGTTTGGTCTACCTATTGTCTAAAAGGTTGATGTACCACAAATCGATCGAGTTGGTCATGTAATCTCTAATACCAACTCGAAATTTGTAACCAACAAATAATGGAAGTTGCATACTATCCTAATATTTGTGATTAATTGTAAAAAAAATCACATAACTATTTTAGAAAATTGCATAAAATAACCCCCAATTTCTTTTTGGCAACTTTATTAGTTCCTAGCTAGAAGAGTTAGTTCGGTACTGCTGTACTAAAAGCCTGCCTCTGATTATTGGATGTGACGCCAACGCGTACCACGCTTGCTGAAGCACTTCAGATATCAATTCAGGAGGCGACAGTCTACTACAGTACTCCACCAATTTAACAATTTTGAATCAAGGTAAGACGCCGATTTTTGTTACACAAAGAAGGCAAGAAGTCGTTGACATCACGCTGGACTGGGTATCCCTGATCCCGCTAGTCACATCAAGTTCACCTTGGACCTAGCTCCCGTCAAAGGAGAGAGCTACTGCAGGGACTCTGAAACTACCAACTGGGTGATGGCTTATAGACAGGCCCTTGAAGTTACCCAGGTTTTGCAAACGATCGAAGAGGTGGAGTCAAAGTGCAAAACCCGTCAAAAAGACAGCCACGCCAGATTGGGGACCCTAAGGCTTCCATCTGGTAGACTCGCAAGAACCACTGAAGAATGTTCAAAAGTCCAGGTGCGGATTGGGCGTTACGGCACTTTTACAAAAGGAGCTGGAAACCCTCATCCGTTTGCTATATCACTTTCTGCGTACCTTTCTGACCCTTGGGTACCGATATATCCCTGATATATCTTGGAGAACCGTAAAGGCAGGACGTGTAACATACGATACTGTAAAATTCTTCCGACTCATTATAGCTTGACCTCTTTCTTGCTGACGGTCGGCGCAGGAAAGGCTAGTTGATAGGTTTGTGAAGGAGAGGCATTCATTGCCTCACTTTTGCACCCCATAGCAACACGCCTACCAGCCAGACAAAGCCGTGGAGACGGCACTTCATCCGATGGTTTTTAAGATCGAGACGGCGCGGCGCTGCTACTCGCGGAACTCGAGGTTGTCGGTCTGCATACGCAAGGCTATGCAGATGACTTTGCAATTTTAGTTTTAGGTTAACTTCTAGGTACTGTCAGCGGTCCAACCCATCTTTTGAATTTGCCGGGCCGCGCCAGGCCAGGCCTAAAAATTTCTTCATTTGCTCATCTCTACTGTGGATTTAACAACGATGGTGCACTGACTAGTGACCAAGGCCTTAGAGTTAATTCCTCCACCGCCGAGTTAGTCATCTAGAAGAAGAAGAGTAGATAGTTTCATTGAATCAGAGTTCTTCGGAACTAGGTTGTGTCCCTCCGGAGCAGTCAAGTATCTAGTCGCCTTCAACGCTCGGCTATCCCCAAAGTTACTTAGTAGATCTTCTTCGCCATAGTTACGTCTAGCATAGCTTCACAGACAGGCTTGTTTAGGAGCCACAGGAGCAATGCGCTCGGCTCCTACTGTGACTTCAGAGACATTTCTGGACCTTGTGTCTCTTTATATTCTGTTTAAGGCGGAGTATTACGTCCAGTGGAAAGATGAAAGAAGGTACTTGGGGCATGCATGTGTCCAATCTCTTACCTTCATAACCTTCATAAATCAGCCATTCTAGTCTACTTCACAGATGGATCGAAGACGGCATAAGGTTTATGTGCAGGAATTTATGGCCATAAGCCTAGAGCAAAGCTTTCGTTTGCCTTCGGCAAGTTTGTCACAGTATTGTGGCACAAATTTTTGCTATCTTAACCTGTGCTTAGAATAATAGCCAAGTGGCCCTCAAGACTCTTGGTTCTGTTATAACCAAATCAATGATGGTCAAATCCAGACTTGGCTTATGTAATTGGGCAAGGTACTTTGGGTGGCCTGTCACAGTTACATTTGTGGAAACGGGGAAGCTGATGCCATGACCAGGTCGGGCTCTCAGAAGGGCTTCCTTGGCCCGGAGTCGGCCTTCGGACTCTACAGGACTGGCGCAAGGCAAGAGATTGAAATCAGAACTCGCCCCAGTTCAAAATCAACTGGACCTTGCATTCAGGGCTCGCCAGTCGAACATTTTTATTCGAGAACATTCACCTTAACGTTCCAAACACCTTCTACGCTTAAGTAGGAAACGCATCAAGAAACACTTTAACACCATGGGCGTACTCAACGACCTCATGTGTAGATTCTATGGAGTAGAAGTGGAATCTTCCATTCATCTTCTCACCGATTGCCCCAGACTAATGATACTGAGGCTCCGACACTTAATCCACTTCCGGAGCCAAAGGAACTACAGGATATCTCCATCAGCAGATGCACAATTAGGTCTGAGTGCTCCGGTTTTCCGCATCGTCGTAACTTCTAAGTCAATGTCTAAATGATTTAAACTGAAAATAAGTCTTAACTACTGTTTGTTCTTATTTTTTTTTACTTTGCAATTTTAGCAAAATTATTGAAAAACTTACTCAAACAATGCTTTTGTAGCAAATCTCAAAAAATTCTATATTTTGATTACTATCGCAAAGCTTTGGCATTAAATCAAGTTAACTGCACATTTAAGAAGAGTATTCAATGTCTTAATAAAGTCGTCAATAAGAATAGGAGTGCTATTATAAACACTACAGCCTTTTGCTTGATGCCGCTTTTTAAAATTACACAAATTATTTATTACAAAATTGTTTAAAAAAGTTAAGATATTAATACAAACGGTAATTTCTTTTCAATTAATGATTACCCTTATTGTGTCAAAGTCAGATAGAGCCTCTGACGCTCGCTGGTGTGTTCTTAAATATCCCATGACCAACACCAACAGTTTGTGGTAGGTATAGGGCATGAAGTGGGGGCGCTGCAATCGATATTGAGTATTTCATGTTGTTACCTAGGCTCGGCAGCAGATGGCTCTGCAATCGAGGTTAAGCATTAAATTTGCTTATATTTCAATTTGAAGTTTATTTTGAAAACAATCAACCTAAAATCGCTTTAAATTAATGATTTAAGGTAAAGATTCAAATTAATTCTTGTTAACATCGATTGCAGCGCCTCCAACATGCACCTTCCTATTAGTAGCCCAAACCTCTAGGCAATTATAGTCAGAAGTTATAAATCGTTAGAGACGTACAGAGTGTTCTATTAAAAAAATAGTGTACGGAATTTCAGTTGATTGTCTTAATTTATATCTGAGATATACTTAAAGAGTTGATTTGATTACTTCCACTTTTATTAAACATTTTTGACTTAAAATTACTTCTTTAACACACCCTTAAGGTATAGACATGGAGTCGGGATGAGACATTTTGTATTTACCGTATAAGTTTTTTTAAAGATTGTTTTATTCCTTCATGCATTTTTCTAAGTGCTCAAGAAGTTATTCTAATTAAGCTAATCTTTGCTAGTTAAATTACTAGTTGTAAGCCTTCTAGAACACACAAAGTGCATGCTAGATTGTGACCTTTGAAGGTTAAGACTTGAAAGTAATTTTGAGAATTATTCGTTAAAAATATGTATCGATAGAGTTGTTTCAGAATTGCAAGAGCATCTAAGTGCAATCAGAAAAATGCTATAGCTATATCTTCTATAATAGTTCATACAAGTGCGTGGTGCATGTGCTATTCTACATTTGTAGCCCATCTCACCCTGCACTGGAATATCCAAGAGCTCGATGCAGAGTCTGCATGGCCCCTTTATGTTTATTATACCTGAGGTCTTGTCCTTCCGAAACTTGCAGTCCATTCTCTTTGTGATTAAATATGTGACTATTTCTATCTAAAACACACAATTGCGTATTATGATCAGATCGTGGAGATAAAGAGAAATTCTCAGAACAAAACATGCATGCGAACATATAACGCGTCGTTCTCACGTTTTTTTTATCATATGTAGTAAATCTTAACAGCAACAGAAAGTTTCGGCATACGTATTTTTCAATTCTTCTCACGTACTCGCCAAAATAAACAATGATTATTTAAATATTCGCCTTACCTTCGAATTGTTGATATTGTTGTGGTATCTGGTTGGGCTGATGGGACATCCAACTATTTTGAGATTGGGGTGGAATTTGGGGATACAGGGGAGCACGTGGTAGATCGTGATCATATGGGGGAGAATGGGGGATGAATGCAGTTCTAGAATCGGGTGGCCTTAAAAAATCAACATCTGGTTTCGGTACTATGTTTACAATTTGAGCATTTTGTTGTTCTCGTTGTTGAATGGGTGTTTGGTAAAGTGTCTGCGATGCCGTGTTGGAGAACTGTTGGGGATTTATAGGCCGATTCTAAAACAACATTTATGTAGTTACATTTTTCTTGAAATGAATCTTTAAACGAACTTACTTGACTTATGGATGCTTCATCAAACATGGGGTTGTTTTGATGAATACGGGTGGCAGTTTGCGTTGTTCCACTTTCTGGACATCCTAATTCTCGGGCTTCATCACTACCATCAGCACATTGTGGAATTCCGTCACATGCATTGTAAATTGCTATACATTCTTTTGTAGACCGACACTCAAATTGGTATCTGCTGCATTTTATTTCTGTAAATTAAAAAATGATAAAGAAAATGAAACGACTTGATAAGTTAATAAAAATTTTAATTTGTTTGTTCCCGACTTTACCCGCAAAAATATAAGTTAAATTCTGTTCTTATAAACTTCCTAATTTTAAATGTTTTATGCATGTGTTTTTCTGACGGTGCTATTATATGGTCTCATCCGTAAATTAAAATTCTTTATTTACAGATTAGGGCTACTATAAGTTGCATTCCAAAATGAGGTGCTATTTTGCTATAAATCGTTTGGTACGTAAAATATTCCACTTTTGTTTATTTTTCAACAGCGTCAGTCTTAGTGTGATTTTAGTATATTTAATATTGCTTCCACTAGTGCAGATTGTGTCTGAAAAGTCGTTCCTAGTGTGCCATATCTAATGGAGCAGGCTATTCAACATTTTTTCCTTCAATAAATTTTTCACCACAAATAGACAATCTGTATCTTAAGCTGCAGTGGGACACAAAATTGGCAGTCAAAGAATAAATTGTGCAGAGGGAAAAAGATGTTTCTGCAGTTAATTAAGTCGCCTGGCCGTTTCTGCTACATAAAGCGGTAAAGGTCGCAATGGATAGTAAAAAAACCTACAAAAATTATTGCAAAAATTCTTTAAAACATTTTTTGCTTACAGTCAGTGAGGGCTATTCCATAAGAGCTGCGATGCTGCACAACCACCACCTTTTAAAAAATTTAAAAAAAATAAATTATCATTTTGGTTACTGTTCAAACAAAGTGCAAATTTTTTTAAGGTGTCTATCTGCAGCAACGAGCCTAGTCAGAGAGACACCACTTCTTCTGTTAAAAAAGATCTGCGCACCAATTTATTCCTAGTTGAGCTGTAATTGACCAATAAGAAACTAGCATACTACGTAATTGTTTTGCAATTTTAACGTGCGTTTGGTTCTGCAGTCGCATAGCACTAAATGGTTGTTTTTATAGAATATATTAGCTTTCAGTATGCTGACGGGCGTTTTTAATAACATTCATGCGTGTGTCTGTATAAAATACTTTCACGAACATGCTGTTTGCAGTGTGTTACTTAATTACATTAAAAAATAATAAGCAATTAATGAACGCGTTTAATAATTAATTATTGAATGTTATTGACAGTATCAGTATAGCGTTGTGAATTTAAAAATGGATATTGTGAAGAAGTTTTGTGACTTTTCTAAACGTTCCTACAAACAAAAATTGCAAATTAAACAGGAAGGACGCCCACTACCTGGTATGGTTATTGAATTCCAAGAAAATAGCAGACAAAACGTAATTTATTCGTGAAATATATGTAAGCGAAATTTGTAGATTTGAAAAAAAAAACATATTTTATGTTAACTTCATTTAAATAGTAATAGTCTTATTCTTTTTACAAAATGTTTGCACAAAAATATTCTTTAGGCTCAATATATTGTTTCTCCAAAAAAATCTTTGACTGGAGAGCATTTTTTTTGCAGAACTTCTTTCCTTCGGAACGCAGGAACTAACACTACTGAGTTGCAGTACATTTTCTGCAGTGGGAAATAAACCTTAGGATAATGTCTGTAACCAGGCCCGTAAAAAAATATATTTGTTTGCATATTTCTGACAACTCTTTAAATAAATTATTTACAACGATTTTTGGTCCAAAGTTCGCTGGGTAGATAATATCTAGCGCTTTACGTAAGTAGGTAATCCCCCAGAGCCTAACCCAACCCTGAACTCAAACTAATTGTGTAACCTGTTGTTAAATCTTAAGAAGGAAAAATCCCAATAAAAGAGATCCAGAATAAAAGTCAGAAAAAATCCTATCATAGCCACAGAAACAAATTACCTTAGAGAAATAAAACGAAAAAAAGTGAGTTTAACTTAGCACTGTCCCCATTTCCAGAAGACTGCCTTAACGAAAACTTTTCGTGTTTATATAAATCGATCAGCAAGAAACAATACGTACCTATTTCAGGGAAAGCTCTTTTTTAATTATACAATAATTCACCAGCAAGAAAATGCACGTGCTTTTGTTCAGGGGATGTTTGTTTAGTGATTGTTTTCTCCGGGAAATGCTTGTACTAAGGTTGCTTCTTCCGGGAAATTCTTTTACCGGAGGATGTCGACGAATTTGTCGTGGGACTTTTTTTCAGTCAGTTTTCTCCGTAAACCAAAAATGAACCCCATCAGCAAAAGCAAAGTTAGGCTCCACTAATAAAACGTATAAAGCAGCCCCGCATAACTTGTTTTGGTGTTTATACTTTCCAATATTTATGTAATGTCTTTGCACGTTGCGGCATTAACAAACAGCACATTCTTATTATTAAATATTAGTCGTATTGACTGCTGCAACTTAATGAAAGTAAACGCAAGTTGTACTTCAGAAGTCGGTGCCGCTGATGCTTGCACCGTCCGCCGAGTCTTATTTGTAAATAAACGCGAAGTATGAGCGGACAGGCTCTCAATAACCCGAACAACTACTGTGGATCTGCATTATAAACTGCAGCGGTCTGCTGTACAAAGGAATATGCGCTTTATATAATGGACGTGTAAATATGTTGGTTCTAGTAGTAGGGGCTTCTTACCACTAAAATTTTGAGACAGGCGGGGGGAATCCGGATTTGATATGTAGAAAGATAGGTGACAGTTTGTTCTTTAATATTCCACAAATCAACAAACAACTTTTTAGTATTCTTTTAAACTCTATGCAGAATACGGTAACAGTACCTGTAATATTGGGTGTTCATAAAAAATTAGCCTTTTAATCATTTTCTAGTTAATTTTAGGTATACTGATGAGTATGTGTTTATAGCAATTGATTAATCAATGCCTATATTAAAAAGCGTTACATAATAGTTCGAAAGTTCCATTATTATTTTATATCAGTTATTTTGACAGCTGTTTATTTAGCTTGATTACTTAAAGTGGATTAATTATATTACGTCTTATTATTTTATTTGATAATATATCAAAATAAATAATCTACAATCAGATTCACTGCACTCCCACATACATTTTTAGTGCAAAGTTGACTACAATTTGGAGCTATCAATTTATGGACCGTGCATGATAATTATGCGGACATTTTTCAATAATTAGTATTAGTTTTGCACTGCTGATGATGGTGTTGAAAATTCTTCAACTTATATAATAATTTATATAATAATTAAGAGTAATTGAATTACAAATTCCGAAACCATATTACAATGCTACTTCTTAAGTCAATAGTGGTACTGGTCTGTTGTTTACTTGATCTACTTTCTAACGCAATTGGGAAATATCCTGCGGAAATCCAAAACAAGCTTGTCAAAATAAATCACTTCCATATAGACGTTCTTTCTTATAGGAAAAAGTACCGTAACTAATAACAAGAGACATTTTTCAATGTTTGGTTAAGCAATCTCTAATGTTTGAGATGAAATTTATGTGCTGATAATTAAAATTTAATATCGTATTTTCCAAAGGTGGTACATTTATTGTGCCTTCGTTCCCTGAATATCTGTCACATTAATAAAATAAACCTAAAATGTCCACAGTAATAAAACTTAATGTAATATATTTAGAATTTTAAAAGCAGCAAATTCATAATTAAATAATACGTGATATAGTTGATTATTAAAACATTCGAAAGATTATCTTTAAATTAGATACTTCCTGTAATTTTGAACTTCTTAAGTAGAAGTTGTGTAAAATTGATACTTTTATATGTAATCGTTCAAGGTAGATTAAAAGATAGTTAATATTTAATGGGTTTTATGTCTTACTGCGAGTACCTTGTCATAAATTCTCTGTTATACCTTCCGTAGTCAATTATTCATATAATAAAATAAAAGCGGCTGTCTCTTATTGTCTGATATTGAAAGAAAAAAATAAAATAAACTTTTCGAACCGCAGTTTTAAGGACTGCAAGTTGTTAAAACAGAATTCACATAAAATTATTATTAAAATCTAATGCTCTAGGCTTTCTTAAGCTTAAATTTCGTGAGCGTATTCCTGCTTTAGTGTTCGGTTTTTATCTTCCGAAGTTTACTCTTTTCGATGGAATAAGCCTGTAATAGTATATTTTACTTAACTACTGTGCAGTGTCTTAGGTAATTACCAATTACGTTTAAATATTTACTTTTTGTAAGTTAAAAATTTGTTTCTGATGCATTTTTTTATTTTAGCGTTACTCGCGAGTCAACTACTAGCGTTATTAATCTCCAACTAACACTCAGGGTTAAATCCACCAAGAATCTAACTCGGTACGTTTGACGAAACAAAGTCAAAGTCGGAAACCTTAATACAGTGGTGGAACTAAGGTGAGGCCCCCAGAACGCAACAATTTAGAGGGTGCAATATTATTGTATAATTTTATGGAGACACGTTAAATCGATTTTTTGTTCAAAAATGTGAGTATTACCCAATTTTCCGACTTCTTTGGCTTTGGATATACCAACTCCTACCAACATTTCCAGAAAAAAGAAGTAGAAAAAACAAAAAAGACTCTGTACGAGTCGTCCAATGATTTCCGTTTATTCGTCGAGTATAGGTCTCATACTGAAGTTAAAAATATGTTTTCTGGAAATTACGTGTTTTTTCCTTAGAATCTAATACTCTTGAAAACCATTAGTTTTAGGTATAATTGTTTAAACAAATTAGGAGAGCGAATGCAGCATTATCCAACTAAGTAAAAATATACATGGTGTTCTATTAAAAAAGTCGAGTTATCACTCAGTAGAGTCAGAAATGTTTGCGCTGTTGCTGCAAATGCCTTGTATAACCACAAAATATCTGGAGGATAGTACGTGGTCTTAACTAACATTAACAGAAAACGTTTGTTTAATGCGGCTCGTGCACGTTTCATTAGTGAGATTTGCAATAGTCGAATTTTTGAAAAAAGTTTGATATTTCAGTGTTACATAGAACATTATTTTAGTGACAAATCAGAAAAAATTGCTAAAATTATAAACGAAACAAATAAATATAAAGTAAGTTTTAAAACAACTAAAAACATCTTAAACACTTTGTTTAATGCAAAATCAAAAACAGATGATTTCCTAAAATTAGGCATTTACAAATTAAATTGTTCGCATTGTAATTCGGTTTATATAGGCCAGACAATTAGAAATTTTGATATTAGGTATAAACGTTGTTACAAATACAAACACCTACGTAAATCCAATTACGCTAAACACTTACTAGAACATAATCATTCAATCACATCTAATAACATTATAAAATGTTTACACTTTTGTGATGATAAACGTAAATTAGATATACTAGAAGCTTTTGAAATTCACAAACATTTAAAAACTGTACCGTTAATGAATGAGCAAATTGATCTCTTAAATTCTCCTTTATTGGACATTTTGGAATAAGAAGTCAAGTCATCTGCAGACGATTACCGAGATCAAGTCACCAAGTTCTATTGCTATAACAACACTAACAGTTTAAGTTCTATAAGCTTTGCCACAGTTATATTAAACACAGTGTGTTGTATATTTTTGTATTATTAAATATGTCACTATTGCGTTATATGTGTAACAAATACTTGGAAATTTTGTCATGATTTTTGGGGATGACAGAGGCAGAATACTTTAAATTCACAGCGCTACAGATTAATGTTGCAAGATTTTTTGGAACGGGGAATGGAAAAGCTAGGCTTGGAAGATATGTGACATTAACAGGACGGTGCTACAGCACACACAGCCCATAAAACAGTTGCCGTTTTGAGGGAAATGTTTCCTGGACGGATCATCAGAAATACGACGATGTGGCATATCCGCCAAGATCACCAGATTTAACAGCGCCAGAGTTCTTCTTGTGGGGCTACCTCAAAGATCAAGTGTTTGTAAATAAGCCTAAAATTCTGGATTCTGCAAGCCTTAAAAGCCAACATGCGGGAGGAAATAGCCAACATACCGCCTGAAATGTTGGCGAAAGTCATGGAAAATGTATTAAAAAAAGCTCGCCATTGCGTTAATGCTAGGGGTGGCGATTTGGTTGATATTGTTTTCAGCACATGATGTAACAAATTTCTAAGGTCCAAATGAATATTTATAATCTAATGAAAAACATAGTTTCTTGAATAACCTTACTATTATAAAAATAACATCTTCGTATAACGTGGAAGGTAAAAACATATCGAGGACTTTATTTTGCGCCACTTGATTTATATTCTAAACCAGATTATTAAAGAACAGACTCGCCGACAAACCAGATTTTAAACGTTTCTAAAGAAAAATATAGCGTGCACCCCCCATACATGGTGTGTAGAAGGAAAATCCCGGGCCAAGGCAAAAGAGCTAAAGAGTTAAAATTCACACAAACATACGTACAAGTTTTTAAAAAGCTTTTTTTGGTTCTTCTGTTAATTACCATATATCCCAAATTCATAGATGACGTTACATGAAAATTAGATGTTTGGCGAAGAAAACAAATTGTACCCCATCATTACGTCTGTTAGTTCGCAGAATTTAATAAAACTGTATGACGTGTTTAAAATTAAATATTACCAATTTTTTAGAATTTCTGAACATCTTGATTTCGACAGTTTGCATGTTTTTAGAAATACTTTCACATAATCACATTTAACCCGCCTACGGCTGTAGCAAGTTTCAAAACGATCGATCTGCCATCTAGTTTTTGAATAAGTAGACACTAAAATCAAAAATCGGCACAGTACTTTACCTGGACCCTTCCTATACTTGAGAAACTTTTACTTTTCCTATGTTCAAAAGTTTTATGCAAACAAAATTCGTCAAAAATTTGGGGGGAGGGTGAAAACTTAATCCCTTATATATTTCCTCACCTAAAAATGATGTTGTGGATATTATTCTACTACCACTCATGAGTATTTTAATTTAAACAGAAATTTTTTTATTTTTTTGAGGCAAAATTTTCAATTTTCAAAAGTGTATAGAAAGCGTAACAGTTTTTTGAAAATGTCAAAATTTTAGTACTGGAAAATTCAGAAAGAAAGATTGGATTTGCTCTATGTCGACGGGAACTTCGAGGCCGTTGTGTTTAACAGATTGCAAGTGGCCCTGAAGACTTGGAAAGGTGGTGCGAAACAGAGGGACTCTCAATAAACTCGTAAAAACCTCACTTCTGGCAGTGACGCGAGAGAGAAGCTTAAAATCAAAGAGTTGCACTTTTTCGGAGAAAGACTACAGATGACGGAGACGGTCAAGTATCTGAAAGCCATCCTAGACAACAAAACAACCTTCAAACAACATCTGGTAGATGTTACGAACAAAGTCAACATGGCTTTTTGGAGCTCTGGGTGAATGTTTGCAAAACATGGGAACTGGAACCAAAAATGGTATGTTGACTCTACACGGGAGTGATTGTACCTACAATCACATACCTATGCATCCTTGGTGTGGTGGCACATGGCGACACACGTTGGAAATAAACAGATTAAGCAAGGTACAAAGACCGGCCTGTGTAGGTATTACAGGGGCAATGCCGAGTACCCCGACAGCTGCGTTGGTGGTACTCCTGGATGTTCCTCCCTTACACTTGCGGGTGGAGGCGCAGGCCAAGCTGGATTTACCGGCCGAAAACAAATGGTTATGGAAGATACTCCAGATTCAACGGAGATCATACTGATATCTTTAGACTCATAGACACAACAAACTTCATCTTGCAGATGCCGTCTGATAAAATAAAAACTTTCTTTGAATTCCCGAAAACCGTTTGAAGTAGTCATACCAGAACGGGACAAATAGAACCACAAGAAAGTAATCACCCACTCAAACGCAGATGTCTGGTTTACAGACGGATCAATATCAGAAAATGCCACAAGTCAGGGTATTATAAACATGCGCCGCTTTGCTGCAGTGTTCCAGACTAAAATCTCGACAATTCTCACCTGTACCCAGATTATGTTGCAGAGGTCCTACCGAAACAGGAGAATCTACATCATGGGCAACAGCCAGGCGGCGCTAAAAGCGCTGATGTCTTGCCAATTCACCCGCGGAGCAGATAGGCCCAAAGCCAACCACAGAATTGCTTATGGCATTGCCAGACTTGAAGGTTACGAAATCATCGCATGTACTGGGTAGAAAACCTGGGTATAAGGTAATTAAAATCTCTCATCGGAGTGGCATACGGCTGAAAAAGTCCTTAACCTTAAAGAGCACAAAATAAGGCATGCAACAAGGATGTTTACAGAACACTGCTGTATGAACAAACACCTAAATATTATAGGGCTTGCAGAAAACCCGCTTTGTAGGCTCCGTGAAGACGACGATGAAACTCCCCTTCACTGTTTATGTTACTGCGAAGAACTATCGGCACGCAGACAGAAACACGTTAGGGAATCTAATGTGGAACCCGAAATGCTTATCAACAGTACCTCAATTGAAGATATTCTGGGCTTCTTCGAAAGACCAGGACTGCTGCTCTGAGGCAAAATTGCACTAGGGGGGGAGGCACCATAGGTCTTTTAGGCCGCAGTGCTTAAGACAAAATTGATTGACACCAGCCCCAGGAGGGAAAAAAGGTTTTGTATAGGATTCCAGTGTTAGATTTAGAAAATTTGGCTTCAGAAAAAAATGGTATCAAGAAAACATGTTTAACTTCCGCTCCTGGTTTCGAAGTTATGTAAAAGCTTATTTTTTTGATAAATTTTTGATATACCCCTATATGCCAGAGATCATTGAAATCGGAGTATCCGTTAGTGAGTTATGAGGAGCGCACACGCACCCACATATCACTGTTTTGAGTTCCTGGCGGTCCAAAACATGCATTTCGGTCAAAATCTCAATTTCAAAAATTTTCATGAATTTGCGACTTCCTTACTAAAGGTATGGAGCGGCAGCGGGTGTTCTAGTGGTTAGAGTCCCAACCTCTAGAACTAGACTCCCAACGGCAGTAGGTTCGAATCCTCTGCCCGTCGGAAATTTTTCTGAATAAGTTAAACTTGGCGTGTCCATGGACGGTGTGTGTGGTGTGTATGTTGGGTTGCATGTCTTTTCGGGGTGGGGCATGTGTAGACCGGTGTATAGCACTTAGTGCACTTAGCCCGGGTAAGGAGGTGGGATGTGAATCATGGGGTCGTGCTCACGCACGGCCTCATGATTCTTTGGAAAAAAAAAGGTATGAGCAACTAAAAAAATTAAAATCGTAGCGATCGCTATCTTGAAATTTAGGTATTTGGATAAAAAACGTTTAATGTATTTTCTTTCATATTCCCTATAACAGCCTGGTTTCCTAGTTGCAAAAATACCCTTTTAACAACAAATATTGCTAAAAAACAACATTTTTTTTAACGATGTTTTAAGTCGCTATTTCTCTCAGAAATTAAAAATTTAGAAAATCACCGTTTTTGAAATTTTGACTTTCGTCTTACAATTTTATTAATTATGGTTTGGTAACCTTATAGCAATAAGGAGCTGTTTAGTACTTTTTCGTAATTTTTACTTAAACTTTGTACAAGGAAATGTTGCAAACCTCAAACAAGGTGTTAATCAAAACATACCAAGGTAAAAAAGCAAAAAAAGTAGATAAAAACGCGACGTGTAACACAACATCATTATTGTTACATAACGGTTTTAAGTTTGATTCAGGTGTACTTCTTGACCCATACCTTCTAGGTACCGATTTAACAGTTCTCAGCGCTTGTTCATCCGGTTATCACACCGTGTTAAACTCGTCAAAACAAAAAACAAAATGCGTAAGTTGCGTAAAACCTGTCTATTCTCAGGTTCCCTATTTTTTGAGGTCACTACAGTTTACATTAAACTTACAACGCATTCTACTTTGAGTAACTGCATGTCTCTATACTTTTAACCTTTGCAAAATAATGAAAAATGTAACACTACTGTTGTTTCGTAATTTACACCACACACATTTTTTTTTTCATGTCATCACGTCAACTATCAAAGTTTTTAGCAGCAGATTTCTACTTTTTCTATCTTTCAGGTAATCGTTTCCTTCTGCACTTTCTAAGTTTTTTACATAAATCATTATAGTCTTCTAAGGTTCACAAATTCTAAAAATTGTTGTTAGACACGCAATTAAGCTATTGAGAATAAAAATAATTATAAGCTATAAGTGACTTATTAAAACCATTTCCCCGTCATTTAAGATAAATTAATATCAACAGCTAGACATGAAACAGTACTCATGATAACTAAATCAATGACAAAAATCAATTAGTTCTAGTGTTTATAAAAGAATCGATAAAAAATGTTTTTTGCTCTCATTAACGACTCTAAGTCGTACTATGGCCAATTTGCTACAATTACCGTGATAAATGAAAGTTCCTAATAGAAAAGGCTTTCAGTTTTGCATTTAATACATCTTCTCGCTCTCTACAAAATTACGGTATGCATTTTCTTAAGAGTCGGACATGCACCAATTAAAAATCACTGTAATTGTTGTAAGTGGTTGTAACAAATAGCAGACTGTGGCGCGGCAGGTTTTCCTAGAGACAATATTGAACTGTTGTGTTATAAAATGATTTAAAATAATTAGTAGCAGTTTTTGCATTTTTTATTTGTTCATGATTAGAAACCGTTTTATTTGTCTAAAAATTAACTATTACATATACTTTTTTTAATGCTTAGAGGTTTGTAAAAATTGATTTGTAGTGAAAAATGCTTTACATTTATTTTAGTTTTGTTGAAAGTTGTTACAAAACTTTATTTTTATTTGTTATTAATTCAGCAGGTATTATAAAGTTAAATTTTGCACTATAGAAATATATAATTTTGGCAAGTTATAAGATCTTTTGCAACTGTTTTTATTATATGCTAGGGCTAAACTTTAAAATCAGGCTGCTGTCAGTATTGTCAACTACATTACAAGATAGATACAACTATTTTTTTCTACTCATATATGTGACAATAGCAATTTTTCCACTCTACATGAAAGTGACATTTTTTAACTTTAGAGATGAAAATATTTTCACATCTAGAGATGAAAATAAGAATGACAAATTTAATGGAAAAAATGCATTTATTGCTATGGAAACGACTTTACAAACAGTAATTTCCGTAATTTGCATTGTGACAGTTTGTATTGAATTAAATTGAACTTGAAAGTTTTGAACTTGAAACTGCAATATCGTAGAAAAAATAGCATTTCCTACTCGAGATGAAATACGTTTTTTTCGTTCGCGAACTAGCCCCACTCGCCGCTAACGTGGCTCGTGAACAACTGCCCGCTGACGAAAAAAACGGTATTTTCATTTCTTGTTGCAAAGTATACTATTATTTATAAGTTTGAGCTTTACTTCGTTACAGTATGTTTTAATTTATTATAAATAAAACAAGTCTTTACTTCAACAGGTTTCCAATGTTAGCCTTAAACGTATTAATATTAACATTTTTGCTTTCCTATCCATTTAGTAACAGGGAAGTATTGTTTTCATGAACATTTTCGACTTCGAGATTTTGACGTAAATACATGTCTTGGATCTCCATGTTCTTAAAACATGGTTTTAAAAATATGTCTGTCTGTGTGTGTATGTAAGTGTGTGTGACGCCTCATAACTCCCGAAGTGATGGTCTGATTTTAATGAGCTTCGGAATGTAATGTCAAAAATTTCCCGACAAAACAAGCTTTCAAAAAATCCGAAACCGGAAGCGAAAGTCAGGCATGCTTTTCTTTGGTAGTTTTTCCGAAAACCGAATTTTTAAATCTAAAAACGAAATCTGATAGAAGACCCTAGGACAAATCAAAGGTTTTTTCGAACTCTCCAGCTTTAAAATGGCATCCACTGCGGTTTTTTGAAATTTTTCATTTTAGTGTCTTATTACTCAAAAACGAGTGGACAGATCAGGATCAAATTTTTTATTGTTGTAGCACTATAGAGGCACAATGTTACTATGCACAAATATTTTTGAAAAGATATAACCTATGAAGTGAAAAATATTTTCAAAATTTTAAAAGCTGTTAAAGAAATATTGCTGAACAACTTTGAGAAAAGTTTATATGAGCTATGCATGAGTTACAATTTGGTTCGTATTCTAGTTCGCTAATTTATCTGTAACGCTTTTTATGAATTGTATTAATTTGAAAATTCATGATTCTTTATGTAATAAACGGGAAAAGATAAAATATTTCTATCTAAGTTAAATTGCTCATGAGTAATAATGGAATAAGATTCACTACTTAATTTTTACAGAAATATTTAATATTTAGGGGAGTAAATTTTTCCCCTCCCTACTGATTTTTAGCGGCGGAATTTTTTCTTTTGTTTTCATTTTTTAACCCCAAAGAAACTTTTACAAAAATCAAAAAATCTGATTGTATCTCATAACAAAAAAGTTGTCAATTATAGTGTAGTCGCAGGTATTCACTATTTATCAGTGTGTTCGCGCACCAGAGATACGAGTCACAAATACCAGTGGCGTGACCCGAACCATTGTTGGACGCTATAACGTTATGCAAATGTACTTTTGAATATATAAGTAACAATATCTAAAGTATAGGAAACTGTAGACGAATTGCTTTGCTTATTTTTCACGTTTCAGTGTTACTTGCTTGAAGTTGTAGAACTATCTCTAACTTTCAACCAGATTTGGAAGATATTGTATTAAAAACTATTGGATTTCAAAGTTTAGCAATACTATATACGTACAGTGAATTCCAATTTAGGTGGAACATGGAGGCTTAGCATGTAGATTTAAAAAAGTTGTTTATTATGTCCCTAGGAATATTTTATTATTTGCAGTCAATGGAAAGATTACATATTTTTACATCAGATGATTGCAATTTATTTGATAACTTAATATAAATACAGCTCTAAATAAATTATTTAATACTAGTCAAGCCACCCCCGCATTACGGTTGCGAAACCGGTGCTAAAGTGTCGTCGTGGCGCTCGCGCTCTGGTAAAAAAGTTAGTTAACTTAACTCACCTTGCTCTGGTAAAAAATGTGTTACGTATTCTAGGGTCTGTGAGTTCAAACCGTGAGTTTAGATTATTTTAAAATTTTTTTATTACTGTTGAAAGACAATCAGGTTTATATTAGTTTATTTAAAATGGATAATATTAATTTTTTAATGCCACATAACAGAATTAATCGAGCCAAACATTTAAAATTGACGATAAACTTTTTACAGCTGATTAGATAGAATTGAAATCATTTTAGTGTTGGGACTGAAATTAAATGTTTACTTATACTTATTTAGTAAAATAGCAGTGCAATTTGTGGGCTTCAGTTTGGTATCCACGTACTGTCTTCAGCTGTAAAAAGTTTATCGTTAACTATTTACGTTTCACCCGATTAATTTTGTTATGAAGCATCAAAATACTGGGTCCGGCATAAATAACTGACGGTTCTTAACATGAAATAACTAACTTATCTAGTATACCATGATAATAACAAAATGTTATACATGTTATTAAAAATCCGCAGTTATGTGCAATATGGAACGTTTTCCAATAAGATAGCGTGTTTTAGCAGTGGAATTGTTTATAACAACGATTTCAATAGTTGCAACGCAACGTAATTTTCGTCGGCAGTAAAATGAACGCCATCTCGAAACACGATTTTAAACTGGGTGAGAAAATGGCGTGAAGATGGATCTGTGACGAACACCAAACAAGTCGGTCGTCTTGTTACTGTACGTACTTCAAATAATATTGCAAGAGTACGAGCGTCCCGACTTTATAAATAATGTGCTCGTGACTGATGAAGCCCATTTTCACCTTTGTGGTTACGTCAACACACAAAATTTCGGTACTGGTCAAATGAAAATCCTCTTTTAATTCGCCAGCGTCCTCTTCATTTCACAAAACTTACTGTTTGGTGCGTAGTATCTGCTTCGGGCTTTATAGCCACTACTTTTCTTTTTAATTTAGCTGGACAAGCGGCTACAGTCAACTCTGAGCGTTACCTTCATATGCCAAAATTTTTCAAACCCCAGGCTTAACACGTCTCAGTAGAAGAGGCTTATGGTTCCAGCAAGATGGAGCTACTGCTCACACTGCAAGGAACAGTATGTACATAAGAGTTGCATACACTATTTTTTCTACGACTGGTTAATTTAAAAAAATATGCATTAAAAAAGTCTGTTTATGCAAAAAAAAACTCAAACTGTTTGGCGATGATAACTGTCAACAACTCTTGTAACCTTGGTTACCAACAACGATGCTTTGCTGCTATTGGTCAGTTTGGGAAATGAAAATCTGTATCGAAATGGGTATCATTTTAGTATAGGCAGCGCACCCTTAATAAGTAAATTAAAATATAGGAGTAGAAAAATTAATTTTAGAGTTTTATAATACTATAACTAATGGGCAGCTAGCTACAACGCGACTTTTTGTTCTTTTCCGTTTATTAAATAAAGAGGCAGGAATTTACGAATTTTACAAACTTGTAGAGGGCATTGCAGAAAAACTGTCGCATTTTGGGAGACGCCATACCATAACTCATACGTAGCTCTACAAAATAAGTTGGTCTTACAGTCTTACATATTATATTTTGAAAACTGTCAAAATTAAAAATTTTAATTTTGTCAGCTGTTAGGGATATGTAAATTGGTTTTTTTACAACATTTTGCTTACCCAACACTGTTACTACAATAAATTTGATGTCGTCTGTTTACTTATTTTTGAATAAATAGACGTTAAAGCTTCAATTTGCCAAACAGTGGTAGCAACCGCCACGTTGCGTTGAGGCTACAAAGTTTGAAAGCTCATAAAATTCAAAGTTTTCGTAGTTCCAAAAATTCTCGTAGTTAGTAACATTGCGTATTCTTAGGGTATATTTACAATATTAAATTTCATCCTGATCTGATACCTTAATTTTGAGTAAATAGGCGAAATTAACGGGCTGAGACACGCACCCAATTGTAGCCCAGCCCTAGCTCTTGTAAGCCTACAAAATTGTGTTCAGTTTTTGAGCAATATTTTTTTGAAAATTTCCTTTAGAAATTCTTTTCACATAAATTTTAACTTTTAAAAATTTTTGTGCACAATAATATTGTGCCTTTACAGGGCTATATAGGATGTTTTTAAACTCGATTTCTCAACCTGTTTTTGAGTAATAGGGCGCTAAAGTCAAAATTTTCAATAAATCGTAGCAGCCGTCATTTTAAAGCTAGAAAGTTCGAAAGAAAAAGCATTCGTTTTGACCTAAGTTTTTCTATTTGATTCCGGCTTCATATTCAAAATAATCGTTTTTTTGAAAAAAATGGTACAAAAAAAAGCCTAACGTCCGTTTCCGGTTCCGGATCGTAAAAAAACAGTTTGGTTTGACCAATTTTACCTAGACATACCAAATTTCATTAAAATCGGTTCAGTAATTTCTAATATTTTGCTTTACACATACACACACACATACAGACATTTTTTTAAACCAGTTTTTTGGGTTCCTGCGGTTCCAAAACATGTATTTTCGTCTAAATCTCAGAATCGAAAATTTTCACAATACATTTCCTTATTTCCATAATGGAAAGAAGAATGTTATTGTATTATGGTCGTTTTTGGCTTAAATAATTTGTTTATTGAAAATTCGCTCCTACCCCTAACAAGCGCTTTTAATAATGGATTCTTCATTCTTTCGTTACGAGAAGGTTGCCAATTT